>CM060275.1:9961912-10561912 GCA_030684275.1 Acipenser oxyrinchus oxyrinchus | reverse complement strand
GCTAGTATGCGTACAGCAAATCCCATCACAACTGGGCGAGCAGTTCTATATAAACACAGCCTTAAATGTAAATGTGACACATGAACAAAGGGGCCTCCTGCTCTATCAACAGCAGGGTAGAATTAAAACCAAGACAAATAATTCATAGTAATAATAATCAAAGCCATTTTCAATGCACTGAAAAAGAGGGGTGATAAACGACACTTACAGGTAACCCTGGGAATCCATAGGATCCTGAAGGGCCAGCTGGTCCAATGTCTCCCTGCACAAACAAGCACACAGCTCCATTAACGGGGGGTCCCACCACACCACATGCATGGAGATGTGCAGACAAGGCTTCACTCTCAAGAGCGGGCCACCAGGTGGCACTGTGCATTATGTAAAATCCCCATTCCAGGAAAATGCAGTTACAGTATTTGACAAGGAGTGGCACTGTGCTCCAGATAGAAACTTTATAGGAAACAAAAGTTCCATTTTAAAAAGCTACAATATTACCATTGGGCCAGAGTGGCTGCAAAAAAAAGTAATGTGTTCTAGCAATTTGATGTAAATTGAAATTAGTTTTGTTTTGTGAGCTCCCATCAAGTCCAGTCTCATTCACCCCAAAGTGTATCCTCTAACATCAATGTGAATGGATGTTACCTGCTCCCCCTTTAACCCTGTGTGACCGGGTACGCCCACAGGCCCATGCCTTCCCTGGAACAGAGAAACACAAAACAGGAGTATCAGTTTATCATCTCAAACTTTTTCAGTAGATGTGGGCTTGTACAAGGCTTGTACTCATTATTATTATTATTATTATTATTATTATTATTATTATTATTATTATTATTATTATTATTAAGATGCCGTTGGACACACAGCGATTTCAGTACCTTGAACCCTCTGTCCCCGTAGGGACCAAGCGGCCCTGTGTCCCCCTTTTCACCCTGTCAATAAAAATCAGATGCCATTCAATCACAGGAAGACAATGCTACATTTAGAAACAGAAATGTGGGGCAGGGCGGACGGGGTGGTTTTGCTAATAAAATGCTGTCAGCACAAGGCGGCAGGTAACTGTATAGATCATCTGTCACTTCAGCGATACTCTTGTCATACAAGGCAATTCAAGCAGACAAATGTAGCCTTCCTCGGATACTGCATTGTGGATAGGCCACAGTAGATGTATAGGAATGTTCACCAGAGATGTCTGGTAATGTTTGTGAATGGAGCATTTTCATTGGCCCAAAAGGGACTTGGTGATTCAGAATGGAACCTTTAATAATAAGACAACCACTTGTAGGGCAGGCAGGAGAATAAGGCAATTCTTACCTTGTTTCCTGTCGGTCCTGGTACCCCCTTTTCGCCTCTCAGACCAGGGATTCCCTGAGGAGTAGAGAGGGATGTTTTGTTTTAATCCCGACGCTGATTGGGTTGCAGTATTTTGTCATTGGTATTGCATAGAAATGCAGCATCTCTCTAATAAACCGAAACCCTGCATAACTCACATAGGGACCCTGTCTTCCAGGTGGCCCTTCTGGCCCCACCTCTCCTTTAGGACCCTGATGAAAAGGTAAAAAGAACAGAACCCCGTTATAGTTCACCTGGACAAGGCTCTCAAGGGGTTGCAAGTCAGAATTCAAAAATGAAATTGCACGTTTAAAACATCTCTTACCGTCTCCCCTCTGGCTCCTCTCGATCCCCTCGGTCCGGCTTTACCCCTTTTACCCTGAAAGGAATTAAAATGATGCACGCTGTGAATCCTCCCTTTCAAACCAGCGATGGGCTCAAAAACAGGGAACGCTGCTGATCCCACACCAGTATCAAAGCACCAAAAAAAAAAAAGACACGTCAACACGTGCTGTGGGACCCATTTGATGCACCCTGGGAGACTGCTTCAGCCCCCCTGACTGGGCAGCGATATGTGAGGATATAGCCTTGGATACACTTACCCTCCTTCCAGGGTTTCCAGGCACCCCTGGATCACCGTCTGTCCCGTCTTCACTCTGAAACACAGGTTACAATACAATACACTGAGTCAGCTGAGCTTCCCCTCTTTCAGAGCTTACCTGTACAAGCCAGACTCAATGGGGTGCAGAGGAATCAATGCTTCTGAACCTGCGTGCACTTCTGCCTAAATTAAACCCAACGTGATTCCAGCTAGCAACTTGTTTACATACAGGCTTTATCTAATAGGTAGATTGCAAATGAACAAGGCAACTGTCTGTCTATGAATGGAAAGAAGCCTCACTGCACTTTTGGGCCATTTCAGTTCATGCTTACAGTGCGTCATTTATCCCCCACCCTAAAAATGATTAGGGATGACCTACCTTCTCTCCCTTCAGTCCCATTCGTCCTTCAGGGCCTGGATTACCAGTGGCTCCCTATGATGACAAAGACAGGAATGACAAGGTATTTGTTACACACTGGTGTGCATTGCACACAAACGCAGGGTACCCCAAAACACTCACAATACAGTAATCCCATTATACTACAAAACCCTTCCTAGTGGAACAACATCAATCCATTTTAAATACGGTACGCAATATTGCTGATATGCAAACTCCTCACAGTCTGTTGTGCTAGTGCGTGCAAAACAACAGTGTCTGTTGAAATAATGCTGCAGGGATGGAAACAGACTCCTGTTGCATAGCAGTTTGCTCCATTCCTGGTTTTACTGCGAGCCCGTTATTGGTGAAACTGCTATGCAGTAGAAGTCGTATTCCCATCCCTGGTGCTGTGTGTATTCTTCAGACACGTGTGATTGATCCAGACTGTAAGGAATTGAAGTGAGGCTTACCGGTGGGCCTGGTGGTCCTGCCTTCCCCCGTTTCCCAACCTCTCCTGGGGGACCCTGAATGAAAACAAGCGTGGATAAGAAGGAGAGCGCAGTCAGGTACTTCACTGCACAGAGAGGTGAGCCCTGACAAGCAAAAACACGGTCTGGGGTTTGTGATCTGATCCGTGACTTCAAACATTCAACCATAGCATCTGAACGAACCAAATCTAGGAGACAGACTTTTCAACACTTCCGATGGTGTGTTTTCACATTGCAGGGTGGGGTTGATTTTTTTTTTTCTTGAACGTCATAGCAAGTTCTTTACCTCAGTTCCAGGTAAGGCTGCTGGGCCTTTAATACCGGGTGGACCTTCTGGACCCTAGAACCCAGAAAATACATGCGTCACAAAGTGAAACTATTTTTAAAAAGTGTCAGAGAGACTATATAAAAATCAGGACAGTGCCTCCTATTCAGGAATTGTTTTTTATGAAGTGTTTAACATTAGGTTAAACAGTGCTTTCAAAAAAATTAGAATAAACTAATAACCCTCTTTTAAAAACGGTTGAAAAAGGGTTTCCTGAACTTTGTGAATAGGGTCCAATGAGTGTTAAAATTGCATGAAAAGTAGGAATCGGAATCCTGCCAACCTTACCTGCGCTCCCGGACCCCCCTTTTCGCCGGGCTCCCCTTTTTCCCCCTCAGGCCCGGGCAGACCCTTTGGACCCTCTGCACCCTGGGGTCCCTGTTTCCCTGGAGCACCCTAAAACAGGCAAGGGTTGAGCTTTACCCAAAACAGCAGGGATACAAATAAGAAAGGAAAATAACTGGAGTCACGTGGGTGTACAACAGAAGAAAATAAGGCTTATGTGATTGTGCAGTAAACCGCCCGGCTCGGAGCTCGTATATAAAGGGTTATGTGATTGTGCAGTACACCTCCCGGCTCGGAGCTCGTATATAAAGGGTTATGTGATTGTGCAGTACACCTCCCGGCTCGGAGCTCGTATATAAAGGGTTATGTGATTGTGCAGTACACCTCCCCGCTCGGAGCTCGTATATAAAGGGTTATGTGATTGTGCAGTACACCTCCCGGCTCGGAGCTCGTATATAAAGGGTTATGTGATTGTGCAGTAAACCTCCCGGCTCGGAGCTCGTATATAAAGGGTTATGTGATTGTGCAGTACACCTCCCAGCTCGGAGCTCGTATATAAAGGGTTATGTGATTGTGCAGTACACCTCCCGGCTCGGAGCTCGTATATAAAGGGTTATGTGATTGTGCAGTAAACCTCCCGGCTCGGAGCTCGTATATAAAGGGTTATGTGATTGTGCAGTACACCTCCCGGCTCGGAGCTCGTATATAAAGGGTTATGTGATTGTGCAGTACACCTCCCGGCTCGGAGCTCGTATATAAAGGGTTATGTGATTATGCAGTACACCTCCCCGCTCGGAGCTCGTATATAAAGGGTTATGTGATTGCGCAGTAAAGCTCCCGGCTCAGAGCTCGTATATAAAGGGTTATGTGATTATGCAGTACACCTCCCCGCTCGGAGCTCGTATATAAAGGGTTATGTGATTGCGCAGTAAAGCTCCCGGCTCAGAGCTCGTATATAAAGGGTTATGTGATTATGCAGTACACCTCCCGGCTCGGAGCTCGTATATAAAGGGTTATGTGATTGTGCAGTACACCTCCCAGCTCGGAGCTCGTATATAAAGGGTTATGTGATTATGCAGTACACCTCCCGGCTCGGAGCTCGTATATAAAGGGTTATATGATTGTGCAGTACACCTCCCAGCTCGGAGCTCGTATATAAAGGCTTATGTGATTGTGCAGTAAACCTCCCGGCTCGGAGCTCGTATATAAAGGCTTATGTGATTGTGCAGTAAACCTCCCGGCTCGGAGCTCGTATATAAAGGGTTATGTGATTGTGCAGTACACCTCCCGGCTCGGAGCTCGTATATAAAGGGTTATGTGATTATGCAGTACACCTCCCCGCTCGGAGCTCGTATATAAAGGGTTATGTGATTATGCAGTACACCTCCCGCTCGGAGCTCGTATATAAAGGGTTATGTGATTATGCAGTACACCTCCCGGCTCGGAGCTCGTATATAAAGGGTTATGTGATTGCGCAGTACACCTCCCGGCTCGGAGCTCGTATATAAAGGGTTATGTGATTGCGCAGTAAACCTCCCGGCTCGGAGCTCGTATATAAAGGGTTATGTGATTGCGCAGTAAACCTCCCGGCTCGGAGCTCGTATATAAAGGGTTATGTGACTGCGCAGTACACCTCCCCGCTCGGAGCTTGTATGAAAAAAGAAAAACTCACAACAGGGCCAGGTTTTCCCGTGTCTCCCCTTTTCCCGTCTTCACCAGTGAACCCCTGGAACACACGATAAAACAGCCTCCATAAATCTGCATCCCTAGTACTGTAAAGATTGTACAAATGAGCTAACTGTTTAACGCAACCAAAAAAAGGAGCTTTGAAAACACTGCATTTAAAAATAATAATAATAATATAATATGCATGTTAATATAACAATAAACAAGTTTGTTGGAGAATTTGCAGCGGGTGTTTAAATAAGGTCGGGGGAAGTTCAAAACAAAAAATAAACACCATTTTCTTTCTTTTTTTTTAAAGCAGTACCTCCAGTCCAAGGCTGCCAGGTGGCCCAGTTCTACCATCAGATCCGAGATCTCCCTACAATAAAAACACAAGTGTGAAATAGTGTATCCTCTGGGTATCTGAGACTCCTGAATCCTACTACAATTTGATTACCGCTATGTCAAAAATAAAATCCAAGTTACTCTATTACAGTGCTTTAAGCTAGGCTAGGCTCAAGCAACATCTTGACATTAAAACGACTCTTCAATGTAATTTGTGCAAGTTACAGGTCAACGCACAGCTGTTATTTTGTCTGGTATTTGTGTTTTGTTTTTTTTAAAATTTTTATTTACCTTCTCTCCTTTGGGACCATCTGGCCCAGGCAATCCTGTCACCCCCGGTTCACCCTGTGCAGAAAACAAACAATTCCAGGGCTCATTTACAGTGATTGTTATCTCATCACTAATTATTTACAAATTTTTGTTAAAAAATGAGTATGAGTTTGAGAATGATTTTTTCACAAGGGTATTATTTTAATACTTACCACTTTTCCAGGAATCCCAGAAAGACCTGTTGCCCCCATCAATCCAACTTGACCCTGGAAAACAATGTCAACAAGAATCAAACATGAGCAGAATGGATTGCACAACTCCACCAGTCCCAATGGAACTTTGCAATGAATCAGGAGTTCTTAGAACCGCCTCTTTCTGGAAATACATTCTAATGACGATATGGAGCAAATAGCTTTGAGAAGGTACTCTATGGCGTGCTGTAATGCAAGCATCTCTACTGTGTGTCTTTAAGTGGAGTGGTCACTCACCAGGAGGCCGGCATGGCCCTTCTCTCCTCTCGGCCCCCTCTCTCCCCTTTCTCCCAGAATCCCCGCAGGTCCAGGCTGCCCTGGAAGCCCAATGGGGCCCACAGCACCCTGCAGAGTCGCACATGAAATAACTTTACAAAACACTAGTGAACCAGACCCGAGGGGGAGACGGCTTCATGCAAACGTTTCAACAGTACCCGACTCAGCTGCTCTGCAAAGCGTTTTGTTGGGGGGCATTGTTTCATTGGTATACATTTCCAGGACAAAGGAAATAGCTTCCAAAATCATGGATGTACCTTTTTTCTTATTAAATGATTTGATGTTGCAACTTTAAATCAGGCTGCAGTAATGATTTGAACAGTTTAAATACTGTTGAAATATTTGTGTATTTGTTTAAATGTGATCAATCTTTATTGCATATAAGAATTCAGATTATCTAGTTCTCCACTTTATCATTGCATCCACTGTGTATGCAGTGTGCGTTTTGAAACCATGTCCATAATGCATTATCATGCTGATAAATGAATGGGACTGCAACACACTTATCAGCCCCATACTAAGCGTTAGTACAGTACCATGCTGTCAATACAGATTGCTCCCCCTACCTTTTCACCTTTGGGGCCAACATCCCCGATGTCACCTGGATCACCGACCTCCCCCTTAAAAACAGAGCATGGGGTTGGAAACGGCGCACATAAGACATGAATAACTGTTTCTCATTCCCTGACCAAAACTACTGTGCAGATCATCCCCGGTGAATACAACACACGAATAACTCCCCAGACTGTCACCAAGTCCTCTCCATGAAGCTTGAATGCAATTTCGAGGCTAGGGCAGTGATGCGACATTGATGCAGCTCAGGGCAATTTAATGAGGAGGAAAAAAAAAAAAACAACAACAAGAACAATAAAGCTGGCTCAGTAATTGCTGAAAGCTCTGGGCTGAAGCAATCTCTTGCAGCCAGGCGAGCGGATTCATTGTTCGTTACCTGGCTAATGAGTAACGCTGTGCAATTAGATTCAAATTCACAGTTCTCACTCCGCGCTGCGGTGTACCCAGCTGACCCAATCAGTGTGGTGTTCGTTGCCATGGTGCTGGTTCCAAAGATAGCTGCGCAGATCATTGAAACACAAGGAGTCCGAGCAGAGGCGGATTTGTGTCACTGCTGATCCAGTCGCTTTGTATGCGCTCTCAGGGTTTGATGTATAGGACTGCTGTGCATTCTCACTTTTTGAGATTTACAGTGGTCAGCTTTTAGAAGCGGGACCTGTGTGCGTTGATCCTCTCACCTCTTTTCCGATCTCTCCCGGGTCTCCCTCCAGTCCCTTGGGCCCCTGAAGCCCAGGCTCCCCGGCAGCACCTTTAGTGCCTGGCTTCCCGCATGGCCCTGCATCTCCCTGCCAGATCCAACAGACGTGTGTGATATTATATAGTGCAGCGACGGCTGAAGATGTTATCATTACCATTGTGAATCAGTCTGCTAAATCAATGATCTGTCTGATGGCTGTGGTGTGAGGGCTTCATAGTGCTGCAGCACATGCTGGTAATATACAGCCAAACAAATAATAGATATTTAAAAAATGTAAGTAGTTTTCAGCGCATTAAACATTGCATGTTTAAAAATCAGTTTGTTAGCAGTTTGACTGTTCTTGCTTCTACCCAAGACTACAGACTGTCCTTTCAAAACTTCAAAAGAACTATATTATGAAGCTCAATGAGGCTTCCATTGGACAGCCCAGTGCTACAGTTTTTTAAGAAAGCAAAACAAAATCAGCATGCATAAAAAAAATCAACACTGCACTCCCACTGCAAAGCAAGGAGACAACGGATGTGTTCCTACCTGGTCCCCTTTCACTCCAGAAGAGCCCTCAACACCGACAGGTCCGGGAGGCCCCTGATACAGTAAAACATATTCAAATAATAAATGTGTTTTTACATATCACTCTGTGCCTTCTGGTGGTTGAATACTGCGATTGTACCATTAATCTTTAAGGGAATTGCATTTAATAGTATTTATTTTAAAGAGAGGGAGATGTGGGACTTTACATGCCCACTTTACAGTCATTAAGCACATCGGTATGTGTCAGGAAACACAAAAACGGATAACCGAATTATAAAGATAATGATACAGGCACAGAAGCCACACTGATTCAAGCCGAAACTTAAGCACTTATTGGAACTGAATCCCGCTCACCTGCTCCCCGTCGAGACCTGCAGTCCCCATGTCCCCTGGTGACCCGGTCGAACCCTGAAGGGGAGAACAGACCGGATATTAATAGGGATTCACGTGGCAAACCAGTATCCCCAGCAGATACAAAAACAACAGTCCAACGCACTGGGGAACTCTATCAGCAGAAAGGAGCCCAGATTCCTGTAGGCAGGTGAACACCAGCACTAGCCTCGAATCAGGCTGAAGCAGTGATAACAGGTTTCTAAAAAGTCCATCGTATGATAAAAGCCTCGCAAAGCGTAGCACAGTAAACTTTCAGATGGGTCGTTCTCGCTCGCCTCTCCTCTCTTACCTTCTCTCCTTTCTCCCCTGTTGGTCCTTCAGCCCCGGCCAGCCCTTCTTTGCCCTGAAGCAGAATGAAAAGATGCATGGTGTTCATCACACATCCAGGAGCCCCCTTTTGGGTTTCACTCAGACTGATGTGGGTTTAGTGTACAGCAGAGAAGACCTCGTTCTCCGTTGGGTTTGTGCTGATAAAGCGTGCACGAGTCAATACGCTATGTGTGGAGTGTTTCATGGTTACAGGACATGTCCTCTCATGCAGTTCTGTCTGCTCACACTGTGCTTTCTGTTGTATAATAAGACACACTACACAGGACTGTGCTCCGGAATTAGAATCAAATATAAATAAAGGGTTCTTTTATCAACGTTAGAATTGTGTCACATGTTCTATGTACGGGATGACTTTTATACACAAGAGAAGATACACTGGGTTTTTGACAAACCCTTTCTGATTTCTCATTCATGATTTACAATCCACTCACCGGGTATCCATTTGTCCCGCTCGCTCCCTTTGGCCCCTGGGGCCCCTTGTCTCCTGGGGGGCCCTGTTTGCCCATCCCGCCATCAGGACCAGGGGGACCAGACAATCCCTGAAACAAAACATCATCAGGAATGAAGCGACGCGTCCAGGATGTCAAATCAGCTTCACCAGCCTTTCAACACCGTGTCAGAGTGAAGCACCGGGAGACATTTATCAGAGCGATACATTTTTCCTTGTTTTAGAGATGCTGTTGAGACCCAGAATGCCTGATGATACAGACTGAACAGTGACAGTAAGCTTAAACGGTCAGCACTGTCTTTTGCTCAGTAGTCTTTGCACATGGTACATAGGACCATCTGGTGGATGCAAGTGGCAGCACACATACAGCGCTTTAAAAAAAGCTCTGCTTCATACTTACAGGGAAACCCTGCAGTCCCTTGAGGCCTGGCTCTCCCGTCCTTCCCTGAAATCAATACAGACAAAAGGATGTATTAAACAGCCTGGGAACCTCCAAAACAGAGACTTCCACCATTGGGCTGAAGGAGCTACTCAGCCTAGTGCAGAGTGCGAACACATGGCCTCTTAAGAGGGCTGAAGGTATTTTACTCACCTGCGGACCAAGGGGTCCCACCTCCCCAGGGGGGCCGGGCAGACCCTGCAAAAACAATTCAGGACATTCACGGTAAAAAAAATAACACAATGATTAGAAATAAATCCATACATGTACAAGTTTTTGGGACCTAATCTGTCATTCTGTGTACAATATCCCAGTAAAATGGCAACCCTTACTTTGAGGCCTGTCTTTCCCTGCAGCCCAGGAAGTCCTCGGACTCCTGGCACGCCCTGCGGGGGTTACAGAGAAGAACGAGGAACGGTTAGCAATCTCAAAAGCAAAATTCCCCAAATAAAGATCAACAACGTGGACACAAAACCTCATACCCTTCCTCCCACGTGGCCTGTTCTTCCACGATCGCCTAGAGACCCGGGATAGCCCTGCGGAACAAGCAAGCACACGCACAGCGTCAATGATCAGCACAAGGTGTGGGGAACACAATGATTCCTTTCTTTAAATCGAGAGACTAGATTAAAAAATTAAAACAAAGATATGCAGTGCAACTGTAAACAAGAGCTGAAAACTCTGCTTGAGAATAGAGACGGGTACAATGCCAGAGTCTGTGCTTTCATAAGCGATTAACACCTGTACAAGGTAGCACTTACATACATGCCTACAGGTCCTTGAGGTCCCTCCAGTCCAGGTTTACCAGTGGATCCCTGTGAAAAAAACAACCGCACGAATCCTCAGAGCTGGGGAAGGCATGGGCAGAAATCTGGAGCCACGCCTGAATTAACATCAAATAGCTAGTTTTTGGATTTTTTTAAATTATTATTATTTATTTTTTTTAAGTAATTTTGACATGCATCTCCCGTATTTTTTTTTCATATTTTATATATAAATGCATTTTGTATAATCTGTCATCCTCTGTAATATCTTGCTGCTCATGGTCTTCCCTGTGTGCATATGTAGGAGTAATGTTATACACTAGGGGGCAGTGCTGCTCCACCTAACAGCTTCACTCAGTACTTAATTCTATTGAGTTCTATTATTTTAGCTCCGCTTACTACATGGCCATTCTATTATTTTTTAATGCATTATCGATATCAGACTTGCAGCAAGCCCAAGACTTGTGTGGCGATGGGTCTATCCAAATACACAGCAGTCTGATCTTCACAAAGTCTTGGTGTAGCCCTTTCCTTCACCTTTCCTCCCAAGGTGATCCAGCTCCCTCCCTCTCCCCCAGCCCCAATCCCCCAGCCCCACTCACCCTCTCGCCAGCCGCTCCGGGGCTGCCGTCCTGCCCTGCCCTGCCTGGAGGACCCTGTATCGAAACAGAAAGAATACTTCATAGTGAGATTACAGGTTTTAAACCCCAAGGTTATGTCCTTCGTTGGCTTCAGTGTCATTTTCACTGCTCCTCTGATCACTGTGCAGAATTTCTACAGTGAAACCAGGACAGACGAACGTCTGTCGTGAATATTTCTTCCTACTGCATGTGTACCAAGCCTTTTGGGAATGAATTCTGAATTCTCTTCAAGAAGATTGAATCTTTTAGTTAAGTTTTTAGGGATCAATGAGCTACTAGGAACCGGACGAGCACGGACGGGCCGAACGGCCTCCTCTCGCTGGTAAATGTTCTCAAGTCCTTCCATTCTGTGACCGAGTGTGTATATTAAAAAAACTGAAGAGACTTATCTATCTGGTTGACAAGCCTTTCAACAAGTGTCTTTTCTTTACAGTTTGTCTGCTAGACTAGATGTTTATTTAGTTTAACTCCGATGATTGAGTGTTCAGGTTATGGATGATTCTTTTTTTAATGTGCAATCCAAATTTTTAAAATGTTTAGCCTTTGCATATGGAAGCCAGTACAAGTCAGGATCAGCATTGACAGCACTGACGCCCCATCACGGATGTCAGTTCCATGCAAACTAGTGAAATGCGTTGCTGTTCTTGAAGACAAGTCTTACCGGAGCTCCAGGGGCTCCAGCCTGTCCTGGCCCTGCCCTCGCCCCTTGGAAACCCTGCAGGGAAAAAAAAAAACAGCCTCCCATCAGCCAACAGTGAGATACAGGACTCTGCAGGTCAGTGGATGAGCTACACTATTATAATAAAGGACACGTCATACAGATTGTCCCATCAAGTGGCAGCACTGAATGCAGTTATTGTGGGATGGATTGTCACTATATTGTATGTTCATCATTTTATACAAATGATATATTCAATATACTGATAACTTGAACAGCACCACTACAAATGAATTCCAAATGAACATCATAGGAACAACCGATAGTTCTTAAGAATTCTTATAGAATTCTTTCCGCGGCTCTTTGTGATCTCCGTGAACTCCTCTCCGTTAAACGCCACTTATCTGCTCTCGTAACGTTAATCCCCCGTCTCAGCGAGCTCTCCAAGCACCCAATTAAAAACAAATTCTTCTAACCCTCCGCAACAGAGAGCCAGCCCAGCCCCTCGCCCCAGCACTGAGTCTGTTCAAAGTGGATGAAAAGACACAGGCGTTTAAAACTACCTATTGATTTAATTGTGCTCGACTGCTGGTTACAATAAACTCTGGAATCTAGCCACCTGATCCAAAACAGCTGTGCAACCCATTAAAACAGGGCCTGTGCATGCTTTCATACAAAACCCAGTCGACACCTGTACTCACTCTGAGTCCCTTACTGCCAGAGCTGCCAGACGCACCAGACTCACCCTGTCAAGAATCAAAAACAACCAGTCAGTACACTCGGGAGCGTTATTATTGGATGTGTGTGCGACGCGCACACCAGTGAAGTGACTAACTGTGAACCACGCACCCTGCATGCCATGACAAAAATAGACATTTCTGTTTCTAAACACAGTTTCAGTCCGGATGTCTGTTTCGTATTAGTGGATACTGGTATAGCTGCATGACCGTGCTTGCTCCCCGGGGCTAGGAATGGGTCTGTTAACTCAGAAACACAAGGGAAGTGTTAGCAAAAGACCGCAGTGATCTAGAATAACCAAGGGTTTTGAGTGGTATTTTGTATTTCTGAATTTAAACACTCTTCTCGGAATCTGCCCTAATTTCTGCTGGGCTGCACGTGGTTTAACTAACACACAGTAAATAAACAAACACAGGATTTGAAATACACTTTGGCTCTTTGGGGGGGTCAGACAGCCCAAGGTAAGCCCCTGTTTCTAATAGTGGAGTCATCACCCCGATCTCCTCAGCATTTCAAACCCTGCTTGCGACCCCCCTGTTTGACATGTACAGTAATCAGTATTAAAAGGTATAGAATGGGAACCTGTGTACCAGGCTTTCCTTCTGGACCCTCAATCCCAGGCAGGCCTCTGAGACCCTGAAACAAAACACAGAGAGGGTCAGAGCATGGGGCACGGGGCACGCACACACTCACAGGCACAGAGAGAGAGACACGCACACACACACCTCTCAGACCCTGAAACAAAACAGAGAGGGTCAGAGCATGGGGCATCCGCACACACACACACGGGCACAGAGAGAGAGACGCACACACACACACCTCTCAGACCCTGAAACAAAACAGAGAGGGTCAGAGCATGGGGCATCCGCACACACACACACGGGCACAGAGAGAGAGACGCACACGCACACACACACACACAGGCACAGAGAGAGAGAGAGAGACACACACACACACACACACCTCTCAGACCCTGAAACAAAACACAGAGAGGGTCAGAGCATGGGGCATGGGCACAGAGACACACACACACACACACAGACACACACACACACTTTGGTTGATTGTGAAACTCTGTCTCAATCTCACCGGCACTCCAGGCGCACCCACAAGGCCACGCTGCCCCGTCCGACCCTGTTAATAAAGAGAGGCGTCTTTAATGCACGGCTTATATATAGGGGGCTACAGTCCAGGAGACGGCTGGAACCCAAGCACTTCCCATAGCTCCTTAAAAACAACTTGCGTGGCCTATACTTCCCCCAAAGGACACATCACTGGCAAATTGCCCAGTCTATAGTAAATGCATTACAGGGTGCATGGGCAACCTCACCCCTCCCTACGTTTCTCTGCAAGAAGAGCAGCTGTAGGAAACAACTGGAGTTACAGGTAGGGCTGATGCAAGGAGTCCAACATCAGTTAAAATTATTCTAGATTCATTTCCATTGCTTTACGCTGTACATCCAACTGCAAAAACAGCATGTAGATTTGAAAGCTGGGTCTCGATCCCCACGTGTAATCTGTAAAGCTGAAGAGAGAAGAGGCAGACGCTTACCCTTGGTCCTTTAGGGCCATGTTTTCCCATCGAGCCAGACTGTCCCCGGTTTCCCTAAAAGAAACCAAACATTGAAAATAAGCAGCTTTCTTCCCTCACAGACTAAACATGCCTTTCAAGAGATTTCCTCTTCAGGTTCTGTAAGGTATTAGATGGCTGGCAGTATCTCCCATGGGGTACATGTGTATTTCAATCTCAAGTGACATTAAAATCATCCCCAGTTGTAACAATGATTGGAGGAATTTTGCATGGATACTCCCAATGTTTTGCCCCTTTATTACAAGATGAAATTGAGAGTAATGGGGTGACTCATGCACATTCCCTTATAAAAATCTAGCAGGTTTTCTCATGGCTATAATACATCGTTTACCGTGTTTTATTTTTATGCTTTACTTTACCTCTCTGGGCTGTACGATCCTTACTTATGCTTTATCATGCTTTCACTATGCCTCAATCCATTTTGCTAGGCTTTTACCATGGGAGACTTATAAGGGTTGGTACACTGGGGTGGATCATTATGTCCTCACATGCACTGTCTGGAAAGCAAAGGGTTAAACTGACCTTCGCCCCCTCACTGCCAACTGTTCCCGGCGGGCCGCTTTCTCCTTCTTCACCCTGCAAAATAACACTGAGCTCTTAACAAGAATGTCAGTGTTGATACCTGGCTCTCTCTGGTTTACATGTCTTACACAGTAACTAGATTCTCCTTCAGAAAGAAGAAAGGAGAGCCATGCAAACAGGTGCTAGCCACACAGGTCACAGTCTAATCTGTCGGCACCCTCCTGGAGGATCAAGAAGATTCTTTCAAACGAGTTCTACTCACCTGGGGTCCCTGTGGTCCGCTTTGCCCCTTTTCACCAGGGAATCCTGGGAAGCCACTTTGACCTCTGACCCCAGGGATACCTCTCATACCAAGAGGACCTTGGGGCCCCTGCAAAAAAAATAAATAAATAAATAAAATGTAAAAAAAACACACACACACATTGAACTGAACCCCTCAACGCCATCTACACCCCCCCAGCAATAGCCCAGTTTTATCCTATGACAAAATTCATCAATGCTTTTTGTTTTTCAGTTTGATAATGTTTTTCTACCCCATCTGCAATTACACGGTTAGTAAAAGTACAAGTTTCATTTTTCACTTAAAATTAGTTCTGCATACAAGCAAATACAAAGAGTCAGCAGAGTGATTTACGAGACACAGTATTCAGTACATGCATCCATACACGAGACACAGTATTCAGTACATGCATCCATACACGAGGCACAGTATTCAGTACATGCATCCATACACAAGACACAGTATTCAGTACATGCATCCATACACGAGACACAGTATTCAGTACATGCATCCATACATGAGACACAGTATTCAGTACATGCATACATACACAATCCCCTTTTAATCCTGCATTCCCTTGATCACCATCCGGGGCTCGATCTCCCTGTGAAAACAGAACAGTGTGATGAAAGGCTGGTCAAACACCCCATTTCAACGATTCTCAATTGAAATCAATAAGCATCAAGTACAGCTCTTACTCTGCTTCCTGGGACCCCATTAGGACCGGGCATTCCAACCATCCCCTGGTAAAAGACAAGGAGAGCGATGAAAGGAGGTTGGAATGTGCATGTTCCACACATTCAGTAGAACTGGTGCAAGTGTTTAGAGACACATCTGTTTGGCCAGTCATGTGGGTCATTTCTAAGTTTCTTGCAGAATGAAGGGAGAACCCTTTTGACGGTTTTGCTAAATCCCAAGCCTTCCTTGAGGAATTGACAGTGGCCTGGAATACATCATTAGGGTTAATTTGACTGGAGGACCAGATGTTACCAAGTGTGCTCCACCAGAATGAAGTTTATTAAACACACAGAGCTGTCCTCTTGCTTTAGCTGCTCTGCAGTTACACTTTGCATATGTATCCTCTGGCTCTCAGACAATTCCTTCTGTCACAGTCTGAACCTGGGACACATCTAGCCCTTCATCAGAGAAATCCGAGATTCCCTCGGGGGCAGACTAGTTCTAACTGAAAGCAGCGAATTCAAGTGCCGTAGATTTACTGCTGCACGACTGCATCATACTGTATACAGCTCTTCACATCCTGAGATGAAAGACACAGCCACGGTCTGTAAAGCCGATTTCATGCAAGACATCCTTGGAACGACCATCGCTTTATATCGAAAACATATGGGGTGGATTTTTACACCAGGTTTGCGGGGATACTAAAAACTTTACTGCAGTACGCTTGCTGCGCACTTGCTCTGTCTGTCTCCAAGTGCGCTAAAGGGTATGAACTCTGCCCTGTCAATGACCTTGCTCCCGTTGACACAGTCGCTCCACACCAGACAGACGCCCGTGGCAGTCAAGCATCCAATTAAGTTTTTACGAGATCCTTTAACTTTGTAAACTGCGGTCTCGTAAATACATTCAAAACGCTGTCAGCAAGCACCATCTCTAAGCAAAACAAAAAAGTGTACGAGCGTCCCTTACACCTGCTCTAAACTGCACACGCTTTTGGTCTGAGATGATAAAGCCCTGAATACATGATGGCGTTCTGACGAGCACCACACAGGGATTCACATTCAGGAGGTTTGCAGAAACGAAGGGTTCTCAGAAGATGCTCATATTGGAATAGCTCATTTGTTTCTTAAAACAGTACTTTGGAAGCATTAGCAGGTACAAAAGCAGAGCAAATCTGGCACCACCAGCTTGCAATTAATAAGGAAACACAGGAGCGCTGAACTGATGCCTTGTAAAATGCTCAAAGCGAAGGGCTGGACCTCATATTTAAGTTCCAGGTGATGCCCTGTTAAAAAACCCGCAGCTGCACAGTAAAAGCAGGCTGTGTGGATTAATTGGTGTTTACCATTGGCCCTTCGAACCCGGGCTCTCCTCTGGGACCGGAGGGGCCGTTCTCTCCCTGAAATGAAGAACACAAAAGGGATTTTCAAAGAGAGGCGGGCCTTTTATTCCGCCTGGCTTCGCTGTGCTTCCGTGACTTTTCATACACAGTGTAATGTTATCCCTGTAACGTCACTCTCGATTGGCTCAGTGCAGCACAGTAAAGACTGTAATTTGAACTCAATTTTACCAGAAAAAAGAGAATGATCATCACTTACAGGTTCACCTTTCGGACCGGGAGGACCATCCTTTCCGGCAGATCCCTAAAACAAAAACAAAAGGATTCAATTCCACTAGATGTTCACAAGGTTCATGTCCAGTCTGAACAGCCCCAGGCTCTGATACAGCACACGTCACAGTACATGCGCTGGTCCTGACTGCCTGCTTTGAACCACAAGCAATAAGACAAATTGACCATTAACGAGGGAAACACTTCAATGCATCCCATACAGCACAGTGTTTGTACTGCCCGTGACTAAACAGAAGCCCAGCAGCCCGAGTGTCACAGACATAGAGCACTTGAGTGCAGTGGAGTGTTGTTTTTTATTTTTTAGATGCCTTACCTGTGGTCCTCTCTGTCCCTCCAGTCCTCTTACACCTTGTAAACCTAGCAGCCCCTATTACAGAACAATCACATTAATCAAAGTGGGAATTATTTTATCATCAATAACCATATTAAAAACTCAAGAACTGGGCATAAGATAGCGTCACCCTACAACATCCAAATCTGCAGCGAGCCGCCCGCACCTTCAGGAGCCTTGCAGACAGGCGTTTTGATGAGTGCACTGATGAAGGCACCAGTTACTTGACGAGTTATAATGTGCAATACAGCACGGCTCAGAGTGACAGTACATGCTGATTATGAACAATCACTGCAGCGGGAGGTGGGGGGAGGCAGTGCCATGTGGAACAGTGCGGGGCCTCATTCTGACACAGTAGATACATATATATTGGGATTGATCCTGATACCTGAGGGCCTCTGGGGCCACGGGGTCCAGCCGGTCCGCAGTCTCCCTGTCAGAAACAAACACAACGCGGGAATGTGTTAAGATCCGCCCAGTTCACAGACACACCAAACAAAAATGCTTCTTTCACCTCCTGCCTGAACAATATCAGAGAGTAATAAAAGGGGCCCACTGTGGCACTCCTTAACAGCGCTACAATTTAGATTGAATTCAGGCCACGGATTCGGTGTTCTTACTCACCTGAGAGCCATTAACCCCTTGGGCACCGACCTCTCCTGTCGAACCACTGTCACCCTGCAGATACAAACACACAAATATTCTGGTGTGCAGCTTTACAGCACAGGCTTAGATCAACTGAAATTCAGCGTGCAGGTCTATTGACTGTAGAATTTTAAAGAGATCTGATTTACACAGCCCTGAACAATCACTAAGAGGATCTCAAACAGTACGGCAGCTCTTCACCTGCTCAGCACTCAGCAGTTGTTCTGCATTGCACTGAACTGTGGATGCCCTCAGCCGTCTGCAGCGACATGCTTTCTTAATCAGTGAGCGAGAGGCACGAACATCACATGTCCCACCTCACACCCTTGCGCTGCACTGTGCAAGGTGAGAGAGAGATCTGGGCTTTCTCAAAAGCAGGGTCTGTACTGTACTTACCACAGCCCCAGGTGATCCCACAGGGCCGACCAAACCGTGCTCCCCCTGAAAAATAACACACACACCAGGGTCAGTCCTGCAGGTACTAGCATACAAGCTGCAGACCACAGTTAAGATGCAAACCCTGCCACAAATCACACAGCATGCATTATACCACAGTAAAGCCAAGGGACATTGGTAAATGTGTGGGACTGTAAAGCACAAGACGATCATTCACTTACAGAGTAATCAATGAGACGTACGAGAGAGAAAGGGATGCAGTACCAGTCTATATAATTAATGGTATTGTATCTATAGGGGCAGCGCCTTGAGATGCAAGGCCATCTTGTTTTCTCCTAATCCAGAATTGCAATGCCTGCTATATTGAGCACTGCTAAATTGAACAGTAGGCAATAACGCTCTCCTGTATTGATTTGCTTTTTTTGTTGAGTCACAATACTTACTGGTAGCCCCTGAGACCCTTGAACTCCCGGTACCCCTCGGACTCCCATCGAGCCCTGAAAACAAACAGGCAAACACAAGCTGTGCACGAGGTAGGCAGGGGCAGGATGACGTGGCTGTGTAGCTTTTTTTACAATATTAAACTGTGACTTGTCTTAATATCAGCCTCCAGTGGATTTATATTTCACTGCAAACTGAAATGCTAGCCAAGGAGAGGCTGAAGGTACTGTTTTGAATCTGAGCAAATTCAAATCACTCCAAGCCAAATGAGATAGAGAAACGTGAGAGACACAGAGAGTTTGGGGGTGGTGGGGGGGGAGAAAGAGAGATAGAGAGGAGAAGGGGAGAGATTGAGAGAGAGGGAGAGGTGTTACTTACAGGTGCTCCAATAGGTCCACGTAGGCCAGCTTCCCCTTTTGCCCCCTAAAATAAAACAGATATAAAATAAATCTGATTATACAGTAACAGCTCTGCTCTGAAATAGAGCAAACAGCATTCAACCATGAACAGGTGTGCAAGGCTTGCAGTACTTATGACTGGGCAGCAGAGGGAGTCAACGTTTCAAAATACTGTATGAGCACAGATGCAGTGTGACCAATGTTTTTTTTTATTTTTTATTTAGTGATCTTTTATTAGGTATCTTTAACTTTATTTATCAGTACAGTGCAATCAAAGTGCATCTACAGTGAAGTTAACGGGCGCTCCAAAGACAGATTCTCGCTGTCTCACTTTGTGCAGATTTCTTTGCAGTTCAATGGCATTGGCTCCATGAGGTAACGTCATGTGGTTTATATTATAACAGAAGTTGTTTTGTACTTACCTTTGCTCCTTTCCCTCCTCTCTCTCCAGCAGTCCCGGATTCCCCTGTAAACCCCTTTGAAAAAAATACAAATAACTGTCATCAGAAGGGCAGTGATGTCATTAACAGCTTTAGCTACGCCCCGAATCATTGTGGAGTGGAAGTTCTCTGCTCCGGTGAGTGTGAGTGTGTGTGAGTGTGTGTGAGAGTGTGAGTGTGAGTGTGAGTGTGTGTGAGTGTGTGAGTGTGTGCGTGCGTCAGTGTCAGCGTGAGTGTGTGCGTGTGCGTCTCCCTCTGTCTTTCACTCGTTACATTCGCCACACACTGCAGGCTACGTTGAGCCAGGATGCACGCTGCAAATGTTACACTTTAAACCTGGCAAGAAAAACCAAAACACATGAAAGCGAACCCCTCAGCTGGGTTCAAACCCCCAGTTCAGCCACATCTGCTGTGCGGCGACAGGAAGCCGCTGTCAAAGAATCAACGTGTTGCGTGAACTCCACCAAACCGCTTGCGACTTGAGCCTCACATTCTGAGCACAGGACCAGCTGCACCGGCTTTGATCTGAAAAGCCTGATCCGATAATAGAGGGCATGAGCTCAAAGAGAAGTAATTCACAGCTGTTAATCTTTCTAATGGCCAATCCGCTGACTGTCCAGGGGGACTCGAGACCTGCCGGCATTAGCAGAAGAGTTTTATGGAAGCTTTATTCTGCATTTTAGGAATAAACCTGCAAATCCTGGACTTTTTTTTATTTTATTTGCCCAAGGCATTAGAGACTCGAGGATATTTAGTAATGTTGCTAATCCTGGATTAAGACTCAATCTGGTCAAAGTAAATCTTTTTTTCTTGAACCACTTAAAACAGCGAATTAAAAAAAATCACCTCCACGCCTTTCTCTCCTTTCGCTCCTTGATCTCCCGTGTAGCCCTGAGGTCCCTATAAAAAAACAAAAAAAAGAAGATATTATTATTGAATCCAGCGAAGAGGTGGTGTTCAAAAGAGGGATTCTCAGCATTTACCCAACATACATCCTGCCTACCAGCAGCCCAAAACCAGGTGACTAAGGGAAGCATGCTGCTCGAAATATTGTGACATTTCGAAGCATCTCACTGAGAAGGGAGCACATTTCCATCTCTGACCCTTGCTCGGAGGAGCTGAAAACACAAACCCAGCGCACGTCTGTGTTTTGCAAGTTATTGCAAGATGCCTGATGAGTGTGAAGAGGGCGAGAGTGAAAAGATCGACAAACTAGATCAAATAGGGTCAACCCTGAAACTGTGTGTAATGTACCTGATGTGGCTGTGTACTGTGTGTTAGGATTAGTGATGAGCTACGAATGAGACACGGAATGGAATGCATATTGAGAATAAGTCACCAGTGCCAGTACTTGACAAATCTCGCTTTCTGGAGTTTGTGGATGGCTTGTGATTCAGTTTTCAGGCTCCCAATAACATACTGTATAAACTGCTAATTAAGCAACAAGACATAGAAATTCTCCCAGTATGTGTAAAAGCGTGCACGGTATATAGTCACATGGCTTTTTTTGTGCACGTTGAAGTCATACAGCACAGCAGGTCTATGATCTCAAGTGCTTGAGGCTTGTTCAGACAGGCTGCAGGCAAATCTTCCCTTTCCACTTCCCCACATTGAAGCTGCTCTGTGCTTCACACGACATTACAGCAAACCATATCAATCACTCGTCACACTGGCATACACAACAAGCCTGTCTCCATAGTGTCTTTAAAAACATGCCTGTCAGACCACCATCACCTCTTCAAAACCGGGATCAAAAGGTGCATCTCCAAAACAGCTTTGACAGGTTTAAGAAGTTAAAGAAGTTACTACAGCACCCCCTAGCGAGTACACCAGCTCTGTGGACGTTACTACAGAACCCCCTAGCGAGTACACCAGCTCTGTGGACGTTACTACAGAACCCCCTAGCGAGTACACCAGCTCTGTGGACGTTACTACAGAACCCCCTAGCGAGTACACCAGCTCTGTGGACGTTACTACAGAACCCCCTAGCGAGTACACCAGCTCTGTGGACGTTACTACAGAACCCCCTAGCGAGTACACCAGCTCTGTGGACGTTACTACAGAACCCTACTACAGAACCCCTAGCGAGTACACCAGCTCTGTGGACGTTACTACAGAACCCCTAGCGAGTACACCAGCTCTGTGGACGTTACTACAGAACCCCTAGCGAGTACACCAGCTCTGTGGACGTTACTACAGAACCCCTAGCGAGTACACCAGCTCTGTGGACGTTACTACAGAACCCCTAGCGAGTACACCAGCTCTGTGGACGTTACTACAGAACCCCTAGCGAGTACACCAGCTCTGTGGACGTTACTACAGAACCCCTAGCGAGTACACCAGCTCTGTGGACGTTACTACAGAACCCCTAGCGAGTACACCAGCTCTGTGGACGTTACTACAGAACCCCTAGCGAGTACACCAGCTCTGTGGACGTTACTACAGAACCCCCTAGCGAGTACACCAGCTCTGTGGACGTTACTACAGAACCCCCTAGCGAGTACACCAGCTCTGTGGACGTTACTACAGAACCCCCTAGCGAGTACACCAGCTCTGTGGACGTTACTACAGAACCCCCTAGCGAGTACACCAGCTCTGTGGACGTTACTACAGAACCCCCTAGCGAGTACACCAGCTCTGTGGACGTTACCACAGCACCCCCTAGCGAGTACACCAGCTCTGTGGACGTTACTACAGAACCCCCTAGCGAGTACACCAGCTCTGTGCGCCCTCTGGAAGCTAGATGGGAGAGTGCAGTAAAGTGGCATCGCTGAGGCTGTGAGGTTCTGCCCCCGCAGGAGGTCGCTGTGAGGGTGTCAATCTGCAGACTCCTCCCCGCTCCTCTCACCTGATGTCCAGGTATCCCGGCTGGACCTGGCTGACCGTCCACTCCGTGAACTCCGTCTGACCCCCGGGAGCCAGACCGACCCGCCTTTCCACGAGGGCCTGGGTCACCCTGGACAGGAAGATAGTAGCAGTTAGACATGAGGCTCACTGACAGTGCTGGGGCATTCATTGTAAAGTTTTTCAACTCGAAGAAACCAAAAATAATCATGTGTTTTTAGGTTGGAACCAACACAGGGGTCGGTTTCAGTGCTATAAAGAGTATATACTTTAATCATTAAATCTCTAGCAGTGTGCGTGAGCCTTTTCAGTGTATCTGTGTCGTTTAAAGTAATTAAAGGTTTGGTGCTGATGTCACGTTTGAGTGGACGCTCTGTTTCCTTCCTGCTTAGATCAATGGAACTGTGTGCAAGAAGAATATAGCGGTAAGAGCAATGAGGAAAGGAAGGGAATGTAAGCCCTCGTAATTACATCAGCTGGCCACCAGTGGCACTGTGCGCAATGAAAAAAAAAATCCTATTAGCACAGATTGTAAATATACTGTAAACAACATCCAGCGTCCTGGGAATCTGAGTACACCAGAGCTGTAATGAACAGGGGCGAGGCTGGACTGAAAACGTTTTCAGCCCTCTGTCTTTAATAACTCCCGTGCCACTCAGGTGATTGGTTTGCTGGGACCCTGTAGCGCGGTGACAGCAATAACCTTGGGGATTAGACTGCCGTACTGAGCCCTTGTAATCCCCCCTTGTGAAGGGGCTGCCTGATTCCCATCACAATCCCCCCTTTCAGATTGACTGCAGCCTGTCAGCACTCTGTCAGGCTGGACGGATTAACTTTTCAATGGGAGGGCGAGGCTGCTGGAGCTGTGGGACTCAGCCTGGCCCCAGAACCCTCAACAGGACCAAAGAAAACTATAATTACAGGCCTTATGAAGAGTCAAATATTCATGCAAGTGCACGAAGCTCTTGAGAATGCCTCAGTAATGCCGGCACGGATGACAAAAACATACCGGTATGCGGTCTAACCTCTCTCTGCAACAGTAGGTGACGGCTGCTTGGTGTGTTGGATCATACTCTTGAATGAATGAATGAACTAGCCTTTATATATTTATTTCTAATAGAATTACCGTGTAGCCCTTGTGTCCTGGTGTCCCTCTCTCTCCTGGATCTCCTTGAATTCCCTGCAGATAAAGATTCACACTCAGTAACCCTGTGTTCATTTCTACGCACACGTATGTGTTATTATAATGAACTGTATTAATAAAATAAAAGAATCTCACGGACTGTGCATGCACGTTTGATAAACAATTGCAACATTAAGGCCAGGTGTTCGTATTGGTTAGTGTTAGTTCTTACTGACTCTACCTAATAGCATGCCGCACACTGGCGGAGGACTGGAGATGTAAACTTCAAACCTCAGCCTCTACCCCCCACCCCCAGCTCGAGAGACTCAGCCAGGCTCCTCTGCACACAGGTCTGTGGTCACGGTGCTTGACTTCTTGAGGTTGTCAGGAATGTAAAGTGGCACCAGGCTCCTTTCCGCCGCTTCCAGCTCATTAGGTGAAGCTTTAAGTACCCCCAGGACTGTGCATATGCTAAGCACACAAAACACAGGCCACAGGGAAACAGCTGCTGAAATACAGCTGCTCATCTCCCTCGAGGGAAGTGCAGTAACGTGCCAGCCTTACTGCATTAAACTTGCAACGTATGCATGGCTTGCAGTGTATTTTAATATGCTTTACCATACCTTTCTGGGCTTTACAATGCTTAACCGTGCTTAACTAGGCTTTCACTATGCTTTAATTCACTTTGCTATGCCTTTATCATGGGACACTTTTATGCTGAAGGCGGCGGCTGATGGAGGAATGCTGAAAGGATACTTGATTGTCTGCAGAAGGCAGGGATAGAGCCCAAGCAATTCCTACCTACAGGGACATTAAACTGCAGTCTAAACTCCAGCACTCTGCTCCAGTCTACTGAACACTGCTGCTTCCTTTGTGCCAGTATCTACAATGCAACACGATTCAATACACAAACATGCACACAGAGCCCTTATTATCATGCATCTCAAATCAGGCTTGACACTTACCTGTGGCCCTGGCTTCCCCATTTCTCCAGGGGCACCTGCAGGCCCCCGCTCTCTCTGAAAAACAAAACAAAACAAAACAATTGCATGTAGACAAGGTTATAGTTATAGATACCAATGGGTAGGTTTAACAAGCTTCACTAATGTAGCCTTCTGTGCATGCAGAGCTAAGCTCGTGGAGTTTTAGCAGTCAGGACACAAGCTTCCCCTGTTTAAAGGGTTAATCCCAGCATGCAGAGCAAGCCCACTGTACAGATGTGTATCACTGGTACTGTACAATAGAGTGCTAAGAGGTTACACAGACGCTGAGGTTCTTCTACATACTGTACAGCTGCAATTGCATTTCTACATATACAGAAATCAATACTGTTAATACTCACAGGCCAGCCGGCTTGTAACAGCTGAAAGAATGAGGTTTGCTGGAAGAAAAAATAAAGAATTGAATGAAAAATAGAATGGTTCTCATGCCTCTTTATGGTGCAACGCTTTAACAGAGCCTGCAGTGTGTCCTTTTAAAAAAAAAAAAAAAAAAAAAGAAGAAAAAAGAAAAAATAGTACCAGTACATTATTTGGCTACCAGGGGGCGCCACACACACAGGTAACGTCCAGTTTGAACAAAGAAATCTTAAAAGGGAGTGCTAACTAGGGTTAGAGTTAGAGCACTGACACGCACGCACACACACGCACGCACGCACACACACACGCACGCACGCACACACACGCACACTGTTTCATATTTGCAGATAATCTGCCAGGTTTACACTCAAGCTGCTTGAATAATTGAGCAGGTTTTCAGTCAGAATGCCCCTCCTGGATGAATGACATCAGATTGCAGTGCCAGATCTGGAAAGGTGATGAATTACATTATAAAATGGAGGTAGCTGGAGGTTATAAATCACGGAGGTCTCGACAGTACCACACAGAGGCTTTCTTCCCGTGGGGAGCGCAGGCTGCTAGTTTCAATACTGCCCCAGTAAATCGCTGGCTTATTAAAATCACCTCTGCAGCAGTAGCAGGCTTCTCACAATATTACACTTGGAAAATATGTTTCTTGGCTCGGACACAGCTGTCGTACTATTCGGTGGCAATAAGCGGGAAGCGGGTTAGGATACCGGGGGGGGGGGCACTGACCTCCACGCAAACATAAATTATAAGGGAACAGAAGCATCTAAACTGAAACCCACCCACTCCCTCATTAAAACAAGCTAAATGTGAAGATCAGGTCTGGGTTAGGACAGCCGAGAAGCAGCTTGTATTTCGGCAACGCCAAAAGAAAACTAATTTGCATGAGTGAATTCTCGGGTTGGCGATGAATACAGATTCCTATTTTTAGTGTCTGGTTTTATATAGGAGGATGCATCCAGAAACATGAGGAGCTCCCATCCCCTGATTATTCCAGTTCCGCTCTTTCAGTGTGACAGGGTACTGGAATTACAATGAGGAAGCACACAGGTACTGCTACTCCGCTTACACTGAAGCCTTACCTAACAGATGAGGAGTGCTGCGATTTAAGCAGGGCCCACGCAGTTACTCCTCGTTAGGACAACAAACCTACCATCGAGCACCAGACAGGTTCTCATTGAGCTGAGCGAAGACCACGTTACCAAACCCCATCATTACATCCCATCCCGCCTTCGCTGGCATTCAGCACGAAATACAGGGCGGACTGAGCTTCAGCCCATCGGTTTGGACAGAGCGCGGATTTGAAATCAGCGGCCCCCGGTTCAAACTCAAGCCAAGCCGAGGGAATGTACCGCACACACACACACACACACACACACACACACACAAAGACCTGCCGTCTTGATCTCACACAGCACTCAACAGAGCTTTAAACCCGGACAGATATCAGGGCAGGGTCTGTTGCACTCCTAATGCTTGACATGTGTGAGGATTTCAGTAATTGTGATCCTACCTGCTCTCCACCCCCCACAGTTTAACTTGATGGTTCAGCTGACATTTGGAAGGCAAACTTTTCTTTTTTAAAAAAAGGACCGTTCATAAAATAATTGAAAAAGCCTGGCTAACGAGAGCCACGACTTAGGGAAACACTTGTGGGTTCAACACACAGTGGATCGGCTTCACAGACCAGCCAGAAAAGCATTGAAGGCAGTTTTAAGACTGCAATAAAACCACACTAGCAGGGTTTCATAGAGCGGTTTGGCTCACACACTCTCCTCCCTGCCATTAGCTTTGCTGTACCGGCCTCAGTGAAACTCGAGTAACCCTTTCTATGTAATACAAATAAATAAATGCTGGTCTTATAAAATGCTCCCAACTGGCTTAAGGAGTGGAGAATATAACACACTAGCCCTGTCCATAGTCAAGGGTCAGAACACTGCCAAGGAATACAAGTTTAAAACATATCACAGATCGGAATATCTGAGTCCAGTTCAACCCTCTCTCTTTAATGGATGAAGGGAACATTCCCAGCAGTACAGTAACCCTTTCAATCCCACCGTCTCTCCTGAACAGCAGTTTATAAAAGTGGGATACAGTAAGCAAGCCCTTTTCACAAGAACGCGTCCTTTAAGAAGACCAGCGTCCCTCAGAGAGGCATCCTCTTTGCTCACAAGCCATTTCATAGAAAGCTGTCTAGGCGGTTAACTGGGTGTGTCTGGTAGAGATTTGTTTATGGAGTGCTTTGACCTTTCCTTGCGCGATACCAGACTAGCATTGGCGGTCTTCTTGCTTTTTAATGAAAGAGCCTGAGAAGCTGCATGCTGCTCGCTGCTGGACAGAGTAGAAGAGATTCTCTGGAGCTTCAGCCTGCTGATGGTAATTCTGTCTCTCTCAGAGTCATTCATCACAAGCCCCTGTGGGATTACCGACTCTGCACATTAATATTACTAGTTCCACATTGGCAGCTGGATGAATTATCACTGTCCTATACTGAACTCTCATGCCACCTCCTTCCTCCTGGGGAGTCAGTGCATCAATACTGCTCCACCAAGTCCGGGAGGGATTCAGCATGCATATTAGTCCTTACATTAGGTCTGAAGATTTGTTTAGCAAGATTTCATGTTTCTCAATTGCTTTGCATGGTCTTCGCACATGCATATTTAATATTGGTACGCTACACCTGTGATGATCGGAATATAGAATCAAGGAGGTCAAGCTGGACTCGTAAAAACCCAAGATGATCAGTTAACATCCAAAATGAACTTTATAATGGAAATGCAGCAGATTCGGTCCTGTGCAGCATTACAGAACTCTCCCATCCAACTGCTTTCAATTACAGCACGCAGCTGCCTTTGCTAGCCATGCGGTATATTTAAAGAAGCTGAAATGTATTGTCGGAAATAGAATGAAAGAGAAGCCAATGAGGGGACACGGTCTTGGCCAGCCTGGCAGTATGTGGAGTCCAGCGGTCGGATGCACACTTTCATTTCAGGGAAGCCGGGGGCGGGTTATCATTTTAGAAGCCGCTGCGACAGCAAGTCCACAAAGCATTGGATCAAAGACAAACTGCTTACAGGATTCAAATGGACTGGCATGATACAATTTATTTACAACAAATGTTAAAGGGTGCAGTCTCTCGAGGGAACACTCTGTGTGTGGAAATACTAAATGAATCTTGATCATTTCCATGGCAAACATTTCGACCAGAAGGCTTTCTTTTTTTTTTTTTTTTTCAATGAACAGAAAACATCACCGTTGAGGGTTTGACAATTCTGGATGAGCACTCTGTGTGGCTGCTCTGTCCACCATGCATTTTGATAGACTGGGAGTCGACACTCACCGTGAATGCGAGCCAGTCCTGGGGCGTGTTCCTCCACAGATACAGCGAGGGCAGCCCAGCGGGGCCAGGGGGTCCAGGCTCCCCTGTCAGGCCAGTGCGCCCCATCAGCCCCCGATACCCCTGTAACAGACAGCACCCCCTCCTGTGAGAACTGCATCAGCTACTGATTACCCTGCTGCAACCACAAGACTTCTGCATTCAGTGCAGGGGAGAACCGCTAACAGAACAGCTCCAATTGTTTCTTACTAGATGCACACCGATATCACTGTTACTGGTCTTTAAACTCACAGCTCCTATTAAATACTGACTTACTTACTCCAAGGAAACTTACCTTGTCTCCTTTGAACCCTGGATATCCTCTTCTTCCTGAGCAGCCCTGATAAAAGACAGAAGCAGTTTTTAAAGGTGTTTTCATACATTTCATTTCCGGGAGCGGTCAGTATACTGAATGCCCTGTAGGTGGCGATGGCGTACACGCAAAATCGGGGGAGAAGAAATTGACCCGAGACAACAGATGAAGGGGTGTAATGTCACACGACAGTTTGAAACTCTTGCATGACAATTAGTAAGATAATGTGGTCGTTAATGCATGTTAGAAATGCAAACCGTAAGTGACATAGTATATTAAGAAGAATCACTATGTATTGCTTCACCACCCTTATTACCCATTAGGCACATCCAGCAGTGACTCAATACCTCTGATAAACAGCAATGAGCAGAGAACGAGAATTTCAGCAGCAGATTCTAAGAGAACACGGAACACGGAACACGGAACTGTGTTAGCAGCACTGTCATCGTGACAGCAGACTTCTCTCCTGGCCAACGAAAGCCTGTCTGGGACGAGGACAAAGCTATGGGGTCGTTCCCACACGTCGACACTTCGGAGAGTGCAAACCGCTTCTACAGCTTTATCTCAATCCATCTCCTTTCCTTTGAGGAGGTTGTTACGTGCATCTTTATGACCCTCTCCCTCTGCCTAGAACGCCAAGACAGGCTCCTGAAACAAAATGCAGTGAGCTACCGGGAGGAGGGTTAGGGAGTGGTGAGCTTCTGAAGGCTGCAATTACTGAAATTTTTAGGGCAGTGGGAAGCAATTACAATAAATACCCAGTCAGGTGCAAAATCCTGCACACAACCCCCTTCACTTCACAAGCAGGATAATAAAAACAGCCCTGCTATAAACGAACAGGTTTGAAGCGGATCGTATTGAACCTTGCTTCAAACCCTGTTATCAGTGAAACAGGTTACAAGCCTGGCTGTCCATTTCCTGACAATGACCCGGCCTCTGGGTTCTAGAACAGTGCAACAATTATGCAACGCTGTGACCTTACAACCCTGTTGACCTCGCCTCAGGTTTAGTCTTGAAGCAGGTGGAGCGATAATCTAAAAATAAATAAATAAATAAATATCTGAAAACGACAGACTAAAGGCTAGAGGCACAACTCTCATAATCTCTGGACCACCAAGAATTACTGGAAACAGCATTTAGAGAAGGCTCAGCCATGGAAAACCAAGATACAGCAATCTCCATTTACCCAGGTAACACATTTGAGCACATATATATATTAAACATTTGCTTGGTTTTAATTCTAATGCCTCACTGTTTCCTTAAAAACAAGCAAGAAGTCCAGTAGATTTAAAATATAAGATAATGCAGACAATCATGCAGAAGACAAATCTAGCCAGATAGACTGACAGACAGATACACTGATGTAAAGCACACAGAATAGCCGCTCAAGCCAGCCAGGGTTTTATAAAGATCTTGTTAGAAACCCTGGAGCGGCTCTTATTTCCAGCTCAAGAAGACAGACATCCAGACAGACAGACAGATTGAAGGATGGTCACTTACTGGTTTCCCTGAGGGTCCGATTGGCCCTGGGGGCCCCGGTTTCAGTCGGTACTGCCTGCCGTCGGATCCCTGCACCACGGAGCCCTCTTTGTGCTGCTGTTGCACAGCGCCCTTCAGCACCCTGGTGTCAGTAATCCTGTCCGTGCGCGAGTCCATGCTGTGCTGTTGAATGCCGTTCCCAGCCTCTGTTAAGTTGTGCGTTTCCTCTGGTGTGGCACTGGCATTTATCCCTGTATCCAACTCCCCAGTCCTGGGGTGAGCTGTAGGCAAGGGAGCAGCAACCAAGAGCTCCTCTTCTTCAAGCAGCAGGTTGGTGTCCTGAACCTGAGGAGCAGGGCGCTGGGGAGAGTGTGCCGAGGTCTTGCTGTCTGGGAGGAGAGAGGTCTGTTTAGCGTCTAGGTCGACGATCTTGTCTGAGGGCTTGCCTGGAAACAGAACAGAAGTCCTGGAGCCCGCGTCCCCCTTCTGCTTGTCGGTGGTGACGTTCTCGTCCACGATCTTGAACACGGAATCCGATTTGGTGGAAACGGCAGTTGAGCCATCGCTGCTGCCCTTGATGAGCAATGAGGTAATGGTGTTTTTGTCCAAGGTGAGGTTGCCAGCAGACCACCCCAGCCCTGGTACTTTCTTGGAGGTGATGTTCCGGTGCGCTGGCTCCTCGTCGGGCATGTCTCCGCGGCTCCCTGGGCCCAGGAGCAAAGCCGTCGCCGTGTCGGGAGAGGGGCCGCCAGCTCCTTTGGCAAAGTGCTGAAGCCAGGGGGACCACGTCTGGGATCCTGGTGTTTCAACCGTGGAGCCCTACGGAAAGAACGGGAAAACTGTGGTGAACACGAAGAAAACCAAGTGCTGCGTGCAAGTGGGTGTAAATAATGTACTGGTCGAGAGCAAAACCATGCAGGTCGCTTTAAAACAATCAGTTATAAGGAGGCTGTGTGGTCCAGTGGTTAACGAAAGGGGCTTGTAACCAGGAGGTCCCCGGTTCAAACCCCAGCTCACTCATTGACACACCTTTCCAAATGTGCCGAGTGATCATTTAGTTTACTATTCTTTTGCGTTTCAGTACAGGTTTTTTTCATATAATGTTCTGTCTATTTGATTTCCTTTAGGTGAGCATTGCACAGCAGAAGCATCTCTCTCTCTCTCTCTCTCTCTCTCTCTCTCTCTCTCTCTCTCTCTCTCTCTCTCTCTCTCTCTCTCTCTCTCTCTCTCTCTCTCTCTCTCTCTCTCTCTCTCTCTCTCTCTCTCTCTCTCTCTCTCTCTCTCTCTCTCTCGGGGCAGTGCAGGTTACAGCAGGTTTCATTCTGTTGCCCCTGCAAGCTCCTGCAGCGTGTGACGCAGGGGGCAGGGGTGCTTTAAGGAGCACAGGTGTCTGAGGTTCCCTGGAGCAGGCACTAAACCCCTGACCTCCGGTGCTGGAAATACAGATTTACTGCTTCCTTGTTTTAACTGGCAATAACACTGAGGGAGTTTGAATTGTTAGTTAGTTTTACACACAAGCAATAGCAATACTTTGCATCTAAATATCTTGCAGGTTCTCTGTGTCCATCATTCCCAATGAAAAACACCCAATTCCAATATCTGAATGTCTCTAGATGCACGGTGAAAGCTCACAACCACTCACAGCACAATACAGTATGGATTAAAAACAGGAGGAGTGAATGGGAGACCCGAATGCCACACCACCACACATTGACTGATCAGATGCAGAACAGGAGAGAGGAGGAGGAGGGAGAATGGTGTGACTGTTACAGGAGAACAAGTCTGCACCTCAAAACATGGGAGTGGCTTTGTATTAATAACAAGTCTCCATCCACTTTCGAAAAACTGGCGCAATCTTTGTATGCACTGGAGGAAAAACTAGATAGATCCCTGCACAAGCTATACATTCAGTGTTAAAAACTTTAAAAACAAAGGGTGCTATTCATGTTTTTAAAAGCCAGTTTCCATTAATTAAATCAGATTGTGCTTTAAACTGTTCCCACATTGTTTTTTTTAGAGAGGCTGTAGTTTACTCTCACGCTTCACTCCGATAGACTGAATGGAGAGCTCCCTGGTGCAGCTCGACAGTGTCACCTGCCAGAGGCTCCTGGGCGAGAGTATCACATTGTAAAGCAGGCCTGAATCTCGGCTCCAGGGGACGACTTGTCAGCCGGCTGCCTTCCTGGCTGATCGCAATCACAGAAGCACTTACCATCTTGAAAGAATGCCCCACCCCCACCCCCATGCCATATCCCAGTGCCACTTTCCTGGACTGAGGCTGGATCACGGACGTGAAGGGTCGGGGTTCTAGCACACAGTAATCTGTAGTGAAACGGGACAAACATGTGCTGACCAGCTTAGCTTTGATGACAAGGAGGCTGGGGAACCAGAACGTGACTAAAGCAGCTATTTTTTATTTTGATGACAGCAGCGGTATTGCTGCAGGGCTGAGGAGATGTGTGTGTGTTGAGGGGGTGGGGGGTGTTGTATAGGGGTCGACGGGGAAACAGATGCCCCCAGGGGACGGAGTTTTTGTTTTCCCTCTTAGACTGATAACATCCTGCTTCAAAGAGCTAAGTGTACTCTGAAAACTAGAACTACATTCAGATGAGGAGCGGGTAACCACATCCAACACTAAAACACAGACCATTTAAAAAAAAAAAAAAAGGGACAGTCTGTTCAAAGTTGCTTCAGTGCAGAAAGAGTTAGTGATGGCGTCTGCAGTCTGTTCTGTCCTTTTAAATGTTAATTTTGATGATTCACGCGGCTTTAGTTCATTGCTGTGACTGCACGTCAAAAAAACACACTTAAAAAAAGAAATACAGATCCGAGCAGCTATGTCATCAGAGCCCTCAAGACGAACAATCGAGAGCCGACGTTATCTGCACGAAGCAGGCCCACCTGTCTTCACAGACCCTGTAGGAGAAATCAAGGTGCTGCTGAAAGGCTCTTGTTCTTTAAATAGACTGTCTTTGAGCTGCAGCAGCTGAAAAAACACTTCCTGACCATCGTCGGCTCCAGGAGTCTGACGGCAACAACACAGGGAAAGAAACCTGGGCAAAGACAAGCGCTCCCAACGCCTTGACACAAGAATGTACGACGTCTCGTTAAAGCCACTCATTAATCTCCTTCTCAAAGGTACTGTGCCCTGAAGGGGGGGGGGGGGACTGAGCAACTACTGCACTCCATTCTGGACAACTGAGGCTCCTGGGGATTCATGTGCAAGGCTGAACTTCACCTTCTTTACAGAGAAACTGACAGAGGCTGGAGGAACAGAGACCCCGAATAAAAAGTGTAGCGCCGGAATCTTGCACAGCTATTTGCAGTTTCCCCCCCATGCTTTTCCTATACATTTACAGAAGTTTACCATGTTCTTTTAAAATGCTTTACCATGCCTCTCTGGGCTTTACAATCCTTCCCAACTGACCATGCTTTATTACCAGCAAAGATTCTGCATAGGAATTACAATATGGGACTGGTTGCAGAATGCTATTGGCTGACCTAGCTGATCACTATTAATGCTGTCCAAACGTCTGCTTGTGATAAAGAGAAGTCCGAGCGGCTTGCAGGGTTGGTCTTTTCGAACGGGACGGGTTCTGTTCCCAACGAGGGTCTGATTGTGGGAACATTCCAGGATCCAGTTTAAGAAGCGTGAGATTTACGAGCAGCAGCAGCAATTTACACAGCAGTGCTGCCTGGAGAGAAGCGGTGATGGAGAATGTACAGACAGGCTTGCGAACACTCTGGGGCGGATTGTCAAAGCCTTTTAAAAACTCCTGTTAACAGAACTGGAAATAAACACAGCAGAAGGCATTTCATTTAAGGCAGGTTAAGTAACTTATGTTGCTCATTACTTGAAAAGCTTTGAAGTCAGCAGCCCCACGGTGTTTGAAATGGTTCTGGTGAAATGGTTGCCCTGGTTTATTATTACCCTATGCTGCACTGCATCCACTATACATTCATGTGTGTCTTTGGGAAAATTTGTATTATTATTTTTTATCTAATTACATGGCTTTATTCAAGCATTTTCTTTCCTCTTCAGGAAATGTTCTCAGCTAGGATGCTCTGAACCAGTAACACCAGAATATTTTATTTTAAAAAAAGCATTTATAAACATGAATTGCACAACAACTACCTTGTTGCACCAGCAAAATAAATAATGCAAGCTGCAGTTGCAACTGCAAGCGAGATTTGTTAGCTCCTTAATGGTTTCCGAAATTTTCGATCCTGCATTTATTTCTTGATTTTAACATTCAAAAGCCTTTTAAAATGAAAATGAGCAGGTTGTCACTGTCCCTACCTTTTGCAAACCAGTCTGCTGCCCTAACGCTGAGAGATGCATCAGCCCCAGCACCAGGCAGCCCAGTAGAACTCCTGTGTTTCCCATGACTGTCAGGACACTGCACTCCCAGGGAATCCACACACATACAATGAGGAGCCTGGGCTGAGAGAGCCAGGAGGAGATCCCCACAGCTCCAAGCCCAGCCCCTTTCTCAGCTACTGTACACGCTTCTGCCTGGCCTCTTCCCCATTGCTGCTGACGGGCCAGCCAAGGCAAGTGTTAACAACCTCTTTAAAAAGGCAATCTGTCACATCGCCGCCAGTGCTTGCAAACTGAACTTCCCTCTCGATCAACGCCCTTGAACTTCCCAAATGTTTGTTTCATCTGTATATTCAGCTTATAAACCAGTGCAGAGTCAAGGGACGGAAGATAACTAACTTAATACATCTAGAAACTGCTTTCTGATTAAATATGATTGTGGCTATGGAAGAGAGATGCGGGGACTGATTTTCCACTGTTGATCCTGAGAATCAAGAGTGTATCATTTCAACGTAGCATCAAAACAGTAAACAAAGGTATGTACTGATTTCAGTTTTGTACAGAGGAATTCATTTTTCTTTTTTGCAAAACCTGAGTTGTGTGTTCTGTGCTGGAGTGCTCAGTGGGAACATTTGAAAAAAGCCAGCACGCATCAATACCAGCACGCATGCAGCGGCAACAAACATCAAAACACCGAGCCAAGATGACCCAGTGATAGTGATAATCCATGCGTCTGCCCCATCGAGAATCCATGGACGCCACCTTGCAAAAATGTCCTCTGTTTCGTTAAAAATAAACTTGGAGCACCACACGCTGGGATCCGCGCAGGATAATCACTTCCAGACATGGCCTTCCCACAAAATTATAACAATCCAGACTTACAAGAGCTGGCTTTTTACGAGGCTCGACGCATGTTTCACATTAACCAGAGTTTCCATGTTTGCAAAGCCTTAAAATTAGAAAGTTTAGTCACTTTAGTCAAGTTTACTGATGCAAGCGCTCTGATTTATAAGGTCCAGTTCAGCCAAATTACAGCCCGAGGATAGATAATCATAGGGTCACCTTCTTGGGGTCATCGGCATTAATGACGAGTGCTGTCTGCCAGATGACACAAAGCGTCACTTCACTGACTGTAAAAGCATTACACCAGTAGAGTCCTCTAGCACGAACTGTAATTATAAAGGTTTAAAATGAACTTGGACATGGGCATTGGGGAAGAATGCTTCTGTTTGATAAAGAAAAAATTCTTAACGGAAGAATTGCAAATCAGTAATATTATTATTGTTATTATATATTAGCAGGATATTCTTGATTCTCAGCTCCCTCTGTGCAATGACAGCTTGATTTCCTGGTTGCAGGAATCATGGGAGAATCAAACACTCACTTGACTCTTAAGCTGAGGGAACATGAAGCCACTTTGTGGCTTGGTGTTCCCTCTGCTTTAGGAGACACAGCAATTGGAATGGATACTACACACTGTCATGGAGTTTGCATTGCCTTCAGCATCTGGAGAGGAGCTGCGTCTGTATCTGGGATAAGAGAACACTCACCAAGAGCAACATCTAAAAGAAAGTGCAAATGACTTGTCAGAGGGCCTCCCAGGTCGAAGCACTGCCGTCACAGGCTAGTTCCCATTACCCCACTTTGGGTTTACACTTTTAAATGACAGTAATTGAAGGGTGAATTTAACATGACGAGACCATGCAGAATCTTAAATCAAGCCTCCACTGCTAACCTGAAGCAACTCCCTGTCATTCTGCAGTTCCAGGATCATACACAATGAGCGGTTTGGTATTCTTAAGAGTAAATCACGGAATAGGCAGTCTCTACAGTCAGCAGAGGGAGACACAGGAAGCACATCATTGCAGTTTAATATCACTGTGCATTACAACTGCAGGTTAGCATCAGTAGAACTGTCCCATAAATGCAGTTACTGTGCTGTGCAACAAATCCAGCAAACCAAACAGAATCTTCAGCAACGAGACAAACCCACAAGTTAGTTTGGAACAGGACCAAGCCCAGATGAAGGGATTGTTTCTGCCCTGTTTGAGACTGCTACAGGAACAAGGCACCAAGGTAAAATAACTGTCTGACACACAGCAGTGAAGGGTCTTCTACCAGGACTGTCCTCTACACAGACAGGCAGCCCTTCGGTTTTGGCGTGAGAAGTGAAAGTTCACATTTTTTACACCTGTTTCGTCACAGCGAACAAACAAGTTAACATTGGTTCTTGGAGTGTTCAAATTTGCGTCCACCAATCACGCTGGATTCTCTACTGCCTCTGGCTTTGTCCGTCATTAGCCCATAAACCCCTAAGCTTTCACTGCAGCGCACCGTGCTGATCAATTACTTGTGATCAATTACAGAGGTTGATAGCGTCCCCTGTACAAGGGTTATTTATTACATTTATTACAAAAATCTTTACTACATTACTAAGCAGCAACTAATTCAATGAACGTGTAAAAACAACTGGTGGAATGTACTGGGGCTCTAACATGGAAATGCTTAACAGACGGGAATTTCTTTGGGATGGGGGGGGGGTGCAGTTTCACACAAATCATAAGTTGAGAGAGTTCACAATGACAATCACTCCTCCTCACTATCCTGCTGGCTGCAGGGGGGAGACCCCACACATTTCTCTGCCTAGCATTCGAGTATCATATATATATACAGTATATATATATATATATATATATATATATATATATATATATATATATATATATATATATATATATATATATATATTTCTTTTCTTTTCCTTGGCCTTTCATCTGAATAATGTACCATGCATTACTGAACTTAAGCTCCACGATTTCAAAAGCAATCCTGATACAATTCAGGTTGTAATGTGATTCAGCAAAAAAAAAAAAAAAAAAAAACGTATAAAGAAACCCATCTGAGGTGTTGCGGTGCTCTGCACCCTGAGTAAACAGCACCAGGTGCTGATGGCGTGTGTGGCTCTTTCCAGACTATAAAGACACACGATTGCTTTCACACTTTGTCTGACCCGTCGCTCGGAGCTGCAGGCGAGATCCTGCAAGTTCTAACAGTTTCCATTCGGGGTCGAGGTGAACCACCACAAGAAAAAGAGAAACCTCGCGCCCTCTCCAATGGGAGGTGAATAAACACCGTGAATCTGGAGTTACTGCTTGCAAACCGACTATTCCAGCCTCCTTGGCAAATGTGCACATACTTCTAATAACTAGCGTACTAGAAGCAACGAAAATGCACAGCAATAATAATGATACCTTATTATTTTATAATAGACTGAAAAAGCCTTGTTGTTTAAAGTCGATTTAATATACATTTCTCATATCAATCTTTTAATAAGAGGAAGCGATTACAACTGTACAACAGTAACAGGCTTGGTAAAGCTTGGTAAAATACAGTGCAAAAATACCGTAGCAAACTTTAATAGGGGCAGAAATCACAGCATAAAGCCTGGACAGCTGGGATTCAAAGCCACGCTGCAGCAGCACTGCCATGCAGAAGACTGTAAATAGAGGGTACGGAGCCAGGTCTTGTGGCTGGAGCGGGGGAGGCTGGCAGGAGAGGCTGGCTTTGTTTCCAGGCTCAGCCGCTGACTGCCAGGGCTAGTCCCCCCGCCTCCTGGCAGCTCGGGCACACCCTGCCCTCACAGCCAGAGCGAGGTGGGCGCTTGGCATCCCAGGTCAGCTTCCAGTACCAGCACCTTCAAGCTCACCGTCACTCAATTCAGTTTAAACTGCCCTGAGAAAAAAGGACATTCTATCAGGAGCCGTTGCATCACAATCCATTTTCTTAGCTTGCATCAGCGTTAATAGCAACCAGGTCTGCTGTGTTAAAGAGCTCCAGGTCCTTTGCTTGCTCTCTTCAGATTTGTAACATGCAGTCCCTATGGATTAACCCGATACCAAATCACTTCCTGTGCTGTAGGCATCGGGTCTGGATGCAGTTAAACCAGGCTTTGATCAGCAGGGCTCGTCTACACTGCAAATACACGAGACTAATCTGTGCACCAGGACAGGACCGACACAAAGCACGCAGCAGCAAACAAGCTGAAATACAGCAGGGTTCAGCTGGGCACCCATCGGTTACAGATGCACTGCTAAAACAAAGAGCTGCAGGAAGGCCAGTGAGAGAATGCAGGGCTGGATTTGAACTCAGTGCTTGTAATCGTGGTCTTAAAACGAACCGATGCAAAGCTGCAGCCAGTGCTGCTGCTCTCAATGGAAATGTAGGGAAGGTCACAGCCTGCAAGAATACACGCTTATTAAAACACACAGAAATATTCAACAAACACCTGAGGCAGGTGCTCTTAGAAGTGCAAACAGCAAACCCACATGGAAACTAGATTCTTATGCCATATATACATATATATTTTATTCAAGTATTGAATACGACATTGTTCTGTTCAAGCCAGACGCATTTAAACATGCAGTCCCTTGCATTCTGAAATCGCTAAGAGATTAAACCTTTGACTTACTTGCATTTAATAGCTACTCTGTTTTAAAAGCACTCTGCCCGACAGGGACAAGTCGACAGGTTGTCATTATTTAAATTGCTAAAGTGTGTGAAAGTCGCTTCTAAAAGTTCTTTGAACGAAAGCCAAAAAATACACGTTTGTGTTGCTTTGATACTACAGTCATAAACATATACTGTTACATGTGATATTTTTATTAAGATGACATGTTTGTTGAGGTCAAGACCAGCTGCCCCCGACTCTTATCCCTTCAACGGCTGCCAAACACATGGCTTCAAGCGTTTCCGCTGCACTGCAGTCTGGTGGATACAAAACAGCCTCCATCGTGTACATCCTTGCGACAGAAAAAAAATAAAAATATGAAAGAGTACCAAAGTCCTTCACGCTATGTTAATTCTCAAAGCTATTAATATTCAGTCTTTACAGTTACATTGTAACGGAATGTTTGGGTCTATTCCAAACATATTGGGTGTTCTCTTTTTTTATTTTTTTAAATACATATAAAACGTATGCAAAATAAATGAACAAAGTTATTTTATTTTAGATAAAAACAGACAGGTTAGAGAGACAGACAAAGTACATAGATAATTATACAGACAGACAAACTGAAAGGGTAGGGGGATCTGGTACAAATTGGGGTCTTGTAAAAAAACACTATGATTCTGCCCTGGGGATGACCTAAAGCCCAGGGAACACAAAGACACTTCTTCAGAAACTGGCACGAAACCTGGTTCCAGGAGACCGGGAGTCTCCCCTGCTGTGCCGTGCAGGGATCTGAAACCGAGTCTCCCGAAACCTAGTTCCGAGCCACAGTGGCTCCCAGGGCTTAACAGAGAGGTGATTCGGAGGGACACACAGCCACTTCACATCCCTGGCACTTCGGATCCTTGTCCTGCAGCTCCTTCTCATATCAGACAGGAAAAGAGCAAGACCCATTTACAAAATATTCAGGTCTCATCCCCTAAACGTGGACAACCTGTCACACAGAGAGCAAGGTCAAACTTCTTGCTTGATCTGGTATGGCATGGAGAGGAGATGCCAGGGTCATCATGCCCCAGTCTCAGCCTCTACAGTCTGGGAGGGTGAATCTCTCCCCCCGTCACCACACTGGGGCACAAGCAGGGCAGCCGTCACTGAACACAGTCAACGCTCAGAGAGACCAGAAGCAGCAGCAGAACTGGGAGTAACTACCTGGTCAGCCCCAGTCGAAGAAACGCACTCGGAACAGACTGCTGCTCAGCTGGCTGGATCCTTCACCCGTTTCTAATGCGAAACACCTGAACCCCTCTAAATCACCGCAGGGTCTTCGATGCTGAGCTCAGGGGTTCCCGCTGGGCAGGAGCAACACAAAGCCTTTGATTGAGGCTGCTGTCGGACAGGCCACATGCATGTTGAGATCAATCACTGCAGGAACACGCAGGCAGGGCCATCACTGAAGAGAACCGGAGAGGGTGCCTCCCCCCAGACATGAGGTCATAAAAAACAAGCCCAGGAGACTGACCCACTAGAGGCAAGTTCAGGCTGATGATACCCACCCTCTGTGTCAATTACTGGGAATGATATCTATCATACATGCTGAAACCTATATTTTACTGTATAATATATCACTTATGATGTCAGTGACCTCATCAATCAGATATTATGCTTCATTAGCTTCATACTTGATAGTTTCCATTTATATATCCAGCCGCCCGTCTGGTTCTCTGTATTTAAATGCGTAACATGTGTGCTTTTTGGTGCAAATGCTGCTTTGCATATACTGTATATAAGGCCCGAGCAGAGATATACAATATATGCAATACGCCGTTGGTGGCTTTAGAAATGCATATAGAATTTCAGAATAAAACGCCCTATAGAAATGCACGTGCAATTCTGCATACACAAAACAAAACTGAGCAAGGTAGAGCTCTTGCAATGTAACGGGGGATTTGCACAGAGGAAGAAGCACAATAAGATGATGCGAGTATGAGAGAGCGATGAACCTGGCTTCGGTCAGGTTCTGTGCTATGCCGTGTCTGGTCGGCACTATGCAGGGCCGCTGTTGTGAACTAATCATCAGAAGACAGCTGGAAGAACAGACCACTGTCTGAACCTGACCAGGGCGAGAGAGCAAGCAGCTTCTTTTTGTTTACAATACCTCATTCCCCTTACCGCCCTACTCCACAGTGCTTGTACTCATTCAGAGTTCTTCTGGGTTTGATTGCTCCTGTACGGAGTCATCACCCTTCTTCTCTGTATTTTCCTTTACCAGGCTTTCAGCTTGTCTGGAGTATCCTAAGTGCCAGGACTGAACATCTTTCCTCATTTCCACTGGAATCATGCGACAGCATCACCTTTCAATCCACAGTACTGTCACATCAATCTCAAGGTAAAAAGCACAAAGCCAGCTAAAGGTAGATTTTAATACAAATGAAAACTCTAGCGGTGCAACAGAAACCAGAACAGCTCTGAAAGACTGCAAACACAGTGAAATAGTAAGGGGAAAAATGTAAAAAAATAAAATACAATCAAAAAAGAAGTACTTTTTCAAATAGTAATCTGAATCCAGGTGCGCTAGACTGAACTAGTTCAGTATTATAGGTGTGAACTGGTTAGCGTCAGGCTCTTAGTCATGATTGAAATTATCAGCAAGGCTCCCCAAGCAGAGTAGCCTGAGTATCTCAGGGGCACTAGGTAGCCATTCTGCTATTGATTATAATATAATCTTGACATTCGGATATGAATGTGCTGTACGAGAATTCAAGGCAGTAGGATAAGACACATTCCCGTGTCATAAATAACTTAGGAAATATTCTACATCTGGTCTTTGCCACAGAAGACCTGTTCTGATTCATCAGCTGCTCAGTAGATATGCACTAAAGCCTGGTATTTCAGCTCCACGGGCAGAGTCGTGATGATTCAAGTCCAGGTCAAGCTGGTCACTATGAGTCAAGTGCACGTCTGAGCCCCCCTGGGAAAAGCATAGACCACCTGCACTGGGACAGGGACTGAGACTGGAGTGGATGCGTGGCAGGACATGGTTTGTGCGTTTGTAACAGGACTGGACTGGGGGTGAACCAGCGAAGATGCACATTGCAGGCAAGCGTCTTCACCACTGTGCACAAGAACTAGGCTCCTCTGCAGGTGTGGTTAGACAGCCTCACCGACTGGGATTCAAATCCGTAACAGGAGTGCATGACACCACATTGCCTGTTGCACATTAAAACAAGACTAGTCTGACTGAGTAACAGTTCAATGAACTGATGAGTTCTCTTTGCTGGCTCACGTTTCATAACAGCTTAACGTAAACCTTGAAGCATCACAGCAATCCGACCAGCCGCTAAATCATTTCTCAAGAACACCGTTAACCAATCTCAGGAGCTAAAGCATGTGTTTAAATAAGCAAATCCCTCAGCTGAGTGTTTTTAAATGCTCGAGTTACTGCTTCAGCAATTGGGGTCACTTCTCGTTGTGGTTAGCTGAAAGACTATCCGAGTGCCCACAGCAGTAATCAATCAATCTCAGGATTTTCCCCTTTCCCCTTTATTGTACTTGTGTGTAAATACACAGTAATTTCGAGACACTTCATGTAAAGTATATTTATTTATTGTTTGCTCTTAGTTGGTGGATCTTCCTGCCCTTCTAGGCGTCCTCTACTCAGAGGGTAGTACAGCAGGTTCATCCACAGATATGCTAGATGGGTAGCACACGGTTTCCAGTTAACCGCCTCATATTTTCAAGAAAAGCAAGCAACGACATGCAGTGTACAGCTACAACGTATGAGACGTGTGCAATACACAGATGAGACGATGTAGATCCTAATTGTATAGCAATGAAAACAGTGCTGTCAAACGGGTACAGTACAGACCATACAAGAAATGGTGACCACAGAAAACTGGAAGTCTTCAAGATCACTTGAGGATAATGATTCGAGCAAACAGAAAAGCAGAGACGGAAATAAGACTCCTGTTGCATTGCAGTTTCACCCATTCCAGGTTTTAATAGGAGCTTGATTAGACATAGCGTATAGGTAACAAGCTCAGGTGTGCCTTTTTAAAAACTCATAGTAAAACCAGGAATGGATCAAACTGCTATGCAATGGGAGTCGTAGTTCCATCCCTGGAAAAGCATCTATTACCAAAGCACCCTGGCACTGCACTGTACATTACCTGCTGCGTGTCCCTGAGAGAGGTGGAGGTGTTCTGGGGAGCCTCGGACTTGAACGCACCCAGACAGTCCCGGGGGGGCAGGCTGCAGTGCTCCCGGGCAGCGGCTGGATCCCCCATAATGAAACTCAGCTGGCTAAGAGAGCCCTGGGGAGGGGAGACAGTGGAGAGATCAGAGAGGAGAAAGGAAACTCTTTGAGCCAAACACGCAGGGCAGGGTCTGGCTCCAATCCACTTCAAAAGACCTTCGAACAAACGCAACGTAAAAAACATGCGTCCTAAAATCTACCCGCTTTCAAAGACCCATTTCACTTTATTTATGATTGTTCATTTTTTAATCTGCAAATACATTGGTTTTCACTTACAGAAGTGTCAGCACCATGATACAGCCCTCTCCTAAAGCCGAGGGAACTCCAGCCTCTTTTTTCAGGACCAGTGGCTTGAAACCTGGTTCCAGGAGACTGGGAGACCTAGCTTGAGGCAACTTTGCTGTATCAAACCACAAGTCCCCCCTGGTGTGCCATACAGTGGCCTACAACCTGGCCTCCTGAAACCTGGTCTCCAAGCCACAAAGTGGTTTCGTGTTCCCTCAACTTTAGGTACCATGGAGTTCCCAAACCTGTTTTTTCTCACTGTATCCAGATGTCTTTCTTTTTAACCTGAAACATTAAGTCTGAACCTTGCTACAGTGAGCAGGTCACAAACACGATTCCTAGCCGTTATCTGAGAAATTCCACCGCCTTTTATTGTCAGTCGTCTCCTTCCAGTTTCTGACGTTTTACAACCTGATAATCCCTGATGCTGTTGTCTCAGTCACAGGGATTACCTGGCAGAGTGGTTTATTGCATAGCATAGAATGCCCACGCCGGTGCGATGCAGTACAGACCACACGGTATGTGAACTGAGTAGGCAGGGAAGAAGAGGGGTCCTGGAGTCAATTACAGTGAGCATGATGAATGCAGGTGTGTGGATTGTAATGCATGGGATTTAAATCCTCTAAATGCCTAAACGATGGGTTCCAGGTCTTACTGCACACAGGACACTGAGCATGCCTTCTGAGGGGGGAGGTTAAAGATTAAAACAGACTGGTCTGCACTTTCCTGTTCCTGCAGGTACAGCTAGCAGTGTTGAACAGCATCGCGTGATCTTCTGGAATGAGGGAATCAACGACTATAATAGATCGCTTCAACAGCACCAGTGAGGCTGACCGTGCTGTACAGCAAACCATTGCTTTCATAGTAGTTATTGTCACAGTGAAAGCAGCTTTTGCAACAGTTCATTGTTTAACCATTCATTAAACCGTGCTGCCATCTTCTGGAAGAACATGTTACTGAGGCTTTGTGTCAGTTAATATAATAAGGTGCTGTTTGCCCTGGCGTTTTGGGTGAGACTATACCATCAATGTATTATAAAACAGAACGTGGACATATCAATACAAGCAGCATTGTGTTAACGGCTTACAGGTTTAGTCCAGAAGATTGACCCCTAAACTTTACCTTAATCTTTACTTTAGAGTCAGCATGGAGATTGCAAAATTGCTATTCAGTCCCAAGCAGCTCTGAAAATGTGTCTTGTGTGATGTGATTGTACTGACAAAGATGCTTAAGCCATTATCAGCACAAACACTAAACGCTGAGATGCTTCGCAGAACACTCCGCAGATCTCTACTGAAAATGTCCAGTTTTTTTCCCCACATTTTCCTGATCTACGCAAGAGGGATTCTTCTGTATTAATAATCCTGAAGGTCAGCCCCCAAAAAAATACAGAATGTGGAGAAGAGATACAGTTCTAATAACTTGCAATGTAAGCTGAGTGGCACAGAAATATCCAAACTCCTGGGTCAGTTTAAAACAAGACCCTGTGTATTATACCAGAACAAATAAGCAAACAAAAACGTCCCGTTCCAGACGGGATCCCAGCACAGTATAGGTCAGTGTGTGCAGTGGATTCTCCGTGTGCCCTGCTCAGCTGGAGTTCAGAATTAATCTTCAGGAAATGTGTGCGAGAGGCAGGAGGGAGAACCCGATCGCTGTATCAGTGCACAGCCTGGCCTTGTAGAAACACGAACAAGAACCTTCAGAAACCCAATGACCAACGTCTTGAGTCTTACTCAATGCCTTCAATGTTGAAATGAGTTTCAATTCACACACTTCAAATCACTGGGTGAGGTCGACCCCCCACGAGTCATGAAGTGTGCAGGCTCTCTAACCATTAAGAGGGAGAGCTGATTTTGAAACGTATAAAAACAACTTTAAACCCAAATGATACTTTGACTGCAAGAGTTACAAAACTAGGAAAGCGCAGCTCAGAATGTCAACTAAATAAATGATAAAATCAGTCCTTACGTTTTTCATCCCCCTTTAAATCTCTGACGGCAAAGTGCCACTGAGATGCACAGTGCTACAGTAATGCTGGTAGCAGTGGAAGCATGCTCCTGCTTGATACAATGCAACTGCAATATAGGTTATCCCTTATAAAAAACATGCACAGTAATTCTGCATTTAACCATGCTTTTCTCCATGCTTCCACTGTGCTTTCACGTGGTCAAGCAGAGTTTCTACCATGCTTTACCATTGCTCCCAATGACTTCCTTGTGCCTGTGCTCACAATGCTTTAGCTTCACTACACTGTGCCTTTACCACTGGTTAGCTTTTTATAATCCGCTCCCTGCTCACCTCGAAGGGGGTCTCGAAGGCCTCTACGATGCCCCCCAGGAGCAGGAGACCCTCGGTGGAGATGCCCATTCCGAAGTAGTCCTTCCAGGGCACGCTCTCCACCAGCTCGCAGTCCACATGCAGCTCCAGGCTCTCCGAGGACACGGCCAGAGCCACGCGGTGCCACGTGCCGTCCGCCAGCACGGAGACCGGGAACCTGGGGGCAGCAGAGGAAGGCAGCAGCGTATTTTTTTAAATACTTTGCAACTGCAGATCAAGGTAAAATCATCCAGACTATATGTGTCTGTATATATTTGTATATGCATGGAGTTGTTAAAGACTGCACTGCCCAGCAACCAAAGTGCACTGCACTCACTCGTAGTGCCTCCTCCTGGTGGTGACGAAGGTCAGTCCGTAGGGGTTGATGCGGAGCTGCAGGAGGATGTCATTGCGGTGGTTCAGGACGGTCAGCAGACTGGTGTCCTCGGCCAGAGCATACCTGACGTGAATCAGCACACTGAACTCATCTGCAAACCTGAGGGAAGACAACACACACAGCCCCGTCACTGGAGAGGACACCACACACACACCAGGGTCTAGAGCCTCTGCTTTAAAAATATACCATTCCTGGCAGGAGTGTCACACTCCCACTCCATAGCAGTCAAAGCCATTCCAGATTTCCCCATGTGCTGAAATTAAGTTAGCTTGCAAATGTCTAATACAGCTCACACTAACGGATCAATACGGGGGGGGGGGGCGGTCTTGGATTATAAACGGCATGCTCAGTACTTAAGGGAATTATATTGAGAGGACACTATACCCAAGTCACGTGTTATGGGTTTCCATCTCTGCTAGACACTCATTGTAAGCAAGACAGCGGGTACCTGGTTCCGAAGGCCCTGTGGGTAGGCATGCTCAGAGTGGCGTACTGCCCGATCCCCAGCACGGTGCAGTTCTGTTCATCGTGTGACACAGAGACGTTGTTGAGGTCTGAAGACTGCGACGTGATCTTGTCCAGCAAGTCTACACCTTCTGCAGAGAACACAAGGAGGCAGGGGGTTACTGCTCGATTCTCACGCTTGCAAAGGAAACCCCCCTGCAATGCAGAGCAAGACTTGGAAAAATGAACGCCGGCTACAACAAGAGCATTGCTCACTCTTCAAGACAAAGCATTCTTACCGCGCCGCAATTACTCCGTTTTCAGGTTGCAGGAATACAGGTCTTAAAGACACAACTGGAGTAAATGCAGTTACCATCCTGAAATAAAATGCTTTGTTACCATCATTTAGAGAAAGCACAGCAATATAAATCAAGCTGAATTTCACTCATGTTTTCTCTCTACTTTGGAAAGCTGTCAGGATTCCAACTAGTGTTTTGGCCAGCCTTCTGTTGTGCAAGAAAGGCTTAAGAAAATGTGGCTTCAGCTGGCACCCTTTCAAGAGAAAAGTGCTTAATTACCTAATTCTCGATTTGGAAGTGTAATGGTTTTGAAACCAGTACAAGTTTCACGAATAAGGCCGACAGACACTAACCTTGTGGAGAGCCCGTTCTGTAATCCGGTTGTCTAGCCTAGCGGACCCCTGCAGTATGTTGTTTTACTGCGTATTAAGAGTATTCCAGTTGTTTTACTGGTGCGAGTGAGATAGATACTGTATTTTAACAGGTGCTGTCTGCTTGAGACCACCCAAAGCACTGTACAGAGAGGATTGAAATTCCTTTACCATGGACTGGGGGATTTTGAAAGCCAATCACCAAGCAATTTAAACGGGATCCCCCAGGAATGATCCATTACCAGGGTTTCAAATAAGTAAGGCAGATTACAGTACAGGGCAGTGGTGAGGTTCAACACCAAGGTAACTGTGAAAGCAATACTCCAACCAGGCCTTACACTTAACAGCTTTGTCGTATTAAGCTTTCGACATCCAATCTTGAGATATCTACTTTTAAGGTTCAAAAGGGAATTTAATAGAAACTCTATAGCATTTAAATAGCATTCCTTATATAATCCTATCGGAAGCATTTGGGAAGTTTTTTCCTTAATTTCCCATTAAGGACGTGCTATTAATGTCTCGTTCCCAGATTCACAAAGTGCTCTTTCAAAGTTAAAAAAAAAAAAAAACGTTTCGTTGTGATCACTTTCTTTCTTCACTCGGCACCCCTTTGTTTGCTCAGTCAGTCCCGTTTAGTTTGAGAGCGTTCCTGGGACTGCCCCTGCCATCCTGGGTGCTGAGAAGCACAGCGGCTCTCTGAGGAGGTGTGCATGTGACACTGCCAGAGGACTCTGATTACAGTATAACACACACTCCTTTCAATGCCTCCCGGCACAGGGTCTGCTTGTTTAGAGTCCTCCTTCGCTTAATTAGGACAGCGGTTCAGACAGAGGCTATGAGATTCTTCCTTTGTTCTGGAAGCACTGATAAGTTAGTACACTGTCTAGCAAGAGGAGGTGAAATGGTATAAAAGCATGTACTTTTAAAAGCAGAGAATTATGTTGTTGTTTTTTTTTGCTCACCCTGTTTCCCAGTGATGTCACTATGTTTTAAGATTTTTTTTGTACAGGTTGCCCAGCACCCCTCTGAATGTCTTTCATAGCTAGCCCTGTGCTTTTTCAATTCCATGTCACATTGCATGCAACATTGAGCTCAATAGAGCTGGAGCAGCCCGCCGACCCCTGCCTGAGTGCTCTGCCTTTGAGACTCTCTGGCATGCAGGCCGAGGGGAAACTCTGTGCTTTTCAAATGAGGATCTTTAAATCCTTTGACACAGTTTACTTATTTTGAACAGCTACGGTACAGTGAGTAAATTACCGTGGAACAGCTGTCAAAATAACAGCGGAAACATCCATAAGCACTCCTGTCTAAAGCAAATCAGGAATTATTAAACTCGATAGCGATACATTTATAAATACCAAAAGAAACCCAGTAAGATCCCTGTGACTGAACCCAAAGTTTCTCTTAGTATTTATAACAGTTGTTTATTTGGTATGTGATTTACAACTGTGGTCCGAATTAGACGCATACGAGTAAATAAATAGAAAGCGTGCTGATTTATGAACGCTTGAGATTCCACTACATCTGCCCCACACCAGCGTCTGCTTTGGTCGTGAAGCACCACTGAATCCACGCCTCCCGTGCTCTTTCAAGTGGAATAAACTCCAAAGATGTATTCTGTGATAGTGAGGCAAGTTATAAACACATGCTTACAGTTCTTTAGAGGTCAGGAATGGGTAAGTTACAAATACAGAAGAAGGTGCCTTCACAGATGTGTGCAGCACATGCTCAACACGCCTGCAATGAACCGAAAACTTCCAGAGCAGCCTGGAAGCTGTTCCTGTGGATTTGGGGTCAGCAACGACCACAGATCAGCACGCCGATGAGCGTGGCCGCTCCGTTTAATGCATTAAAAGACACCTGCAATCACAGGCTTTGTTTTCGCATTGCACAGCAGCGCTGCACAAGAGGACTGACTCACTGCTGGTCCAGAACAACGTTTGCACCATTTACCATGTTCAATCAGAAAAGGACTTTTTAAAAAATTTTCCACGATTTACACCCTGCTACAGAGAGACAAATCAGAAAGACATACAAAGAGCAGATTCCCAGAGTCTTGCTACATTAGATCCGTGCTGGTGTTATCCATACCTGAATGGGAGGCTTGCAGGCAAGTTGTGTGCCAAGCTGCATGACAGAATACACGAGCTGGTACAACTACATGTGTACTAGCTTCGACCACTGTAATACACAAGGCTGTTACAATCTTCAGAACCAAAAGCCGCCATGCAGCGTATACTGTAGCCATCAACGAAGACACAGCCTTCAGTAGCTCAGCCAAACACGTGTCATCACAATAGGGATTTCTAGACTGTTTTGTTTTCCAGTGTGGCATCGGGGAGGAATGCAGGCATCTATAAAAAGCCTGTACAGTTTGCAATGTATCATTTTTATTAACAGGATTGAGCCAGTAACTGTACCTGCTCACACAGCTGTTGCGAATTGATGACCGATGGACTCTGTTGCTTGAGAAGAGAGCACGGCTCTGGTAGACCGTGAAATATGGTCTGGATTAGCAGAAGGTAAAAGGAGGCAGCTGTTTGGCAGTAAAAAGACAGATATCTGTTCTGTATATTGGGTGCTGTATCGGGTTCTGGAGAGTTAAAGTATGAAAAGCCTCTGGACAGCAGTATCACCTCATTGTACAGCTACAGCTTTCAGCCCAGTCCCCACTTGGGGGTAGAACAGAATCTACAGACCGGGCATTCTGTACATCATGATGTAGATTAATTATACTGTACACTAGCGGAACAAAAACCCCAGAGCTAGAAGTGATAACCTGACCCCTTCATTTACAAACTCCTAATCCTCAAGGATCATTTATCACACTAGTCGAAAACAGATCAATCTCAACACATTACCAGCACTTCCCTGACAGGATCACGACACCCCCGCATTAGAATTGATCAGCCTGACTTGTCACAAGCAAGACATGGGATAGTTTGAAGAAGACTTTCTAAAAACGGGAACACGAGTAAGAAAAATGAAAGGCGATTTTGTGGTTTGTCTTGCGCTCGGGGTTTTTATTTATTCAGCAATGAAGTGGGTTACCTGCTTAAACAGAGCAAGTCAAGCAAGTTTGTACAGAAGAATACCACAGCATGAGAAACACATTTCATCTCACGCTTCCCATTCGTAACCCACACCAGTCATCCAAGTCGATGAGATTAGCCGTGCTGAAGTTACTCGTCTTGTTAGATTATTATAATTATAACCAGAGTTAATGTAAACTCCGCCCCTTTATCTGGGAGTCCAGGAAACGACCGCAGGGTTGCAGACAGACGGCTCTGCTCTCTTATTCACCGGCTCTTTATTCAGACTCCTCAGCCCTGCTCGGCACACGCAGCCCTGGCGCTGCTCTGCTTCAGACCAGCGAGATCCAAGAGGGTAAAAGAGGCCCACAGCAGATTGCCTCTAAATCGCTGCTCAGAAGAGAAGGGGGTTCTCTGTGGCAGAGAGAGGAGCTCTGGTGCTGTACCTGCTAGTGGTCATGTTGTTCGGTGTGAAGTGGATTGGTCCCACATTGAGCCCACAGAACATCTTTTGGTATTCGGCACGGAAACGCGCTTGACTGTGATGTAGTGATTTGCCTTCACAGAAGGTTATTAATGGAGGGTTTTCAAAGCTATGCTCACTTTCATACGGGGGGGGGGGGGAATGTCCCGACAGCTTGCAGGCATCTTGAACCCATGTGTTAAACTCACGGCACGCTCTCCGTGAAGTTCAAAAACACACCTTCACTCCGAGGTGCAGATAAATGAGGAGTAAATCATAAAGCACGAAAAAAATCTAAATAAATTTGTAAGTGCTTACTGTCCAGCAGGGGCAGGGGGGTAGAAGAGGGCCAAAGCAGAAGTGAGGAAAATATGAAGCAGAAAGTGGGGGATCCCTGCTGAAAACTGACCTAATTCCCCCTCACCCCCCCAAGAAAGCAAGACGACCACAACAGACCCAACTCTACAACAACAAAAAATCCCACAACAATTCAAATCGACTCCCTCTTCCTGGAAGCACAATCAGTGCCCTAAAGAAACTCAGTGAATCTGTACTAACCCATGTTGAGTGACGGAGCACATCTGAATAGAAAGGAGCAATTAGCATGCCGGGGTTCAACATCACAATCAGGTTCCCCCTGAATACCATAAGAATGTCATTTGGCACAAGCCCAGCTCTGGGACAAAAGGGCTACAGTAAGGCAAGGCCTAGGAGTCAGAGTGTTCTATCTTGCAGTGGAGGAGGGGCCCCCGGGAGCCCCGCCCCTTGCATTAACAGCCTGATTGGTCGGAGGCAGCCTCTTTTATTCCCTGCCGACTGTCCTGCAGATTAGGAATCTGGAGCAGGAGCTATCGCTGTGCAGTCTCTGAGGAACAGGGTCCCACAATGAGAGACTACCCTACACTCCAGACACCAGAACCAGGACAAGCTCTCTGCTTCTCTGCACAACACAACTAAAACTAAAGAAAGTTCAGTATTTACACAATTCAAATAAGGCTTAATAACAAAGAACAGGGATACAGTGGGCTGCTGTTTAGTCCCGTTTAACATAAAGGCACTTTTCTACAGAGCGCAGTGCAACCCTTTGCCAAGTGCTGTAACTTTTATATCGGGTGGCAAAAAAGATGCAAAGTATGATGCAGTTCGTCTATAATAATTAAAAAAGCTGGAAAATGGGCTGGAACGTTTGCTCGTGGGTATTTGTGCTCACAGCTCGATCAGGGGAATGCCTGTACGGACGAGAGCTCAGATTGTCAATCAGCACGTCAACAAATCAAACGGTGTGGTGAAGCACTTGGGCTTCTTCAGGTTCACCACACACAGGACTGGAAGTGGAGCGTTCTGCTCGACGTCTCATTTCCTTCCTTTGGTTTGGAGGAAGAGAAAAAAACTAAATAATAATAATAATAATACGAATGAAAGAATGAATGTCGCACACACACACGCAGTATTCATGCCAACTGTTTTAATAAAGAAGAACCTCTGTTTCAGATTCTACAACGGGTGGACGAGAGAGGATATTGTAAAGAATTTCCAGAGGGGTGTGCCAGACAGCCGCCCCCTGTCAAACAGAGAAGTAGTATTGCAGTGCTGTTCTTGGCAGAATCAGGAACTTTAGCCCAGCGGTAGCCCTCAGTTGACCAGCTACTGTACTGACAGACACTTTTGCTATCCTGTTGGTTAGACTCTATACAAGGATGGATATACAGCAAGACTCCCATTATACAGCAGCGTGATCCATTCCTGGCTTTACAATATAGTAAGACACACCCAAGCTTGTTACCTCGGGAGTCTTATTCCCATCCCTCAAGCCTAACTGCTTCAGAACGGAAAGTTTTCTTTTAGCATAAAAATGAAGAACGAAAGTTGAAAATGCTGTGCCTAATAAAATTCTCTATCAATGTCAGGACCTTGACATGCACTAAAAAAAAGCAGCAAGAAAAACATGCCAAGCTCTTGTTGACGGGACCTCGGGAGAGGCAGGTGAGAGGAACTCAATCTGAAATCACTTGTGTCCAGCACACAGCCTCTCCAGTTCCTGCTTCGGGAATTAGTGAAGCTCTCCTGATGCTTTATTAAAACACAGTGGTCCGCGGGATGGAGAAACGCTTGAACTCAGAAACACAAGCGCCCCCCCCTCCCCTCTTGAGTATTCCCGTCTCTCTCTTCAGGTTGCCCTCTTACAGGTCAGATCAATGCTTTCCTCGTTCTCGTTAACCCGTCTCTTCTGACATAATGAATGAATACATGAATGTATAAACTACAGATTTAAAAGACAGTCACTGGAAATACAGCACTAGTTTTATACAACCAGGCTCATTAGTCACACTGTGCTGATGGGCGATTTTATTTGAAAAAGACAGGGGCTCATTGGGTGGTTCTGCATGCCCGATGATTGCACTTGAAAGTGTCCAGCTCCGTGCACGCCCCCTGGAACCCCTTCAGACAGTAACCGCTATGAAACAATGATCCCACTTCTGCAAGCACAACAGGATCGCATTACTGTAATGCCCTCAGATGTTGAACAGATAATGTAATTACTTTTAATAAGGGGAGTGGGTCTCCGTGTAAAATTGCAGGAAAAAGGAGAAAAAAAGAAAGGGATACCTGTGCTGCTGTCTTCAGGAATACTTTAAATGATGGGAAAATGAGATTGCAGGGTTCCGAATACCGAGACTGCTGTGCGGAGCTGAAACCGAGCGAGCGTGAACAGAGCAGTTCAGCACAGAGAGGATCCAGCTTTCCACGTGTCTCTAAAATACGTCTTCGCAGGACCCTCTGCAGTGTATCATGTTCCCCTTTTTCAGCAATATCAAATCATGCAACGATCTCTGCTGAAGCTGTACAGTATTTCCAAATAGAGGGCTTTGAAAAATGCTGCTTAATCTTATTCCGCTAGTGCAATGCATGAAGTTGACATGGATAGAGACATGACTCCAGGCTTTACAAGGAAGATCCCTGTGGTTTACACTGATGCACTTTCCATATCGGAATGCCCTGGATGCATTTCTGAAGTAAGGGCTGTACAATAACACAACCATTAGCGGCTTCCCCTTTGGTCCTTCTGGCCCCAGATATCAAGTTGTATCATTCCCAAGTTTCCTCTAGGATCCAGGAAGACTCACTCCCAGCCCCCCCGGGCCGTGTTTCTGCAAGGGAATCTGGAAAAGAACCGAGCAGACCAGCCAAAGAGATTCTCATCTTTCCACTCTGGGACTGTCTGAGAGTTATTAGGACGTTCGTTTGTTAAGAGATGGGTTAAATGAAGAACACCAGTGAAATAACAGTGCTCCCAAGGCCTTGTGGCAGGATGAAAAAGGGTCATTAAGTCTCTCTCTGGTTTATGGCTGCGCTGGCTTGGAAATGTCCCCCAGCATGAGTTTCAAATTTAATGCCCAATTAGTTTTAGCAATGCCGGTCAGTGTTCCATTCACCAGAGGTGTAACCAGCGCTCCCTGAAGGACTACTTATGAAAGCCTACAGAATGCATGCCCAAAATTGACTCCTCTTTTCAGACCATGTTGTTTATTTGTATATTATTTTTATAAGTAATACCAGAATGCCAACACTACAATGTGAAACAGAAATCAATATACCGTAGAAGAAAAAAAGTGTATAAAAATGATTTATTTACTCAACTGGACACAAATCCTTCAAGTGGATGTGTGTGTGTGTGTGTATTCATACATGTTTTATGCAAGTTCAGGTTTTGGTACTGTACCCTTTTAGCCGGCTTTTAAATTGAAAAGGTGTCATATTACTGTATGCATTTGACATGCCCAACAAAAAGGACAGCAACTGCGATGTAACTTGCACAGCACTTTGATAGATTAAAAAAAAGAAATCTAAGAGATTAATCCAAAGGACATCACTCTGGGAAGTGGCACTCAAAACTACACCCCAAATACCTGCGACCCACGACTCGCTCCCGAGATCAGTACAGAATGCACTTGATGCTGAGAAGGTATTCTGAAAGTGGTTTTAATGCACCCATTCTGTGCTCCAAGGATGCACCGGGCCCCCCACCTGTAATGAATCATCTTGTTTAGCCGAGCCCAGATGGAATTCCATCGGATTACTTTCTCTTCCCCATTCCCAGCCGTCCTCTCTCTTCAAAGCTCTGCTGTAACGTGCTCTTGTAATTCAGCTAGAGCCCCAGTTGGGTCAGTGAGAGAGTCTTGATGACCTCCAGATTGTCCCACATATATGAGAGAGAGAGAGAGAGAGAGACATAGACATAGAGAGAGCGAGCGAGAGAGACTGGAAAGTGTGAGATCAGAGTCGGGTGTCACCCAGACCAGAACAGGGGGCTCATTTCACACAACTGTCAGTTCTTCCAAAGAATGGGCTCAAATGACACGTACAGAAATGAGATACAGTACGCAGGCACACTTTACAGGACAGCATGTGCCTGTTTGAGTCATTAGTGCTGAAGGAAAGAGATTATATTACTGGGTGAATACGAATTGACTGCATCAAGACTGGGTGTTTCCAATATGAACAGTCTAGTCACATCCTCTAGGGGTTCAATATGACAAGGAATAAATATTTGAGGCATTTATTCCACTATGCTTCATAATAATTATAGTTCTCAGAATAGCCTGGGAATTAGACAAAGTTTAACTTTCCCGATTAAATCTGATTTTTTTTTTATTGTAAAATTGTTTATTGACACACAGAGAGGACAGTTCCTGTCCTTTCTGTACTGGTAATAAAAGATGCTCCACTGTAAGCTGCTTCCCCATTTCATCTGAGGTCAGATGTAATTCCAGCAGAACTGCATGGCTCCAGAGTGGTACCAAAGGGATGAATAAAGAGAGCATTCACACCCCCCCTAACCAGACTGGCTGTGCACTGTGTGCTGGCAGCCCAGTGGACACCGATCCATCCCAGTGCAGCTGCAACAGAGAGATCAGTGAAAAGCCCTCTCAAGTACAAGCTCAACAAACAGACCCCGCTCCGTCCGACACATTAGTGGCTGTTCACACAAGACTGGCCGGCCTACTTTTGAAGAGGCCAGCGCAAAAAAAAGTTTGCATTTTTAGATGCAATAAAATATAAAACTGCTGTGGAACCAAAAAAAACACAAAAGCATATTTATGAATCACACTGTATATTCAAGCCAAATAAATAAAAGTGTGTTTAGCCTTCTCCAAGTGCTGTGAAAACAAGAAATATATTTCCGAATCCAATGCAACTGTTAGTTTTATGGTTAACTGCCTCTCAACATCACGTTCATTTCACTTTGCTACACACAGCACTTTGGTTTCAGACACCAGTAATTATCCAAATCTGGATTTCCTATTAAAAAAAAAAAAATTGTAAAAGTAATAACTTAAGGAAAAAAAAACAGACGCCGTCACACACAGCACTGCTATTCACCCTATTTATAGACTAGATTTTCCGCTACAGTGACACCTACTGGCATCCCATCAAATCTGCGTCGTGTTAACAACCCTTTTCCCTGAGCGACCCCTCAAAACACAGCTTGCTTTGTCGTTACAAGGACAGACAGTCATTTCAGATTTCTTGGGCTGTTGTTCAAACCTTTGACTGGTCACAGCGGATTAAGAAACACAGTGGGAGGGCAACATTGATGGTATCCTGAAATCAATTTGCGTTTCTCCGTTCCGTTTAGTGGGGAAGCAAGGCACAGCGCTGCATTTAAATCGCTTCCACAGCCATTACAAATAGATTGCAATAATAACCCAGCTCCTTGACTTAATAGTAACTAAACTACAGTGTGTCAGGCAATTAGAAGAAGCCGTGCTCACAGCTATTAAAAAAAAAAAGAAAGAAAACTCTGGTTTAAAATGCCAGGTTCTTTTCCCGTTCCTTCTTCGAGCAGGATAAAAAAACGGGGGGTTCTTGGTGTACAGACACAAGTCCATGATAATGACTTGCAGCGTCACTCTTTAGACATGCTTCCATGGTTGTTAGGAGTCGTAAATTAAATGCGTTGAAGGCTGGAAAAGCTTTCGAGACGCCCTCAGCGTCCTGGCAGGGAGAGAGAGAGCAGGAACATCTCACCAGCCGGCTCTTTAGAGGACTGTCAGAAACACGATTATCATCAACAATAATTATTCAGTATAATAAATATTCAAGACTAAACACGTTTTTGATACAACAAATCTGAGCTGAGCTAAATGAACAGTTCTGGCAATAAGTGCTGCCAGAGATTCTTCAACTCTCACCAGACTTTTTCACGTGTTTCAGTCATGAAGATCAATACTTGGGAACGTGCTGCCCTGGCGTTCATCGTCATCATCATCATCATCACTTCCCTGACTGATAACTGGACTCTATAACAGTTAAAGCAGGAAGCTCTGGCCCCTTGAATGGTTAATGTCGAGCACTGACCCTTGCCATTGCAGGAGTTGAACCTTCTTCTGGTTCATTAATCAAGTTCATTCATTTGAATGGATCGTCCCTAGGTGGCTTCATTTGAGTTTTGGGAGCGAATCAACATCCTCCTTCTCTGCGGATGGGCTGGGGTGGGACGGGAGGCCAAGAACAAGGTCACCAAGTCAACGGCTGACACGGGCCTTGACCCGGGTCATGCATGGGATACCCATCATCCCAGCTCAGCTGGGTTTTACTCCCTGTCGTTACAACACTGATCACACCACAGTTTAAAAGAGGTTTGCTAAATAACAATTGCACACCGACAGTCAGGAAAAGTGACTGAATACTGTCCACAGAGCTGGTCTCCTCAGGATACAGCATACAGAGCAGGAGCCTAGATGCAAGGAGCTCCAAGCAAGCCGTGTTTGCAGGTTCTATTGCCATTGTGTTCAGCACAGGACTGCTCGAGGTACGAATTATAAATGCCGTTCACTTTATTAAAATGTGCCAAGGAATGGGGCAGGCTGCCAGACCCGAGCAGCACCTCTCTGGACTCTCTCAATTATAAATCCCTGTGGATACTCGCCTCTCACTTAGCTTGCCAAGTCCCACGGGCAATCTGAATAATGGCAAAGTGAATATTTCAGCCTCTGTTAATGAACCCCCAGCTCTGAAGTTCTTTTAAAGCTCTGATTTCTCATAAAGCTAGTGCAGTTCTGATTTCCTGAGTAACCCTTTCACTGATTACAGACTAGCGGTGAAGCACGGACATGTGGTGTTATTGTAAGAAAAATAAATCACCAAACTGCCCGAGAGGACGTCTCTTACAACAATAAGAGGCACGACCTACATACTCCTACTCTATTCTGACTCGTGGGCTTTGTTTGGGGCATTGCACTGGTGTTTCAACGGGCTTGTTTAAAGCTAAAGAGAGCGGGCGAGTGTTTGTAGGAAGCGATGGGTGCACAGCCCCAGCTGTAATAACTCTGCGCTCACGCGGCGCCCATCGGAGGGGAGATTGATGATCTGGGGGCAGCTGACTGACCCCGGAGTCCTTAGGGGGTGTGCCCGAGTCAAACCAGCCAATCAGGAGCAGGGTCAAATGTCAAACATGCTATTTTCTTTTTTATTAATGAATCATTCAGAACTCAATAAGGTGGAAAATGGAAACATGTTTCACAAAGCCATTTCTTAAACTTCATCCATTGATTTCTTCCTTATTTGCATAGTTATTACCAAAAAAAATGGTATTACTGGAAGTACTGCTTCCTTAAAATGTGGATCAATGGTTTTGAAAAGTCGAGTTTAATCACTCAATGTAGGCTTTAGCTTTTCATTCGTTGCTGGTTTTGTTGCAGGTTGTTGCTCTTCTGGTCAGTCCAGACGGTGTTCCTCTATGAGAACTATTCCCCAGCATGACTCTACTTGCTCCATGTGCTGGTGCAACTCCAGGAAGTTGAGATAACTTATTAATGCAGACAGCTCAGGCACCAAAGGTGGCTATTCCTACATGGTGATGAATGGGGTCATGACACAACCCTCTCCCCCAGCTCTGCTGGTGGCTTCAGAAAGATTCCCCTCCTGACTCTCCACACAGCTTTACGAGCCAGCCTGACCTGCAACACATCAACAGGAACCAGCCGGTCTCCATTGCTTTAACATTGCAGCGAGAAAACTCAACAAACGATGTCGAGCTTGGTACCGGGAATGGAAATCGGCAAGCTGAAGACTTCTAGGGATTTACAAGCAAAACACAACACTTTTACCATCGAGGACTATTAACACTGCATTGCTATTACATCACTCAGATGGTTTCTGTTGGCACAGCTGCTATTCTGTAGATCATTGCTGTCAATGTTAACTCATATACCAGTTTACCACGGCATATCTGCAGGGCAGTTTTGCTTTACCGTAGTGATTCACCATGCTTGCCTCTACTATGCTTTACAACACCATGCTTCAAATTTTTTTTTATAAACCTTAGATAGAAAGAACAAGAACAGGTTCCCCAGCGTTGAAGGCTGCTCCATACTTCTTTAACGCTCGTGCACAAACAACGAACATGGCGGACAAGAACCATGACGTTTGTTCATCATGGCAGCACCATAAAACACCACCACATCCTCGCAGACAGGTCCTGAAAGTGGAATTCCTTCAGATTGGAACCACAGGCGTCAGGAACGTCCCCTATGCAGCTGCCAGAGACCCGGAGCGATTCAATCTTCTCAAGTTCAACTATTTCACCCTCACTTGTGACTCGGGGGGCATTGCTGGGTTTCATCTTGCTTCCAAGGACAACAGTCCATGAATCAACCGGCTAACTGAACACTTTTGAAAGCCCAGCCTCCCCCCCTTCTGTTTGCTGTTATTAAACAGTCAATAGGGATTTACGGTCACACTCAGTGTTAACCGGGTAATAATTACCAGCCATTATAGGAGCGCATTATTATTGTAATTATCACTGATTGCTGTTAGTATTGGGTAGGGTGATAAAAAGAAACAAGCAAGCATCCTATAACAACAGTAATTACTGGTCCATTTTATGGCTGGTTACCTTGACTTTTTTTTTTATTTTTAAATCACAGCTGGTTCTGTAAAAGAAATGACAAAACAAAAAAGATACAGCCCCATGAGTCCGGGTTCGAATAGGAGAACACATTCTTCCCATTCTCCGACTTTACAAAGCCCGATTCCCTGATGAATATCCCCAGCCCCTGATGGCTCCCCAGCTCTGCAGGGCTGCCACAAGAAACAATTCATTTTGTTATCGTCTATTCTCTCGCTCTCTCGCTCCCTCAGCAATGCTGTCCGGAAATCTCTGCTGAAACTTGTTTTCAGGACCCGGTGAGCATTACACAGGTAATCCAGCATCATTCACGTTTTTAAATGGGCACTTTTTATTTATTAACCATTAACAGATAGGTTACTAACATATTAGTTGCTTTTTATTTATATTTTTAACCTTAACACAAAAAACACGCCAACTGCTGGCAGAAACGCAGATCTAATCCTGTTAATAAAAAGCCTTCCATTCTGTTTTTAGGACGTTAGTCACGGATCAGTGTGAATGGCAGGATTGATCATGGAACGCTGCTGGACGAGAGCAGGAAATGACAGGTTTCACGGAAATGTGAAAGAAAACTGTCAAAACAATGCGTCAGGGACACGGCAAGAAGAAGAAGATGGAAAAAATATAATTATGCAACCCTGCAGAAATTCAGCATTCGTAATTTAATTACATGGGGCTTGGTTCAAGTTCAAATAAAATAAAAATCAGGTCATGCGGAGTTTACATTTAAGAAAGCTTGTTATTTCCTGCTGTTTTAACTAATAACACACACCAATAAAATGACCTGTTTAAGCCTTCTTGTAATTAAATCTCACTCGCTTTAGTTTATGATTTAAGCTCTTTTCTTTCCCCGTTTCTGGTCGCAGCCTTGAGCCATGAAAATGATTCTTTAAAGAAAGCGTGTTCTAATCCCGGCCACATGTGTCCGAGACTCTGTCACTCCAAGCCCCCTCTTCCCACAGACCAGCCCGGTCAGTAACTGTATATTCTTATTAAAACTTTCTTTGTGAGGAGGGGAAACACATTTCCTGTCCCCATACCAGTTTTTATGATTTACATTCTCGCTGTAAGCCTGATCCCACGGCGGTGTCAGTAGGGCCCTCGTTTCGCTATGAACCGTTTATATGAAGCAGTGTGACAGTGGCGACCTTGTCTTCCATGTTTCCGGTGACATGAGGCTTTTAAAGGAGTTTTTAAACAGAGCGGGATTACACTGAGTGAAATAACTGAAAAGGTAACCTATTTGTTTCATATCGTACATATTCGCTTTGCCAGTAGCTGCACCCCAGACCGCTGACACAATTCAGTTTTCCTTTTAAAACTACAGGAGCCAGGAAGAAATCAGGTGGAGTATTGGAAGGTGTTTGCCAAAGAGAAAAACAAAAGACAATAAAACACTATTAGTGATAAAACCACTACCAGAAGACCGGGATCACCATGCGTCCAGGTTCAAAGCACACTGGTTTGTCTGTTTCTCCCACAGCTCTTGAGTGACTGGTTTACTGCTTTGTCTGTGCATGGAAACCCTGCCTTGGAAGTGCAGTGTACTGCGTACCAGCATTGTATTTAGACTGCGTTCCAAGAATTTACAAGGTCATCTCGCTGCTTGTAAAATGTACGGCATGCGGTGTGCTAATGTGTCAACCCCTGAAACTCGGTTTTTTTCTGCCAAGTGCACTTCAGATCACACAGTGAGCATCTCAGCTTCAAGCAGCCGGTCTTGTGCTTGAGTTATAGAGAAAGGTGCCACTCCAGCACAATTAGGCATGGAGCTGATCTACAGGCCATAGCTTGACGTGATGTCTCACCACAGAGAGCCGAGGCCAGGGCTTGGTCTGTGAATCTGCCCTGCAGTAAATGAAACCTTATAGAAATGAAAACGGGATGAACAGAGCAGAACAGAGCTTTCACTTTGCTTTACTGAGCTTGTGAGGTTTTGCATTTCAGTTGTTAGACACGGTTGCAATTCAAATGGTCTTCCAGCAATGCAATGCACTCGTTTTGGAGTTTTCATCCGATAGTACAGTCTAGACGGTCTCAGGGCTGAATAAACAACGTTTCAGTTTCCCACCAGTGTTTAGGACTGCGCGAGGACCCAGAAGGTACAGCAGTGTGGAAAATAACAAATGATAAAGAGTCTCCCGAGGCGGTCGTTAAAATCCATGGGTCAGAAGGGCACATCTTTGCAGTGAACTTTGCAGTGGTTTATAGTTTGTAGTAGTTAGGATTTTTTTTATTTTTTTTTATTATTAAATTAGATAAATCGAGTACTCAGACCATGACTCAAGGCAGGTTTCAAAGAGTGCAGATGACAACACATTAGTGTCACAAACACTAAATGTTAAATAACATTGTCTGATTCACATGCATACCTCAAATGCCCAGTTTGAAAAATGATACTCCAGGCTCACTTTACCTCTGAAGTTACTTTTAACTTGGAGCAAAGCAGCCTGCAGTCTTCCTCTTGAAGAGCAGCTCCCACACCCCTCATCATCAAGCGAGCGGCACAAAGCACAAAGTGCAGGGTGATTAACAATATTCTTAAAGGCTCCCAAGCATTTAACAAAAGAAAACTGCTTTAGAAACCCGAGTCCATCAACTTGCGTCACTCTCTCCAACAAAATTGCTGTGCCGTTTCCTTAAGTACCTCACATTATATGAGTAATTGGATAAGTGCCTCAAGAATTGTGATCTAAATAGCTTTGGCATGTTCACTTGTTTTAACCCAGTGAGAGAGACGGACTAAGTGTTTGATTCTTCAAAAGAGACTCACACACCACGACTAGATCACTGCATTTCTGCAGCACAGCATATATGAGATACATCACTTTACATCAAAACCGTGCCACAAACAATTCAAAAAGAAAGACAAGACCAAGAAAAGCATCTCAGATCGACAGCAATGATAATAAGATACCTACTGCATAATCATGAGAAGCGCTCCACTACCAGCATTAAATGTGGATGAGACTACATGTGTATAATATTTAAGTGCGCATGAAAAAAGACTGAATAAAGACTGAATGAAGACCTACATGGACACGGCTCTCATCCTCCTGCACACTTTTGAAAACAGTTCACTGTTTAAGCTCTAAACTGTTAACATCCCCGACAATACAAAGGACGCCTTCTCTCTGGTCGGCACGCTTTCTGAAGAAGAGCTCAATGAAACTGGCCAGGAAGCTGTTAACATGGAGAAATATGGAGCCAACGAGTTCCTTGAGGCTCTTGAGCACTGGACTTTCCACTTACACAGTTCCAGAGAAGCAGCTCAAAGGAAGGCTTGTTTGTTCTTCACAATGGGGATCAACAAATAAAGAAAACGTCTTAAAATAAAAATGAATTAAGTAAAGCAAGCTGCAATCTGACGATAATGAAGCCCTTGTCCAAACATGCTCCTTTCTTGTGCAGGACCTGTGAAGCTGGTAAGTAAATATTCGAGGCAGAAACGGGGCCTCTTTTGAACAGGATGAGACGGGCATGTTTAACTGATCCGACCTGCAGGGTGTCTGCCGCCCTCTTTCCCATGGTTCAGTAAGTCTGACTGGGAGCTGGGTCTGCTCATCCCCAGCCGTGACGGCATGATTGACAGCTCTACTGAAGCAGGTGACATAGCTGGATGATCCGAAGATCACTCCACGAGCCGCAGACCTGACAGGACCTGCACTGCGATGATCCGACGGGTTTGTTACAGTCCGACCCGCAACACCGGTGAAGTGAAAAGATCTCCAGGCTGTCAAATGAACCTATAAAAGAACAGACGTACTGTCAACCCCCAAGATACATGACCTGAAGAAAAGGAGGGTCACAGGCATGTGTTTCTTTGTCTGGGTGATCTGCAGCTTGGTAGAGTTTTGATACTGGAGGTGTGGTTTTTTTTTTTTGGAGAGGGGTTATTTTAATATACAGTAGAATGACATTTTGACTGAAAAACAAAAATCACACCAGACCATAGTAACACTGATAGCATGTTTAACATACTGTACATATAAAATACACACGCTTGATCCTGCAAGCAAGCTATTGATCAAAGAACACATTAAAGCAAGTAGATCGCTCTCACACGCAGTAATAACTTTGCCGATTTTACGTTTTCCCTGCAATGCATAATAAATACAGCGGACACATGCACCCATGTGTCGGCTACAACAAATTTCAAATTGCTAATTGTTTGGACAGTTCTGACACTGGCGCACATTGCCAGTAAAATCACTCCAGATTGCATGTGAACTCACACAGCCCCCCTCGGCACTGGAGACTACAGTCACTGTACTGCCTGCTATTTCATTAGTCCATTTTCATCATTATTTTTGTTGGCCCAGGGACAATAACAATCTGACAGTGAAATTCAATCTCCTGCTATAATATCAGTCAGCAGAGTCCAGAGCTGGTGAGGCTGCTAGTGATTGAGGGGATATTCAAGCACAGTCCAGAGCTGGTGAGGCTGCTAGTGATTGAGGGGATATTCAAGCAGAGTCCAGAGCTGGGCAGGCTGCTAGTGATTGTGTAGATATTCAAGCAGAGTCCAGAGCTGGGCAGGCTGCTAGTGATTGTGTAGATATTCAAGCAGAGTCCAGAGCTGGGCAGGCTGCTAGTGATTGTGTGGATATTCAAGCAGAGTCCAGAGCTGGGCAGGCTGCTAGTGATTGAGTGGATATTCAAGCAGAGTCCTATCACAAGTTAGGAAACCCCTCTGAGCGGAGTTAGAACACACAGTGCCCATAGTATAGGTCCTCTGTTTCACAGACCCTCATAAGCACTGATCTTTGACTACCTTACCCACGGGTAGACCTTGCAGGTTTACCTGACTGCTATGAAAGTATTTCATCACACAAAGCTGGGCGCAATGGTTACTTTCCTCCAATCACTGAGCACCGGGTGGCAACCCGTCATGTTATTGATGCAAGATGAAACCTGATTAAGCCACATCCGTAAAGGGTAATTCAATTTGCTAATTGCATACCTAAAAGCGTATCGGCTTTATTGCTCAGTGCTCTCATTAGGGGTGACATCATCTGAATCAATCCAAGCCGTGCGATTCAGAGAGAGAGCACGGGAGGGGATGCGCGAGTATGAAAGCAAGCCGTGTGCCGACAGGGCGCAGAGAGGCTCGGGTTCAAAGCATGTGTGTATGTGTATGAATATGAAAACAACATGATGTCACCCAATACACACGTCTCACAGCACAGCAGCAGAGATGGTGTCATATATTTTACAGCTGTTCCACTTTAAACAAGCTGCCTGCCCCGGTATGATAAATCACGATACTTGATAGTTTTAATGCTTCCCAGGGGCGTGCGGTGCCAAGTAAATATATAATCAGTTTATTTTTATTAAATACAGCAGATCTCATTACCCCCACCCATCCACAGTGTTGGTCCTCGCTTATCGTACTTGTACAGTCAAGATTCCTTACAGTTTAGTCCTCAGTGGTTTCTAATGCTAACAGGAGTATTTATCTAAAGTTGCAACGATTTAACCCTTTACCAGCACTGTACTTGTGAAACAGATTCTCTCTAGCTCCTTTCCAAACATCCTGCCTGCTTCCCCATAGAAAACCCCAATCTGAAAAACTCCAGCTGGAGCGAATCAACAAGAATTTGTTGGATAGTGATTGGATAGTGATTGTAGCAGAAACAAGTTCTAAGGAGGTTTGGTCGTGGCTCCCGTTTGCCATAATGCCATTACACCAGCACTTGTATTCTTGTTATAAAGCAGGACACAAATCACACAGCCTGGTAAGGGGTCTGATGCAGGACAGGAAGCTGGTGTTGTCTCGACTGGGGCTGGTATCACTGGAGTGTGGTTCTCATGCTATAATAAACTAGTTCAGCTTGAAATGCCCAGTACAATAGCTGGATGTCATTATAAACTCTATGCAAAAAAAAAGAACACTGTATTGCAAACAAAGGAACTAAAACATATTCTATTATATGCGACACCCATCTCCAGAACTTGACAAAGCCTGAATTAGAATGACTTAGCCCTACTGATCTGGCTCCTGAAGATCTTGGCAGGCGCGCGCTATGCAAATCTGCAGTGACACTAATGGGCGGGCTGTCACCTCATTGGTCAGATCTCAGCGCAGGGAGACAGCAAGGGGAGGGAGGGAATGAACTCCTGTACTGTAAAAGCAAACTCAATGCTCCATGCCACTGCACCAGGGATTCTACAAGCCACGCCCACTACACAAGTCTTGTATCTGCGATGCCAACTGATGTAATCAATCAGTAATAAACGCCATAACGATGCGCAGTGGTGCTCTCAACCTCACTTGATAAATCTACAATTACGGCGTCATTTCATGTTACGTTTTGGAATTAGCATTTTTTTAAACATCTATTCGTCGTAGCCAATAAAACGTATAGGATCACTGCTCTGTACTCTATAGAGCTGTCCTGTGTGCTTCCCCAGCTGTAATTAAGTGCACCAGGGGAAGACGTGAGCTAAAAACCATCTCTGATAAAACCATCAATAAAGCCGAAGTGGTTTTACTTGAGAGGGTTACCTCAGCTAGCATTGCGGGACAAGGCTGCTCTCATGCAGTTGATCAGAAGACAGCTACACATTTTGCTTTGTCCCCTCCAGGAAGCTCACGCAGTAGGAACTAGTGTGGCCTCTATAAACCTTAATGTAAACATGCAGCGTTTGAACTTAAACAGGACACATAAAAATGATACAGAAATCAATAAAACCCAAATGTTTCTCCTCTTGGTAAATGGAGGACGCATCACTGCTTCTCAAGTATTTACTAACAGCCTGATGAAAGACAGAATGGTTGGGAGCGTTAATTGAATTAGGTAGGTAGGTACAGCATTGCTTTGTACAGCCTGCTGAATCCTCGAATATCTGTCCTACCCAGAATCACATTTCATATAAATGAAGCTATATGTGTTGAAATACATAGTGCTGACAATGCGTGCAATTTTAAATTCACGCAATGCACTATTTCATAACTGAAATAAAATGTGTATGCATTTAATTGACATTTCTAGCATATTTGATAGAGTACATGTAAGCATGGAGACAAACCCTTTATAGTGGAGGACACATAGACAATGAGCTATGTAATAATGAGACATAACTGATCCTATTAATTCAATATAATGCTCATTGCCTCTCTCTCAGCCACAGAAGAGCAGAACAGAGCAGTCGTCTGGAATATGCAATCAAAGACAGTCCGATACAAACAGTCCGAAAAGCTTCCACGCCTGCTAATCTAAACTCTCTGATACAGTTCTGTAAACAAGCCTTCACTGCTTGGCTCAAAAACACTTTAACAGCCTATAATAAAAACACCACTACAGATAACAGCTCCCTAAAACGTCTCTGTGTCTTCCAGTGTAACGACGGCACTATACAGACACACAGATTCAAGAAGGGTTTGCTGCATCGTTTGTACTGCCGCAAAGTCTATTATTCTATTATTAATGCGTCGAGGATACAGAAACACCTGCCAACCGAGCGCTTGCTATCAGCCCTCTGACTCTCAGCAGGGAAGGTTTCTAAATAATAGTGCGTCTACATGCAGTTTCATTACACATTAATCAGTCACATAGAGACTAGTCAAGTCCCTTGGTCCGAGAGCTGCTCATTTGTCTCCACTGGACTCCCGTTCTCCTGGGTGTCAGTGTGAATGAGGCATCGTTAATCACCACAGACAGCAGCACCTCCCAGTGACTCCCGCTGTTCCGTGACCCTCGCCTGTCTGCTTACCCTCTGAAAGTCACTTAGAGCGGTTTGAAAAACATTCTTTCAAACTGAAAAATAAATGAACGTTAAGTGGTTGTGTAACATTGCTTACAGTTGTCTTGGAAATACCTGAAGGCAAACAAGAGCACCTTAAAAGGGGAAGGCGGAGCGGGGGAGAGCACAATAATTCTGCTGAAACGCTGCCTCTGCTAAAACGAACACCAATCTTGTGTTTTGCTTTTTAAATAAAAGGTTGCTAAATTCTTCTCTTCAAGACCCAGTGGAGAGGGGAATTATCTATAGTTTAAGATGACCTCTGATTAGATATATATTACCAAGCAGGTCCTCAAATCTGCAAGGTTTTTAACAACTGACATACGACCACTGCTCTGGTATTTCAGTATCAAGCCACATATGATATCAGGTATTGCTGTATTAAACTCAACACTGCCAGTACAAGCTGAACACAGTCCAAGGGCAGCAATCTCATGACATACAGTAAATAAACAGTACTTGTGGTCATTGCAGGATTCTTTGTCCTAATATGGTGCCTGAAGCCCCCTTTTCATCAGAACGAATAAAACGCCAGCACGGCTATCAGAAAAGTTCAGTGCGTCACAGGGACTAGACGGCTGGGAAACAGCCTAATTCGGTTCTTTTAAAAGCAGATTTCGAAATCAGCTAATCAGTCAGCCAGTTTGCTTTTTACTTCCATCACAACACAAACACGACTCGCTCCAATAGCAGTGGTTAAACGGTCATGCCTGCACAGCGTTTTGGTATTTGTCATGTTCATTCCCTCATACCCTGGCTTCTTCTTCACTGCACAGGCCCCCTGAACACAAACAAAAATCGCATAAAACGTACCAAGCTCTTCAGCTAGTCTGTATTACTGCGCTTCATCACCCGGAAAGCTGAATGTTAAGACACAGCTAACAATGTCTAAAATAACCACAACTCGCGTATTAGCGGATTGCATTGTCCTGTCCTGCCTCTTACACAAATAACAGGCAAACGAAGCACTTCTTTTTGCAGGAAACACAGGCAAGATAAACGAATGAATAGCTAAATAAATACTTGAATGAATTCAGTGTTATTGTAGTTCATTGACCCAAATAGCTTTAAATATTGAATGGGCAGGGATTTAGGGAGAAGAAAGCTTTTTTTTTTTTTTTTTTTTTTTTTTTTCCGACAGGGCACTTTGTTGCCAGGTTACTGGCTGCATGATGAAGTTCAGATTCGCCTTTTCGCTCACAATGAAATCAGGTCAACAGGCCTTGCAAAGGCTGCTGGTGTACTGTAGTTGTGGCATGCTTGATCAGCTTAGAATAAAGGCAGACAGGACCGACACACTGGAAGAGCCTCTGTACACATCTACCAAACTGCACAAATAAAAAAAATTAAAAAAAAACACCAAGTGAGATGCCTCAGTTCAAAACCCATCATAATTACGTTTTTTCTTCCAACTCAAAATCGCAATACTTTTGCACGCTGCTTGTGATGCACGGGTGGAATTTTCTTTGCATTTTCTTTTCATGCAATCGTTTGCAGATTTTTTTTTTTTTTCCTGTTCTCGCGCTGTAACATTAATTGGCCAGCAGTGGCACTGTCTTCTATGCAAAAAAATAATAATAATAATCCACTTAGTACTTTCTTTGGCTGGGGGAAAAAACAAAAACAGAGGCAGAGGCCTGTAGACAGCTGGAGACGGATCTCAGCAGCGACCATTAACAGCTGGTCTGAGTTTCTTGATACGTTTATTTTCTTTTGCTGCTGCAGTTTCTCAGGGTGAAAGGAGTAAAAAATGACCCTGTTTATTTGGAAGGCGCGCAGCTGCTGTGGAGCTGGGTTGCGTTTCTCACAGTGAAATTCACATCCCCTCTTTACGGGAGGAATGCCTTTCTCAACACGTGGCTCTAGCGAATACCCAGGCAGGCTGAGCATCCTCACTTGAAATACAGCGAGAATTCTACTGCGTTTACAAATTCCATTGAGAAGCAGTAAGATCGCTACTTAATACCACCACTAAAAATGATGCACAGATGTTAAACTATCAAGGGGGAACACAAAAATGAGACATAGAAATATCATGTTTCCTAATGAAGAAGCTGTAGAAGGGTTGGGAGGGAGAACGTGGATTATAGAGGGTTACTGGTCTACGCTGCAGTGAGACCCCTCCGTTCTGAGCAGCACAGGGACGGAGCAGAGCGATCCTTACTGTACGTGGCGCTGGTAGCAATGAAAGGAGTTCTCGTTAGTAGTGTGCATTAGCGTATTGTTCTTCTGTTTCTCCTTCCAGTATAGTGATGAAGATTAAGGTGCCTTCAGATTAATTGGCATGTTAGGGTGCTAAAAATATGCTACCATATTTAACAGCTATTCTTGGACACCAAGCAAAATCACATCTGCAACATCATTGCTCTATACACGGACACAGGCTTATACATAGCTGGCTTTCACAGAATGACATGCTGTTGGAGGAAAAGGTGTGTGTTTAATTATTAACCATGTGGCTGATGCTGCCTCATAACAGTCACACCTGCTCTATGGATGGTGAGCTTCTATTCGCACGTCTAGTCAGAGCCATGTGGTACTTATTAGTGCAGTACAGTACTGTAGAGAGCAATGCTACAGTAAACCTGGGGTCTTACACCTGTAACCCATTGCACAACAGCGACTCCTAGTGCAAGACAAGAAAAGTACAGTGCAGTGTCTAATCTAATGTTCTGTTTGGGGTGAAATGAATATAGGGCAGCACAGTATAAAAAAAACCGTTTTGTGAAACAGGAGAAGCAGATCTCTCAAGTGAAGTGTACAGGTCGAGGGCATTCTCTTACGATGCTGCTGCAGAGTACAGTAAATCGCAATACAAATGAATCTGAAATGCGTTCATTCGCTATTTGCGCCTGTACAGTGAAGCCCATGCACTATGCGGTTAGCATCATTTACATGAAAGGCAATGTTACAGCTGCTAATATTAAATCACACCTGCTTCACTTCATTCAGAAACAGAACGGTGGGGGAAGTCTGAAGTAGCATGCAGAAAGCACGGTGCTGAGCTAGAAGGCTTTCTGAACAGCCTGCGGGACACAATCACAATCATGGAATGCAACGAGGGTTTCAAAACAAAGGCTTGCATTTGGAACTGTGCTTGGACATTCTAAAGCTGGGAACAATGTTTTTAATTCTTTACATTTCTGTAAGTAACCCTACTTGTAAATGAAGGTACTTACATTTTTTGTATGCTTTTTTTTAATCTACTAATGCTTGTACTATGGCATACCTCCGTTATGATATAATTAGGGTGTAAAATCCACCCGCACAACTTTTTATTTAAATGAATTAAAGTCCCAGCCTGGAGTTACTTGCTGACAGACAGATAGACTATAATACAATACTAATACTAATCCCCACGAGCACATAAACACGCTATGTGAGGCTAGTCAACACACAGAACAACAATACGCCATCGAAATGAATCTGGTTGTAAAGTATGGGGAACTCAAAGCCAACTGCATACTTCTGTACACAACATGAATGTGTTTCTTTACATAGCCCGCAGTATAATCAGCATGAACAATATTTGTAACAATATTTATAACTGTTGTAATATTTAATTCAATTGACTCCTATAATGTACGCGATAATAGATCAGTGAAAAAAGGCAATATAAATATTAAATAATGCATATAAGATTGATTGGTGGTTTTCCATGTATTAAATGCTGTACGTTATGAAATGAAACTTTTTTTTTTTTACCTGTCAGTATCATCCCAGACCCCAGCTCGCCCGAGTCTTCCAATCCCGCAGAACCAGTCAGGCCAGAATGGAAACCAGTGAGCACCAGTATGGAAATGCAGACCAGCTTCAGCTTTCCCCAGTCCATGTTTTAAACTTCCATAGTCAGCAGTCAAAACAAAACAAAACAAACAAACAAACAAACAAACACACACACACACAAAGACAAACTTTTTTTTTCTTCTTCAACATATAATGAATGCAGCCCAGTTGTGTTCGCGTTATCCATTCACTGCTGGTAATTGATTTGTATAGTAAAGTCTATGCAAACTTTTGGGGACAGGTTTCCCTGCATTTGCAATTCAATCAAGTTCAGTAGTTTTGGCGCTGTTCTCGGGATTATTGTTTTTTCATGCACCGCCGGGTATGCAAACACAGTTACAGCAGCAGCAGCGGTTTGGCAAGCTTCGCCTCTTTGGCTACGGTGGCGGTTCCTGGCTGCTACAGTACATTATTACTATCAGAGTACAGTACTAAAGACGAATGCCAAAGCTTCAACTTTCTTTCAGCAGTGGGGATGCTAGCTGGGGTACCCCCACCCACTAGCTCACTTTGAACCAATCCGATCGCAGAATGCGGGGCTGTGCGCGCTCCCGCCGGGTGGAACTCCCTCGCTGGAAAGTGCGCGCCGGGTTGCGCACACCTGGGCGAAGCAGGAGATGCATAACGAGCGGTCAGCGCAAAGCCAAGGACGCGGACATCAAGAAGCCTAATTGCGAGCAATGTAGCAACATTAAAATTACATTTTCTTATTGTCAGAAATGTTTCGTAATTGCTCAGCTATTGTTTTGGTTTTTGATATGCTTGCGCTGAAAATTAATGCAAAAGATTCTTCATTTTAACGGCAAACGTTTTCTTCGCCTCCTATACGCTCACCTGGGACCTTTCCACCCCTCTACAATCTCTGGCCTGTTCCCTACTAGACATCTTCACTACATCGTAGACCTGCACGATTATCTGTTACAGAAACTGGAGCAAACACGTCACCTCCTCGTAGAATCCGCTGCAGAGCACAGAGATTTCAAATATTGCAGACGTGGTCTTAAACTCTCCACATGGCGCTGGAGCTCCGTGCAGTGTACAGGAGCAGCCCATAGACAGTATAGTATACTACTGCAGTACATGTACTGTAATTATTTTTATTTCACAGAGCAAGCCAGCCTCATATGCACGTATGACGTTTGTTTTGTGTGTGTAGATTCACCATGGTAAATGATATTATTCAGTGTCCCCCCTTTTTTCATTACAAATCACAAACTAGTGTTATTTTCATTGGTATAGTTTTTTTTATAAGCATGTTGTGTTGTGTTTTATAGAATATCTTGATCCTCAAATACAATACAATACACTATGTGCACGTCCTTGAGTTTTATTTACAGGACAATGCAAAGCACCTTAGATAAAGAAAGAACTTCTGAAGCATGGGTGTGTTTTTTTTCTAAGTTTTATTTTATTTTAGTTCAAGGACTTCGCTTCATACAAAAAGTAACTGTAGAAACAACTGTAGAATTCAAAGTTTGGCTGATAAATAGGAATCTAGTCTATCGCAGGACTTTTTTTTGTTCCAGTTGCTTGCATGGTTGGAACTTTTAATAATTTTCCAACACTGTTTTTTTTGTGTGTGTTTTTTTTAATATAAAGTTTTGCCACAAACCTCCAATTTATATCAAAGATCAATAAAAATGAACAACCGATGAATACAGCGTATCAAAAAAAAAATACGAAGATAAACAATATATTATTTCCATGCACATACCTTCTTTTTTTGTAATATAACATGCAAACATTACTTATGCAAAGAGTACAGCCACTATTAAACTGGGATTAATATGCAGAAACTGATTGGTACAGTTGAAGTTTGGCAAACCGACTGTAAGGAATTTGGAGGGGGTAGATACACTTGTATCTGAAAAAGGCTGCACGGAAAAGGGAGGGATGTTGTGGAGGGATGGGGGTAGTTTTAGGTCAAAGCCGCCCCACTGTGACAAAAAGGGGCTCTGAAATGGGTCAAATAGAAATAGATACGTATGCATGTACAAGAATGCAAATATTTGTTCCCGTTTGTCTGCTACAAGAAAACACGACCGCCCTCACACAGGGCGAGCAAGCAGTTCACACCCCGGGCTTACAAACCATCCAGTGGTATTACATATCGGGGCTCACACACACACACAACATAATTAATACAATAAAAACAAACATGTTCTCTTTCGCTTTTGAGTTGGGTACAACAGATGCATGCTTGTATCAACCGTACTGCTGTCAACAGGCTGAATGTTTTGAAATGTCGCGTGGTTTTTTTTTTTTCAAAATTTGTTTTCAAATAAACATTGTGCCTTTATTTAACTTTTTTTTTTTTTTTTTTTACGAAATATTTGGTCACAATCATGCTGAAGCCTGAAACAGGGTGATCCAGCAGGCAAAGCTACAGAACAGCTGAAGTTCATTTCAGACTGTCGTCTTGTTGCACAGCCTCCAACACTCTGGACCTCGAACAAACTTTTGACCGCACTTCACTCAAAGCAGGACTGCATTGAAATAAAAGTCAACAGCAATGCTTTCTCAAACAAAAATACACACCTTACGACATTGTGTTCATAACCTTTCACAATCAAGTTACAGACTTGAACATGCAGCTGTGTTCATGTTTCTGTTTCTGTTAACAGCCTCCGCAGGCTGCACTGTTACAGCAATTACAGTAGATTCTGGGATACTCTGTCCCCCATCCAGTAGTACAGAATTCACAAGCCTCCTTTTAATCATTCACCCACACCAAACAAATACAAGGCTTTCTGTTTTGCAACAAAGAATTGCTAGGTTCTAACCAGTTTAGTATATTAACCAATTTGACTTGAAATATCTATTTTCTTATATATATATATATATATATATATATATATATATATATATATATATATATATATATATATATATATATATACCTTCCAGGTTCCCCACTCTTGAGCTCTGATGCACTGAAGAAAGAGGTTTGCATCATTACTGTGAGATATTTTTAAAGGGTTAGGCACTTGGTAGTCAACAATTGGAGTAGTCAGCAGGAAATGGTAAACCTAATTTGACAACTAAAGCCATTTACATGAAACGCAGTCTGTTTTTTTTTAATACAGTTTACAAAAATGCACACACTGAAAAGAGAAAAGTTCTACTATAGCTTGATATAAAACAAATTCCTTTTTTTTTTTGCTAAAGTTCTTTTTTTTTTAAGTCACAAATAGTGATGATGTTTGCAAAGCAGCATATCAACAACATTTCTTGAAATATAACCAGAGTAAAGTCTCCCATTTCAGCAGAACTCTCTACTGGCTAGGGAGGACAATGTAGCTCTTTTATATAAAGGGTAAAACACTATGTAGATAAGCAGAGAAAAAGTATGGTAGTGCATTATCAGCTATTTGATGACTGGCTCCATTCAAAACAGTTACTCTCAAGACTTCTGCACTCCTTGAATACAGCAAAACATGTGTTTCCTCATCTGATGCTGTATGTTTTCTTGAAAAAACAGAGAAAAAAATCTGCGACCCAATCTGCAGTAATCTCTCTGTGGTTCATGTCCTTAGGGTTAGCTCTGCTTTGTGTGGTTTTTCTTCTCTGGAACCATTAGCACAGGCAGGCTAGAAAAAAGCATTTTGAATCATCGTGTGCATTTCTTTCCACATCATCGACTGTCTTTTTCCTCAGTGCAAAGACACACGAGTGGAATAAAACACAGCACTTGTATAAATATACACACATCAGTATATCTATATAGAAATACAGAAATGTATCTCTTCATCCAGGATGGATCCTTCTTTTCTTCGGAACATGCTGGTTTTTTTTCCTTTCTTCATTTTCATTTAAAACAGATGCATACATACATACATACATACAACAGTGTAAAACTACAGCCTTGAGTGATGATAAAACTCATCGATTTTTTTTTCACTGAATGCATAAAAATCTGCAAGAACCTTGCTTGGTTTTTAAAGCCATGCTAGCACCAATCGTCTTGGTCCGCCTCGTAATAGTACCGGCGCCCCCTAGTGCCCGAGCCGGGGCCCGCGTTGACACCCACAGCGTAATGGTAGCCGTTGGGGACCCCCCGGCTTTGCTGGGGCTGCGTTGGGGTGGAGACCGCGTAAGAAGTCCTGGGGGCTCGTCCCATGTTGGAGGCCAGAGCGTCCTCGAAAGTCAGCATGTCTTCTGGCCCATCAGAATCGTTCCTGTGTCCCAGGTAAGGGTCAGAGCCGATGCGGGTCACAGCGATGTGGGATTGGTTCTGGGAGTCTCCGCACAGCAAAGCGTTGTGCTCGGATAAGCCTCGACTCAGCCGGGCCGGAGAGAAGTTGGGCAAGCCGGCGCTGAACTGCACGGGGGAGGAGCTGGCCGTCTTGTAGGTAACGTTAGGGCGGGGGGTGAGGGGCGTCTGAGGCAGCTGCCTGCGTCCTCGGCAAGGGGTGCTCGCACCAGAGCTCAACATCACTGGGCTCCCATTAACTGAACCACTGCCCTACATGAAAATGGAAACAAAGCAAATCAAAAGAAAAAAAAAAAAAGACACATGACGTGGACACAAGATGCACACGAGACGAATTCATAAAGAACACACAAGGGTAAGGGCACACACACACACACACACACACACACACACACACACACACACACACACACACAGAGCCACAGGAGGAAAGACAAAGCCACAGAGGGACGGCCACAAGAAATGGGGAAACAAAGGAACCACGCACAGAAAAGGAGATGGCGAAGAAGAAGAAGAAGAAGAAGAAGAAGAAGAGGAAGAAGAAGAAGAAGAGGAGGGGAATTGGAAAAAGAAATGTAGTAAATGAAGGCAAGATAAAAGTATAAAAGCGTTCGAAGTACTAGTGTTAGATTGACGAGGGCAGACAGAAAAGCATCTGTTTCTGCTTTTCTGATTGAGTGTCAAATGCAATGCATCAAACACTGAACCATTTAGGCTCACGTCTGTTTGCACACCCAGTTTATCTTTGCATATAGTTTTGATTTTGTTTATTTGGATTGGCGTGAATTTGTGTGTGCTGCATTGTACAATATAGCTAAAAGTGAACATTGGCATGCAAATTGTTACTGTTTCTCAAGATACATAAACAACCATATGATGGTTAATTTGTATCAGCAGGTAACCATATGGGACTGTTGTATTTGCAAACTTTTTCCATGTGAAAATAATGCAACGGTACTGGTACTGCCAGAAGACAGGCACCACCCATGTGTTTTGTGGTTAAGATCATTACTGTACATGTTCAAGGACAGGTCAGAGCATTTTACACTACTCTTGTATATAGGAAGTCTGTTCTGATTTTGTGAAGTGCAATGCTGTAGTCTGATCTATCAACAAGCCCTGCTGTCTACCCCCATGCATTTAGACATCCAATTAATCATGTTAGCAAAGCAGAAAGGTAAGTTAGAAAAAGGCATGCAGAGGTTATCAGCAGGTCCAGGTTTAAGTGACAGTACAACACAGTTAGCAGGTGTTAACAAGTCCACGTTAGTTAAAGCATTGCTGGTTAAAGCATGCATTTCTATAAAAAAATGATACAGAAAGTATTACCTGGAATCAATTCTGTGATGCATGACGTCTAATATATTCTTGTTTGTTTCATGCAGAAGTATTTTTGAAACTATCATTTTCATCTGATAAATTGATTTCGCAGTCTACCCGTGATCAGTCACTAATGAGATAAAATTTTTTTAAAAACTTTAAAATACTTTTGCGTGAATCAACTCTTATCATATTGGACTGTATGTCAGGCGGAATTGATTTGAAGGTATTGCTTGAAATCCCACAAAACAACATTAATTCACAAGCACACCTAAAGTGATTCTGAAAGTGTTTTCAGTTCCGTAATGCTTTTTATATTTACAGACCAAAAAAAAAAAAAAACGAATATGGATTGCTAATAAAAGTTATTCTAGGAATGATTTTACCTAGGAGTTTACACATGCAAGTACCCAGTGCATCAGAAATGAGAAATTAGTACTCGCTGGTGCACTTAGCTAGTCTGGTGTAATGCAATTTCAATACACAGCCACCAGGTGGCGCCAAACACACAAACTAGTGAAGAGATTGGGGTACAAATATCAAGAGAGCTTTTTTTTTTTAAATCGTTGTTAGCTTTAAAGGGAAAGGTGTTCATTAAATTTATTTGGGTGTGTTTTTCCTTTTTTATTAAAAAAAAAAATGTGGTAAGGTCGATTTGGAGTATAAAGCTTGGGGAATAATCTGAGGTTGATAAATCGAGCGAGCCGATGCCTAGATCATTAAAATAGACCTCATTCCCAGCTCTCCTTTCCCCATAGAGTGCAGCAGTAAAGGCCATGATGACACTGTGCCATTGATTCTGGTACATGCACGGTTACAGGCTGGTCCTGGAAGTCCTGGGCAGTCCCCCTCCTCACCTGTCTGTCCTGGCCCTCACAGGGGGAGGTGGAGCGGCTCGGGTTGCTGGATTTGGGCTGGGAGTGGTCTCGGCTCCCGTAGCGGTCGCAGGAGTAGTATCGCTGCTTCTCCGAGGAGGAGGAGTGATGCTTCCTCTCGTGGGACCGCCCCCTCTCGCGCCCCCTGTCCCGCGACGCAGGCTCCCCTAGCAGGGTGGAGGATGCTGGGTCGCCGGGCGTGCCTGAGACCCCAAAGCAAACCAGACACCAGAGATTAGGACATGGACTGAGAGAGCTGTCTAACCCTTAGGAAAGCTTCTCAGAGTAAAAGCACAGTAAAGTGTAATAAAGTATAGTTAAAGGAGGGGATGGCATAGGTAAACATGGTAAATCCCACAGAGGTATGGTGATGCATATTAAAAAAAAAAAAATGGCAAACTATAGTAAATGCATAGTATAACCATGGGAAAAAGTGCAAAATTACAGTGCAAATTTATCGTGGTAAACTTTTATAAGGGGAGTGGTGAACTGTACAGTGTAGGGCATGTGAAGGGCATTTGCTAAAAGTGCCGGACCATCCACACATAGGCACAGAACACTCGCACAAATAAGTGCCGAATTATTCTTAAGTCTGTTTATGTTGAATAAGTTTGCATCAGGTGATCATTAATTTAGCTGTGCATGGCTGTAAATGTACGGTGTCTAACCTAATTCCAACCCATACTTCCACAAATCCTGCCTCAATAAAAGGTGACTAACTAACACAAGAAGCCCGTATTAAAAGTATCAAACTTTTGAAGCTCATCACATTCCAATCCTGCAATATTGGAAAGGCTTGGATAAGAAGAACAGAAGATTTGCTTTTGACGGTGCAGCACGCTGCTGCTGTCCCATCTCCAGCAGGCTCCTCAAACAATCCGCTGCCATGAGGATGTCTTTTCTTCCCTTCCTGACAGCCTGCACGTTATGTGCATCTGTCAAAAAAGGTCAATGGTAAAAAAGAATGAAGAAAAGTAACACATGAACAGAACTCCTCCCCTTATAAAAGTTTACTACGGTCATTTTCTACTGTCATTTTGCAAGGTCATTTTGCACTGTAATCTGCATGGTAATTTTGCACTGTAATCTGCATGGCAATTTTGCTCTGTAATCTGCATGGTAATTTTGCTCTGTAATCTGCATGGTAATTTTGCTCTGTAATCTGCATGGTAATTTTGCTCTGCAATCTGCATGGTAATTTTGCACTGTAATCTGCAAGGTCATTTTGCACTGTAATTCCCTTGGGATTCTTGCACAGGTGTAAATGTAAGTAACGGTGCGGTACAGGAGGATACAGGGTGGAGTCTCAGGTGAAGCGGACCTGCGTCTGTGCTGGCCTGGCGGCTGGGGGACCTCTCGAGCGAGTGCTGCTTCCTGTCCTTGTCGCGCCGCCGGTGGCAGCGGTGGTGGTGATGGTGGTGGTGGTGTGTCCGGTCGGGGGCCGTGCGCTCCAGAGAGTAATCCTGCAGGTTCACCTCCAGGGGGCGCTGTGGGGTCAGCGTGGACACGGAGCGCTTCATTGGACTGGAGTCCGGGATCGGCTGGGGCGGAGTGGGAGACAAGAGGGACACACATCAATACAGAACAGTGCTGCGTACAACAGGGCTTAATCCAGCTGGATGGATCCCAAACTGATGAACACCATCCTTGTTACTTATATACTGTGGGCTGGACAGAAGCTGTTAATACTGCTGTTTTTATGCATGTGTTTAGAGTTTACAGCTGTGGTACATAACGGGTAGACAGTGTTGGTGATTGCAAACCAGCCTATTGTTATCATGGTTTTATTTGTCCTTTGATGTTTTAAATACTGAAGGAATCTAAAAGACATCACTGTAAAATAACCTACGCGCTGGCAGGACTTTCGGTGGCAACGTTCACTGTTGCAAATATAATATGAGAGAGAAAATCATTCTGTTTGTGGTGTGAAAAGTCAATGTGTGATTGCACCAGAGCAGGCTTTCCACCTGTTGCAGCTGGCAGGACTCTTGCTCATGGTAATACAAAGGCACTTGGCTCCTGTTTGATCATGCATTTTGTGGATCTCTTTTGACAGTGTGTAAATATAACACCAGGTGCGCGCACCATCAGAGGTGGAGACTGTGTGTGTGTGTGTGTGTGTTTTTTTTTTGTCTTTAGCACAAGCTGGAAGGATTAGAAGAAAAAAAAGCTCAAGTTAAAAGCCTGTTTTAGACATCTGTGTACCTCAGCGGATATGATATCTGAAACGCTCTTCTTTATTACAGTTTTAAATTCTAACTTTGTGTGATTTTGTTCTGCTGTGCCCTAAGCTCTGGTTTGATATTTGAAGAAGCTGGATGTTATCTTCTTAAGCTTCTAAAAGAACACAGTCACAGCTGGAAGGGACCGCGCCATATGCAGGTGATCAAACACTGGGAATCCAGTATACACACTGGGGTCCAGCAGAGAACCTGGGCTCTGGTGCAGGTTTTCACTTTTGCCAACAAATTACAGCATGCATCTAACAAGGGTCTTCTCACACTCATTAAAATCCACATTTTAACAAGGTGGTCTGCGGCTGCTTTAAGTCTTTCCAGCAATCACATTTTCAGATCTGGTATAAAAGGTGGTTCTTATAAAAAAATCTGTAAGACAGCGACACAGATATAAAATATGCAGAATTAAGAGGCATGCAGATCCATGCACCAGGAACCCAGAACCTGGAACCCAGAACCTGGAACCTGGAACCTAGAACCCGGAACCTGATCTTTTAATGATCCCACGACAAGGCAGGGTTAGCCTTAGCTTTCTTCTTGTAAGTGATAATCAATTCTTCAATCCACCTTTAGCTGTGGAAAACACAAGTTTTTTTTTTTTTTGTGTGTGTGCATGCGTCATTGGAAGAAGAAAGAGGTTATTAGAAGGTGTTATAGACAAAACAAGGATGTGTGATATTTTGGAAGTGCTGGTACATACTGCTAGGTAACTCCCCGGGGATCGAGACTTGCTCCTCTGCACACCGCCGCGGACAAGACGGCACGCAGGTGAAGCAGCCCACAGAACAGCCATGTGTAGACATCAGGCAGGCAGGCAGGCAGGCAGGCAGGCAGGCAGGCAGGCAGGCAGTGGTGGGTTGGGAGGGAACAGAGGAAACGAGGGAGAAGCAAAGCGAGATAAGACAGGAACCACATGTTAGACAACTGAGTTAAAACATGATCAGATTAGAGAATGAAAAGCGAGGCAGTCAGAAGAGAAAACAAAGGGAGCGGGTGAGTGGAGGAAGGAAGGAAGGAAGGAAGGAAGGAAGGAAGGAAGAAAGGAAGGAAGGAAGGAAGGAAGGAAAGAAAGAAAACAAGAAAACAAATATATCGATTTTCAGCAGAATATATTCATACTCTGAGGCTGTAAATGCAATGAAAAGACACAGGAATCAAGATGTATGCATGTCCCTGTTTTATTTATATTCCCTACTTAGCTCCTGATAAACAATCAGCTGTATTTTTAGTAGCTTGATATGCAAGTTGCATAAGTTCTAGAAGTCATTTTCAAATGGCAAAGAAAAAAAATGCATGTGCTAAAAACCACTTCAGGTTTTATGAATCCAGACTATTCTGAAGAATGCTAGTATTGTGGTCCTGGTTATATGGCAGCCCTTGATACTGCAGAATGGGTTACAAGACGGTACGGTCACGGCTCCAAATTCCCCCATAATACCATTACACCAGTACTTGTATTCTCGTTACCTATGGTTTCCGACTACAGCGTTATAAAGGGGAAGAACTGTATGACTGTCCTTAAATGTTTTTTGTTTTTTTTATGTAATGTAAACCAGCAAAGAAAGGCCAGGCGTGATATTTTTGGGGTTGCTTCGGATTACAGTTCGGGGACTGGAAAGAGGACTCATTAAAAGGTGTTTGGGGGTGATCATGAAGTGGGAAAGGGTGCACCAGCCCTACAAGGTTAGAAACCCACCTGGAGGTCAGTGTGAGGACATGTGTTTCAGCAGCTGTTCATTAGTTCTGTGGATTACTGTGAGACACATCGAGAGGAGGGACCGCACGTCTCTGAAGTTCAACCCGCTTTCAAACAGGCAGCGGGATTGAAGCCGTCTCCCCTCTTTCCAAGTACCGAGAGACTCTTCTGAATCAGAACTTGAAATGGGAGACAGTCATCTAGGTATTTCTTTTATTTTAAATGAGCTACACCGGCATCTAAGGGTAAGCCCAAAACACAATGCAGAACTTGTAAAAGCCTGGTGTGTAATTACATATATACCGGTGTATATCTATATAGTTCTGTTTCTTTATTTAATCCAAAAGGATTCCACGTGATTAGCAAGTGTTGAAATCCAGCTAGTACTACCAGCCGCAGTTTAAAATGATTGATGCTGGCTTAAATCTTAAAGGGGGATTTATTTCAAAATGAACAGGAAGCAATGCTTTCATTGCGCACTGCGTTTCTCGAGGATTGGAGAAAGGGGGTAAAATATAAAAACGTCTTTGATTGATACTGTGACTAGCTGGAGTGTCAAGCTTGACTGCACTGAGCTCGAAGCTGCAGATCCTGGTCTTGGCATGGTAAAGAACAGGAAATGAAACAAGGAAAAAAAACACAGGTCCCAGCTGAATTACAAGAACTCAAGATTCAGAGATATGGGGGGGGGGGGGGGGTTTAACAAAAACGCCTAAGGAAAAATAAACTACAACTCCCATGTTCTGCAGAGACCTGTCATTTCCTGTTCCTGAAGAGATCTTGAATTGGGAGGGGTATGATGGGAAATCTTCCCCAATCCTCTCCAGTCAACGACCCACTGCTATACGACAAGAATCATGGCTTTGAAAACAGCATAATCATTAGAACCTTTTAGTGTCCAAAGAAAACTGAGCTGAAGAGACCAAACAGGTGTAAATCACTGAACTGCTGATTTTACATTTTAATACAAAAGGAGTGTCTCTTGGGATCTGAAACCTCGCTGACTTTTATTTGCGAGCAACCTGCAAACAACTCAGAATGTTAATCCAATCAGATCCAACTGTTTACTAGTTTAAAAGGGGGCTATAGAGTTAAAAAAAAAAAAAACTGGGCTACTTTCCCAAAAAAGGGGCTGCCGATTCCAAAGCCAAGATACTTCCAATCAACAAGGAGACTCTTAAAGAGAATAAGATGAGCTCTTCTCAGATGAGATCAACCTCCGTGAGATCTTCCAGACAGACTTGTATTCTCCTCGCTTCACACAATAACCCTCTCTCTCTCAAAGTGAAAGGCGGCACTATTTAAAGGAAGAAAGAAAGAAAAAAAAAACAACTCTGCCCCATTCCCCCTTTGAAACGTGTAATCTATCAATCTTTAATTAAATTCAAATGAATAATTCTACTCCGACATGGACATCGGATTGGCAGGAGTCCAGGTTCAATGAAATGGAATTCTTTCTGCCTCTTTCAAAACACTATTATGCAGAGTGGTTGCTTTGAGCGTGTTTTACAAATGTATTCCATTTTCTTTTTATTTATTTATTTTAATTAAAATTAATTACTGCAGTACCACTTTTTTTTCTAAAATAAGAATAAGGTGAACTGAATCTTTGAACCAGTGTTGTATGGCGCACCTTGGTCATCACAAACTCAACAATGTATCTAAAGAGAATTTTAGCCAAGTACTGACGCTCCAGACCCCAGACACACGCACACGCACACAGACACACACGCACACGCACGCACACACACACGTTACAGAATCCATAGGAAGATGCTGCCCCTGGAGAGTTATTCATTGAAGACCCCTGAATAATTGACAATAAGAGATACATTAGCAACACCAAATGGTTTCCTGTATTTTATCCAAATCGGGAGGGACTTTGAAAAAACCCTCTACCGTATCGAGACAGTTCCCTAAGCTAGGGCAGTCTGGCACTTTCTGAAATCCATGACAACCTGCCTACCTTTTAAAACTCAATTCCGAAGGTGCTGCAGTCACCCCCCCACTCCTGACACCACCGCTGGCAGCGGGTCAGTCTGAGCTGACATCACTACGGTTCACCTCGCCCACAGCACGCTTTCAGTAATTCACTCCACTTGACACAAGCAGAGCCCCTACAGGGCTGCGATGCAGAGGCCACTGCGGGCCCTCTTGCCTTCCTTGTTCCGCGACAAGAAGAGAAAGTGGATGTTAAACTGGACCTGGTAGGAACACATGGTGTGCTGAGAAGGGATTAGCCTTCCTGGGGAGAATATGTCCTCTTCTCATCCCCAAGCCTTTCTTACTGTATGTTCTTATGATCTGCGTATGAAACCTGCCAAGGCACACGTGTGGATGTAGCCAGCCCTGCAGAGCCTAGGGCTAACTGGTTATTGGGGAGTGTAAACAATTGGGAATCGTTGTAAGTGCTTTTAAATAAAGTAATTCAAAAGAATCTACTGGCTGGGATAGCATCTTACTTACTGGTGTGTTATTCAAGTGGGGAGGAATCGAACCCGCAACCCTGCTATGCATTTCCCATCCACCCTAAACAAGCTACAGGGTCAATCTGAGGTTACTCTGTTGTACTGTATATAAAGGAGCAAGGCAGACTCAATAAAACCTCTCTCTGTAATTTAATCAGCCTGTCTGTTCCTTCCCAGAAAGCCCTCCTGTCCAGTTAAAATACATTGTCATTGTGTCTGTGCAAAACCACAAGCCTGATTTCATTTGAAGAGGATGCGTTTGACTATGCGTCCACGGCTTCACGGTTACACTGAATTTAAAATGCATTTCTAACACCAGGTCTTATGTTGCAGATTGTTAATGCAATCGATCGTTATTTCTGAAATCTTTTTTTTTTTCCGGCTCTGAACCTGCTGTGTCTTACCGTTTTCAACAATTCAAATCATTTCTTTGCACTAAACAGGGGTGACATCTCATTTCTTGTACTTTAGAACTATACAGAACGTTCACCGATAACAGACAGGAGATCGCTGCTCCCTTTCAGTTCTGCCTAGCAGCTGCGAAAAACCAGGTCTATTTCCAATTTATAATTCCCAGGGCTGTGCAGAACATTTGAATTTGATCATTTGTTGTTATTACACCATTCTGCCATCAGGTGGCACTGCAGTACAATGTTAAAAGCCTATCTGCAGCTCTCTCTGAACGTTCTTCCATGTGAGAGTGCAAAGGTTCATTGCACAAAGTTGAAACAAAAAAAACATTAGCTATTTAAATGAAGGCCTTTGAAGACCGGTGAGGTTGTTTCTTCGGGTTTGAATACAGCCTCCCCCCAGCATGTCAGTTTCCTGGGGGTATCAGTCTTGGTCTCACCTGTGTCTCTGCTGTCAGCCGTGGCATGGAGGCTGCCCGGCCCTGGCTCTCTAGCCCAGGCTGAGGATCCCCATGGGAGTCCATCTTCCTCATCTCCACTGACTCCTGCAAATACAAAGCACACACAGTACAGCTTAGATTTGATGAATATTTTACAACTTCAGATGACTTTTTTTAATGGTTGAATTAATGGCTGAATAGCAGTTTAGAGCTCCCCCTGGTGTCGCAGCACACTGTCGATTATGTACCTGCACACCGGCGCTGTTTGGGGTATCCTCAGAGCGCCCTCTCTCGATCGTACGCTTGCTGCTCCGTTGAAACACTTCCTGAGTGCGCTCCGTCACCCAATATGGAGATTCCTTACTAGTCCCTTCCTGTCCAGGCCTGCAGGCACAAATAAAACTCCAATCACTGAAGGAGAAAGAACAAAACAAAAACACTCTCTCCTGCGCCGAACCCGTCCAATGATTCCTGTTGCTCCCAAACAGCTCTGCACAGCCAATCAGAGACTTCATCGAGGACAGTGATCGAGGAAGGAGTCAGACACTACGAAGAGGAGAGGGAGTGTTTTTGAAACTCACAGTGCACCCCCGTTGTTGAGCGAGGCAGAGCTGGGCTTCACATTGTTCAGAGGAGGCTTCTGGTCTTGCATGAAGGCGAGCGGCAGCATGGGCTGGAAGAGGGCACCCGTCTTGTTCTGAGAGAGAAGAAGAGCATGAGGCAGGGCTTAGTCAACCACACGGGTCGAATCACACCTCACCAAGCAGAGCAGCAAACAGCTGAGGAACAAACCCAGACAGCAGCAAAAGAACTATCACCTCGGCGGCAGCGACAGTCGAAGCTGGACATATCCCCTGCTTCACTCAACAGATCCTGCACATTAAACATCTCACACAGGTGGACGGAGTACAGAGTTATGAGGTGCAGTTCAGTTTAATTTAAGACTCTTGATGTATAGCAGCTCCAGCGAGACATTTCAAGGCTTACCCATGAGCCTGAATTGTCAGTTTGTTACCTGTGCAAAAGGTGTGTGGTGTGTCTACCTAAAACTCAGGAGAGGTGTCTAATTCATCCTCGCAGTAAAAACTGCAATAGCTCAAACAGTTATGCAACGGGAGTCTTGAATTATTTTCTGAAACGTTTCACAGTGGCTTTGCATCCCCATTCATTTTTAAAAGGTGCCCACTAGAGGCAGTATTGTTTTGAACCGTATTGCACTGCCTGCCCGTGTCCCCTGGTTTGCAGGAGCTGGGCTGGCTGGCTGGCTGGTTACCTGCGCCAGTCCCCCTGCGGACTGCTGCTGCTGCTGCTGCTGCTGCTGCTGCTGCTGCTGCTGCTGCTGGATCCGCTTGATCCTGTTCTGCTTGTAGTAGTCAAAGATCATCAGGGCTGCGTAGACCTTACCCACAGTCAGTTCGTTAGCTATCGGGGGAAATGGAGAGGGAGAGGAAAAGGGAGAGAGAGAGAGAGAGAGAATGAGCCCAAAATATAAACGGTTGTCATCATCACCCTCATCACATGATTAGCTTTCTTTTCCTTCTCATGTTCAGCAGGGGAGCGTTTGCTTCACTGAGTTTCTGGTTTCTGTTTTTTCTCAGAGCCACCTGGCCTTTTTCCCATTAAAGCCCTGTTTCCGCTCTACATCGCAAGTTAAAGTGTTATTGCAGTACCGTGTGCGAGAGGTTTTTAAACTCTGCTGGAGCAAAAGGCAAATTCTCTGCCTGAATTTACAGCAGTCTGTGTGTCTGCCTGTCACATCAGCACTGTGAGTTTGTGGAGAGGCTGCTTTGAATGCAAAGGCATTTACTGATCACTAGATGTCACTGTGAATTGCACGAAATGTTTGCAAAAATGCTCAGTAACTGATTTCATTTAGTTTTCCTGTGACGCATGTCTTTGTAATAATTGCAATGAAAACCATTACAAGAGTCAAACTCACTTTTACCATATTGTGTGAGCCTGTCATATAGAAAAAAAAATGTATATATATGGGGAAATATCTCAATGCTTGTGCACAGGAAAAGTAAAATTCGAATACATTTTGAATATTGGCAACAACTATGGTTAAGATTTGAACTTGCATTAAGCAGAACAGACTTGGATTTAGTCAGGACTCATGGATTTGTAGCAAAATGAATCTACTTTGAATGTCAGATTCCTAAATGAACGTTTCCTGCTAAACAATCCAATCTGATTGAACGAAACGAATCCCGAAAGGCCCAGCTACTTGACTGCGTCTGTAAACGTTTCCATTCTTTTCATTGCAATACCCACACGCTGTGCTTGAACAAGCCTTCAGGGCTCTGCTGCTGAACCTACGGGAGCTTGTTACAGCAGCGGGCTACAAAAACCTGCTACAGACACCGAGACAGAAGCACTTCCTTTTGTTCACAGCAACAGAGGCAGCTGGCTTACCTGGTCAGTGACGCAGAGGAAAATCAAAGACCATACAAATAAAATCAAAGCTGTAAAGCAGGAATCTAATTAAAGGATGCGCGCTGTGCTTGGAACACATGCTGGTTTTGCTGCTATGCTAACATAATCTATACTCAGGGCTACATTTTTAAAGACTGCCGACTGGCAGGTAATTGTGAAGGTGATCTTTTGAAGTTTGCACAGAATACAGTCTTTGTAAACTGCTGCATCCTGGTAGCTTTGCTGTAGGTCACACGGTCTGATTGCAGCGAGATCATTGGAACTACGACACATGTAAGTGATTAGGAACCAGGAAGTAGCAACTTTGCATGTTACACACACACACACACACACACACACAGTACAGTGTGTCTTTGAATGATCTGAAAATCCCATATGATCTATGCACTCCTTTAAAGTTTTTCCACCCGTCTCTTGTCAGCCCTGCAGAGCTGCACCTTTCTGCAGCCCCATTCCCACCCGCTTCCAACAAAGAGACCCCTCACTCACGCTTGTGAGGAGTCACCAACAGATCCAGCGTCTTCTGAGAAAGATTGGGCCAGACTGTGCAGATTTCCTTCCTCAGCTCGGCGTCGCTCTGGTGCTGATTCGGCACACCTGAGGAGAAACGAAGGAGTGCTTTCTTTTACTAACGAGGCGGCCCGAGAGGGAATGGACTAAGGATGTGGGATAGAGATCGGACTGCACCTTCCTGTGTGCAATAAGGGTGGGAGTGACTGCTCCTGGGAATGCTAGGGACAGCTCGCTACAGCAGCTGGAACTGTGGGTAGATGATACTGCGTGTGCAATTCCTCAGTGTCTTCTTTAGCTGGTATACACTCTGTGTTAATGTGCTGCTCAACTAGAGCACACATGCACATTATTATTTTTTTTTTTAATTAATTAGTACAAATGGGACTGGAGAAAACAACATGAATTTCATTTAACAGCAAATGCGTATGGATGTAGAAAAAAAATAAAATAAATCACTAACTTTGAAAACTGCTTTGCAGTTGACTAGTTTTGTAACTGCGGTGGGTGTTTCAGGGGAAGGTAAGCTCGACCAGCACAGTACCTGAGGCCAGCTTGATCTCCAGAGCAGTTCTGATCAGGGCCATGAGTGTGGAGGTGAAGTGCACAGTGTTGTCTTCGGCGATCGGCATGTTCATTTTCACAAGCCGCTAAAGGGGGGAGGAAACCGGCCGTTAGCAGTCAAGGAGGAAACCTCACCGACAAAATGCATTCAACCACGCTCGTCCAGACACTCAAACTGTTGTGTGCTGTTATGCAGTGGATCCCTGATAATCACATTACTCTGTGATCTGTACAGGTGTAGTCCAGGTACAATCCACAGTCAGTATGGCCTAATTGTGAATTTCGATAACGAGCACTGAGATTTAAAACCAATTTGCTGCCCTTTACATGCGGCTGTAAGACAATGAAATGCTGTAAATATATATTTTTTTATTCTTCCAGTTTTTTCAACTGTTAGAAAGCCAGGTGAGGAAGCTGTAAGCTTTCTCAGACAGTAGCTGTTTAGCTCAGTGCTGTTGTCTCTAAACAGTAAGCATGCTTGATTCAGGAAAGTCTGTATAGTTTTTAGCCCAATCATGAGTGATGGCGATATGTTCTGTATGTCAGGGGTTTTTTTTTATTTTGCAATGTCGTATTTCCAGCAATGCAATACAAAATACATTGATAACTTAGAGATATGGGAACTGTCTGCTTGTCGGCACACAAAAGTTAAAGAAATAAAATAATACACAAATAAAAAAAAAAATTATGAGAAAATAAAAACATTGGGAAATTCACTTCAATGCAAATAGCGACTTACTGAGAGAGTCATTGTGAGTTCTTTGGAGAGTGACAGGAAGTTAGAGACAGAAAGAAAGAAAGAAATGCATGGCAATTAACGAGCAGATGAAACCAACTGTGTCAGGGAGCTCTGCTCTGGGCACAACCCAGGTCCTGTGAATGTGTTTACCAATGAAATCCTGCTGAGGAAGGTTGGGACAGTCTGTCTTACTCCTGTATAGGGCCTTCAGGAGCCAGCGCATCTAGTGAACCAAGTGTGGATCAAGTTTCCTTTTGCATCGCTGGCAATCTAGTACGTGTTCACTAGATGGCGCTAGTGCTTGCCACTATAAAGGCTGATCTGGCCTGGATTACTTATGTTTATAGCTGACAGCTAGAACCTAGTTAGCACAGACTATTTGAGTAACTGCAATAAGACTCAACACAATGTAGTTTATTTAATGATCCCCAATTGAATAGATTTTGATAAATCTGTAACAAATAGGGCCCCCATGTAACCTGCTAAGGTACAGTTCAGCACTGCAAGGATTGGTAAAACCTGAGTTTCAGTCATGGCTAGAGTAGAGCTCTCCTGAGCTAAGACAGCAGCATGCAGACACAGAGAGAGCATTCCAGAGAAGCCAGGCTGGGAAGAGGGGTGTGGGGGTGTGTGAGACCAGGGTGCACCTTCTGCAGTGATGGCCAAGAACACACACACACACACACACACACACACACACACACACACTGACGGTTAACAACATCACCCACCACCAAGTACAGATGAAGCTGTGATGGGCACATAAACAAACACTTTCATTAAAAAAAAACAAATGGAAGAAAAGCTTTTGCCAAGAGTTATTACAGGAAAGAAGACAGAGGAGAGATTATCACCAGACACAAAGAGCGACTTCTTTACTCTAAGTGCGGATCAGTGGGAGTGTATCAATATTAATAAATCGTCCTGGCTTAACTGCGCTTCGCTGCACTTCTAAATATTTTATAAGAGCCCGTTATATTTAGCTTCTGAAGGCAGTCTTTCTTGTGATATTAATTTAAGCTGTTGGCACTAACAATGAACGTGTTGAAATTTGGACAGGGAAAAACACAGGAGCAAGGGTTCAGGGTTAGGGGTTAGGGTTAGGGTCATGACCTGAAAGATTTCTAGACTTAACAGCTCAGTTTTAATTGAAAGTTTCTGCGTTCATTATCCAACAAAGGGACTTCAAAAAGCAAATCTTTTTTTTTTTTTTCAAAAACAAAAAATTGTGATAACCTAGGGATGTGATAATGCAAAGTTAGCTGCAGTGGAGCCCGGAGAAAGAGAGAGAGAGAGAGAGAGCGAGAGAAGCTTAACAGAAACATTCACAGTGAGAAGACACCACCACCGAACGGAGCACAGTGCTGGGCAGCTGCAGTTGGGTTTATAAGCCAATGAGAGAGAGAGAGAGAGAGAGAGAGAGAGAGAGAGAGAGAGAGAGAGAGAGAGAGAGAGCGAGAGGGAGAGAGAGAGAGAGAGAGCGAGAGAGAGAGAGAGAGAGAGAGAGAGATAGACAGAGAGAGAGAGCGAGAGGGGGAGAGAGAGAGCGAGAGAGCAAGAGAGAGAGAGAGACAGAAGGGTCGTGTCGGCTGGCTACCTTGTATGCGACTCTGGCAGGACATTTCTTTCCCAGTCCTAAGGGTGGGGACATGTGTCGCAGCATCTCATACATATCAAGGTAAGTGATGCGCCCACTGAGGTAGGGAACGCAATACGGCAAAATCCAAACAAAAAGAGGAGAGGAGGGGGAGGCGGAAAGGACACAAAACACGATTGGGGTGAGGGTGAGGGTTAGGGTGGGATGGATAGGGAAACAATAAAAGGAAAAGAAAACAGAAATCTGTGTTAATAAGATTTCCCAGGAGAAATGGAGATGGATGCCAGCTCTGTCCAGAGAGTAGTCTTTGCACAGAGACAGATCCGAGGTGGGGAGAGCTGGAGCCTCCTAAACCCTGCTGAGAACGTGGGATGGCTGACAGTGAGTTTGATGGCGCAAGGTGCATGGAGGGTGATTGTATCGTATTAAGGATGCCTCGTTCAGCAGGCCAAAGAGGCATCAGTAGGTAATTGTGCGGAGTTCAGAAACAAAGCCTTCATCTCACCACCATCTGCCCCCACAGTCTACCCCACCCCACCCCTAATTAATCATATCCAGTTATATCAAAGGTGCAGTCCAGTCTGGTACTTCTGCGCCCACATTCAGAGGAAGTGCAGGCCAGCGGTCTGTATTTCAACACATGGGTTTGGGGTTGTATTGACCAGTCTGCATCTATACATCAGGAGTCAAAGGCAACAGACTGGAGAGGCTCCCTGGTTGAGACATCTCCTGTTGAACCCGTCCCGAAAGCTTTGTACCCGCTCCAGTACAATTACCCACAAGCCAACCAGCAGAAGGGTGAGTCAATCATTCGCTTTGCGGCACAGTCAGCCAGTCAATCCGGGGGTGGGGTGCGGTTGTTTTTCTAGTGGAGATGCACTATTGAGTATTGATGTGTGGGTTCCAAACCTTATACGCCACCCTATTAGGGCACTTCTTCCCTAATCCAAGGGGAGGCGAGATAACACGTAACAAACTGTACATATCCTTATAATGTATCCGGCCACTGTAAAAAGAACATTGTGGTTAGAGCAGAACCATATTCCACGCTATCGTATAAAACACAAAGGAGGGTACTGGAATGCAGCAGGGTCTTGAATACAAATTACTTCAGACTCAACAGCCATTCTAATGCACTGAAAAGTCTTTGTTGAATAGCCTTTCCATATTAAACAATATTTGGTAGCACTTTAGATAAGCGGGCCTGAATAGCTATGTAATTACACAATGTAATAAGCGGGTCATTACCAGTGTTTACTACTTTGCAATTACAGCACCTTGTGAACGGCATCTTGCTATCTGATGCAACTGCATGTCAAGAGCATGGGAATTACAGACTTCTTCCAGCAGCAGCAGTTACCATTAGTTACAAGCCCAGTTATTACCATGTTATTAGATGTCTGTGTATGCCCTGTAATCTTAATGCAAGGGTGAGTCCAGATTTAGAAACATAAATACATGCATATAAGCAATGGTTAAGAATGGTTACCAGTTGGTCTGGGGCTTCCGCTCCTGCCTGTGCTTGTCTGTGATTTCCAGATGTCTGGATTACATCAGAGTCACATAATGGCATGACCCACAGGAGACACAGCGATTGCCTTATTCTTATATAATCCCTTTCCAATAGCAGTGCCTACTGTGGGTCAGTCATGTGAGGAAGAGGAAAGCAAAGAGGAAATCACAAACAAAAGCACGGGGCACGAGTCTGAAAACAGCCTGATAATGCTTCAAATAAAACACGTATTTCCTATGAATTTGTGGTTCTTTTAAAAGCAAAACATTCTTAAGACTTAATAAATTAATTTAGCATTTAGGTCCTTGTGTCACCATTGATGAATAACTCTACACTGTACTATAACTGCACAAACACATCTGCAATTACAGTTCAATTAATGCAATTTAGAGTAAATCAAGTGTGTTACCACTTGACCATTTGAGGTTCAATTCTAATGTGCCACTCCTGTCTGGAAGGAGCCCCTTTGTTCTCGTGTAGCGTCTCTGCTACAGTAACTGTGTCTGATGCATCTACATGACAGGGCATGTTATTTCCAGTCTAGCGGCTCTGCTTCCAACAGCAACAGTAATAAAACATTTCATGATGATGTTTAGGTTTGAACATAAAGGCATCCTGTCTCCATTCTAACTTCATCATTAAGAGCAGGACAGCGGCTTCACAGAGAGGCAATATGAAGAGGAATCTGCTTTGTGTTTGATAAGCAAACTGCACTGCCTGCTTTGAGGACTATGCTCTATCTAGGGGTTTCATTTGGAGGGTAGCATGGAGATATTGGGCATGGAGGCAGAACCAAGGAACCCCCTTTAAATGCAGACTGATCTTGAGAGATTCTGATTTAGCTCATTATGTGTGCATTTCTGTACCGCAGTAAGTTTTTTTTTTTTTTCAATTATCAAAGTGACTCATTTTCCTTCCAGACAGGGAGTCAGTATCGTCATGCACATTAATACAAAGAAAGCCTTTGGAGTGTCAATCCTGAGAGGATCCCTGAGACTGGGCTCTATATCCTCGCGCGGAGTAACACGTACCAGGCTGCAGGGTCGTACTCTGCCCAGACGCGGATGAACTCGTCCAGGTGATGAGGCCCCAGGATGGAGGAGTCTCGAGTCAGGTACTCAAAGTTGTCCATGATGACGGCGACAAAGAGGTTCAGCATCTAGAAAACAAGACACCTGTTAGCTCTTGGGTTAAAACCAATCTCCAAATGTACTGAAGGTTCTGGACAAAGGGTGTCACTGAGGAGCTGCCACTCATCTGGGTTTCTTATTTAGTGCTGGTTATGCAGCAAATCCACCAAAATCTGTGCCTCTTTAAAAGAGTGCTATCTCAACCCTGGTCCTCCAGTAACTCCAATGGTCTGGGTTTTTGTTCCAACCAGACACTAATTATTTGTTTTTAAGCATGCATTGTTTGCTGTTCACGTAAGAGACTTTAATCAGTTTGGGAGATCCTGTGATTGCGCTAGAGTCAATGTTCATTAACAGACTGCAAAATAAATAAGAAGAAAGACCAGGTGAAACTGGGGCAAGTGAAGACTAAAAGGGCTGAAAAGCACCGCTTTAAATACTGTCTGCAAATCCACATGGATTTAAATAAAGGCTACCGCACGTTTGCAATTGCAACTCTCAGTGGTTTGTGGAGGATGGGCTAGGGTTAGGCTTCAGCAGTACGACACGGATGGATTCATTTTTAAGAGCCTCGTACCAGGAAAGAGCAGAGGAAGATGAAGGACACAAAGTAGAAGTAGGCGAAGTCGCTGCCGCACTCTTTACCGTCCGACCCTGAGCGCTCGTCGCAGTCACGGTTACTCAGACAAGACAGCATGATCTCGTGCCAGGCCTCCCCCGTAGCGCTCCTGAAAACAAAGAGGACCACAGGGCCGTGAAAAGAGAACGACTGATACAGCGGACAAGTCGTGAAGATCAAACTACTGTGCAGCAATACCTTCAAAACCCTCCAATCAGAACTCAAAGGCAACCAAGTCAAGGAGACAAAGGTTTTGGCTCGTGTACATAAGTACGCAGGTGAAGGCACGACCAGCCCAAATGTTTGTCTGGCTTGACTCGGGTTCCTGTAGTTTTATTTCAATATCAAACTACGGGCACGCCCAAGACTTTTAGATGATTAGAACACAGACACAGAGTCATTATTATAAAAATCCTGGGCTTGCTATGATAGCGAGGCATTATTACTGTAACAACCGTATCATTTTCATGGAATGGCCCAACGACAAAATAACAGTTAAACACACCCTTACTATGAAGTGGTCATTCTTTTAGTATACATTTAATGGCATACCGCCCTGCAATTTTATAACAACGTCTGAGCAAATGTTAATGAAAAAATATTCAACAGCCAGGTTTCTTAAATAAGTGTGGAGTCTGCAAATTAAAACAACACCTTCCTCTTGTCCGAACAAGGTTTTTGCCATTGTATAAACATCGATATCCTTCAGACAAATAAAGAGAATAGCTCTCAGAAGACAAACACAGCACCGCCGTCTAGGAGCTGAATGACAGCAACTAAAACCCCACAGAGTAAAAACATCACAAATAAAAAGAAAAATGAAAGCACAATTTGCAAGCGAGCTAATGGATCCCACTGGGAATTCAATTACAGACTTGCAAAATGGAGCTGGGGGCTAAGCAGGGCTAATTCAATTGTGACAGCTGTGTCTGGGCTAATCCCAGGAACGGATCTGACAGAAACAGAGTCTTTGATACTGTTTGTCTTTGGAAAAATAGCAACCAGGGACAGCTATGCTGATATCAGGGTAAGGGAAGGGCAGTACACGGTAAATACTGCGATTCGATTGATGGATTCGTAATGCGTTCCCCCCAGAAAACATCCCCATAGTGGTTGCACTTGAGTGGATTATATTATGTATTTAATTATTTTTTACTCAGGGAACACATTTTGCCAGCTAACCTAAGCAATATATTTAAAATGAGCAAAAACAACAACTGTGCTAATCAGACAACGCCCCCTGTGGTCATTCACCTGAACAGCAGCATAAGAGCCTGGAAAAAAGTTCGGAAGTTGTTGTGATGGTTGATTGCGGTATCACCATTCAGAGCAATGTTTCCAAACACCTGGATCAAACGAACAAACAAACAAAAGAAAGAAACGATCAGATTTAAGAAGCATTTTCCAGCTGTGATTAGCATGTACCCTTTAAGCCGGCAAAGCAGGAGCTGCCCATGTGACAGATTGGAGCTATTAGCTGAGCAAGGCACACAAAACATCTTGGTTTTGTTTTCTACATCTAAGGAGATGCAGGGCGCATCAATGCCGATGGCGCTATGGAAAGAAAGGGAAGTGTAAGGCTTTGGATAGATGATAAGACCTGTCCCCCGCACCGCACTGCAATGTGGAAGAGCTCATGACTCCAGCCAGGGTCCCCTTGTATTATCAGAATCCTGCTGCTGCTGCCGCCGATTCACCCTGTTCAGGTACAGCGTGTATTAAACACATTGAGACGTGGCATGCTGCGAACGAGGAGTAACATCTCTAATGTTTTTAAATGCATCAGTAGGGTCAGCCCCACACTCACCACCCCTCCCCACGTTACAAGCTTGCACAGGAACACGCTTTGCAGTGTGAAATACTTACTTGCATTCCAATGATGGCATATATGAAGAACAGCATGGCGATGAGGAGGCAGACGTAGGGCAGAGCCTGGAACCGGAAAGGAGTCAGTTTGGATACTTTACACACTCGGAATGAAGCTGCATGGAGAGGCTTAGAAACACTGAAAGAAACTCAAATCAATTCAAAACGACAAAGGTCTTGACTAGAGGTCTTCCTCAGTTAAGGCATTGAAAAAGACTTCCAGTCGAAATGTTTGTCGTTTTCCTTATAAAAGTTTACCACGGTATTTTTTTTTGCACTGCATTGTTTGTAGTTTTACCACGCCTTTCACACGGTTAAACTACGCATTTATTAACATGCCTGACCATACCTTGCTATTCTTCACAATGCTTACTTACACCTTGCTGTGCTTTTACTATAGTAAACTTTTCCAAGGGTTATTAGATTTCTTAGGTTTCGTGTAGTATTTCTAAATCCAGCACCATTGCGTGTTTAACATTAGGCAGGTTGAAACGCTGGATAACATGCTTTTTATTGAGTTGGTTGTAGCTGGAGTTTTCTGTACTGACAAGCTCTCTTGATTTGTTTTTAACTCTGTGCAGTGCTCTGAGATGGCATGGCGTGAAGGGAGCTATGTAAAAATACACGTGTACTGCACTGCATTGTATTGTATTGTACTGTACTGTATTGTATTGTATTGCATTGTATCGTACTGTACTGTACTGCATTGCATTGTATTGTATTGCATTGCATCATATCGTATTGTACTGTATTGCATCATATCTTATTGTACTGTACTGTATTGTATTGCATTGTACTGTACTGTATTGTATTGTACTGTACTGTACTGCATTGCATTGTATTGTATTGTAATGGAGGAGCGATGTAGTCTGGACCCTACCTTGAAGGACTGGACGAAGGTCCACAGCAGGATGCGGATGGTGTAGCCCTGCCGGAGCAGTTTGATCAGTCTCGCCGCTCGGAACAGCCGTAGGAAACTCAGGTTGATCAGTTTATTCTGTCAGAAGATGACATCAATCAAAGCTCTTGCCATTACGGATTCAGTTTCAAGCCCTTGCGCAGTGGGCTGCAATTGCATCATCCTTGCATCACTCCAGCGTGCATCGGTTTGTTATCAGCATCGTTGTACTTCCTGCTGAACTGATTTTTCGAAGTTTGTCGTGGGGAGATAGGTAGATTAGAGGGCCAATCAATGTTGACCGATTGATGGGTGGTGGTAGATGCCAATTAAAAAAAGTAGCCTGTGCTCAAATTAGGACAATGGCACTTAGTGGATTAAGCATCAGGAAGCATGCTGATTATATTTTTCACACAACCCATAAATCATGTCATTTCAACAGGAACAAAAAGGCAGGTGTTTTTCTTGCAGAGAGGAATATCGCTGTTACATTTCAAGCAATGCCACTTACCGTTGTCTATGTGGGGAGGGTGTTCATTTGCAGGGTTTCGTTTGACGGAGGGGGGTGTGCGGTAATAGAGAGGAAGAATACAATGTTCAGAGAGAGAGAGAGAGAGAGAGAGAGAGAGAATCAGATAAAGCAGGCTGTCAGATGGCACCCCATTTTGTGAAATCGGTTACCTCTATTTTTATACCCATACCATGTGTACCCTCGAGTAGGCCATTTTAACAGCAAATTGCACATATATTGTGTTATACATACATTTCTCTACATAGTGATTGATTCATAGTATGGATACAAGCACTCACTTTAATTTCGGTGACCAGAATGTCAGTGACACTTCCCAGCACCGTGACAAAGTCAAACACGTTCCAGGCATCCTTTAAGTAATTCTAAAGAAAAGCAAAACACGTTGGTTGGCAAGAGCATGGCACGCAGTGTGGTTACTTGAGCTGCACGTCTCAGAGGAGTAGCCTGCTTTGCAACCCGACGCTGAAGGCTGATGGGCTGAACTTGACATTCGCTATGCAAAATTCAGGAGGGGTTAGCATCTGCCAGACCATCAAGGATGACGGTAAAAGCTCCACTCCTGCTGCCGGCATGAATATGCTAGCTTTTGGAAGACAACTTTTTAACTGGTCTGTATGTGTTTAAAAAAAAAAGGAATCTTAGAAAAGGGCTCAGTTCGCTTCCCACACAGAAGTGGAACACATTCAGTTTAAAAACAGCTTTCCAAATAAGAATCAAATGTCCTTCCTGTAGTATAGAAGAACTCAAGGCTTGAAAGCAAGAGGAACACTGTTCAAACTTATACAGGTTTACCATAGTGAAGTGTAATAAAGCATCGGTAAGCATGGTAAAGAATAGCGAGGTGTGGTAAAGCAGATGAATAAACATGGCAAGCCAGGGGAAAACTATTGCAAACGCACGGTACAGCCGTGGGAAAAGCATATGGGAAAACTGTAACAATACCATGCAAAAAAAAAAAAAAAACTGTGCTAGATTTTTATAAGGGTTTTAACAGACCCCAAATCAATCTGTACACCATGGAAGACTAGTAGACTGCAAGCGAATTACAGAACTTCTGTTTTTGACTTTCACATGGATAAGGGGAGATCTGCAAAAATAACCACAAAAAACCCCACAGTACTAGAAGAATGTGACCTACCAGTGGACCAAACGCTATGATCTTCAGAATACACTCCAAGGAGAAGAGAGCTGTAAACACAACGTTCAGGTATTTCAGCATGGCTTCATATACATCGGGGGCTCCGTGGAACTGGAAATGATTGATGCGCAGTGAAGAGACAAGCGTGTTAGTGACAAATATCCCCGTAAATACTAACCAAGAGACATTAGAATGAGGGAGATCACCAGGACCAAAATACACTGTATTTACATGTAAAAACAAAAGAGTGAAATACAGATATCAGGTTCCTACATACAGTGTATCACAAAATGTTCATACTCTACATAACTTTTGGTAAAGCATGCTGTAACCAAGATTTAGTGTGACTTGCATACAGTAAAGACAGACTAAGGAACGCAGGTGTATACAATATCCTGACCGAGGCATCGGTATGGGTTGGTTAATCTTTGAGAGATAGCTGGGAGTGTATGCATCAACTATCCTGCTCTGCTCATCCCCCAGGTCTCGCACAGGCAGCTGCAGTGGATAGTTTGCAAGCTGCAGGGAAGGCGAAAGACTTCCAGAAGTTGCTGCAGCAGCATTCAGAATTGAAAGTGCAGCGCTGACCTTCATCATGAGCACCACAGTGTTGAGGGCGATCATGGCCATGATGAAATACTCGAAGGGGGGAGACACCACGAACTTCCACATCTTGTACTGGAAGGCCTGCTTGTTCTGGGGCATGTAGCGGGTCAGAGGCCTGGCACTCATGGCAAAGTCAATACAGGCCCTCTGCGGGCGGGAGAGAGAGAGAGAGAGAGAGAGAGAGAGAGAGAGAGAGAGAGAGAAAAAGAGAGAGAGAGAGAGAGAGAGAGAGAGAGAGAGAGAGAGAGAGAGAGAGAGAGAGAGAGAGATTGCATTGGTCAGTTTAGGTGCATTCTCCAGGCAGCCCCAGTCTCCCTCACACATGCTGCGCAGTAAATACTGCTGTTCCTGTCGTCCTTCATGCTATCTGAGTTTCAGATGGATTGCTATGCCTCGTACTTTCTTTCTTTCTTCTTTCTTTTTCTTTGCTGCAACAGTTGTTGAGTTTCAGTCGGTTTCCATGCGGACAGTTACAATTTGCTCTGGCTACCTAATAGGATCCTAATGGAAATGAGGCACAATATGGCTCACTGGGTTTGTCCTGGAGAAAACATGCAAAGTAAATCTTGTTGTTTTCATTGTTAGTCATCCAGGGAAACCAGCTTCCTGCTGCCTGCAGGGCACAGAGCCTGCATGTGATATACAATTAGCATTTCAACCTTCCTTCATAAAAATGTAATCTGTATGGATTCTGTTCTGGCCCATTGCTTGAACTCCCTTTTTCTCAAGCTGCAGTTTAGAGACATTCTGGGGGCACATTCATAAAACATTAGCATGCAGACGAGAGTGTAGGACAGCATTGGGCGTACTAATCATTAATCGAATCGAACCCCATGCCCCATGCCCCATGCCCCCCCCCAGTCCTCTCTCTAAACCCCTTCTCTTGGAAGCCGTACCTCGTTCTTCTCCAGGCTGCACTCCGACATCACTTTGTCACCCTGCTCCTGAAAGGTGATGATGATCAAAGCCACAAAGATGTTCACAAAGAAGAAGGGGAAGACCACGAAGTAGACTACGTAGAAGATGGACATCTCCATGCGGAAGCCGGGGCTGGGACCCTGGTCTTCATAGGTGGCATCCACGGAGTGCTTCAGGACACTGAGGAAAGCACATCTCACACGATGGGACACAGTTCAAGAGCGACCACAGAAACGCACAGCAGAGTAAGTGATGCATACTAGCTTGAGCTGTCCATTTTTAACAACCATACCCCAACAGTTGGAGCTGTCAGCCACATCGTTTGTTAGCACAGGGCTACAGAAGGGCAGAAATCATACCAGCAAAAGCCGCATCTCAGACAACTACCACTGTGGCGGTACCCATGACTAAAAGGTCTTGCAGCACTTATTAAAACAGAAGAAATACAGATAAACTGACTCTCGTTTAATGATCTAGGTCAAACTATCCTTACTCATAAATATCTTCAATGGCTTTTAAAACCTATGCACACGTAATTTATTTTGTATTTAACATATGTAGATCTGTGTGTGTGCTCTGGCCTGTATCAGTCCCTGGGACTGAAGAGTGGGATACTCACGTTGGCCAGCCCTCTCCTGTTGAGACAGTGAAGAGCGTCAGGAAGGCCCACAGCACGTTGTCATAATGGAAATCATATTTCTTCCACTCCCGGGGCTGTGCGTCCACTTCGTCCTTCTCGTAATCCAAAAACTGACCCCTGCGACACACACACACACACAGAGACACGCACACACAGCGATCAAGACACAGCAGCTGCACAGAAACAGACAGACCCGGCACGCAGAGAGCTAATGAGGCTTCATGGATCAAGCGTGTTCTTGTCACAATAAACTCCTTTACGAGACAAACTGAGGACAAACAGAACAGAACAGACTGCCTTCTTTTTAACTGTTACTCCAGCACATAAGCAAATCGACAGCAGCCTTTGCAGCGCCCTCCTTTAAATACCAAGCTTTCGCCCAACCAGATATTGTTAAAGTAAGCATGGTTAAAACACCGACCTCTACAAGGACTGGTAAATGCATGGTGAAAGCATGGGAATCTCTGTAAGAAATGACTGTGCATATGTTTCCGGTGGCACCCTTTTCTAAGGGCTGTACCTGCAGTCCTTCTCGAGCTCCTTGGACTCATCGGTGCAGTAGAAGAACTTCCCTTTGAAGAGCTGCACGGCGATGACAGCGAAGATTAACATGAAGAGCATGTAGACAATCAGGATGTTGAGCACGTTCTTCAGAGAGTTTACCACACAGTCAAACACCGACTGGGAAGAGAAAAGGGAAACAGCTCGTACACTGCACTGCACTGCACTGTACACGGGGCTGGGGCGCGTCAATAAGACAGGACAACTAGACATGCACCCACCCCAAACACTGCAAAGCAGCTGCCATCACTTCAATGACTTCTGTCGCAAACGTACTGTGTGAATATGAGAAATGATCAGCGAATAGTATCACACTCCCTGCCAGGCTCTCACTCCACATCTAAATGCGTTTGGTCTATTGGTAACTGTTATACTGAACAATTTGCTGTCAACAGAATTACCTTTCAACAGCAGCTCGGATCTGTGCACCAATTAACAAGCCAACATACTATTACTCTGCTAATTACACTAAAAACCTATTAGCAATCACATCGCTTGTCACAGTTTTAAAAGGCTGCACGCTTGCCTAGATTACGGGAGATTGTCCAACGGAAAGGAGGCTTTTATACCCATTGATTGGCAATCTACAAGTAGCAGTAGCAGTGGTAGACTTCCGTCATTTATTTTATTGAGCACTTGCTTGCATTAAAGAAACCAGGAAGGAGGGAGTCCCCATTAAACACCCCATTGAAATATAGGATGCAAACACATGCATTTTAAGATTCAAGACTGAGAATTACTACTGAGAGCAATTTTGTAGCCATCGAAAGGAATGGCTTAAAACCTGTGTTCTCATGTATACTCAATAATGGAATTCCTTTTTGAATGATATAACTTCACATTCTTCAGCACTGAAAGGGTTGAGCTGTGCCCACGTACAGTGCAGTGCAGGGCAGTACAAAGGGCAGGAGAGGATCTGGACATTAAGAACTCACCTTCAGTTTGGGCAGTCGCTTGATCGTCTTCAATGGCCGGAGGACTCGGAGCACTCGCAGGGATTTGATTGTGTTGAGGTCCTTTCCTTTGGTTCCTCTACACAGAACAAGCACAGCGTGGGTTACTTCATCTTCACAAACAGTACACTGCAGGGTGTCACTGACCACACAGCGAGCTCAGAGTTAGGCACAGCATTCCCTGCATGTAAGTAGCGTTCTGTTCTCTGTGTTAATGTCACTATACTGGCGTGGGCTGGAATGAAATCAAAATGACAGCGCAGCTATAGCCACAGCAGCGGTGTGCCATGATGCATACAACAGCACTATAAATTTGGTTTCGTTTCATCCAGGCTTCAGCATGCTAGCATTTACACAGTACAGAAGAAAGCCAGTTGTAAAAAAAAAAAAAAAAAAAAATGATACAGCACTTGCACGTGTCTCGTATCATTTACTTCTCATGCGTTTACTATGTAGCAATCATTTACGATCCACGCAATGAAAAAAGGATTACAGCTAGATAACCAATTGTCTGATAGAAGTAATCAAGAAAGCATATTCTATACAATCCATTTCTTACCTATTATTAATCCATTAGCTAGATATCATTTTCCCCATAGATGCTCAATTAATAATTGATTACCCTTTGCCTTGTGGAGAATACAGAGCTGATTTAACAGCATTCACTATTGCACGTAAGTGCATAATCAAACAATATAGAATTACCGACAGCAAGTCAAAATCTTCTTGTAATATACTATTAGTGAGTAACAATGAGTCATCCTTCATCTGCTCTTTATCACGGCACGGATTTCTGGGATTGCATCCAAAATGTTATCAATTTACACCTTCATAATCAGAGCAAAACAACAGGAGTTTAAAACCTGTTTCTTGGCATTGATTTCATCAAGGGCCTCCCTGCCGTTTCCAATGCATGGATCATACTGTATCGTACATAGTTATTAGAATGTCATTATAATGTAATAACCTGATACTTACATGCGGCCGTTGTGCAAACTGATAGATTATTTACTGTTCTGAGAAAGGTGCAGTCAGTGACACTCGAATAACATTTTTAAATGACACAGTAACAGCAGGTTGTAGTTGGGGTTACAAGACCACAGTAAGTTGTGTAAAGAACTCTGGTTTTGAAGGTTCTTTACTGGTTCTACTGCTGTAATATGTCTGTACTATTACAAAATGAATAAAGACAGTCCATTCAGAGAGCATGGTCACAGCTACGCTCACAGAGACCCTTTGCATACTGCAGTGAACAAAAACTGCATTGAATGATGTTACAGGGACTTAAGCTATCAATGTAATTACCCAACATGGGTACATTGTTATTATATTAATATTATATCTGAACTGGAGATTTTAACAAGGCTATGTACTGTACTTTCCACCAGGAGTGACCTTGCTAACAAGCTTTAAGCGATTAGATATACAGTACATTTTCCATTCCTATTATCACACATGCCTGTGGACCATGCTCTGTTGTATAGCCATGTAATACACGTATTATTACATGGATTCCATTGACATATTCTGCAGTTATTGCATGCATATTGATAATCGAGTTATTCCACAGAGACGTACATCCAAATTGGGGTATCTGGAGAGGATAAACTAAGCAAAATAAAGAACTAAAAAAAATAATTAAATAACGCAAATAACACAGATACAGATGTAAATATGTTTTTGTTTGTGTGTTCTAGCTGCATAGTAATAAACAGATGTAGCGTTTCACTTACTGTAGAATAACATTCAGTTTTTAACATGTGTTAAAAAGAAAAAATCTAAACGGGAAAGGTTTGGATTTTTACGATCAATGCACCCTTGATAATAAGTTACTGGAAAGCTGAAAAACACAGACCCTACAGCCAGGATAAAACAAAAGATTCATCATTTCAATACCTGGCTAATACTCCATGAATATGATCAGTGGACGTGTTTTAATGCTATAAACTGATTAAATAATAATAATAGTAATAATAATAATAATAATAATAATAATAATAATAATAATAATAATACAAGGCCAAACTCCACCTGCTAGTTGAGGAGGAGTACCTTGAATAAGTGATCTTTCCTGGTTAAATATAGGTTAAATTAAAAGATTTAAAAAAGGAATTAATCAGATTCCAACCCCTGAGGTCGCAATGGTGACTCACTGTATCGTCACGATGACGTGCTTCCTTCAATATGAAAGAATAATGGCGAAACTGTAAAATAATCGAGTCCTCCAATTGGAGTTTAATAACAGTGTCAATTAAGAAGAGCGATCCTGTCCATTCTTTAGCTGGCAAGACGTTTAATATTAATGGAAACCATTACCCTCCTGGCACTGTGTGAAACGAGCGGCTCTTCATAACGGAGATCATTTCATCCCCGTCAGCAGAACCCTCCAGCCCCCCCGTACGGGGGTCACATCTCACCCCCTTTGCTCACACATTTTGTAACACTTTTGGAGACAGTGTTACATTAGAAAGAACTTTCAAACACAATCATGTGCAACTTAGAAATCAAAATGCCAGCAGGACCAGGACTGAAAGGGCAGTAAAGTAATTACACACTTATTACTTATTAGTAGTTACCAGGTAAGAGTAGGAACTATTGGTAGTTATTACAGAGTAGGAACTATTGGTAGTTATTACAGAGTAGGAACTATTGGTAGTTATTACAGAGTAGGAACTATTGGTAGTTATTACCTTGTCATTACATGGCTATATACAGTATGCTCCTTCGTCTAGAGTGCTACCATTTCATTTGATCTTGAAGTTAAAACGTTTTAAATCACTGGGGGTCTGGTACCCCGTAGTTTGGTGGGATGCCTGTGAAATGCTGTATGAAGCTTCCTAAGGAGGCTAAGAGAGGCAAGATTCACAGCTGAATTAGAGACCTAAGAGAGGCAAGATTCACAGCTGAATTAGAGACCTACGAGAGGCAAGATGCACAGCGGAATTAGAGACCTGGATTACTGCATGGGATAGACCCACATAACTACCACCTGAACAATTATGAGCAGGTGACCAAACCCGTCTTCTTTATAACAGGGTTAGCATTTTAACAAGTTAGCAGTATTCAAAGGGTTATTTTATAAATAACTGAAGTCCTCCAGGCAGACAGACCTCTGTAGCAGAGTGGTCCACGTATTATCACGGTATGGTTCTCTCGGTCAGCTAGTCTACAGACTGACATGCAAGCACAGCAGCATGCTTTGGTGCACATTAGTTTAACATGCGTATACAGTAAGAAGGGCCAGATATTAAACAGCAAGAGGCACAGCAATGAGATTCTGATAGCTTTTATAACAGGGCTCTTGTTGTTTCAGTGTCATAGTCTGAAGGTTTTTTTCAGGGTTTAAAAGGGGACGTGTGACGCCACCTTCGTCTATGGAAAGCGAACAGGTAAAATAATGATGTTCATAATCCTGGCTTTGCAATGCTGCACCCCAACACAAATTGTTGCAGGTCGGCATAATCGCGTGTTCCCCAACATGCAATCTCACATACAAGGAGAGACAACCACATATAACGCAAATCCATTTTCAACGCCGACATGTTTTTTTTATCCATGCCAACAGCAGATTTAGGAATGTAGGATTAGGGTTTTTTTTGTTGTTTTTTTTAAATAAAACACATAATGTAAAACTGAAAGAACAATTAAAAAAAAAAAACAATATTAGAAAAAAAAAATTCACAAAACATTCAGTAAGAGGCGAGGCCGCTGTTTAGTATGAAATGTAAAAGTCTATGAAAATGACAGTCCTGTGCTTCTTGCTCTTTAAGGGGTTTCATAACGAGACGTTGAGGAGCTGAATCCACATGGAATCAGGGGGTGTGTCTGGGGTGCCCCACCTGGCAACACTTTGGTGTGCTCTAACGCAGGCAGGCAATAAAAGAAAAGAAATTACGGCTGCTTCACAGAAAAAAATAATCTCTCCTGACTTTACACAGTTACAGTGAACAGTGCTACGTGAATAAGCTTGTTACATGACTCTATGAGACATGGTGACACAACAGCAAACAAGTACAGCACGCCTTGTGTAGAGTAACAGTGAATAGAATACTAGAGTCATTTTATAATGTGAGTTAAAGTTCTACATTATTCACATAGACATTTTTCATTAGACATTAAAAAAATGCAACCTTTTCATGCCAAAATAGATCATTACATAAAGGTGTATTAATGGATAATATGAATACTGACACATGCTGTATGTAGATATATACAAAACAAGATGGTTCATCTAAATAGGTTAAAAATAAAATGATATACTATATACACACACACACACACACAGTATATAATTGAATCCGTTAGCTGAATGTGGTTGTCAGCCACAAGTTCTGATGAACCAAACGGAACACTGCAAACGGAATCTTGGGATTCCCTGTATTCCAAATATAGGCGTGATAAGGTTCCGGAGAAAATTCTATTATGAAGCTGAGCTGCTGTACTGCTTACCTGTAGTCCTAGTCAGTACCTGATTGGCTAGCAGCATGGTCAGCCTGCGTCAGGCACAGTGGGTATGATTCAGAACTGATTTCTGTCCAAGGTTAGGATTAGGGTGAGGGTTAGGGTCTCCCCTATTAGAATGAGAAGGTTCCTGTGTAGGCTGATGAGAGGCGGTGGGATTGTATTGGCCTTACCTGTTTCAAGGCAGTTCCAGTCCAATGCCTTGTTTAATTAACTGGTCTAGAGTGAGGATCGCCGGGTTATGGTTCGGGTTTAGTCAAGATGTTTCCAATGAGTAAATGTAGGACTTTAGACTAGAAATCAGTTCAGTGTCATGCCTACTGTACATACGAGGAGGAATTACTGAGGCTGAGAACATCATAATAACATTCCAGAATCGAATTCCAAGACAACCGTTTCCATCAGAACTCTTATTGGAAGCACGCTAAGTTTATTGTAACTAGTAAATAAATGAATGGATTTATGAATGAGTTTGAGGGAGGGGTGGGCGGAGAAATCTATAAGAAAATGTAACTGCTGGGCAGGACAACAATCTCATGAATATACAGTGTGAGCGATGGGGGAGACGTGGACAGCTGGGGGTGGGGGGGCGAGGTTGCGAGATGGCCGGCATGCAGCGCTACTGTAACGGGTGTGCGTATGCCCCCTGTGGGACAGAACACACATTCATAGGCACAACAGAGACAAGGTGAATGTATTACCCCATGAAGCTTCTGCAAAGATCCCAGCAACAAGAAAACAGAGGAAGAGGTTAAGTCAGTTACACGCACTGCACAAGTCCAGCAATAAAACAGGAGAAGAAAACACAAAGACGCACACGCGCAAGCATGTATACATACACATAGCCAACAGTTTTCAATTACGAGAGTCTCTGAAGACAGCATTCATCATAGTTCTACAGGGTGATCGCTAACATTACATTTTATCATTTACTTTAAAAATCACCTGGGGAACTTTATAATCACTGTTAAATACATCTCATCAAACCTTACAGTACATTTGAATGAACTCAATTAACTAAAACAGGTACACCACACTCTGGAACAAATAAACAGAAACTTTCACCAAATCTTTAGCTGAATTTGTGACACCCGTAACACGGATCAACATTTCACAAGTGTAGAAATGGCTGATTCTCTGCATACGGTGTATATGCACATGTGTACCCGTGTGCTTGTGTGTGTTTGTGTATTGGGTTAATTCACATGCATGCAGCATCTGTTTGGATGTGTGTTTAAATAACTCTACATGTTTTTAAACAGGACAGTGTTTCAGAGTAAATGTGTAGGAATTTATTTCCTTCTACAGAATAGTATCATTAGGTCGACTTTACTCGCACTTTAGTTCAAGGAGCAATTTATAAACATCTTATTAACAAAGTCTTGACGTTTATTACAATAGTAATAGTCAGTTTATTACAACACAATTTCCACGACTCTCTTACTACGCCTTAGTTACAATGTTTAGAACATTGTTATAACCGGTTGTTATTACAAATAATGTTTGATACCTTTACTCAGCTAACTTAACCCTGAAGATGTACCTGTGTAACCCCCTCTAAACTTGCCCAGCAAAAGACGGGTTTTGAAACTTAAAACGTATTTCTATTACTTGAAAAAGTCTCTCCTTTATTCTAACCAGGCTGAGGGTCCGATTTCTCGTTTTGTATATCATTACTATAACAGACGTACTAGCGACAAGACAAACAAAATACCCGTCAGACCAATTACCCACGCTCCATTGACAGAACACAGCGAAGAGCATCGTGCGAGACAGGACAGCAATTCATCATTTCATTTACCGGAACAGAGAGGATCATTGAAATTGAAAAGGCAGGGGATTCTCCACTCTGGGAGAATCCCACACCAGACTGTCACCGAAGCCTCTTCACATCACCCCTCCCTCAGCAGCGCAAAGGGAATCTTTATTCCGTCAACGTTTCGATGCGTTTTTCTTTATTGATAACTTGGCGTACGAGGAGAATTCCCAACAAAGGGCGAGGCTTGCTGAGACGGGGTCTACGACAACGGAGCGATCCGATTGGTTAGAAAGGTGTAGAATGTGTGATAAACAGATGGTTTCTTTTCCAAGCCAAACTCTGGTTCACTGCTGTAGACTGAGAAGCACAGCAGGTAAGCACGCATCCCTTGAAGGAGTGCTCCTGAGGGTGGAGTATAGCTTTTAAAGTCTTCAGTGTAAGAACAGAAATGGTTACTTACGAAAAGGCAAACGCTACCAAGGCACCACTGACTACAATGAAATCCAGAATGTTCCACAAGTCTCGGAAATAAGACCCGGGGTGAAGCAACAGGCCCAAATCGATCATCTTCAAAACAAGAGAACAACAACATGCTTTATATTCGCACAGGACCGAAATGATACATGCTTTAATTAAAGCCCCCTTGTGTTTGCAAAACGACAGCGCGTGAGTCACTGTCGCCTCTACAAATTAGGGTTGTGATCACCAATAGGAAGTTTACCTTGATCACCATTTCAAACGTGAAGACTCCCGTGAAAACATAGTCCAGATATTTGAGGACCTAAACAAAAAAAAAAAACCAAATAAAATATATTAAAAAAACAGAACAGGAAAAACTGGCAATGTCTTTTTTTGGGGGGTTTAGATCATTTAATCGTGGCTCAATCTTAAGCTATTTTATAACACCACCATTGTAATGTAAATAACCTTGTTAATAATAATAAACAAAGCTGCTTTAATATATTGACCCTTAGATTGCACTGCAGCCTTGCTCTGAGACTCGCCTTGTTTCTGGGAGCCTCGGCCTCCACTGGATCCTCAGCTGCCAGGGCGATGCTGCTCATGACGATCACCACCAGGATGCACATCTCGAAGTAGCGCAGGTTCACAATGTAGTGGCACAGCCTCCGCACACTGCACAGAGAGAGGGAGGGAGAGGGGAGAGAGAGGAAGAGGGGGAGAGAGGGAGGGAGAAGGGGAGAGAGAGAAAGAGGTCTTCAAAAGTTTTCAAAGAATTACAGAAGTTTCTACCATTGTGTAAGTATTATAGTATAGTTATGCATGCCCTACCCAAACAGATTTGAATAGAATCTGTTTAAAGAAAACAGATTGAGATTTATTGATGGCATACCTAAAACTGAAATCCACCTGGCCTTTACCATGTTACTGTGCATCTGAGCACACTGACCCTGCTGTCCTGTAGAGAATGCAGAGCAATCTGAAGGCACACTTACGGGTTGGATGGAGTGAACACAAACATGGAGCTGTAGGGCAGGATTTGCTTCGGTCCGTTTCTGGTGAGATCTTCCAGGTTCTTTTTCTCTTCAGTTTTTGCCAAAGTTTCGAAATCAATGCTGTTGACTGCAAGAGAAAGCGTCACTGATTAGCCCACTGCTGGTGGGTGACAGGAAATAAAATTCCCTGGCTAAAATCCCCCATCCCTGGGAAACGGAATTCAAAGACTGAAAATCCCGCGACCCCCATTTCTGAAAGTGAGGGTGTATTTGGGTTCACCGCTGTTCTGACCTTTACAAAAATGAACCCTGGTAAAGTATTGCAGTGTAATAAAAGCACAGTGAACACATGGCAGAGCACATGCAAGCATAGAAGACCAGCGGTAACAATGGTAAATCATGGTAGAAACCATGTTTAACCAGTGAAAAGCACAAACAAAACACTAAGTATACGCATAGAAAAAAGCATGGTTAAATGCAAAATTACTATGCAAATATACCAACTTTAATAAGGAGATAAGATTACTAAAAGACAGCTGCCTAAAACCTTTTAAGAATTCCTTGGAAAGCAGAGTAATGGCTCTGCCCCGTTCTGCATGCGCAGATACCATACTGGTATGTGTAAGGCGGGTACTGACTGGGTATGACGGTGGTCTCCCCGGGCGGTGACGTGATGGTGACGGGGATGTGCACAGTGTTGGTGTTGTCCATCGTCTGCATAGTTCGCTTCACGTTCTTCTGGTTGTCCGAGTCTTCCGGCTTCTCCTCCACTGGCCTCAGGCTGCCTGGGGCTTGCAGGGGTGTGGAGGCCAGGGTCCCTGGCTCTGTCTCAGCCTGATTCTCCCTTTAATAGACATGGAGAGAGAGGGGGTGATAGGCAAGGGTCACACAGAGCTACAGTGCATCCATTGTTCTGATAGGGCTGATCTCTTTAAGGCACTAAGGATTTGGTTCTTGAAGCCCTTTAAATCATCATTAGAGTGTTTGTTTCAGAACGGAAAAAGTCACGCAATGAAGTTATGTTTCCTAACTAGGATCAAAACAACGTAGGCATACATTTGAGTCCTTAAATAACCCTTAACGAGCTGCATGATGCTTGTTTTATTTCTGATTAACAGTTTTACAAGTTACATTAACGAACAGGAAAACCAGTACCAGATGATAATGATATCTTACTTTGGCCAGTGGTTCTTGCGCTCCTTCTCCCCAGCCTCTCCCTCCTTCTCCCCGTTCTCCTTCCTCTCCTCCCCCTCGTAAGTGGACATGGCTTTGGAGCGGTGCTTGTGGCGCTTCTCTGGCCGCTCCCCGTTCTCCCCCTTGGTTCCTGCCTCTCCCTCTTTGTTGGTGGATCGAGAACCGTCCTTGTGCCGGGGGCGCCTCTCTCCCTTCCCACTGTTAACGGTGCCGTTGCCCTCCTTGGCCTGGCGCTCGGCGGAGTGCCGGTGAGACCGGTGCCTCCTGTGCTCCTTCTCCGTCCCCTCCTCCACAGAGACCTGGTGGTGGTGCCTCTTCCCCCCTTCCCTGCTCTGGCTGCGCTCACTCTCCCCCCCCTTGCCCTCTTGTTCTTTGCTCCGGCTGTGGTGGGAGCGGTGCCTCCCCTCTTTCCCGTTGGACTCTCCGTTCTCGTTGGCCCCTTCGGTTTTGTCCTGCTGCTGCTGCTGCTCGGCTGATTTGTCCCGGTGGCGGTGGTGTTTCCTGGGGGCCGTGTCGGTAGCTTCCTGGGCCGGGGGTTTCTCTGCTGCCTCCCCCACGTTGTTGCGGGGCTCCACCACCAGGGGGCGGTCCAGGTGCGTCTTCATGTCGGGTCGGATGTGCAGCAAGGAGGAGAGTCGCATGCGTTCCTCGGGGTCCAGCTCGTTGTACAGAGCCTCGCAGCTCGCCTGCAGGTTGTGCCTCCGGATCTGCGTGGTGCGCTGCTCCCACACCGACATCAGCTTCATCGCCTTCTGCTGCTCCCTGCTGGAAAGAAAGAGCCCGTGTCAACGCGGGGGGGAAAAACGCCTCTCGCTGCTTTCGCTGTCTTTCCAGATAAACTAAAAAAAAATATGCCTAAAAATCTAAAACGGTGTGTTCCTTTATCTTGCAATTCTCCTTGACTTAGGAGGTTAACTGCTGGTATGGTTACAAAATGGTTAGACTCTCTTCAGCTTCATCACTAGCCAATTAAAAAAAAACGCCCACAGGTGTTGTGATGGAGCGTTTATTAAATGCGATCGCTACGACAGGTGGTTTTCTGCAGTGCGATACAGAGAATAATCACCTCCTCTGGAAGGAGAGTCACAGTCAGCTGGGAGTTTTTGATCTCTATAACTTTGCCATCGCTTTCGAGAGAAAGAAACTTCCAGCCGTACAATACATGTGAGAGGAGAACCACACCTTTCCCTGCCACATGGATCAGGCAACCATGTCCAGAAAACTTTGAAAATAAACCCATTGTGTTTCTCTTCCTATATCATAAATCATCAGTTCAGCTACCAAGCTTCGCCCGATTGAGCCAGATCCTACACCTACTATATGGAAAGCCCTCTGGTGCTGTCATATCTCAACCCTGGGTTAGGTCACGGTTGCCTAATTAGAGTTCTGTGCTCACAGCTGAAGGGGAGCTCTACAGTCTTGGCTAGACCCACACTTGTGAGAAATTGCAAGGGAAATCTGACAGCAAAGGTGGTGTGTTTTTTTTTTTTAACATACATCATCCTTGTCTCTTTGGTCTGACATACTGGTAGAGGAGGGGAAAACGTCGCACTGCATGAACTGTTGTGTGTGAAAGAACCAGGGCACATTGGGGACATTTACTGCATGTCAAAACCTCTCGCGGAATATTACTGTGTCTAAAATTGAATGGAACTAGAATTACTGCTGCTGCTCAGGTCAGTGCTACAGGGAACAATGCAGTGGGTTTAAATACGGATTCAATTTGACTTCAATGAAGGAAGAAACCCAATTAAGACACTCAATGCAGTCACTGGTCCTGCTCCAGAAGGCACAAAGCAACATTCTCAGCACTGACACACCCTGAGCACGGCCTCTGCCTCATAAAAGCAATGAGCTGCACAGCCAACGCTGCGCCTAAGAACACACACAGCATCATACAGTACAGTCATGAGACGTCAGTGAGATACAGACGACATGCTTTGAAAGAAGTGAAATCCAGATGAGGCAAACGGGATAAAAACAAAACAACAAATAAAAACGGACAAACGGACAGAACGACAACAAAATAAAAAGCCATCCAGATGTTGGTATTGCACTGCAAGCGTTCATTTCATAGTTTCCCCCCAATGCAATGTTAGTATCTACAGGATCAATGTGCAGGTCAGCACCTCAATCAAATGTAAATCGGTCTCATACATGAAATCAAAATCATTTTTAAAAGAAGGATGCCTTGGTTGGATGCTGACACCAAGCAGCAGCACAGCTCCTTCGATGTCCACAGCAGAAGCAGCTTCTGGTTCCGTGCTTTGTTCTAGTGCAGAAATGCAATAAGCGCTACAGCGCTGGAGGTGCTACACTGTTCTATACACCTCACTGTGCCCTCCCTAGAAGCCATGCATCTTCTGGCATCTCAGAAGGGAAAGTGTGTTAGTACGAGCAAGCCTGAAGCCAGGGCAAACTGGGCTTTAAACAGGCAGATTAACAGGGTGGATCGTATTTCAATATTATCAGCACCATTACTATATGATTTACCAGAGAGGCGTTCTCATATTTACTGGATATGCAGTTTGATGAATAACACAGTATAAATGAGCTGGTAGAATATACAATAGCTAATTATCATATTAGGCCTAAACTGAATTGGTTTGCATTGTAGGTTCAAATGTTGAAACGCTTTTGATCATGTAGAATAGGGGTCAACGTAGTACAACTGGTCCAACATATACTGTATACACACTGAGTGAAATAAGGAGCAGCGATCTCCTTCTCTGCATTCAGAAACCAGCACAGAACCAGACCTGCTTTTTGTAAGACATTTATCTTCAGAAAGAAAGAAAGAGATAGAAAGAAAGAGAAAGAAAGAAAGAAAGAAAGAAAGAAAGAGGACAAGGTACAGACGAACCTGTTGATGCAAAAAAACAGATATGGTGTTTGATACAGAGGATTCACACACACACACACACACACACTGAATGCACAATTGAAAATGATGGCTGCTGGTTTTAGAGACTCTCTGTTAATGGGCATTGATTTCATTACACGGTATATTCCAAAAATTCAAAAAAAGTGTGACTATTCAAGCAGCTGAACCGATGGCTTCAGCTAATCGAAAGTCAGGCTTTCATGGTTATTTTTCCAATATACTGTTTCCCTAGTGTGATGGGGTGCAGCCTATTTTGTGGTGGTTTTGTGTTTTTTGTATTGTTTTAGAGTGGATATGAGTGAGTTTGGGGTGTGGTTCAGTGAGTGAGTGAGTTTGTGTGAGGAATGTGTGGAATGTGCCTGGGCTAATGAGGTGCGAATTGCCCAATTAGCCCAGGCACCTGTATAAAAGGGAGTGGTTGGGTATGTTAGTTGGTGAGTGTTTGTGAGAGGGAGAAGACCTGTGTGAGAGAGTGAGTGGTTTGTTTTGGTATAGTTTGTTTAAAGCCTGTTTTTGTGTTTGTCTTTTTGGTTGGCCATTGTGCCTTTTGTTTTGTGTATTTTGTTTAATTAAAAGTCTTTTATTTTCCCTGCACATCCTGACTTTGAGTCTCCTTACCTTGGTCAGCCTGTCACACCTAGTATATGCAGTGGTACTATTAGAGTGTTTGTGCTTTTCCATTGAAATGTACTGTACCTGTGCCGGGACCAAAAGCAATGCAATACAAAAAGAAAAATGAACAAATACAAATCACTGGAACGAAGCTGCATCAGGAGAGTGTGATCAGCAAACAGGTTTAATAATAATAATAATAATAATAATAACTACAAGCCTGTAACCCCTGTCAAAAATGCGTTCAGAACAACAGTCAAATGAAATCCTTCATAAAATGCATATAGAAGGCACCTAAAATAAAGCCTAGATGGAAATATATATATATCTGTGTGTGTGTGTGTGTGTGCGTGAAGCTTCAGTGAGCTGTTTATACTCCTAGCACTCAATCAAGAAGAGCAGCCTCAAGCTCATTGTCTGGGCTGTATTGCACACTGGTTTGTGCTCTTCAGTACGCGCTTGGTGCCTGCGCTGTAGCCAAGGGGTATGGTGTTGAAAACACAGCAATAAAAAAATGCTACTAAAACTCAAATGAAAATGAAGAGACTAGCTTTGCGTTTTCCATCGGGTGCTGTGGAGTGTCTCTCGGACACGGTGCTTGTGGGTAAGTGCCTTCTCTTAATTGGATGTCAGAGGCTCAAATAGATGAATCGCTCTCTGAATGTCTGAATGTACTTGACACTGATATATGAAGTTCTACTTCCGCGTACAGCGTCAACTCACTACAGCCGTGTGTCTCAGCAGAAAGTGCTTTTTAATTGAATATCTAGAATTTAAAAATAAATATTGCAGGTATTTCTGATTTTGGGGTGGGCAAACTGTAGAGACCAGCTGGACACAAAGTGGAGCTCCCCCCCACCCCCCATTAGCAACCCGTTTTGCAGAATCCCCTTTTCTCTCAGTATGTAATGATTTCTAATCTGCACATTAGGGCAGAGTCATATTGCAGAACAGATCTACTTGGTGTTCTTTAATATCATTAGAATAGAATGTTAGCATGTCAATCACAGACTAGGACAAAGAAACAATACGAAAACGGAGGGACACGCACACGCACACACACACACACACACACCTTCACACGCCTTCACACGCCTTCAATGTGGAAGGCACAGGAATTCCCCTTATAAAAATGGAAAATAGAAATTTAAATGGAAAAAGCACAGCAGCCACAATAAAAAATAGAGAGAGTGAGAGAGAGAGGAGAGACTGAGACAGGTAGAGAGGAGAGAGAGATTGAGACGGAGAGAGGAGAGAGAGAGAGGAGAGACTGAGACAGGGAGAGAGGAGAGAGAGATTGAGACGGAGAGAGGAGAGAGAGTGAGACAGAGAGAGAGAGAGAAACAGACAGAGAGAGAGGAGAGAGAGAATACTGTATATGGATTAAATAAGCGCATACTGGAGTTTCACAATGCAGTGGAAATGACAGGATATATTCGGAGGGGTTGTGGAACTGAGAATATCGTAACAGAGAGCAAACTCACGGTGAATTAACGCTGGAGACGGACGAGCTGCGAGATAGAGCACCTCGAGTTTGCTTTACAAAACTGCACATGCAAAAAAACAAAAAAAACATGAGACAAAATAATTAATTGGATAGAGATTATACAGGCTGGAGACTTTTTCATCCGCAGCAGCAGCGGCTCCAGAGGCTCTCGCGTGTCTCTTGGCAAACAAGCCGGCAGTCAAAGTCCATGTATTATTTTTTTTATTTTAAAACAAACTATAATACTATAAGAAACAAAGAAATAAATAAACAAGAAAAAAAACACAATGAAGTCTTTAAAAACTACAGCTAACATGCATGCATTTGCATGCATGTATTGTCAATAAACTGCATGTGATCCAGTCACTACAAGCATGTGCTTGGTTTTCATTCACATTGCCATAAGCCTGTCCACATCAGGAATATTATGCTTTTCTTTACAATGAATCAATGCGCTATTCGTAGCAATTAAACACAACAACAACAAAACAAAAAAAAAACAAGAACCAAAAATATCACATAAGAAATGCAATTAATTCAAAAGAACTACCTTACTATATATTATCAATGAAAATTTCATGTAAAACTTAAGCAATGTTCAATGTTATTTTGGTCTGTCGATACTTACCGTCCTGGAGTGAGCTGCTTTGTGATCACACACACCTCAAAGGCAACACAACACGTATAGGTCTAGCTATGGGTCTAGGTATAGAGGAACTCCACTGAAACACTCCAGGAGCAAATTGGTGAACCATTGCAAAGGAACTGGATTCACTGCACAAGGGTAACCTTCATAGAGCTGCAGCAGGTTTGTATCAGAAGAACAGAGGAGAACTGCGTGTTGCGGTTTAGCACAGCGTGCAAGAGGAGTTGCTGCTTTTTATAAAAGTTAATTGTACTTTTTATTTATTTATTTTACCTGTCTACAGTCGACATTCTCAACCAGATTTCTTACATTGGTTTCTATAATCCTTTTTTTGAGTGTGAATTGCATTTCTTTGTTTAAGATGGAGTGTATGTTATGATAGCTGTTCCTTTGTCCTGCCCTTCCTGATCTTGGTAAAGCAAACTGCTCGATCGGCACTGTGTGCTGGAACATGTGTCTCCATCTCTTTGCCCTGGAGAGGAGAGGGACAGTGGGCTGGGGAGATGCACAGCACACTAGTGGGGTTGAGTGCAACGCTCAGCACTAGCCTGAAGCCAGAATACAAGCGTCATGGTTTACTTGTTAAAGTCAGAAGACTGATTTAGGGATTGAAGGCTGGTTCTGCAAGAGACTGAAGATGCCCTCTGATTTCAAAAGCGATTTCCAAGTCACCCGCAGGGTGTGTGGCCCAACACAGTAATTCAACTGGGGCTCAACCTGTCCTTGGACTTGAGCTTGCATGGTCAGGAATTAAAACACCAATTCTTAATGCATGGTTCGGGCATCAAGCGCCTCAAGATATATTTCAGGCTGGTTTACTGCAATACTGCTTTCTAAACTGTTTAAGCTCAGTTTGTTACTGGTAGCAACCCCAAGACACACATTTCCTGGGGGGCAGCAAACACACACAACCCAGCTTCCTATCTCTGATCAGCAGGGCAGCTGCTATTGTGGAAGGTACAGCAGGGTTCTATTTTCTCATACTTGTCCCATTCCTGATTGGCTGGATCCCATCTGCCCACCAATCAGGGAGCTGGATTTACGGACAGTGTCATCAGCTTGGTTTGTGAGACTTGCAGCAGAAGACCCCACAGCTTTACAAAGACTGCTGCCTAACCTGTAACCTGCTTCTCAGACGCACTGCAACACTTTGACAGAAACACTAAAGCATCACCCCTCTTGTGCGCTGCTGGCCTGATTCGGGGGGTAGAGAGCAGTGGAGTCGAGAGGTGCAGGACCAACAAGTGGAAACAGGGACTGTCAAGCTAGATTCAACACACACACAGACTGACCTTCACATAAACTAAAGCAAGAAAACGCTAAAACAGAAATAAATAAATAAAACAGAAATAAAATCCATATTGCAACAACAGAGTCTGAATACAGATATTTAGGATGATAAAAGGAAGGGGACGGTCACATTGTCAAGGGAGGTCTGTCCACTATAGGAGCCGTGGGTGCTTCCCCTGGACTGAAGGAGGGGGACGCAGGGGGGACGGGGGTACAGGGGACGGGGGTTGATGCTTCATAACTTACGCTGCGATGGAAATGTTAGTGACCGACATGGGGCTGACTTCTGCTACCTCCTTGGCCTTCTGGAGGGCAAGTTTCTGATTGGTTTGCTCTTCCAGTTCTTCCTCATCCTAACCGATTGAAAAAGAGATGGTATTAGAGTGAGTATCGATATTGTGCTGAAGTGAAAAACTCCACCCAAAATTCCTACAAAAACAGATGAGGTCAACTGTACTTCTTTAAACCTGCCATTACAGAAGACGATGTGGATGGTGGCTTGTGACATATTTTCAGAATGAAGATGACAGTGCTACAGTACGGTATATTTGTGGCTGGTTTGTAGCGGTTTTAGTTTTTAATTATTTAAACTTTCTACAGTCCAGAGTATGCTGTACCTTTTGACCAATGTCGTAGCTCTTAAAAAGCAGTGTGCTGATGTTACGAATATAATTTAGCTAAGCAAAGAAACTAAGCCGATAAAGATTGGAGCTCGGCCTACCTTTGTCAGTTCCTGTGCATTGGCCAAGTTGTCAACAGCAATGGCCAAGAAGACATTGAGCAGCGTGTCTGTTCATATTGCAGCTGAGGAAATCACTGTGCACACAGGGGGTCTGAGCAACACTGACATCCGACAAGCTGGATAAGCAGAGCATGCTCTCACACAACAGATACAGGAGGTTCAACACAAACTGACCCACTGCACAGCGAACTGTGGGCCATTCCAACAGCGCATAAAACGAAGCTTAGTCAACACAGGAGCCCAGCTCATCTCCGGTGAGAATACTCATTTATTACATGTGCATATTAATCACTTTGTACTTGCAGAACAATAAAACCTAGCATGCAACTAATAGGCATTGTACTTTCAGGGAGGAATAAAATCACGTTAACAGTATAAAGCTAGCGTGTAAGAATCTAGATGCATAGCCAGACTTCCTGCAGGGAAGTTGTGTCCCATTTCATACATTTGCTTTATCCCTCTCTGAAAATGTGCCTCTAATTAGGAAAACTAGTTCAACCTAAAGAGCACTGTCTCTGAACTCGATGATAATGCACCCTCCAGACACCATGTTGAGGAAACAATATGGCTTCAGCTTGGTTTCTGTCAGCCGGCACACAGCACGCCTGCACTGCTTTCTGCACACACCATACACTGGCTCGCTGGACCAGAAGCCACAGAAGTCATGCTGAACCCCTTTTATGGTTTGGTTAAAGTTGCATTTCATGGTTTCAGGTCTCTGCATGGTATTTGGCACAGGGAGGGAGCATGCCACAACTCTTCTTGTACTGCAGTTGGGTCGGTAACGGCCACACCAGCAGCTGCAAAGTCACGAGGGACAAACGATACGGTGTGCGCACCGAATGCAAACCGTACCCAGCTTTAAGCTGAAACGCTCTCCGAAGGGAAAGGATACAGTTACCGAACAAGGTGAGGATGATGAAATAGATAGACGAGAACATTCCTTTGCGGACGCCACCTTGGGATTCAATCCCATGATACATCACTGCATTCCAGTCCTCACCGGTCAGGATCTGGAAAACGAAGGTGCATTCTGGGTAAGTGACTGGATATGTGACCACTGTCCTTGCCCATGGTCAACAGGAGTCAATAGCAGATTACCTTCTAAACAGAAACATTCAAGTTGGCAGCATCTAAAGCTATGGCCAAAAGTTTTACATCACCTAGAATTGAGACATAATAAAAATTAAAAAAAAAACTATATAAACATAATTGAGATATTTTATTTAACACCATGTAATCAAAGAAACTACAAAATGATATCGCAAAAGTATATGGAAAACTACGAAGCGGTATGTAATTCAATATGTTTATGTAACGTTATTCAGCCAGTTTCATTTGACTTTATGAAGCAAAATTAGTTTATTCTATAGGGTGATGCAAAACCTTTGGCCATAGCTGTATATTGATGAATAAAGGGTATCTAGCGGTAAAATGCAGCACAAATGAATGATGCCTTCCAGATATCACAAAGGTAATAGGGCTTGTGACATGTGCCATGCAATTTCATGATTGATCAGCAATCTTTAAGCTACTTTTAAGCTGCAGCATCAGCGATACTGTCCAGCATTTGCTGCTTTTCACATTGGTATTGCAATTGGAACTAGCTTTTTACATGTCTACTTCCATTCTTTATGGTGGCAGCCTTTTGAGAATAAGTAGGTCAGGAGGATCTGAAGAAGAGATGAAAAGGCTGCTTGCTGGAAGCATGCATTTTCACACAGTCTGGATGATTGTGTTTCACTCTGCTAATTCGGATTATTCATACACAGCCTGGGCCTGCTGAAAAAAGCTTTGCAAAGAATGCTTTTCGTGAACAACCTGGTTTCCTATTTTTTAGAACCTTAATTTTGATTTTGTTTTTAAAAAACAAAACAAAAAACAATACAGATGCACTTCGATTTGCAGGTAGGTTAACTGCACTGCAGTTACATGTTTAATAGATTATGACTTTATTATATTAAATATGGTAACACTACATTAGGGGTCTCTAAATGCACTCTAATTACACTGTGATTACAATGTAAAGTAACCTCGTAATTAGCACACTGTTATCACGTTATTACATTGTTATTGCATCATCTTTCATAACATATTTGAAATGTTTGACTTTTCCCAGTGCAGTGGTGTTTTCAATATAACAACAAGCATATTAAACTCTGTAGTATTCAGAAGATAACACATGGCATTTAAAATATTATAACGCTGGATTTCTATCTATGGCTGTCGGTACTGTAGGTAATTCACATTTACCTGAAAGACCGTGAGAATCGCGGCAGGAAATGTATCGAAATTTGTCGTTGGCGTTTCCTCCTTGAAATTAAACCTGAGGATGGAGATGTAGGAGAGTAAATGGTTAAGAAGCCCACACAAAAACAACAGAACTAAAGGGTTCGGGGCTCAGGCTATACAGACATATATATATATATATATATATATATATATACATATATATATATGTCTATAGACAAAAGGTGATTAATAAACAGAACAGCCACTTGGTATTCTTTAGATACAGCAAAGAGGACATCCTCTCAAAGTGCATGCTCTGTTTACCAATTCTACTTAGTCTTTCATCATTATTATTATTATTATTATTATTATTATTATTATTATTATTATTATTATTATTATTATTAAGGAGGAGGCATGTAGAGTAGCACACACACTCATACATTTCTATACAAACAAACCATGCAGTTACTAACATCACAGTCTGCATCAAACTATACAAACACTGCTACATTTTCGGGGTGTGAAGTTTCCGTTTAATTTCCTAAAAGTTTAAACATTTAAACCTTAACATATTGGGAATGTCCGTAACGAATCAGAAAATCCACCCTAAGAATCCCTCCCTCGCCTTTTAAAAACCGCTATGTATTTGTACACAAGACTGTATGTGTGCAGCATTTAACTGTCTACAGAGAACACTGTGAAGAAACATTGCCGATGAAATAAAATGGCCTACATAGTACACTATGGCGAACACCTATATTTGGCCCTGCATGTTCTAGACAACGTTTTAGGTAAAATTCTAAACAGTTTCACCCTTGGCGAACGTTTAAATGTTTAAACTCTAAACTCCATCGACACCCCTGGTGCATTTTTGCTCAGACACAATTCCTCTATTGCTGGTGGTCCTAGATCCCTGTTTCCCATCATTTCTCCACCGGCTCAGTTCCCCTGCTGTGGCGTGAATGGGCTTCTCCACAACAGCAATGCAAAGAGAGGCTTACTGGCTGTACCTACCTGTGTACCTTTTTCTCCAACTCGTGTGTCTGAAAGAGCTGCAGCGTTTGAATGCACTGCAGTACGTGTAATGAGTCTTAATCCTGGGCAGTGATGACAATGCACAGACAATGTCTCAGATGCAATTGGAATTGATCTCTCTTATCTGGGACATCGCCGGGCACCTTCGTCCTTGCCTCTCTGACATCACAATGGCGTCTGATTCAACTGATCTAAACAGCGGCTGGGTCTACAACGGGTCTACAACATCTCAGTCTCACCGCCCTGCAAAGGACAAAGGCAAGCCCTGCAATGCTCCCTGTGCAATCCCCAGCGAAGACTGGCAACTTCGCACAGCCAGGATGCAAACCGGTGCTCCCCCGACTGTATGAATCACCCTGCACACCGTGTGGCCGTGCCATCACCAGGTGAGCCACTCCGGGACCCAAAACACCACCGAGGAGCTCTCCTTGATGGTGGAGCTTAAATCCGCTGCTGTTTAGGTCAATCAAATAGATCTCAATGAATGCTTTGGAAGTAGGAAGCCTCAATCAAGGCAAACACGTGTTCTTGCTAATACTGTTTTTTGAAGATCAATGAATAGCTAATTTCCCAGTTTCTCTCTACGGCAAACAGCCAGTTGGGTATAGAATTGTATACTGATAGAGAGACTACACCAGCGTTAAGATACCAGACCATGACCAGGTAAAGGTAGCAGATCTGATCACTTCTAAACCAGCGCTGGCCATTGCGATCATCTCATTCCTACTGCGTGACAGTTCTATTCGGTTTTTCAGACCCACTCTCTCGGATGTCAGCACCCGGTTTGCATTATCCCAGGTGTGCAGTTACAGTTACACGCGGCGAGTTGTTCCTAGGCTGGATCTAAAAGGAAGGAAGCAATGAGTTCAGTTTGCATCAGCTCTTTGGAGAACAAACCTGTTGGAACCTGTGTCCGGCGTCTTGGAACTGAAGAGAACAGTGAGAAAATGAAAACAAAAGGTGGCTCAAAACCCTCGCAGACAAACACAACCCCGCTGCAGTAACTCCTCCAGCAATGTTCTGTCACTCAACCGCACATCTAGAGGCGCTAAGCAAATAAAGTAACATGTGTTGTTGCTGTGGTGGTTTTATTTGTTCCTTAAAGGAATTATTATTGATCCAGAATAGATACAATCTGTCAATTGCTTTGGGGGTCCTAACAAAGGGCTAAAGGGATTCTGTCTATTTTAATATATACTGTAGAGGCTGTTTATTGTATATACAGTACGTGTTATTAAAGTAGCCCAGTCCTTATAGAAAGAACAAAAGTTACTGTGGTTTTCGGTTGCACGTTACAAGTAAAAAAAATATGAGAGCATGGTAGAGCACAGGACGCATGTAAAACGTATATGGTAAAGCATTGGGAAGCATGGTCAACAGATGGGTTTGCATGCATATTGACCACAGTAACCTTTTTCAAGGATGGGGACAGACGCAGTAAGTGAATCTGGCGTTCTCCGTCACAATAAATCCCTGAACCTCGCTCCTGAACAGCAGCACATTCCACTTTCACGGCTGCTGAGATTCATGAAACGAGCTCGGGGCACAGCTGGAAGGATAGTCCCAGCGGAACTTGTGCAAATGCAGGTTATTGTATTCCCCCAGTTTTCTTTAAAGATAACCAGCTCAGAACACTGGGCTTCAGCAAACGACCTGCTGTCTAAATGAGCGAGGTATTTATTTGAATAAGCTGGACGCTTTGTCTTTCGCTCCAAACACAGCTACAGTAAATTAAATTAAATGCTGCCTGGTGAAGCAGAAGCATTATAAAATAAGTATGTTGTCTTAAAATCCCTCTTATTGTAGCTATCAGAAAACTGCTGCACTCTTATACTCTTGATCAAGATGAAGCTATTCTAATACAAAGAAATGAAATACAGTACAAAGAAATGAGTTTGGTTGCTTCAAAAGCTTGACGGATGTTGGGGCATAAACTGTAGAGGATATATAAATGTGTTTAGTGGGAGTGGGGAGCATGATATGCATAAAACACCATCTATATTTTTCTACGTTTTAATATAGATGAGCCAAAAATGTTTAGCAGTATTACTGGTATTTTGTATTATTTTAAAGGAGAAGTTTGATGTGTCTCTTCAAGGAAAAATCAAAATCCTTGAACGGCTTTAAGTTTGAAACTTCTGACTGCATGATGGCAAGCAAATCAAAGGGAATACGAGAGAAAACCTGCACCCTTAAAAAAAAACTATAGTATTGCAAAAAACAAATATTATAGTTTTGTGCCGATCATAAAGATGCATGGGTACTATAGTATCTCCGGAGATACTATAGAACGTTTCTGTATGGGTATGCATGAACTTCATGGCACCTGTCCATGAAGTGGGATCTGGTGGTTAGGAAGCAGAGCGATGGGATACTCACTGTCCGCCGAAGAGCTGCATGCCCAGCAGAGCAAAGACCACGATGAAGAGGAAGAGCAGGAAGAGCAGGCTGATGATGGACTTCATGGAGTTTAGCAGAGACACGACCAGGTTACGCAGAGAGTTCCAGTACCTGAGAGCAAACAAACAGGGGGCCGGTCATGAGAGAGAGAGAGAGAGAGAGAGAGAGAGAGAGAGAGAGAGAGAGAGAGAGAGAGAGAGAGACAGAGATAGAGAGAGAGAGGAGAGAGATCAAGAGAGAGAGACAAAGAGAGAGAGAGAGAGAGAGAGAGAGCACTGGCTTTACTGGACTGCTTTCCAGCACTGGCTTTACTGGACTGCTGTAAAACGAAGAGAATTATTCATTGTGATGCGCTTCATTAACTGTTTTTAATAAGCTCGTTGACATTCTTTAACTGACATTCGAGAAATTAGATTATTCCTGTTTGCAAATAAACACATCAACAGCTGCTGCTAAATTGTGTTAATTAAGGGGTCTGTGATTTTTCAGGAAGCCCGCAACACAAGCACACAGGTCAGCGGCATGCTTGGTGCCTGTGCAGGTCACCTCTCCAGTACTTACTTCGTCACTTTGAAAATCCTCAGCAGTCTCAGAGCTCTCAGCACACTAATACCAAACGAAGCCCCGGGCTTCACTGCAGCCCAGATCACCTCAAAAATACTGCCTATGATCACCTAGAACAGACAACGGGAACATCAGCACAGAAGAGGTGCAAGGCATTTCAGTACAAATGCATTGCAATGTTAGGTAACGCAATATAGACAGAAGCTGTCAGCGGCGTGTTGTTTTTCAACTCACCCCAAAATCGAAACAGTTAAACGAGGAGTGAAAGTAGTTCCGTGGGCCCAGCCCGTACATTTTCAAAGTCATCTCGGTCAGAAACAGCCCCAGGAAAACAAACTCGGCGAAATCTAAAATGGAACATTCCAAACAAGGAACATTCAAACATCATAATACAGACCTACAGTGAAAGGAACACTCTGTCCAGCACAGAGGGCACAGGGGAGATCCATAGTGTTGCATAGTCTTAAAACTTAAACTAAATAAATAAATAAATAAATACAGATATTAATAAACACTCTAATTTAGCTGCTCTGTTTTTAAGAGGGAAAGTCAAATTTGAATGCTCTTTATGAACACGCAGAGATGCAGATACTGCAGACTGAGAGCCTGACAGAGACACAGACAGATTGGGTTGGTAATCGTAATTAAGCCCCACACATCGTAATGTACAGTAAGCGAAGTGGCAGAAGACAAGGCAACATTTTATCCTAGTAATGCTGCCACAAGCTCCTGCATGTTTGTTCACTAAAACTGGAATGGAGCCTAATGACTTGGAACTGAGCTTCATCTCTGTGTTTAAACTGAAATCCATCAATAAATAAATCTGTCTATACATCTCCGTCTCCATCCATCTGCGAGTCTCCGTCAGCATCTGGATAAGGATTTAAATAACCCCTTCCGGTGCAAGCCTGCTGATTTCACATGCTGTGCCTCAACTGCAAACAACGTTCAATCCAAGAGCCGAAAGGCAAAAGCCAGTTTCTGTCGGTTGCAAATTGAAAATGAATGAATTTTGCTGTCTACTCCACTAAGACCAGCCAGACACACAGACATTGAGACACACGCAAACACAGGGACACGCAGGCATACACACAGACAGTAGGTCTGCTTCAATGACCTAAACAGTGGAAGATCTACTTTTTTAAATACCGGGGTCCCCACCCCGATTCAACACATCACTACAATAAAAAATACGGCGACACTGCGATAGATCCACTGCTTCGATCACTGAAACAGAGCCTGAAGGAAGACCCTTTGTGGAGTTGACCTACACAGTGCGTCGGTGAGCCACTGCGGCTGGTCGTAGTGCACGATGGCCACACAGAGAGTGTTGAGGGCCACCACGCAGAGGACTGCCCAGTAGAAGCTCTGCGCCTTCACCATGCGGCGAATAAAGAAGCGGAACCTCTTCACCTTGCGCCTGAAGTAGGAGGAACTTTCGTTCTTCCCGCTCTTCAGGCTGGCTCGTGCGAACGGAGATCCTGAAACAACAAGAGCTTGATCAGCACCTTCCGGCTCCCATGCACACTGCTTCCCACACTGCTCTATAAAAAAAAAAAAAGACAACCAGAAAACCTCAAATTATAGCCAAATGTCAGACGAGCATTTTTTAAAAAAAAAAAAAAGGGTGAAAAGTCATTCTATTAACACCTCATTACTGCGTCTGAATGGGATCTGAAACAACCATTTCTCAAGCTATTTTACGCATTAATTATACTGGAACAGCTTGTGCATGCTGGAGCATGGCCCTTTTTATACCGCTTATAGGATTTCTCCATTACAGTAGAACCCAAAAACCCTGTAATTAAGACTGGAGCCGGTGAATATGATTATCCATTTATACTGCATTCTAGCAGGGTCGGGAGAGTGGGGGCCTAGAAGTCGTTTTAAATAATCTCAAATGATATTTAGCAAACGGCATCTCAGTCACTCGACCAATCGGTGTTTAGTTATGCTTGAGCCGAGCAGCAGGGCAGGGCAGGCAGGCCTCACCCATGGAGGTGATGTCAGTGAAGTGGTCCTCCCCTTCCTCCGCGTGGATCAGGTCGTTCTTGCTCTTCTTCGTTTTTGCTCTTTTCAAAACTGAAGAGAAAAAACACTGGTCATTTTCAATGCAGAGACTTAATGTTTACAGCACTAGCCCTCTTTAAACCAGCATCTTAAAACCATCATGCATGAGCATCTACAAGGCAGCGCAGCCCATTGCTGGAATATCTAAGCAGGTGATGTGTCAGCTAACACACTGTGATTCAGCACCTTCTCCAAATAGAGCATCTGCAACATTGTTCCGATACTGCAGCATGTGCAGAAACGGCGCTGCAGACTGATTTAATAGCAAATGGAAAATAAATGAGCTCTGGCACATAAGTGTGGGCCCGGCACATTACTCCTAAAAGCTTGAAAGATTCCGCCCCACTGTATTAAAGTTAATTTAACCTGAATTATCCAGTCTGGAGCTGACACAGCAGCGCCTCAGCACACTACACTAATCCTTAATTATTAAAACTCTTCATATACAGAGATTAAGGCGCTCCCAGCTCTTGCGCTATTCCAGGCAGGATGTTTTTTTATCATCTTAACTCTAATCTTTAACTATTGCTAATTTTACAAACAGGAATGTCCTATTTCTATTTCAAGTTTGAAAATTAAAACCTTTCACGCCACTGTTTGAGAGAGAGTCCGTTTTCAGCATAGCTTTATCTAAGAGAATGGTTACAAAATAGCCCTTTTTAAGCAGTTGTTTTTTATTGGATTTTCCCAGAAGCAATCCAATCCTTGTTTCTCTGAATATCTCTTAATTACCTGATCTCCCTGAGAGTGGCCCAAATGAGAGTCCTCCCACTGTGGGACAGCAGAGCCCTGGCACTGCATTCATTCAGGGAAACTGCCTACTGACAGCTTGGTCATCATTTCTGTATTGTACTGCTCTGGTACTTCCGAATTTAGTGCACAAGGTGAGGAGCAATAAGGGTTGCCCCCTCACCCATCAACCCTCTGGCTTAAATACCCTCTCTCAAGCAGACAGCGCACCACATGGAGACTAATGTTCAGTGGAGGCTAGGTAGAGCGCCCAGTAAACGTCAGCCTCAGTTTCCCGCGTGCGCTTTGACCAGGAATTCATCTTTGTGAAGCACGTACCATCCAAGGGAGATTTCTCCTCTGCGTTCTTATCTTCTTCAGCTAACATAACTTCCTCTGGAAAGAGACACATGAATACAGCACATGGTATCGCCAGACCACTTTACCATTATCGAAATCATCATTGAATACACTGATCATGCACACAGTTTAGACTGCCAGGGGAATAGCTGGTTAGAGACAGAGTGGTGTGTCTATTCAGAGTGAAGGCTGCAGCAACGGGCTCTTTCTTTCCCTTCAGTGTTAGAAATCGCTTCCCATTCCTCTTTCACACACTCACTCGCCTCACACACACACACACACACAAATACACACACACACACACACGTTCACGTTCCTGAATTGCACATTAGTCCTGCTCAGTGTCTAAGCCGAGCCCGATAAGGAGAGTAAGGCTTACAGAGGCAATCTGCACCCAAACACGATGGAGTAGCCACCCCACACTCCATCAACTCAAAGAGGAGAGCCAGGGTGCTGCAATTCAAGCTCGCAGTCAGCTCCTGGGCTTACCTGCCTTACAGATCCACTCCAGGTACCCGTTCAGCTCCCGGGCTTACCTGCCTTACAGATCCACTCCAGGTACCCGTTCAGCTCTCGTTCGATCTGCTGCTGCCTGCGGAGCTTCAGGAACTCCCTCCTCTTCTCCACTCGCTCGCGCTCTTTAGCAAACTCTCTGTGGGAAAGACAGCTAGTGGGTTCAGCAGGGATCAGCACTTTGTTTTTCTACTGTACTATAATATGATGTGAATATACACAGTACTGCGCACACTGTAGCACACAGTGCAAGTAGGTGGCCAATAATTGTAACTACAAAAAGAATCCTAAAGCTAAATCAACATATATACAAAGCCAGGCAAGGCCAGCTGAGATTTATTTTTTAAAAACAACAGGACGCCACTGAAAACGAGATCTCAGAGCGCTATCCTGTACAAACATTTTTGCCATATTATTAATAATAATAATAATAATAATAATAATAATAATAATAATAATAATAATAATAATAATGTCAACAATCTGCTTCAGTTTTTAGTTTTCATTGTGTAACTGTTTTTACTGTCAGGAGTCCTGGCTGATCTCTTGACTTCCCAGCTTCCCAGCTCTGGTCAGGACAGGCCTCATTAAATCGATTGTTTGCTGAGCTAATTAACCCCTCACCTGCACACGCTATGGTTTTTATGGGGCCATTAACAACACATCACTTTATACTGCCTGCAAATGAATGCTCGCTTATGACATTCAGAGAGCTGACTGCTACAAAGCAGAGTGAAACGCATGAGTAAACCCAGCAGAGAGAGAGAAACCAGCGTTGATGAATTGTGGAGATAGAAACAGCCATGTATGTGTGATGTGTGAGTGCGTCTGAGTGTGTCTCAATGCACGTGCGTCTCTGTGTGTGTCTGTGAGTGTCCAGTTAGTTACTCAATTTCAAACTGTCCATCTTCATATTGGATTGTAAAGTGTTAAGAGTAAAGAAAGAGAACAAGAAACTAGATAAAGAGAAACGCAGCAGGAAAGAAAACAGAACCTTTTTTAAAAAAAGAAAGAAAGAGAGATATGCCTCTCCAGAGACGAAACAAAAAAGGAAGACATTAAGTAAAAGCTCAAATTGAATGATTGCAGAGTCCCGGGGGTTGTTTACAACAGAGTTGTGGCTATGCTGCCGATTGTTCTTTCCACCCACTGCTTGCTGGCTCCATGGTATACCTGCAGGCTTGATGCATTAGCTTGTTAATCGCTGCTGAGAGGAACCAGGCGACGAGGATCCCCCGCTCCTCTTCCAACCCCCACGCCCTCCGTCAGAGATCCGATGCCATTGGTCACTTTCCTACGCATTTATAAAACGCAGCCCGCCCCCTGAAGGAAGTCACATTCATTAGGCTGGCATCTGCCACCCACGAGGTTCTGTGAAGGAGCATGGAGTGGAAATCCCTCCCTCTTAATGCAGAACGCATGCTGGGTTTGTTTTTTCGGTGCACTTCCTGCATGTAAGCTCTTTACAAGCCTACGTTGTGCATGTGCTGCACGAAGGGCACACTGTGCTCGTTCTGCTTTCTGCTCCACGGCTGTGGATTTCTTCCACCCGTTACAGATGCACAGCTAAGCAGCAGACCCCGGATCAGAGGGCACAGCTGAGCGCATCGGGAAGGGACAGTAACTACAGCACAGGCAAGGTCAGTTACCAAGGTAGCTATAATTAGAGATTCTTGCAATTAGAAACTGGTTACTCAGTGTTTGCTCCTCATCAGTCATACCTCCTCTGGGATTCTTCTTAAATAAGGAGCCCCTTACGCAGCAGGCAGGTCATTCGCTTCTTGTAAGGGAAGTCTGGTTTCTTCCACTTCAGTCACAAAACCACGAACTGTCATTTGGTGTAATTAATGGAGCCATGTCTACTGGGGCTATATTAAAACATCATGCTGTAGTGACAGTTCCTCCACATTTGTTCTTCTACTTTTCCTCCCCTCAGCAGATCCCAGCTAACAGTTGCACCTGCCCATCCCAGGCGGGGAATTTGTTCCAAGCAGGTCCTAAATGAGTTAATTCACCCTTAGCTGGTTCACTCAACTAATCCTGGACCTGCTTGGAATAAAGAGCAGGACTGGACGGGAACACCACTGAATCCCTGGCGCTTCACCTTCATCTGCTGCGGCAGCGTTTGAAAGCCGCTGGTTCTTAATAATTTAGCTGGAGAATCGAACTTCTGACTTCTGAGGGCCGAGCGAGCCAGGAATGGCTCTGCCCCAGCGCCAGACCCCTCTTCTCATCCCAGCAAGCAGCTCTGTCCCCAGCCCACCTCAAAGACAACAGCCTTTACCATCTAACACAGACCCGCGCTGCGAAGAACAGAGGCGCTGAATTATTCATAGTCACAGCACACGGGGAGAGGACAGGAGAGGAGAGGAGAGGTGGAGGGGAAATGCCATGGGAAATAAAAGACTGTGTGATGCTTTTACTTTAATGGATGGTGTGATGTTAAACTGGGAAAGTGGGACCAGCACACAGAGGGGAGCAGGGGACTCTGGCTAGCCGTACGCCCACTCCGGAATGAGGGAGGGGGGGTGAGGGAGGAAGGGGAAGAAGGAGCAAGTTTCCAACTTGTTTTTTTTTTCCCCGCAATCTGTCCCAGCTGCTGAACTGAAGTATATTATTATACGACCATTTTTTATTCAATCTACTAGATTTTAAAAATGACTTAACCGGAGAGGACACTCGTTTATGATGTCACGACTAGACACTGAGTGCAGATTACAAATTCCACCACATGAACTCTACTCCAATCGGTTCCATGTTCAGTGCATGTTTCAGATCACTGCCCCAGCAGTTCCAGATTGCCCACGCTGTCTGGACAGGAGTCAGCCGAGTGAGTTTGGCTGCAGTCTCCAGGCTGTGGCCGGCGAGGCTGTAGCCGGGGGCGGTGTGACACAGCTGGCTTGTTCTGCTCCACTGATCTTCCACTTTTATCCCTGAGACTGGGGCTTGATTTAATACGTCCAGCTAAGCAGGGCTGCTCCTCTACCGAGACAACAAGGCTTCTGTCCACTCGATGCAGGGAGCTCTCTTTGAACCTTTCCCATTAATTCAGGGTCACCGTAAGAGATCAGGACAGCCGCTAAAACCTCTTGGCCTTATATGGCACTCCAGCACAGCTGGACCCAACCCACCAGCCCCGAGAATGGGGCGATGTTTCAAACTGCAGTGGAGTCCACTGGCCCCCTGAGAATGGGGCGATGTTTCAAACTGCAGTGGAGTCTTCTATATGTAAAGGTCATGTAAAAAGTATATTGTATGCCTTGGACTCTGGCATCCAGTAATATTACAAACTGCTGTGTTTTTCATTATTGTTTGCTGTTGTTGATTGTGGGTGATTATATCAGACAGTCTGGGTTTTATGCTTCAAAGCAACCAAGGGTTGGGGCAAGAGAGAGGGAGGGAAAGTAAGAGAGAAGGAGGAGGGGGAAGAGAGAAGAGAGCAAGACAATGGGAGAGAGGGAAGACAGATGGAAGGGAAGGTGTGCGGGAGAGTGGAGGGAAGCGGGGGAGAGAGGGGGCGGTGTCTCTTACCCGGACAGCACTCCCAGCACCAGGTTGAGCATGAAGAAGGAGCCGATGATGATGAGCGGGATGAAGTAGAGCCAGTTCCATGTGTTTCCTGCAGCGTCATTCGCCTAGAGAGGGAAAGAGAAGCACAGAGAGTGAGACAGCGCCAGAGAAGAAGAAGAAGAAGAAGAAGAAGAAGAAGAAGAACTGGGCTCTACATAATGTAGCAGGTTTATTCCGATAGCTACTCCACAGATTTCATAAACATGCAGAGATCAATCCCAGTCTATGCCACTTTCCCTAATTGCTCTAGAGCTTTGATTTAATTGATTTCTCCCATTAGAAAGAAAAAAAAACACTTAAAAAATTCCTGGATATGTTGGGTTATAAACAGATGAGAGGACTTCTTGTAAGCAGAATGTTTTAAAATCTACAACTGCAATACTTTATTCATTGCTTTTTTATTGATGGGGGACAGGAATCGTTTCCCTGACTGATCCATAATGGGTAATATTACAGCACTGTCCTTCCTGAGTACATATTAAAATAAATACATTTGGGAGTGTGATAGAACACTTGGGTCTCGTTTTAGAAAGAGATTGTTTTAGAAAAACTCCTATGGCATGGAATAGTCTGGACCAGAGTATCCGGGATGAATAACCCAAAGGTATGAGCTAAACGAAGAACAATGGCTGAGATCAGATTTATTTTAATGAGTCGGTTCCAGGAACTATGGGAGTGTGAATGTGTCTGATCCCGGATTGAATGTGTCATGATACTGTGTTTCAGAGGGATGTTGTTGTTTTTAATGATGTGAAATGACTGATGTCTGTTTCTGATCATCTTGCCGGGACCCCCTTGTAAACGAGGAGCCGTCTCAATGGGTTTATTGCTGGTTAAAGAATGAAGAAATACAGATATAAAAAAATAAAAACCCACATGGTACATGCGATTCCATTGGAAATGCTAGGACACCCAACACCATGGAGTAAAATAGATGCATATGAAAACAGAACAGCAGGCTGCTCCACAAACACAGTGAGGATGCTATCGTGCTTCGATACAACAAAACACCATGCCTAAGAATACAAAGGGCATCTCAGAAAATGGGAATCGATTTTCCGGGAGGTGACAAATGCTGGGAAAACTGAACTGAAGCTTCCCGGTCTGCTCACAAAGCCCCCCCCCCCAGCTCCCGCTGCTCTGAACGACAGATTCTTCAATCTTCTCGCTGCACATTGAAGAAAAATAAAAGCATTGGACAGCAATGCACTGCAGTCTTTATTCTTCTCAAAGCTATGCTACCTGGCAAATCTCAGCCCAAGAAATCTGGATGGTCACATTAAGGGGAGTTAGCAAGGTATCAATAACTGAAATAAATGCCTTTGCAAATGGAATGACGAGAGGGTGCATCTGTGTCTAAAACACTGGTTTTCTGGTTGTTGAAGTTTAGAAAAATAAATAAATAAAACGGGCGCCAGAAAGACTTGCATTTTGACCCCTGAATTGCAGACAAACGAGTCAAAGATTTCCATGTAAGGAATGCTGACAAATAAAGGGTTAACATAAAATTGAAAATACCACAGCATGTCAATGTAAACGCATTCTAGAATATCAGAACGCTCAGTCTCCCAGTCTCTCTCTCTCGTCTCAGACCTGTCACTCACATGGAGGAATTAAGATTGATGTCTCTAAAGCAATCTCTGCTGCTGCTTCTACTGTACTGCTGTCCATCCAGTGGCTATCTGATATTCACAAAGAGCTACAAAGTAGAACGTGTTCGACTGCTGTACCTGAAACTAAGAGAGGAGTAGCATTATGCATACTCTGCAGATTTAAAGCTAGGGCGCTGGCTGAGATGCAGTACAGGAAAGCAACGGGGCCTGGAACACATTCTGCATCTGCACAGTACAGGATTCTTCTCTGCATTGCATCAATAGGGATTCGGTGCAAACTGTAGTATCTGAATACGATTCATGCAGAAGCGCACAAGGGAATGTACACAGTAAAACACCCCGACACAGAATGAAAAATGGGGCATTGTAGGGGGAAATGGAGGGCTGGTGAGAGGGGCTTAGCTTAAAAGATACGTTTAATATTGCAAAGCATCTATTTCTACTGCAGTGATCTGTTGGCTTAGGGGAGACATACTGCAGCAAATTCCAAGGTCTGGTGCAGTTCCACCAAAAAACAGGATCTAGAGGTATTTGTTCTTTTGAGGGGAGATGCATCAAAATCGACCTAGTTCAGGGACATAAAAAGGTTAGCACACAGATTGTGCATACAGTGTGCATTTTAAATGCGCATTGCTTTCCAGTGCATATAAAGACACTAGCATGTGTGTGTAGAGCAGTTAGATTTGACGTCCAAGCTAACAGCAGCACAGTAACAGTATAGGGGAAAAGCAATAAGGACTGCTTTGCACACCTCTGTGGTTTGATATCCTGTTATGTGTGGGCTTGTGGAATTCTCTATTGCTGTTTCTGCTCTGAGTTCTGTTACTAAATAACCTGGCAGGATGTTTCCTCCTGAAAACTCTGGTGGGTTTTAGGAATGGCCACTTGAGGTGGTCAACTGCACTGCACAGTGTGCTTCCTCTGCTGCCATGGCAACTGTGAGCTAGAACATACAGCACATAGGAAACCTCTGAACAGAATCACAAGGGGGGTGGGGACCGGAATATTACTCATAAAAATAAAAATGTAATTCAATATGTTAACGTGACATGATTCAGCAGGTTTCATTCCACTATATGAAGCACAATAATGAGTTAATTCTATAGGGTGATGCAACACTTTGGCCATAGCTGTACAGTGCCAGATGCTCCATGACTAAAAGCTTATCCAGATCCCATCCTGCTCGCAATGGAAGTGGAGTAAGGGCTGGGAAATGGAAGGGGCTGAGTGAATGAGATAAGCAATGCAGGTTCCCCAGGGGACTGCGTCAGGCTGACTGTAGCAGAGAGAGAGAGGCACAGCACTGCTTCAACACCCCTGCCCCGAGCAGGACAGGAGAATGACATCAAGATATGGACGCAAGATAGCATCAGTGACCCTTCAAGATAAGAGTGTGCTTTCACCAGCCGCACAGATAACACTTTGAGTGGCAAAGCAGGATGCACTGCTCCCTTTCAGCTTTTTAAATCAAACTTAAAAGTTGAGTTTATGAAACAGCTTTTTAAAATCACATTTAAAAGTTGATTTTATAAAACAGTATTTCATTGTTTATCTGTTTGTTACCCTTCTGTTGCCACTATTTTTGTGTCGTCTGCAAATTTAACAAGTTTGCTTACTATAGCAGAATTTGAGTCATTAATGTAGATTAGGAATAGCAGAGGAGCTAATACTGATCCCTGTGGTACTCCACTGGTTACCTCGCTCCACTGTGTGGAGAATACAAATGCATATTTCATGGAAAGAGTAGAGAAAAAGAAAAAGCGAGCACAAGGGATTACTCTGCACCTTGAAATCTGTGCGCAGAACTGCAGCTGTACAGTGCGAGCCCCAAGACACTACGAAACCAGGCTTAAAGTCCATTCTTCTAATATAATGAAGCTCACAAATCAAGTGCTGAAGCTGGGGCAAATCCCCTAGGAAGCTACTGCATGCTCACATGAAGGTAGTTTATGTTGTGTCAGAATTACTCCATAAAACAGTGTCTTATATGTGTCGCTGCATACACTAAAATTACCTTTAGCTGGTGTGTGAAATAAACAATGTGTTTTGCATGTTGGATGGGGACAAACAGACAAGCATGTGGTATTAATATAGACTGCTGGCTTCTGCATTAAAAGTATTCTGAATTATTTACAGGGTTTGCATCCACAGAGGTCCACCCATTGTAGCAAAGACAGACAGACCATAACATTATAATTGCATTCCACGCAATATGCATACCGAATTCTGATTGCTCAAGAAACCTGTTAATAGCTATGCGCTCCACGCGAGTCTCGGGTGAGCCTGGAAATCACTAGGCAGCCAGTAATGCTAGAATAGACAGCGTCGGTTTCATACACCCATTGTCTGCATTTTTAAGAGCATATGCAAACTGGCTTTTCAATAGCCAATGGAATCGCGGATATTCATAGCACGACACTTCGCTTTCTGTTGGGGGTATAATTAAACGATAATGTGTTTTAGGTGAAGCAGTCACGGAGATAAGCATTACGCGTTCTCATTATAAACAACAAAGGCTTGCCGAGACCGCCTTAAAAATGAATCATTGGTATTATGCACTGTTAAATTACCTTTCGGTAAGGTTACACCGCTTACAAACAAATAACAAGTTACCTTGTTATACCTCGGTCCCTTCTGCAGAGATGACAGACTTAAGTTTGTTTTTTTTTCAAATCAAACTAGTGCATCGTAAGTATCAATACAGCTTGGTTCCTCATTTACAATAAGAATATAAAATAAGTCAATATTTTGACCACGTATTTTTCCCCTCTTTCTAGAAGCATGATTGCCATATTCGAAGCGGGGATCAGGAGGGGCTGTGGGTTTAACTTGGTGTAGGCAGCGTAACATACAGAGAGGCAGGCACAACTCTGCTGTGTGTAAGATAAAAAGAGGCAACTCGTTTCAGAACCATGGACAGCAACCCGCCAACCAACATCAAAACCAACAGCGTGGCACTTTCAATCGCAGGCACACTGGAATTGAGGTTGAGAGCAATTCCGTGGAACTGAAGAAACTGCTGCGCTCATAGAGTTAATTTTTTTATGATAGGTTCTGCAAGTTTATTCCAGTCTGAATCACAGGATTGCTTGATGAACTAAATCTGAACTAAGGTGTGACTGATCAAGTACTTGCATTAATGCCTTCAATTCGGAAACAAAAAAAAGAAAAAGAAAAAGAAAATTGAGCGTGCACATGAGCCCAGCAACACTGGGAAACTAAAACACAGCTCAGCTCCAATCCAAACTGATAAGTGTAGCCGTTTGTAGCTTCTTCCACCCTGTCCTCTGCCTGCGTGTGCAGCTACAACTCTGTGACTGATTAAGACAGCCCAGTATTTGATGTGCTGGAATATGAATATATGCGATTTGAATTCTACGCAATTACTGCTCAGACAACCGCTACCTGATATTTAGGATTAGTTTTCCGCGATAAAAAATAAATAAATAAAAATAACACATGCCTAAATAGATGCAATTAAGAGAGAGTTCTAATTAGCACAGCTTAATTGTGATGCAGGGAGAATTAACTCAACTGCTACGAAATGAAACTCGCTATGCTATAAATATCCAGAGTTAGCAAAATTATTACTGAGTCTGCAAACCCAGACTCTTTCAACCATGTATTGGAGCTAAGCAGCAGGAAATGAGGCACTGGTGTTGAAACTAACTCAAGTGTCTCCAATAATGATCTGAATATTTTTCTTCTGCTGTTTTTTTTGTGTAATCCCATCAATATAAATGGTAACCCTGGGCAACAGTTCAGTTCTTACCCTTTGATGGTCCCCTCCCCACCCTGTGTATTAAAAAAAAGCACAGACATATGTTAGGGAACCTTAAAACACATTTGGGATTGCAACAATTCGTTTCAGTGCCTGGAGAGAAATAAAATAAATAAATAAATAAATAAATAAACATTTTAAGCACATTTTATAAATCAGCTGGGACCTTCTGGAAATAGTCTGAATGAAAGTCAGGTTATTGAATCTCTACCTTGTATCAGGTCCCTGGGCAGCCCTATTCAATGGGACTTGGTGCTAAACTATGTTTTAATTGCCTTGGATGACTAACTCGACGTGCCTTGGGAGTCAGTAGGCAATCGGATTTGCTCAGTGCTCAGTAAATCAACAATGGATAAATGAGTCAAGCATTGTCACAGCACCGGCTCACTGGCTGGAACATTGAAGACATGCGATTTATCAGGGACCACCCCGAATGCACTAGTGACCTCGACACTCCCCCAGAGTAACACAAGAGAGACAAGCTCTGGGGGGTTGGGGCCATTGTGCACAAACTGCTTACTACCTCGCCTCATGAAAAATGCATTTGTGCTCCCCCTGTTCTGCCCTGCTGTGATCCCTACACTGCTTAACTGTCCAGGATTTCCTGCCAGCGTTTGTTTAAGTCGGTAATTCATGCTCCATGCTCACGTCCAATATGAAACAGCTGATAAAACTGCTCAGCCTCTCCCCTGCTGTGGTCCGCTGGCGACAAACTAAATTATAGTGCCCTTAACTGAGCATACACACTCTCTGCACCATCTCTGTGGTTTGTGTGCATTGTCAAATGCACCATTCTAATGCCTCTGACTACACAAAGGTTTTGCAGCTTTTACAGCTATGTAGTTATCCCTAATCGTGCCTAATTTTTGTTCCGTGTGGTTTTGGGGATAGAAAAAAAAAAGAATGTGAATATATGTATACAAAATTCCCCTAAAATAGGGAATGAAAGCATGCAGTGTTTGTGAAGGTATAACATGTGAATTATATTCCTCTGCCTTATAGGACCTGGGAACTGTAATTATACTGTAATACTGCACTATAAAAGAGTTTCACAATGGGTCAATTCTGAGGTACATTTCTGAGTTAATTGCTATCGGTGATTGAAAATGACAGCATTAGCTAGCAGGAACGCTGCAGTGTTTTGCTTATCAGCGGGGATGGATGCAGAATGCTATAGTCTCTCCACTGAGGCATGGCTCTGTGGTGTACGAGGGAGTCTGGAAGCCAGGTCGTCCTTCAGCTGGATACAGGCCTCCTTCCCTTTAGCTCAGAGGCATGTGCGCTGCTAACTGAACCACCAGGCCTCGTCAGTAGCGTGAATGCCACTAATTTGGTTGGACGGCATCCCAGTTAACTTCCACAGGGAGCAAACACTTTACAGTTTCCAATCACAGCTCAGGCAGTGGGGGAGATGGGGGGGGGCACAGTGCTGTGTGTTTCAGGGCAGGCACTTGCAAGCTTTCCTGCGCTGGCATCTCATGGTGGCATAAAGCAGCTTTCCTGCCCTGCCCTGCCCTGCCCTGCCCTGTGCACCCTCCCTCTGCACGGTACAGGACTGGCAACGCCAATGGAAGATGCAACCAACGTGGATAAACCAATCAAAAGAACAGAGGTGTAAATTTCTAATGCACTGCAAATGTGTTCTGGAAATAATATCAAACAGCCCCATAAACCAACACATACAGCTTTATTGTATATATTATTATTATTATAATTACCCGCTGATATTTCTATGGGATATTTATTAACTTGGCACAGTGCCATCCGGTGGATCATGCAAACCTCCATCAACATCCAAACCCCGGTGTTACATGAGCTACACAAGCTCTCCCAAGCTCCATCTCTCTCTCTCTCTCTCTCTCTCTCTCTCTCTCTCTCTCTCTCTCTCTCTCTCTCTCTCTCTCTCTCTCTCTCTCTCTCTCTCTCTCAGACAGCTGCTCCACTCTGCAAGCTGGCAACAAAGCTAAGCGGCACTCGACCAGGATCAGGGGCTGTTTATCTGGAAGAGCCAAAGAGCCCTCTGGCTACTCCTCGGCCCTCGATAATGCACGATCGGAGATGAGACTACGGCACTTTGCATTAAGGATGTCCACATGGCAGCGGCGCTGAACAGAGTCAGTGAGATGCAAGAAATGTTTGTCTGGAGAGGAAGCGCTTGCGAGTTGTGTCCCCCCCCCTTTCATAGCAGGCAAAAATAACCATTACTGGACAAAGTGTATATATATATATATATATATATATATATATATATATATATATATATATATATATATATATATATATATATATATATTGTATTTTAAAATGAATATATACATTTATTGGAGGTTTTATTCATAAGTGCATAATTCAACAAAAGTCTGGTGCTAATATGTCAGTTTACCTTTTTCTTGACTCGAATGTGAACATAATGAATAAAATATAACCACCATGTACTATATGGATGCGGTTCTGAAAATTGAATTATTTATATTTTCATTATTCTATGAAACATAAAATAAAATAAAAAATCTCTCCATCATTCAATTCTCTCTCTCTCAATATATATATATATATATATATATATATATATATATATATATATATATATATATATATATATATATATATAAGTAGAGGTTTGGTTTAATGCAAGCTGCAGTTAATCTCACAACCAGTATGAAATCATCACATTAACTGGGGAGCTGAACCATTACTGAAAATAAAAGATTTCTCAAAGAATAACTCCCTCTGGCAGAGTCACTGCAGCACAGGAGGGTCATAAAAAGGCACTTTTTGCCTGTGCAAGTTTAACAAAAACAAAACGCCCAGTACTGTACATGCAAATGACACGGATGTACAATGAAAACAGTGTGCTGGAGCAATGGCTTTTGCAGTACATACATGGCATTGTCATGTTGTCAGCGCGGTGTGAATAGCGCTATTCTGATCTCCGCTTGGGAAGAGAAAGTGTTTGGAGTGTTGTATAATGCAGCAGCAGGCTTCGACAGGTTAACATATGGTGTTCATGAAACACTTTTGGCAACAGATTGAAGCCTGGGACACTGTGAATCAGGCAACGTTTCTAACAGCACTACAGTGCAGAATCCCCTTCGCCTGCTTGCACGGAACCGCTCTGCAGAAATACCCATCATCCGGGCGTGACCTTCTCCAGGGCGAGGCTGTGAACGGGAGGAACAGGGAGGTAACTGAATGCTGTTCAAAGTGCACGAGGGCCGTGGGAAGAAAGCCTTCACTTCCGTTTGCTTTAGTCTCGGGATCCACGTATCTGACTCTCTCGTGTGCTTCAGTTTATTGCTCCCCCTCTTCGTTTCTCTCTCAAGCCCGCCAGGAAGTCTTTTACAGGTACAGTGCAGCTGTCTATTGCTCCCTGTGGGAGGCAGCCCTTTACACCGCGGATGGAAACAGTTCGGAGGCAGTATGGTCATGTACCCCTCAATCCCATTCCACGAGCACCTACATTCTCATTGAACAGCAGCACACAAATACCACAGCGTCTTAACTGGGACTCACGCCTATAAAAGGGTAGCACTGTAATGGATTTGAGTGAGGACCTTTCTCACTTTTCTTCACATTAAGGCGCCCGAACTTCATCCACACCAAGACGAACATCACCCCTGTTATCATAAAACGTCAAACCACTCGCTCGTAAATTCTTAGGGAATTTTGTAAGAAACGAAGGGCTCGGTTCAATTAACTTGAAGGTAGGAAATTAAAACGTATTTCTATTTTTGTTTCAGGACCAACGACGTGTTAATAACTGAATACAAATAAGACCAATTTGCCAGATATTCTGTGGGGGTTTGTTGTATTGTGTGACGTGCTGTGAGCACTTAAGTACAGCGTCTCTGGTCTCGAACGCGCTCCCCTTCACACTCCCTCAGTGCCGGCTGTGCTGGCTGTGTACTCACACTGTACAGGATCTCCACCCAGCCCTCCATGGTGATGCACTGGAAGACGGTGAGCACTGCGAACAGGATGTTGTCGAAGTTGGTGATGCCGAAGTTGGGTCCGATCCAGTACTCCCTGCACTCTGAGCCGACGGGACAGGTCCTCGCAGGGGGCTCGGTGCCGCAGGGGTAATCTACCGCCTGCTCACCTGGAAAAGATCGAGGAGGAAGCCAGTTAGAACAGCCTGGCATCTGGGTCAACAGGGATCTGTCTACCTGTAACCTGGAGCTCTATCTAGGTGTACCGTAACTACAGTGATATGCCTAGCTAGCTATACATCCCTCTGTTTCTATAACTCTCCCTCTTACTCTATCAGGTTTCTCTATCTTCTATTTACAGACCCAACACTCTCTGTCTATCTACAGTAGCTACAGTAATCCATCCATCTCTCTAGGTCTCTGGCACAAGATTACAAGATTTCTCTGTCTGCAAAAGTCTCTCTCTGTAGATTGGGCCCTCTCTATATAACCTCATAGATTTATATATTTAAATGATATGTAGATAAATCAATCTATTTGAATATGCATCCACTTTTTGTTTAAAAATCGATCTGTGCTGAAAAAAATAAAACAAGCAAACTGCCCCAGAGCAGAAAAGACAAAAATGCAACTCTGTTAATTTCAAGTTAATAATGAACATTTGAATCTAAATACAGACTCCAATTAATATTGGCACTGCTGTCAATTGGGTTAGAGATAGTATCAGGGTTAGAGTTAGAGTGAGGATCAGGGTCAGGATTAGGCTTAGAGTGAGGATCAGGGTCAGGATTAGGGTTAGAGTGAGGATCAGGGTCAGGATTAGGGTTAAGGTTAGAGTTAGGGTCAGGATTAGGGTTAGGGTTAGAACTCTGTGAAAGCACCTCCATAGCTCCGATCACAAGCCAACAATACATTAGTCTAAAGCTCTGTTAACCATGTGCACTCTTACGTAATCCCATTGCGTCTGAATCTTGCACGCTGGCGCAACACTGCAACTCCTAATTGTATTAAATATGGCCTCTGAAGCCCCTGCCAGTGCACTGAAGAATCTCATGACCGCGCAGTGCAGTGGACACTGTGATCAAGCCCAGGATTAACAAGGCTCAATATTTTAATGCCGCCAGCTTCTGCATCGTTCCTTCAACGGGATCTAGAGGGGTAAATATTAGATCAGCAAATGTGACGACTCCCAGAACAGCTGCAGGCAGTCTTTATGCACTGCAGCACAGAGGGCTTCAGCTAGCTGACAGCTCCAGCTACAATCAGGCTGCAATCCTGGAAATGCAGGCAAATACAAGCCTCTTGTTGACTTTAATGTTTTGTCACAGCTGCCGATTTCCGTCGGTCACGGAAACGGATCTCCATCCTGCACGCTTACCAGTTTAACTGTAACATCGAGAACGAACTTGTGCAACTATGTGATCCCATGCTGACAGCCTTTAACCTGTTTCAGCATCCCTAGCTTTATTTCCCCCACAAGCAGAAGAGCATTACATTCCATCAGCTCTACCAATGTGATCTCATTAATGATGTTCCATTTGAATTCTGGTCCTGGAGTTCTGCCGCATTTCAGTAGGCGTGAGGAAATGATCTGGTGCTTCAAGACCTGGACTGCACTTTCACATGTTGAATTGAACCATTAAGGACATGGTTGGAACAAAGACCTGGACTTGACACACCCCTGCATAAGAAGCCATTGCAGGAACTCAATGACAGTGCAACACTTTTTTCAGCTACCTACTACTGTAGGCAAGAAATCTCAGCGCTTAAACGCCAGTTCTTGAATCCGTGCAAACAGATGAACATGCACTTTTTAATTGGTCACGTACAGCACCACACTGGACATAGCACTTACAGTTAGGATACTCTGCAAAAAAAAATAACAAATAAATAAGAACTGTGTTGATGATTTTGCTTTTGGAGTTTGTCCAAACATTGGTGGTACAATGTGTGCTGTTTGTCGTTAAAGTGTGTGTGTGCGTATCGCAAAGGTATTGAAGCTAGCATAGCGGTAATTAAAATGTGCAGAGTGACGAGCTTCAAAAATTTACAAGGCGAACAATAATTGAATACCTACTGTATAAACACACCTATCATTCTATAAAAAAAATATACAATAAGTAACCTGACATTTGAAACAGACACTTTTGACACCACAAACTTTCATGATATAGCGTGACACTGAATTTTTTTTTTTCTTTTTGTCCCAGCCTGTCCTCATGGTTATGTATTTATCAGTTTGCCTTGCTTTTTAATATGCTTTGCCATACCGCTCTGGGCTTTACAGTGCTTAACTATGCTTTCCCATGTGTTATTACACTGTGCTATGCTTTTACTAGTTTATATGAGGGTGGCTCCTCTGCAGTGAGAGTTCGAGATTAACGCTGATAAGAGTGTTAAAAGCCGGGCGTCCTGATTCCTATTGCTCGTCAGTCAGTGCTTCGAAGAGCCTACCTGTTTCGTTGCTGAAGCAGGTCTTGTGGAACTTGCCCATGTAGAACTCCAAGCCGATGATGGCGAACATGACGATAGCGAAGAAGAGCAGCATCCCGATCTGCAGCAGGGGCACCATCGCCTTCATGATAGACTTCAGGACCACCTGGAGACCTGGGGGATAGAGAGCAGGAGAGAGACCGGTGTAACAGGGGGGCGGAGGCTGGGCATGAACCCGCGACACCGCGCAAGCAGGCGTCTTAACCACAATGCAAAAGAGCCGGGCTCGTCTGCATCTGTGGTTTAAGAGCTTTTAACCTTCTCTCATCTCACCGTCAAGAGAGACAGGACAATCCATAACGACAGTGCCTCACACAACACCGCCTGTTACACAGGCAGACAGCCAATCAGGTCATTAAGTTAACCAGCTAAACCCAGGTGAAACTGTGATCAGACTGACAATAGGATCAGCTTTCACATCATGCAGGCACTTCATGCTGTAGTCTTGGAGCATCACCAGCTAAAAGGTGTGGTGCTCCCCTGTGAAAATGCTGCATTGTGCGTTTTTTTTTTTTTTTTAATCTTATCTCAACAATGGTCAAAGCCCTCTTTGAGAACGATGGTGGCCGTACCAAGCAGTGGATGCAATCAAATGTGAAGGTGTTGCGAGCACAAAGTCAAAACCCTTACTGAAGCAGGAACCCAAAGGATAATTTAGTCTTTTTTTTCTGAAATATAATGCAGCCAGAGAGAGTGAGCAAATCTGAAACCAACCAAATTCTGAATACCTACACATATATATATATATATAGTTATACCGTTTCAGCATCTCTATCATTCATGTACTTACTTGGAATCCCTGATACGAGTTTCAGCGGCCGTAGCACTCGGACAGCTCTTAAGGTCCTTAGATCAAAGTCTGCCCCGATTGTGGCCAAAATACTGCAAAAAAAAAAAAAAAAATTCAATTAGTACTTTCAGGACTGACGTTCTTGAATTTTAGCCACTGGCTTTTCTAAAGCTGTGGCTCACGTTGTGAGTTATAGCCACCGAACATCTAGGGAACTAAAAGTAAACTTTGGGAGGTATGCAGTGGGGTTTGCACCCCAGGCAGTGGGCTGCAATCATATCTCACAATAGAAGGTGGTGCTGTTTCACACAATATGATGATCAGTTTTTGTGCACAATAGCAGCACTCGGTTGCAACTGACCTCAAGTAGTCAATATAGATCTATATGTGGATTGTAATACATGTTGTACTATGCATCATATAGAGAAGCCAAGGGAACTGTATGAAGGGAGGAAACTTCAATAAAAAAAATATATTACATACAGTATTTTTGTGTAGTGTATTTGCAACACGCAAAATCCTTTTTTTCAACACAGTTCAGCTGGTTTTAATGAGAATATTCAGCAATGCAGCCGGCGATATGTGTAAGACAGACACAAATACAACAGGTCTCTCTCTCTCTCTCTCTCTCTCTCTCTCTCTCTGAAGAGATTTGCTCAGATCAGGTTTCTGTAGACAGGCTATAATGATCCACTGCACACTGCCTGATTACTTCTGCACGTTAGCATTTCAACGCTGTCTCAGCCACTCCAGGAACACTTTCCTGGTCTTACACGTCGATACCAGCTCGATAATGCAACACTGGATGGGCTCAGCAGCTGCCCCAGACAGACTCCTCTCTCCCTGGCTGTCTGGCAGAACGGTGGGGGAGGAGGATCTGTCATACCAGCGGGAGCGTTCAGTCTGCACAGGGCTGTGCTCGTGAACAATGACTGCAAAGAGGTTACCGTTTTACTGTACATCAAGCTCAAAGAAAAACGATCTCAAAGCTATTAGCTCCAAATTGTCAACATTTATTTTCTGAAAAAACCAACAACAAACAAGTTCCGGCTCCTTACAAACCCCGGAATTACATTTCTGGTTTGGCAATTGTTTTGGGTGCATTTTTCCCTTTCAGAAATGGTGCCAACGACGATTTGGAGTCGCTTTGAGAATCTATCCCTTTCTAGTTATTCTATGGCTGAAGGATATTGTGGTATAAAATGCATTAACAACTAACCCCACTCCCAAGCCCCCCCCCCTCCTTCTTCTACGCAGTTAAAGCCTGCAAGCACTTCTCTCTCTTCTTGTCATCTTAAATCTCCCATATTTCAATGTCTTGCGCATGTTATCTCTGATGCATTTTCTGCTCCCTGCAGGGATGAGGGTAATCACTTTAAGACCACCGAAATGCAATAACAGCTCCAGTAATGAGCAAATGCAATCATGAAGTGGGGCTGGTTTGCTGGTTTATTGTTCGGGGGCGCATCTCTAAAAACCGTTAAGGAAACCCTACTTCTTCTTTTTCTTCTTCTTGAGAATGGATTTGCACCAATTAGGCACGCTTGTACATTTCAGTGGTCCCGGACCACAAAAAGGATGTAATGCATGCACAGCCGGCAAAATTGTTACTCAAGCTTTCAGCTAGCAGACCTCCATAAAGCATCCCTCTTGAGAAGTCCCTGGCTCTGCCACGGTTTAGGTTTCAGGATCAATCACAGAGGAATGTCAGAACATTTGCGGTGGCCGCTGTTACTGATCCAGTCAAGCGAACGTGCCCCGTTTTATCTCGTATCTTAGACCTGCAGTCCTTTCAGCAAAAGTGCAAAGTCATACAGGGCCATGTGCAAAGCTTGTGCAGCAATACAGTGGTGCCCTTTTTTATACAGCGGTTGCTTTAGCAAAACGCTAAACAAGCAGAACAGAGTTCCTCCAATCTGTAGCACCCGGCACAGCAGAGGACGTTCAAGGCAAATGAACCAAACTGTTGTTTTAACAGGCTTAGTCATCTAAAGAGGGTGCCTTGCAGAATGTGTCACTGTGAATGCAGCCCCCACCAGGCAAGCTTAAAAGTAGCTGGAGATTGCTGCAATCTCCATAGCCCTCTGTGCGAAGGAGTAACGCCACGGCTCAACAAAGTTAGCAGTATATCTGGGGTTTTAGGCATTGAAAACTGCACTGGGAGAAACTGTACGCACTGGTTGCTTCTTTGATTGTAATAAAAAAAGAGAAAATATATGTATAGCAATTCAATTAAATGAATGTACCGGTACTGTATATAAATTAGGGTGAGCCCTTGTGATACATGCATGAGTAGCTCTCCATCTCTCCTCTGTTACCATAGGAAATATCCAGCTCCCGCTCCACCCTTTAAAAAGGTTAAATGAAATTGTCACGTAAAAAAAAACGACGTCTGTGGCTATTTTATAACCGGGGCCAGAAAGCTCAATCTGCTTAGCAGCTTCTGTTGAGTGAGCCTAATTGTGTTTATCAAGCGGTTTACCCAGAGTGCAGCCCTCCAAGTATTAAGGGTATTGGACCAAATAAGCGCTGTTATAGTCAGTTACAGGTCACTGGGCTCTCAGAGGAGGCGTATTCCAGCATTGAACATAGAGTTTCCTTTTTATAATCCTTTTAATAGCCAGTTGGAGATTGGCTTCCAGGACGTTTCGGGTTTGAGTTCTCCCCCACCCCACTGAAGTTTAATTGGCGATTCTAGAATTCATTCGCATTGTTCTTTTCCCGGAACTCTGAATTTGAGAGTTCTCAGCTGAAATATGCATCTGTATGAGCATGTGGCACCTGTGGGCCTTCTGCAGAGGGTCAAAAGGTGGGAGAACTGGCCTGTCCGGGCTAAAGCTCTAACATGTGATACATGCGGTTACAAGACAACCCAGATCATGTGAACTGGTTACATGTATGGACACTATGCTTTTGCATGATGTGCTTCGCAACATAGCAGCTCACACACAAGCGGCTCGTGACAGGTATTATAAAGAGCCCTTCAGATGGATGGAAGCGTGTTAACAGGATGCACTCACTGTAAGAATGCAGTAAACCGCGCGGATCACGGTACCCTCCCCTGACTACATAACAGGCGCTGCAGTATTCAAAACCACTCAGCGAGAAAAGCGTTGTGTTTATTGTGCCATTCCTCAGAAGAAACCAATTATTTCTAATGATTTGAAAAGCAGCTGCATCAGTTACACACGTTATAATGTTATATATGTTGAATAATGAATTTACAGGGCATTGCCGAGGCGTTTCCTGCGTATCATCAACGCGGCGCTATCCTGGGGAGATAGGCGTTTATTTATTTAACTAGTTCGCTCGTCCGTTATTTGATGGTGCTGGCGACTGTGAATCCTGCTGCGTCACCTGGCCAGAGCATCACACTCACGGAGCCGGTGACCACTAAGAGCTGGGATTCGGAACAGGTACTGGTTTCTTACCAGATAGCTAGCTGATGCACACAAACTTCTGTGCAGGTTTACAGCAATCCCATTCATCTAGGAGTCTGTGCTTGAAGCAGCTTCTTGAGCCAGTATGGCCAGCTGAAGACCAGCAGCATAGCCCGGTGCTGGAGTTTGCTGTCATTTCCACAGTTCTTTCATAGGAACAGTCTGTGCAGTGCTAGCATTCTAATTGAATCCAGCTCAGTACGGCAGCTGTTCTGCGTTACAAAGTGGAAAGAAGAACCAAACCACTTTATTACGCTGTATCTCTTTAGCATTTAATAAGACGCCATCAGTCACCATTATCCCCCACATGGCAACCATTCAGCCCAGCCATTGGTCACAGACGGGCGCTCGGGCTACAGTGAAGGGGTGAGCTGCTTTGGAAGCCACATGCCGATGATTCTGGATGTTGTTTCGCTTGCAGAGATTAATGTGTCAGCGCAAGACAAGGACTGCCTTTTAATATCCCCCTTAAGACGCATTATCAGAGGCACGATATTTCATCACTCCCGGCTCCAATATATGAACGGTGATGCTATCAGCCATCAGTCATCTATGATCCCCGTCAGGCTATTTGTTAGACGCTTATTGAGGCGGCCGGACTGGAATGTCATGTGGTATCACTGAACTGAAACATCCTGTATGCTGTGTAACAAAACCTCACGCATGTGCACACAGGTACGACATGCACCGGATCTCCCTTCATTAAATAATAAACGTACTGCTAGTTCAGTTTCATCAAGGTTAACTCAATCCAAATTAATGACAAGAACAACAGGCAGAGTATATTGTTTATGCATATTTAATTATATATGAAACACTCTGAATCTACTGTACATTGCAGTGGCACTGTACACATGAGAGTAATCAAGAAAAGCAGTATAATAATAATAATAATAATAATAAACACACTTCAAGGTTATTGCTCAGTTTAACTGTACAGTAATAGTCAGATAGTATTACTGTTAAACTAAAGGGTATTTATTAAAAGGTGCGGTTACCTGCTCAATATACTGCTGTGTGTGTCCTAGTGCTGCTTTTCTTAATTACTTTCATGTGTACAGTGGCACTGCTATGCACAGTAGATTTCATACATACCGGTACTGTACATAATTCAAGTCCTTATTAAATATTCATAAACAATATATTCGGCCTGACAAATGATTAAGGGCTCGATTCACTTCAGACTTTGCTTTGCAGGAGTGCAAAAAAAAAAAACGTCATGATGATCTTTTTTGTGCCGTTGATTAAACAGTGCGTTCATCTCACAGTCTCCGCTGTCTTATTGCAATGACTTCCTCTAGGTCCTGGTCTCCCTCGACGCCCTGTACTGGGGGGGGTATGTTATGTTGTAAGCCTAAAAGGAGTGGGTAGTGCCCCCACCGCCTCCTCCCCTCAGCCCAGCACACTCAGTGACCAGTCAGGGCTGTAGCCTTTTCCTGCAGATCCTGCTAATTGGCCCAGTAAAGGTCTCCTTGCTCTGCGCGGGCACCGGTGATAACGTCAGACTGCTTTTTAAGGGCACAGTCTGCCAACGCAGAGCGACTCTTCAATAAATCACCCTGGCTCCGCGGCGCAGCAGAACGATCCCGCTGCACTAGTTTATACCACTAGCTGCTGCTTCTGCGTCTGACTCTGCTGGAGCCGAGAGCACAGGAGGCTGAGCGATGGAACAGTGTAGCAAACCAGTCTGTTTGCTAAATATCGACCGTGAGCTGTACTGGTATACTGTCTACCCCACTGGGTAAAAGCTCAGGCGATCGGACTCGAACTGTTTCAATTTAAGAATAGGGAACCACAAGCTTTAACAAAATTGTGTGGACAAAAAATAAATAAAATGAAATAAAAAACACAATGCTGCAGCACTTTGTACTAATCTCACACCTCTGAAGTGGAGCGATAAGCATTCATTATTGACACGGACAGACGTGAAAGTGAGTAATTGAATTTTTCACAAGTCAGCTTGGGAAACTGGTTTTTACAGTAGAAGGCCAGTGGGTTCATTTAACAGTTATTAAAATAACTCATCCGTCCATCAGCCTACCTGTCCATCAGCCTACCTGTCCATCAGCCTACCTGTCCATCAGTCTATCAATCTATCATTAAAAAGATGGTCATGGAATAAACCGTTATCCACCAGCACAGGAGTATAAACTCTGCTCCAGCAGGCTGTTCATCTGTAGTGTTCAACACCTTAGAAACAATCTACTGATTTTTTTTTTTTTTTGGTGGGGACAAAATCCAAAACGACCAACCACTACAGCCTGGTCTTATGCTTCTGATTCTGGACCATCTGTAAACTTCTAGATATCCATACAGTTAATAACAGGACTGCAGTGGGCATGTTGTCTGCCTTTCTGAACTCCCTTTTCTCATGCAGAAAAGAATCGTCCAGCACTCCCTGTCTGGCTTGGAGGCAGACGTTTCTTTCAGCGTTGACATCAGCAAAGTGCGGATGCGCACATTTCACACAGAGCTCCAGTGAATCACACCTCCAGGACTGAATCACTGAAGTTAATTCAACGGCTAAAATATTAATCAAGCACCCGTTTAATATTAATGCATTTAAAATGGAGGCACATCTGGGTTTTTTATCGTGACTACTGGCAAATCCCACCTGCCACAGTTTTTCTTTGTAATCCGATTTAATTAAATCTACATGCACTTTTATATTGGAATCGAGCAAAACCCGCCTGTCTTTCACAGCAACACTGACTCCTGCCAGATTCAATTCAGACACGCCAACACCTGGAAAGCACTGGCAAAGAGGAGGCACATCTTTCAGGGAGATCTTTCACTTAGGCTCCTCATTGCACAGTACAGGGAGTAAGTAAGTGTAGTCTCTGGTATTAAAATGAATACGTTTGCACTACACTATGCTGTATTATTGATGTGGCGTTTCATTATATACAACAAGCCTTTCCAGACTGCACACTGAGTGTCTTCGATCTCTTTCCAGTATATTCCTGGATGTATATTTCTGCAGACTAACCCAGCCCATTCCTCTCTCTAGGATTGCTGCAGTTTGAATCATGCGAGGGGAGCTAGTCATTCACTGGTGTGGAGGCACGCTGGGCTTTTAGTGACAGATGGGACTGACTTGCCCTCCTTGTTGACCTGTGGGGGTTCAATGCAATCGAGGAATGCAGATCCCTTTTGTTATTGCACTGGTTAATTTCCTTGGGTAAATCATTCACGACTATTACATGAATAATGCAGGTCCCCCTGTCCTGACTGACTGATCGGAAAAGACGGTTACTAATCACTAATAATCAACAAATCTCAACATATCCGATATGCATTCATTTAAATAAATGTATTAATGTTTAACTCAGTTAGGGGGTTTTTTGCACATATTTTTTGCTTTATAGTATGTTGTATATCATGTGGCATTTAAAAAAAAAAAGTACCATATAAATGATAATAATAATAATAATAATAATAATAATAATAATAATAATAATAATAATAATAATAATGAATCCCACTTCAAAATATACAACGTCATAATGCACACAACAGTCCCAATCTATTGATTTTTCTTTTTAATTAAAAAAAAAAAAATCAAAGCAAAATTGAAATATAAATTCATGCAACAAGCATGACTGAACGAGAAGCAGTATGTGTTTGTAACTGAAGTGATTCATCATCAGCGATGCCTTAATCAAAGCTAAACAAATCTGAGTCGAATTCAAGACCCCCATTGCCTTGAGTTTGAGCTCAGTTACAACATCTTTTGCGCGGGCAACTAGCAATACAGGCTCACAGGAAAACCTGGATCATTGGCTCAAACAGCTACACAGTGGGAGTCTTGAATTATCCCCAGGATAATACATCTTCCAGCCTCTTTTTGTATATAAAGCTAATTGAAATGGACCCTGGCTGCACGTCCCCTATTACAAACTATTACAAATGTAATGCCTGTAACGCTTATGATACCAGGCAGATGATTATGATCGCTGCAGTGCTTACAAAAAGACGAGAATTTAAAAAAAAAACCCAGCTCAAGCAGAAGACGAGTAATTGCTCTTTGTGTTTCCTATTAACAAAACCTGTTAGGTTTACCTTTGGCTTCCCGGCTCAACCCCAGATCTCATTAAAACAAAACTCAGAGCACAGGCTGTGTGGGGTTATTTACTTTCCATGTATAATACTTTTCTCTCTCTCACTCAATCTGTCTGTCAAAGCAAGCATCCCACAGAACAACAACACTTATTTGTGAAACGAAAACCAAACACTGAAAAAAAAACACACACAACTCATTCTTAAAAGGGTAGGTATTTTAATGAGCTGCCACTTACTGTTTAAATAATGGATACTGATTCTCTTTGTTAACAGTAACACAGAGGCATGCTGCATGAAGCTAAACACCATGGACAGGAGCGCAAACAGCAGCTAACCTTCTGTAGCTTTAGTAACATTGAAACTGGTCCCTCTTTTAAATGTGCTGTGAAGAATTTTTAAAATGGTAAAAGGATATGCAAATACAGTCAAACCCGCTATATAATCACTCCAGTTGATAATCGCTTATTATCATCAACTTGGAATGTCCTGACCACAATATAATGGGAGTCGATGGAAACAGGCTCCTGATAACATCCCTTCGGTTCATGTCGCACAACGCTTAATATCAAGGAAATGTAGCATTGACTTCCACCCCACTTAATCAATCAATCAATATTTATTATATACAGCACCTTTCATATGGATCACGATCACTTTGAAATGCCTGTGTCAGCTGTATTGTATTACTATTGCTTTTGCTATGGTATTCTTTTATATTGGTTGTTTGTTCATCTTACTGTCCTGGATCTCAGAATACTCCTGTGAGCTAAAAATGTACTGTCCAGTAAAATGACACAAGGTAACAGTTAAATCATCAGGCTCCGGGGGAAGGGAGCCGCAAGGCATCCTGGGATCCTTGTGTGGACGTGAGGCCCGGGTTACCCGAGCAGGCCCTGCCAAGCCTCCATCCAAGCGAGGAAATCGGGCCCGAACCATCACGCACACACAGCAGCTGACAACAACAACTGGACAGGGACTCGTCTCTCCTGCTAGAGCTGTCAAGCTGCTCTGCAGTACACTATCTTTCTTTAAAAAAAAATTACAATTATGGCTAAAATGATGCTTTTCGTTTCTATTTGTTTTCTTTTTTCAATGGGATTTAATCCAACTTGGCAGCTCTTAATATCGTACCGCAGTTTTGCTAGCATAGGCTACTCTATAGGCTACTGTTTTTATAAAGAATCTGTCTGGCTGCACACCACTACACTGAAAAAGCATCTTTTTTTTTTGTTTGTTTGTTTGAGTACACAGGGTCTGCTGCGCTCCAGCAAAATTAAACTAATGATGAGAGCGTACAATCAGAAAAGGTCAATGCAGGTCCCAGAAGAAATGACATCACTGGTCATTTGAGCAGCATTCGTTGCAAGGTGAAGAGAGGTGAAGTCGACTGGAATGATGAAGAGCTCACTCCCTAGCATGGATTAACGACAGAGAAGATTTGCACAGGTGGTAACACTAACCTAACACTCGACATTAACACACAGCACAGAACGACGGCTTCATCTGCTGAGCGAATGTGCCTGGCTGCCCCACAGCTCTTTATCTGCAGCTTCAGTTGCAGTCCAGCCTACAGTAAAGGAGGGCGTTGCAGTCCTGCCCTTTGTTTGCTGCATGCATTGCTTTCCAGTGCTCAGAAAACAGTTTCTCAGCTGGTTAAGCGAAGGGAGCTACTCCTTCCTTGGTGTGGAGGCACACTGGGCTTGTACTGCCGCATCATGGGTGAAAACAACCACTTTAAGATGAGAAAGAAGGGTGGGCTAAGGCTCAGGAGTTCAATCTAGCAAGGATCCTTCTCTGCCGACTCATCGGCTGAGAGTTAACCCAGTTAGCCAACGCGCAGCCCGGCACTCTGCCAGTTCATGTGGCCTGGCAGCTGACAGCAATTACACACCGGCAGGTTACCGCTTGGGCTTGTAACTGGCTTGTTAATGGGAGGGCTGAGCACTGAGTAAAACAGACTGACACTCCCTGCGTTTCACTCAACAATTGCAGAGGCAACCATTGTGAGTTCCACTGAAAACAGCATGTGAGGGTTCCTGGCACACTGCACTGCACTGATCCATTTCAAATCCATGGTGTGGCTACTGCTGGTAGCATGTGGGCTGCTATGGGTTACGCTACAGTGCTAGTTAATATGGTATCCTGAATGTTAAGGGGTGTTCAGTGTTTGGGGGAAGCTGTTATTTTCATCGCATCTCTGCTCATACACGGGTAACGCTGCAAGTTAAAACTGCAAGCTAAAAGGGAAAAATCTCGGTGACCGGTCCCTCATTCGTCCTCGTCCCAGTTAATTAAACTGTAATGGTCAACTAATGCCTCCCTAGATGATCTTGTACTAATTGCCAGTACGAAAGCAAAGAACTGAGTCAAGTGTATTTAATCCAACTTCTATTCCCTGTGGATCATTGTTACCGCCAGAGAGGGCAACGCTCTAGTGGGAAACCCAGCCCCTAAAGACCTTGAGCTGCACCTGCCTCTGTGTTGACAGGGTCTGAATACAGGAGCTAATGATTATGTGCATCTGTGTAGCCACTCACACTCATTTTTCAAGTCTGGTTTCTGGGCCCTACTGCAATGTTGAGAGTTTTTCAGCTGTTCAGGAGAATTTTTAGAAGCCGCCCCCCATGGATGAAAAAGGATATTATTTAATAATGCCTGGTAAGTATGCGAAAATGAAATAAAGCACACATGATCTGATATTAAAGAAGACATTCAATAGCAGGATAAGGAAATGATAAAGTGTCTTATTAATTTTTTTTTGTTGGTTTTATTCCATAGGCTCTGGCTCTGCCCATCAGGGGGAAAGTGAGCCAAAGTTTTGCAAGAAGTTGCGCCAATGTCATCTGCCACTGACAAGCTGAGGACGGCTGCATCTGGCAGATGGGCTGAGATTCCTATCAGTTTTCTTTATTACTCCTTAAGCCAGCAATCCCACAACGGTGCCAGCAGTTTCTGATGGAACAGAACTCAGGAGAGACAACCGTTTAACGAAGGACATGGCTTGATACCGGACTGCTGGAACATTCAAGGTCAGGAAGAAGCAGCCCAGTGGCTGGACTCGGCACTGGACATGGGTTTCAATGCCAGCTGCGTGGTTCCGTGGTCACTTCCATAGATGTACAGTATGTACTGTTCATGCAGTCTGACGGGCACACGATGACTAGGATTAACTCTCTGCAAACTGCATATAGTTGTCTATGCAAACCACAGAGCGCTGTCTTTTGTGTACACTGGAAAGCAATGCATTTTGGAAATCATTATTTATGGCCTGGTTGTGACCAAAAAAAAAACATGGACTGTAAATGATTCTACTTTGGTATGAGAAACTGACCATCCTCTGTGATGTACATCCAGCCCTGGCCAGAGAAAGTAATAGAAAGGGCTGATAATGGAAACTGACAGTGATTCCCAGCTTTGATTCATAACCCTGAAATATGAGAGGTGATTAAATCAAATATCTGTGTTGCGGAAAGTGCCAGTAACCCGAGCTCTGTGCAATCTGCACACAGGCAGCGTCCTGGCAGGCTGCAGGAAACAACTATTGGGAAAACACTGAGGGGTTCTTTTATCATACTGTATTAATACTACTGTATTTGAATTGTGCACAAGCATTGCAGAAAATGAGTAGGGCTTGCTGACAAGCTTCATGTCAATAAATGAAGATTCACCGCTTGCTGACAAGCTTCATGTCAATAAATGAAGATTCACCGTCTTAAACTATTGCATTGCCAGAAATCCTACAGGTCCATATTACACAATACTGTGGTGTTTATTTGCAGTACTGTATAATATTGTAGTGTTTTTGCAGCACTGCAGAGAATTGACAATGCAGTGCTATATATATATATATATTTATATTGCATTGTCAAAACCCTACAGTTTCATATTTTACTATATAGCACTAGAATGTTTTTGCAGTACTGGTTGTATTAGCAGGACTGTAGAACACTGTGATTTACTTTGAGATCAATAAATAAATAAATAAATAAATAGATGAATATCACTGCTACTCTCTTTGCTTGCTCATCTCTGCGAGAGCAGGCTGTGCTTCCAGGGTCAGTACAGAACGGAATGCATTTCGTGTGAAGGAACTCCCCAGTGATGTCTGTTTAAGTGTTGTTGTGATATCACTTCCCTGTACTTTTAACCCACATTCTCCGAGCACGGACTGCTGCCAGAAAGACCCAGTGTATTGATTCCATATTCACTGGGGCCCAGGCTCATAATCCGAATGCTCACTTAGCCTTTGACCCGAAAACCTCTTAATGAGAGTCTGGATGCACCACTAATGCATAGAAGACCTGGGCCTGCTAAAAGCAAGCACTGCTGCTGAGGAAAGATGGGCTAGATCAAACTAGGGTGTGCAGCTATCGTTCAGGTAATTAAAAGAACAAGAAGATTACTTTTCTTGTTTGCTTTTTTATTTGTTTATTTATTTATTTATTTATTTATTTATTTAACATTTTTATCATGTCTGCATACATCATAAGGGTTAACAATACAAAACAAATTGTCTTCAGTTCTAGTTTCCTGTCACAGCCATGTGTAACACAAGCTAGATGAGATGAAGTGCCTTTACAGAAGTAATCAAGGGCGCCATCATCTAGTGATCCGCCACTTTGGATCAAGTGTCCTTTCACATTGCTGGCAATACACTCGCTGTACACTAGGTGGTGCTGGCGCTTCTCGATTTAAAGACACTTGGGCTGATCAATTGTAACAAGAACCGTTCAGTATGTTTGCAAACATCTTAAAAAGGGTAAAGGGTAAAACTGTACTGTGCGCTCATAGGTTACAACAATCAAACATCTGACTCTTGCAAAGGCCAGCCCGCTTAACGATCTTTCTGCTACAGTCAACGAGCAGGCTCTAGCAAATGCATTGCATGGCTGGGAACATATTGTATCACTGTGTCATTATGAATGCTAAACAACTGCGATGCCATGAGGCTTAATTTACACCCTCGTGTTAAGACTGGCGTATTTAAAAATCAGGCATTCAAATACAGCGTTGACAAAAATAAAAACTGAAGCCGTCTATAAATCAGGAAAGAATCATTAGCGAGGCACCTGCTGGTGTGACGTTATTATTAAACTCTGCTCTGGTTTCTATTAAGCAATTACTGCAGACTTTTCAAGTTTTCATTTCTTCTTTCTTTTTGTGTTTTATTTTTTTTTTATTTTTAGGATAGTGACTCATGAAACAAAAACAATTGAGCTATTTTAACATGTGACTTTCACCTTCTGGCCCTGCTGCTTTCCAATGGAAGGAGGATGATCCTTAATGCCCCACTGAGGATGGGAACAGAGGGGGAAGGGCGTGTGTGTGTGTGTGTGTGTGCGTGTGTGCGTGTGCATGTGCGTGTAATTAATTGGGTGGGGGGTGTAATCCAAATCTCACCTCATACTTCTCAGTCACACTTGGTGCGGTAATAGAAGTCCATTAGTAAAAGGAATATTTAATTTGTGGTGCATTATATATGGTCAATTCTATTGAAATAGATGTTACATACATTGTACTATTGCCAACTGTTTGCAAAATGCATTTCCGCTCTTTATACACATGCTCTGTACTCTCGCCCCTGGCTTTGCCATGCTTTCACTACACTTTGCTGTGCTTTTACCATGCTATACAGCATGAGATTCTACAAAGTTAACATTTTGTATAAATGGACAACCACAATCAGTCTACTGAAATATCTGATCCGGTAGCCCTTAATTGCAAGTGGTATTGTGTATTCCAGCTTGCTAGCAGTGTTAGCAGAACAGTGCTGAGTGGCCACGTTTGAGTCAATCATTCACGACCCTCGGATGTACTACAAGAGCGCTCGTAAAAAAAAACTTATCAAAATCATCTGCGCTCCTTTAATAGTCTGTTTACCATCCAGAGCCCTGTAAAAGCTCATTGTATTGAATGCGTCACCCCATTATGATAAAGAAGAAAAATGCATGCCAGCTTGGCAGCGGAGGAGAGGGGGGGGGGGGAGAGAAAAACAAAAAAAACTCAAGAAAATCAGAAACACTGGAAAGCAAATTAGGTACTTAATGGCCCTTTCTGACAGCGGACACACAGCATTGCTTTCCCAAATTAATCTTCAATATCTACCGTATGGAATGCAGTGTTCGCTGGGAAAGGGAGGCTAGGTGACACAGCAAGCATGCCTTTCACATCATGCACTAAAAGCACAATATGATACAGATCACGATACACAGGTCCCAATGCAATACGAGTTACTGATGAGGTGCAACAGTGTAACGACATCAAGAGACCGTTATTCACAACTCACTATTCTGTTAAAAGACCAAACTTAAAAACGATCCGAACATAATGTGTTCTTGTCAAACGTAAACCACGTCTCTTTGACATTTAAGAACCATTTCGGTAGCTCTGTTGAGCAATTTGACGATGACGATAACATCCATCTATTATGATCCACGGGCTGATTCTTACTACCTTTTTATGACTCAAACAAGCATTACATAGTACACATTAGCCCTCAGACAAACACACCAATTAAAAAAAAAAGCAATTTATCAGCCCAACAATGTGCTCTGGGCGCCGTTCAGCTCTGTGAACACTGCAGGCCTGCGACAGGTCCTGTGTGAATTACAGTATGCATATGTTCTGACATTTATTAAAATGTTAACCGTTCCCCTTCTGAAGGGGGAATTAAAAGTTTTCAAAAGGCATTCCAGTTAAATGTTATTGTTTTAATTAATTATTGTTTTAATTAAGAAAACTTAAATGTTTTCTTAATTAAAACAATAAAATTGCAAAAGCGCGCGAGACACATCCAGGGGCGCGTTTATCCAAGCGCGCTGTACTCCAGTCTTTAATAAATGAACTCTTTAAATAATTAGCTTTAAACAAACTATCTGAGAACACTAAAGAGATCTCAAATTATGCAACGAAGCAGTTTTGATCGAGTTTTGCTTTTTTTTTTTTTTTTTTTTGGCTGGAGTAAACACTTTGCAAATAACTGACCATAACATAATTGTATTCATTTAGACAGACACTGTAGTAGACGGCTAGAAAGATGAGTAGCGATCAATCAGTTTGAGTGGCAGGTGACTGTAGTTAGAGCGTTTTTAAATCAAGATACAAACCGCAGAAGAAAATAATTCAAATAAAAACTTGGATTGATGTGCTGGCTGCTCGTCGTTCTGCATTCCGCTGTCCATCAGCCAAGATCCATACATCCCACTCTGGCCCAACAGCTCCTAACGCAATGCCAGCACTGCAGTTATAAGAGATTACAAACATGTTCTTAACGGCGCTATTGATTAAAGAATAGGTCTAGAAATAAGAAGACTATTATGCATTGAGGTTCTTTTGGCTACTGTTTACAATTACTTATAATGGATATAGTCTGTCTTTATAGGTCTGTCTCACCAATTGTATGGGGCTGCTTTGTTTTTGGAATACAGTTATTACACACTTTTGCCACTGTTTATAATCACTTATAAACGGATACCTAAACTAAAGTGTTAACAGCGCAATGAACTCACAAATGCTTCAACTCTTGTGTTTACACCAGGCTTCCACATCAGCTTCCATATTTGAAATCATTTGTTCTTAAGTATCTAAATGCACATTACCTGCGGCTAAACTGCAGCAAGTCTGACTGGTTCTGCCTCGCAGACTGTTTCCCCATTCACAGTATTTACTGTCCCTACAGGATAGATGTGGTAAGTGTTGTTGCATTTAAAAGGAGGTGCAAGCTGCAGGCTCCCTTAAATCAATTTTTTACATCCTGCCAGCTGTGCTCTGGCGATGCATGTTCACTACAGTTAAACTGCTGGCGTGTTGAATGGAAGAGTAAGCAATTGGTTTGGGCAACACAAATCTGATTGAGTTTTCCCTTTAAAATCCTGCTGCAACATGGCTTTTGTCCACCGGTGTTAAATCCCATTGAAGCACGATGGACTCTGGTGGTACTGTCATGAAGTCACATAGGCACTTCTTATATCTACAGCCACACTATTCCTGAGCAAGCATCCTCAAGCCTCTTACACTTAGAGGTACGGATTATGTTCCTGTGAGATAAGACACGTTTTGTTTATTTTTTAATTTCCCCCTCAAGATAATGCATTCATGCGGCTCTAGGAAGCTGAAGACTTTCCATTCCAGCGTCTCTTTGATCCTTTTGAGTTTCACCATCAAACAAACAAACAGTCTAGTTATTTATTTCTTTAACATCCCACTCACTCTGTTTCATATGTTTGTGGGGGCTTTTCCTGAAGAAAACCCTGTTTCAAAATTCCACAGAGCGCTCGTTTAAATTCATAACAACTTTCAAAGGAGCAAGCCGATGAAAATGTAATGAAAATAACATGCCATATCACTTTGCACAGCCAAACAGATATTTGAAAGAAAACGAGTACCTTACCGCAGTACTAGATAAGGAATATTTTGGGACTCTTCCCTGCACCCCCTGATAGTGGACATGGTTACCTACCAGTAAAGACCTCTCTCGCACAGTGCAACCCCCTCTGTACCACATCGCGGACAGTGCAACCCCCTGTGTACCACATCGCGGACAGTGCAACCCCATGTGTACCACATCGCGGACAGTGCAACCCCCTGTGTACCACATCGCGGACAGTGCAACCCCCTGTGTACCACATCGCGGACAGTGCAACCCCCTGTGTACCACATCGCGGACAGTGCAACCCCCTGTGTACCACATCGCGGACAGTGCAACCCCCTGTGTATCACATCGCGGACAGTGCAACCCCCTCTGTACCACATCGCGGACAGTGCAACCCCCTGTGTACCACATCGCAGACAGTGCAACCCCCTGTGTACCACATCACGGACGGGGAAGGGTTGTCTGGAGAATCATAATGTCACAGTTACATTACGTTTGTACCATTTACTGGGCCAGAGTCAGAACATTTTACAGGAGAAGGTTTGCATCCGTTTCGTTGTTTGTTCAGGGTTTTTTCTGCAACAAACTAACACTTTTAAAATGTTTACTCATTTAAAAATGGTGCAAACTACATACTGCACCGAGTTAATCTGGCCCACTTTTTAAAATAGAAAATGTACATTTGCCTTGTTCTGCATTTCTTGTAATCCTCACAAATGACAGCTACACAGTGAGATTGACAGAGCTGGCTACATTGAGAACCCATGCTTTAAATACAGTAAGAGAGCTGGGCAAGGTACCTTCCAGCCCTCTGAAATGTTACTGGTAAAGTCTAAAAAAAAACAGCACAACTGCTAACTTCTGGGAAATAAAGGCATGCCATCTGGTAATTTAATTATAAATATATAAAATTACTCTGCAGGGGGGACAAAGCAATTCAAAACTCAACTGTTTCCTGCCTAATGGCGTCGATAAACACATTACTTTAAAACATGCAAACGAAGGAAAGCAGTCTCAGCTTTCTCTAATGTAATGAAAACAGCCGTTCTGAAAACAAAAAAACTTAATTTCTGCGGAGACGAGGACAGGACTCCCATTCCAATGCAGTCTCTGCCATTCCTGGGTTTACAACATATTCAAATCAGAGGTCTGGATGGGTTATTTGCTCTGGATGGGTTACATTAATATTTACCATTGGGACTGAGAGAGAGGGAGAGAGAGAGAGAGAGAGAGAGAGAGAGAGAGAGAGAGAGGAGCAAAACATCACGGCAGCCGTGGTGCTGATCCGTTTTAGCTTTAGATGGCTGTCGGAAACGCGGTATCACAGTGAGGATTTTTTCAGTAATTACACTAAATAATCAAGAGTGAAGAGATCATTGGAGGCAGGCTTTTGTTAAAAAAAAAAATGCTGAGACGCCAAAAAAAAAAAGAAAAAGAAAGAAAAAGAACAAGCATCCTATTGTGTTCGGCTCTGAATTAAAATTGTAAAAATAAAAGGCAGATCAGCAACTTCGTCTGCAATTAATCGAACTACTACCGGCACTCGGAGAGTTGGACTGAAATTTATTACATTTAAAACTGTACTATACCTTTATTTTATTTTTTGTATTTATTTATTTATTTTTTATTTACAGTGCATCAAAAAATGATTTAGAAATGGTAAATGAACCTGACTGTCACAGAGTCAATACATTTCACCAGATAGCATTCGTTATGGGGGGGGGGGGTACAGATCTTGATACATGCCTGACCAGGGGTCTACGTGCCTTTTTTGGGGTTAATACACCAGTGCTTCATCTCTGGAGGCCTGGATTCAAACCCAGATTCGTCACAACAGAAATGCGATTATTGCATCGACTTAATTTACATCAGCAGACAACAGTTACTGTATACCACAGCAGAACATTTTTAAATACACAAATTAACTTTGTGAAAGAGGGTGGAGGCTGGGCGTGAACCAGCGATCCCACGCACTGCAAGCGAGCATCTCCACCACTGTGCAAAAGAGCCGGGCTTGTCTGCATCCCCAATGGCAGTGCATCACGCAACACTGCCCGGTACGCTGGCTCAACTCGCCCAGAACCCAAAGAATAGGGGTCAGGATTATAACTCTGCTGGGAAGCCACACCAGAGCTGGCTGTATGACGTGCCGTCTGTCCCAGATCTAGCTCTGCCAATCTCTCAGCTTGTGCTATTGCAAAGGGCTCAGCCAAGCTCCATACAAAGCATTAATGGGCTTACACTGCCAGGGACACGCTGCCACGTGAAGGGCTGGATTTGTTTGTAATCATTTCAGACCCCGCAGTGTACTCACTGCTACAGCAATGTTGGCCGGTGGTCTGACAGAATAACAATACTCAACAGGGGATTGGCAAAAATAATGGTGGGCATGGAAGCGACTGCCAAACTATCACCCCTCCAATCGAAATCTGCCACCGTGACTGGCAGCTGGCCTGCAACAGGGAAATGCATCTTGTATATACTGCACGTCATGTTCGGAAGGAATGAATCAGTTGCATGAGCCCGTCAGCACTGAAGCGCGCGACCGGGAGGGATCAATTACACCACCATGAACCTGTAACGGCCCCATTCCTTCCTTCCAGCAAAGCATTTAAGGGATGCCAACTGTGGGGTCCCAAATTAAGAGAGGCCCCCAGCCCCCAGTCCCTCCGGGGAGAGTGAAGCACCAGTGCTCTCAATCGCTAAGCAAACACAGTTGAAAATGGCTTGTTCTGCCAGTGAGGTCGCCCGACACAAACCACAAGCAATCGGTAACAAAGTCATCTGCCCACCCCCCTGCTGGATTTGGAGCCAGCCAGAACTAGCTACACCCTCCACCCCTGAAACTACAAGGCACAGAGCTAATGGTTTTCTGTAATTATCAGGCTTCATTCTCCCTGGAGTTCACTCTCTCAATATCCCACTCTCTCCTGCTCACTGTCTCTCTCGCTCTCTCTCTCTCATTTTGTTTCCAAATTAATCTCAAATTTCTGCTGAAGAAGCAGCCTTCAGTTACTTTTTTTTCTGTTTTCTAAGGATACGTTCAGAGCAATACCGTGCAATGCCGGCCTCCTTATCCAAAGGCAAATCCGTTCAAATACACATTTATATATTTTTTTCATATTCAAAAGGGATTTTTTTTTTTCATAATTAGAGAACGCAAAAGAATCTCAAATGTACATGCTTAGCCAAATCCTGACTGCAGTTGAATTTTGTTTGAGCATCAGTCAGATAGCCCAACAAACAGGGAGTGCTGATTAAGCATGGGAAAGGCATGGAAACGAATGTGCATATCCACTGCAGCAAACCAGCCCTCTAACTATTCTTTAAGAGCAATTAATTTGAAGCTTCAGAACAAATTTACAGGACGGACCATTTTCATTTTCTAGGTGGTACCATTTCAGGGCAAAGAATGCGCCCCACCCCCTCTCCCTTTCTTCCCTAGCTCCAGAAAAGCTACCATAGACATTCTGTCCCTCGAGCGGTACTTTGCAAAGACAGGCTCGCTTTCCCTCCCCATGCTCTGTGCTCTTCACAGATCCTATTGCCCTGGAGTACTGCAGCTGAACTAACACTAAGAGGGTTTAGAGTAGGTCAAATATGTCAGGTGATTAAGCAGCAGACTATGGGGGAGTAAAATGTACTAAATGTGTTCCTGCCTGTGCATTCGATCCGAGCAGAAAAAGCTGAAACAGAAAACATACGTTATCGACTTCACCGACTTGGAATCTGTAAAGCTGCTGAAATCACAATGAATTTGCCACTGTGATTATTCAGGGTCAGCTTAACACTGACCCTGCCTGGCTGCCTTTTAACAAACTGCTCTGTAAAAAACGATCATTGTAAAATGCGGATTCTCAGCGAATTCTTTTCACATGCATGCTGCCAGTCACCTGCAGGTTTTCCAATGGCTGTTAACGACATGCATCGTTACTAAAAATTGCTTTTACTGTATCTCAGCGCTGCACATGATAGCTATGGTTTTAACTGTAGCCAGCAGCATACTATCCTGTGTGGTACTCGGGCTCAGTACATAACATAGAGCTAACAAAGGTTCAATTGTAAAAACAGGAGATCAAATGTGTTTTTTTTCTTATTGATATGTAATATATTCATCTATCTGAGAATTTCCCTCACTGCCAGATAGTAGCATTTTCATGAAGGCAGACAGAGATGACAAACAGAACGGGACTGACTGCTGTATCACTGCCTGATCTGACTGCGTTTCATTTAAATTTCCTCCTGGATATTTCCCAGCACTGTTGAATTACTCCAGTCAGTCTGCCCCGAGGTGAGTTAGCGAGACTGTGTGAGAGCGGGAGCCCAGAGAGAGGGCTCTTCTTAATAAGGGCACACGCGTAGGACGCTACCTTGCCCTCCAGCACTCACTCCACTCCCTGCGAACACACTCCACAGCTAACCCTGGCTGAGCACCAAAACAGCAGCCTCAGCGATCACCATTCTTCATCATGACAGAATTCAAACATATACAGACCATCATTCCTATGGAAAATAAAAAAACATACAACATTTACAACATTTACTAACCCTAACCATAACCTTACACTAACCCTAAAGTTACATTAAGATTATGTCAGAATCTGTTGAAAGTACAAATCTGGTCACAGGCACAGCTTTGAGAAACACAGCCTTAATGTTTGGGTCTGTGAAACCAGCCTGTGGGGAGTTATGAACAGGTATATAGTTATCTAAGCATCACACAATAAGCCCTTTCACCACTGTCATGGATGAGTTACTCAGCACTGATCACAATGAAACGCCTGCCTCATATACAAGGATACCTTCTTTTCAAAATCCTCTGGGACTACAACAGCTAGCTCTCAGGGCTTTGGCTGCGAATGCACAGCAAGGGCGGTAAGAAAGAATGGAGCAGAAAAGATTGCAGTGGAGCTGCCTCCATCCAGGGCTGTGGTAAAGGACAGGATAATATTACCTACACGAGACAATGGAACAGTGAAGGCAGCGACGTTACATTCTATAGAACAGAACTGCGGAATCCTCACGTTGAGTAAATCAACACCACATTGTTCCAGCGCACTTCTGAGACCCGGACTGCCATTTCACACTGCGCTCAATTGTCTGTTTGTTTTATACATTTTGCAGGGAGGGTTGCTTACAGAATACAAGGACGGAATTATTGAATCTAAGGGAGGTGCTTTTCTCCGTGCGGGCAAGCAGAGTGCAGCACAGGGTTATCTGCTGGGAAATAAACTGAAATCACTGAAGACAGCTCTGTAGAATATCACCATAGAAACAGAGTCAGGCTGGGCTGATGTGCGTCTCCACAGCTAATTTAAATATGACAGCAAGCAGAACAGGCTGCATCTTTCCAGAACCAAGAGAGAAAGAGAGAGAGAGAGAGCGAGAGAGAGGGAGGGAGAGAGCCAGAGAGAGAGCGAGAGAGCGAGAAAGATAGATAGATAGATAGAGAGAGCGAGAGAGAGGGAGAGGGAGATGGAGCAGGAGAGAGAGAGAGAGAGAGAGATAGATAGATAGAGACAGAGCGAGAGAGAAGGGGAGAGACGGCAGGTTTATCTGTCCGAGACAGCGAGCGAGTGCTCAGAATATTGTGTTCCATGGTGAGATAACACTGGAACAAGATTTGACGACAGCCACTGTTTCTTTGTCGTTCTTTCTTTGTTTCAGTGAGGTCCCCCGTGTTGGTATACAGATCTCTCGCACACACACACACAGGTTGATACAGGATTCAAACGCGTACCTCTGTTAAGCATTTTTAATCATTTCTTCCTTGAAGGTTTCAATGAATTATGGGTAGTTTTTTTTAAGGCCCTCCTAGTCCTACCATGGTACAGGATATCAGCAAAGTAATTGTGCATTCTCCCGTGCACTTAACATCCTTTACCATGGGTAACAACAAGGCTTTCCCGTACTCTGCAATGTACTTGTCATGTGTTTGAACTCCAGGCTTTTACCCTCGTAACCTTTCCTCAGAGGCTGGGGTATTGAACAGCAGGTATAAGAGAGAGCCCTCGTTCAGCACTCCAGGTCAGTGCCCAGGAGGCAGGGCTCCAAGGCTGTGATTGGACGCTCTTTCAGACTGCTGGAGAGATCCACAGATTTCTCACCTGGATGCTTGTTTTTTTTTTTTTCTTGCACTGGCACAAAACACAGTGTTAATGACTGGAGGAGAAAGCAACTGCAATGAATCCTGTGGGACCTTGACAGGAATGCTGGGGGAGGGGTAGCAGGTAAAGCCCCAGGGGAGAATATTAAAATAAAACGCAGGGAATGAGGTGACTGAGAAACACTTAAAAAAAAAAAAAAAGGCAATGATGCCCCCAGGAGTCATTGTGTTTTGCTTGCTTTTGTGTTACCGTGCTGGCTTTGTTGATACCCAACCTCCTGACTAAACCCCGCCCCTAAAAATATATCCTTTCATCAAGCAGGCTCTCCCTCTGCCCCTCCATCTTCATCTCCCTCTGCTACTGCGCCTGCCCTCCCTTGAAGTGGATCTGAAAAAGACGGTTCCAAAAATACAAATATAAAAGGAGGCTAAATGGAGAGGAGATAAGCGAATAAAAAAAAAATCTGAGAACACCTCCCCCGTCACTCAGTATTTTTTTTACCTAATCAATCGCCATGGCGACTGCAGGGTTTCACTCCAGTGGTTTCCGTAGTAGTGTTCCCTCCAGATTCCAAGATTAGATTCCAAGCGCAGAAACTCTTCTTGGAATAAACACTCTCGAGCAGTTACAGACTAATGGCAAGCCAGGCCACAGATCAGATTATTGTCGTGCACCGGGCTCCGATTTCAGAGCTTGCACTTTCTCTTAACTGCAGCTTGCTCAAGAGTCTGCCACAGTTAAGGATGGTTCACACTTTCGACTCCGACATCATTTCTGGTCGGAGTCGAGGGTCTCCTACCCTGTGTGACAGGTCGGAATCATGTCATCCACATATTGCAACGTGTGTCTTTTTTGGAAAGTCGTAAAGCCTTTTCTCATGAGTCTCTGATCTGAACTCGCATGGGGTCGGATGATGGTGAAAACATTTCGGTCGTACGCTGGTAACCATCATGGAGCAAGACTGAAGACTGAGGAACTTTCAATAGAAGTTGTTAGTAAGCATCCACATTATAAAACAGAAAAGGACAGGAGAGAAAAGCCTGTGGCCACACTTTGCTGGGAATTGCCAGTTGCTGTGTGCAGTGTGACGCAAGTCTTTCTGCAAGTGGCACTGGCATCGCATGTGTACTACTGTGTTGAAGCAACGGTCAATCCTTTCACCTGTCATTCTAAAATACCTCAGATATCTTTCACTGTCACATACCCGCATCTCTGTAAATAATCTATACGATTCTCCCTTTCGGATTCTCTGTTGGTTGAGAGGACGGATGTACCAACAACGTAGCTATGTATCACACAGGAATAACAGCTATTCAATTGGAGCGATCATACATTTGCAGCAGTCTTTATCTTAAAGCACTGCATCACCATTGAAATCTCCAGAGCATCCCGTGCACACACACACACACACACACACACACACACACACACACACACACACACGCTGTCAATGGAAGCCTCTTTGATAACTCTCTGTGTTCACATTTAATAGCAGTTCAAGTTCCTAAGCTGCTAGGCATAAAATATAACTGACAGCTCTCTGATCGATTAGAGAGTAAAGGCTGAAGTGGGCGGGCGGCGGGGGTCTGGTCAGACTGTTGACTGTCCATTTGGCCAGGGTGCCAGACATTTAGAGCGTTGTTTGTTGCAGGAGTGATTGCCTGTGCATGTCTGGGGACAGTACACCCCCTCCCCCGTGTGTGGATCTTTAAACATATCAGGGGTAAACCACACGCGAGGCTGTTCTGAAACACGGCGTCGGACACAACAGTCATTAAGTTAAAAAAAAAACCTTCTTTAAAATCAATTCGCTGGCAGACAGCCTAAATGAATGAATGAGCTCCTTCAAGACCTGCTTTGTTTATCAGGATTAAAGGTCAGCTCGTTTACAAAGCTTAACCACTCCCTCTCCGCCAGCAACGTCAGGTCTTACTGTGCTACTAATGCTCTGGAATCAGTCCTTCCGCTCGTTCTGCAGAGGGGTCTCAGAATGGAGATCCCGGTAGTTCCAGTGAAGGACTGGGCTGGAGCATGAAGAGTGCTAATCGGGGTTACAGTGTGAATCAGTGTGAGCTGCACCCACTAAACCACACGAGTGCCAGGGCTTTGGGAGCGTATGCTGCCTGTCTTCATATGACTCTGCCAGCAGAATGATATCTAGTGTTATCACACTGCATTGATACAGAACAGCATCTGTCATGCTTATCCATCCACCATCACGTCGCCTGGCTAATGGAGGCTGTAAGCAGTCTGGTTAGCTGATTTTACGGATAATTGATCAAGTCACAAGGACGTATTGCCAGATCGGAAAGTACTGCCATCATCTGGATTTGTTGTCCACTTTAAAAGCCCAACAGCTCTTCAAAAAAATTACTTAAAATTCTAACACGTATAAACCCGGCAAATCGAGTCCTGGATAATCGGCTCGACTGTACTGTATCGCTTGAAGATTTGTCTTGACTGGGTCAGAAGCTTTTGCAAGCGATTCCCATTTGGATACATGACTGTATCTTTAGCAGATATAGCACACAACCCTTTGTGTGTAATTGAGCCATACCCCCTAACCTCTTTACACATTCACAGTGATGTGACTGTAATAAATATTCGAAGAGTGAAAGAATCAAACTGTACAGACGGCAGGTTTCTGCTGTTGGGTATTAAAAATGGACTGGGCTACTACTCACTGAGAAGCTAATGCTACAGAATAATTGTCCTGCATTAATCAACTATATATATATATATATATATATATATATATATATATATATATATATATATATATATATATATATATATATATATATATATCATATATATCTGTAATAAAAGCTGATCACAGTAAAAGCATAGCAAAGTGTAATAAAGCCTAGTGAAAGCATGGAAAAAGCATAGGTAAGCACTGTAAAGCATATTTAAAAAAAATATGCCCCACAATATGGGTCTTTTGAATTATTGAGGTTTTTAATGGGTTTGAATAGACTGCAACTTTAATGTCTTTGTTACTATGCAGTCAGCTTGTTCAGTAAATTCAACCTTTTTTTGTAAATAGGTTTTTAACTGCAACTGTAAATAAACAGATGAATGTAGAATATGGAGAATGGGATAAATGTCCAATAGTATTTATTATTATTATTATAAGAAGGATTAAACCATCATCAGATCAGACTCCAGGCAGACCCTAACCCTTCCAAACCTTTTCCAAGACATCATGGCATGCTCGTCCATGAAAACATGACTCGGGTTATACATTATTCATTGCATTACTTTCTTTACCACAGCCGATTAATTTTTTAATGTGTTCCGCCCCGAGCTGCTGAAAAGTCTTTCAGCTCTGGAGCAGCCTGTGTGTGTGTGTGTGTTTGATTGATTGATTGATTGATTGTGTGCGTGTATGTGTGCGTGTGTGTGTGCGTGTGTGTGTGTGTGGTGTGAGAGACAAGGCTAGGGCTTCAACATCAGCAAAAGGCAAATCCAGATGCACATTAAATGCATGGTATACTGTATGCATGGGGATATGCTAAATTACTGTGCAAATACAGTACCATAGTAAAGTTTAATAAGGGTTCTGACTTGCTTCTCTCACTAGGAGCATTGTCTGATTCATCTCTAGCTATTTTAATGAAGAACAGGCCAAGCAGTATTTCAGATGGTGTTGAGATAAATCACCATTGGAATTGCAGGTCAAGACCACCATCCTCTCAGGCCACCCCATGAAAAAAAAAAGCAAAAAAAAAAACCTAAATAATAAATGTTTGTTAATAATTTTGCAAGACCATGCAAACTCCCAAGCGTAGGTTTCTGTGCTGTGCACTGAAGTGCAATGCTACATTAACAGGAAGGGGTTTGTGCCAGCGATGCGACGCTCTTCTGCAACCTTCCACAGCTCATCCACCAGATCCAGCCCCTGCCAGTTCACCACTAGACTGCCCGCAGGTTGCTTTTTAAAATGAAACATTTACTGAACACACGGCGCCAGTCAGATCTCTGGACCGTAGCATCCTTTTAGTTTATCGGCCCACAAGAGGAGCCGGCGAAGGCAGATGTGCATTCTGCTGACTGGGGACAAAGCCAGGGTCAAAGGGTATGGACTTGGTGCTGGGCAGCAGCAGCAGCAGGGATGGGGACATTCTCGCTCTTTTCTGATTTGATAAAACGAAAAGGTAAGCAGGCTTACTGAACGAGAGAACAATAAATAAATAAATAAATATAAGACTCTGATATAGCATCTACTGCTTATCATAACCGCTGCCTTCCCGGACCCTCCATATTCTACCTAATATATTCATTTCTCTATCAATCCACTGAGACCTAGAGCTAGCAGGTAGAGAAGTGCCATAACATAACCCTCCCCCTCAAACATGAAACTGAGAAATGCTTTGGACCCGCTAAACACCAGAAGAAAATTAGATTCCCATTGCACTGCAGCGTGATCCATTCCAGGTTTTACTGTGAGCTTAATTAACGACAGGGAGGAGGTAACAAGGTGAGGTGTGTAATTAATTAGCTCAGCTTCTCACAAACACCACTGCTTGATGAAATGTATTTGGGCCATGTTCATTTTCGTTCATGCACCTAAAATTACTACTGACTGTATCAAAAAGACAATATCGTGCAAAGAAAAATCAATGTCTTTGTGCCGCGCTTGATGGACGCCGTAAAAATGGAACGTGCCTAAATCAATAAAGCGGTCTCTCTCTCTCTCGCTCTCTCTATTAGCAGTCCAAGAGGTTAACCCCAACCCTAACAGAAAAAGGACATGCGATTGATCCCCCCTTCATTTCTGAGAGGCAGAAACCCCAGGGGGGGGGGGGGTCCCGTCAACTCAGCCCATCTGCTACCCCTGCTAAACCAACATATGCTCCTGGTGGACGGGTTACATACAATAACATAACTGTGAGCTGTGGGATCAGTGCAATGCAGAAAGAGTACTTCAAAATTGCCTATTAAACACAGTGAAAGCGCACTCATTACACAGAGATAAATAACAGATCAATCAATGAATCAGATCAATGTCTTGCCCTGATTACCGATACAGTACTGCATGACTGGCGCCTGGCATTCATAGGTTGTTTAACACTTGGAAAGTGCCATACAGTGCAGTAGGGTTACTTGTTCATATATATATTTTTAAAAGCACGCTTTCCTGCTGGTGTTAAAAGAGAATGCATTTTCTTGATGTTATTTTATCCTAACACATGTTTTACAAGGATAAGCGGCTGTTCTGTGGATTTTTCAGTTTTGAAAATAATTAAAACAGCTTCAAAAACACTTGATCATAGATTCCAAAATAGACTTAAAGAGAGACACATTTCCTGGTTTCACAGAGATCAATTAGCACAAACCGTGGACTACCTTAGCTACGGTGAACAGCGGCAAGGCGAACCCAGACTAATTGGCAAGGCAAGCAGAGAAACGTTTAGGTGCCTTCATCAGTGTAATGAAAACTTGAAAGTAAATAAATGGTGCCCAGCTGGTGATGAATGGCACTCCTTTTCTTTCACGTCCCCTCAATACCCACGATGTATCCAGAGTCGTGCCAGGCAGTGCTTTGTGTAAAACATGTTCCTCGCTTCCTGGCACTGGGGGGGCTGAGCTGTCAGGCACTGAGCCCAGAGGAGCGTGACGGATTTCTGCAACGCTTTCCCAAACCGCAGGGGCTGTCAGACCCAGGCACCCCATAAAAAAAAACACACGAGAGAAGCGGCCCAGGCTATTCACTTTCACATTCATCAAGATTATTTCTACAGCAAAGCTGCCCTGGAGTGACATCTTGCAAATCGCGAAATTGTTTTAGCTGCTGTATGCATGCGTTTGTATTGCGGTCTTTCCATTGAGGTGCATGTATGATTCTTAAGTCGGGTGATGCAGAGACTCCACGCTGGGTGAAACCAGAGTGGGTACAGATGTCCTTAGCATTTCTCTCTCTGGGAGCTTGTGGTATTAAGGGGGTTTTTATCCAGGCAAGCATTAGATGAAAGGCTCCCCACTTACCAGGACTTGTAACATGCTGTTTTAACAGAGGTGAAGTTAAACAGGAGGGTGCAGTGCTGTCAATCACAGCGCTGCTTGGAACTGTGACAGACTCCCAATGGGGTGAAAGCCTCCAACTACACTATTAACATGAACATTTTATTAAATAGAAACCCTATCCCAAAACCAAGGGCTCCTCCAAGAGTCACTAATGGGACCATTTGATCGCAGCTTTTTGGGTACTGGTTAATCCCATTCATTGTGATACTGCTAGAAATGTCAAAAAAAAAATTAAAACAGTGGTGTTCAAAAAAGACTTCCAGGTGAGTAGCTTAAAACAAACAGAGACACCCACACAATGAAGTATAAAGTGTATAATGCATTACTTTTTCACCAGAGCCAATAAGGAAACACGGCATGTTGTTTGCAGTGCCACAGAGTGCTATTAAATCTATTAATACTGCAAATTCTGTTTGTTTTTCACTCGACGGTATGCAAATACACTTTAGACTTGGAGCACCCGAAAACAACCTTTGCCCTTTTCAACAAATCCACCCTGTGCAGGCGAAGACCAGCGTCCAGAAATCAGAGCACTGCAGTGTCAGTGCCAATGTCTTCACATTAAAACAAAATGATCCAGCAGAGGTTCACGTCAACCGTGCAGAAGACATTTCTGAAACCCATGCAACTGAATCTGCATCTCTGCATGGACTGTAGACAGTCACTCTGGCAGGGGCTTCGCACTGAAGTCACTGTCACGTCAGATATCAGCTCAGCAGCTGTTTCCTCTCAAGAGCATCAACAGCTTCATGCAGGTCGTCACTGAGTGCTACAACGCATTAGCATTTCTAATGCGGAGTCATTAGGGGCTAATGCTGTTAGCCGGATATTGAGGATGTGGTAAGCCTACAACGCCCACCGTCTCTCAACACTTAGGAGTGGCCCAACAGCAGGGTCAGTCGCTGAGGTTAGCAGATATGAGGTTCACTGGAGCGAAGCTTTAGGGGGAAGCCTGCATAGTGTTGTATTGCTTACTGCCCTGCACCCCGCAGTCTAATACATGAGCCATCCTTCCCCAATGATCCCCAATGGCAATGCACACAGGCGCTGAAGTGCACATCCCAGTGGTTTCACAATGGTATTAACAAGCGTAACACAGGAGGTTATCCATTGCAGTGCATTGGTACCAGACAAACTAAAACACAGAGTTAACACTGTTTGCAGTTCTGCTGGGGTTTCTGCAGAGCAGTGCACTGGTCTGGCAAAGGCACCCCAGCACTAGAACTCTTCGGTATGGGCAGGCACACACTACACGTCTGTTCCATGTGGGTAGTCTGTTGACTGCCAGGGATCAGTGTTGCACTCTTGAGCTGCAGAGGCACCTGCTCTGCAGGCTCCATTCACCCTGAGGAGACCGCCCTGCCAGGGACCTGCTCATCAGCTCATCACAGCATCCAACTCGCATCTTCATTCAGCTGCACCTCCCCAATCTCAATGCATTTGCATTGCTGGGGTACATGCACATAAAACAAATGAGCATCAATGTATAGGCATTGTGGCGTGTAATGAAATCCGATACTGTACTTGTACAGGAGTTAAATGTGAAACATGAAGACTGATGGATTTGTCTGCCTAATTAAGTGCCTATTAGAAGCTTAATTAGTCAAATTAAGTAATTTAGTGTACCGTTGGAACAAAAACCAGGAGGGACACCGGCCCTCCAGGACCAGGATTGGAGACCCCTGATTTATATGGTTAGCTACAGCCTTTGTATAGAGAAAGAGAGAACCACAGACTCAATTGCGTTCCAAAATATCTAACTTATACAAACACGTCACCAACGTTTCGACGAAGGCACTTCTGTGACATGTTTTTATGAATTGAAGATATTTCAGAGCGCAGTTACATGAGCTTTGTATTTTATTTAAAGTCATTTTGTTTTTAAACAATACTAAAGAAAGAAAGAAAACTAATACTATTTGCAGAACTCAGGGTACAGTTGACTGCAGGAGATTAGTAAGAAAGAAAATTCCTAATTCTAAAGGAGCTGACATTAAAATGATCTGCAAATGCTCTGCTGGAGCCTCTGAGATCCTTCAGAGCAGCAGTCTTTAGAGTACTCATCTACTCCATGCAGGAACAATGCAAGTCTTGTCAAAGCCAGTGAATGAGGCGGGCCTTGAATGCAAGTCTATAATTGATGCTTAAATAACACAGTTACTGTACAGTGTCATTTAAAAAAAAAGGAATCCATTCATTAACATGCTTTCAACTGTGAAAACACGATATTCAAATACTGCATGAGGGGTTGGATAATAACACATGGACGACAAGAAGAAATATAATCAATGGTGTTTCAAACAGACATGCGTTTCTGCTCAAAGCGATATGCCGAAGCTATAAATATCATCAAAATAAAGAGAATAATAACTCTACCAGCATAAAAGCTTTCACCTGTTTCATTTCAAAAACAACTTTGAAGCACGCAGTCGCCTGGCATATCAGAGGGACGTGAAAGGGCACTGAATTCATATGTTTATTTGAAGTTAATACATTTCAATCTTTTAACACTGAAGAGGGCTTTTACTGTTTACTAAAACAAGTCCGGTACTGCAATACACTGTAAAATTATCCAAAGCAATCTCGAGACAGATTCGAACCCTGGAGTCTGGGGGCGAACTGCATGACAGGCTAGCAAATTAGACTGCTGCTTCAACTAGTGTTCTAAAATAGCACATCATTACCATGTTAAAAGTGATTCTGCATCGCGATACAGCCAGCGCAGCCTCATGAACTCCATTATCAGATCCTCTGCTTGGGACAGGCCTGGACCCAAACCACCAAGAGAACTGGGTTAGGGTTAGAGAGACCTGGAGTGGTACCAGGATCCACCCAACGCGAGAGAGGAGGTGGCCATCATGGATAACTGCTAAACACCTTCAAATGCAAATCGGAGAGTAAAGCATTCTGAGCAGGCGCTGACCTCTGCTCAATCACTGCATAACGAGCAGGAGGCAGCGAGCTCATTTTCCTGGGAATATTAGGGGAGAGAGATACAGCTGTGTTTCACAGCAAGCCTGCGAGCGAGTTAGTGCTTTCCAGAACAATCAAGATGAACCGTGTTCGCCTGCAATCTATTAGCTCTCTATTTAGCTCGATACGCTATTGATCCGGGTGTAGGCTTTGCAGGCTAGATTTATTTTCTTATTAGCAGCTCCAAATGTCTGATTTGGACAGAATAAAAAGGTCTGCCGTTGCTCCGAGGGACCAAATAATCTTCCCCCTTTCATTAAGATGGCAGAATATCTCATTAGTGCAAGCGTAGCCTCCCGTTTTAATTGGAAACGATGGTTTTGTTTAGTTTGTTTTGCTGGTGAACAACGAGGCGGGGTGGGCTGGATTTCAGTGGCCTGTGCTTTGTGCTGAACCAGCTTGCCTTGTGATCTCACATTTACCAATCTCTTACAGAGACAATTCAGAGCCTTGAAAATCTAAATGGCAGGCCAGTTGTCGTCAACGGTAGCTTCTCTCTTTCCTGCCATGTTCAGTTTTTTGCAAACCTTTTGCAAATCTAGCAGCTTCCCCAGCTGACAATCATGTGTTTTTTTAATCAAGTTTCCACCGCAGCTGCCTGTTAAAAAGGGGCTGCGGTTTGTACCCAAGAACATTCACACAGACTCACTGAAGTAGAATTCTCTCAAAACAGTGGAACTCTCTCACAGCAGTAGAATTGTCTGACGGCAGTATTAAAAAATAAACACATCAATCCAAGAATAAATATTATACAGCGCTGTGATTGTTTAGCCACGCACACTGATCGTAACCCCCCTTTGAAAAATACCAGGATTGTAATACCACTGTGTCACCCTTACAAACTCCAGCAGAATGATTAGCAGACCGCAGCATTACCAGCAATGGCAGCACAATGGAGATGGGTACAGAGGCACACCTAGTACAGAATCACTGCCACTGTAGCGTTACTGAATTTCCAATGAAGTTCACTCGGAGTGCTTTGGAAGAAGTTGGGCAAAGTGTTTCGGCATGGATTATTATTGAATGTTACATACAGCATTCCATACAGCAGAATGTATTGTGCTTCACTGGTATACTGTTTTACTGTGAACAGCTGTGGCTCCACAGACAGGGGAGGAATGCACCTGTGACGCTGTGTCAGGTGTGTGCTGTTATCTGTGCCTTCATTGGCAAGCCCCAGTTCCTAGTTGCCTGGTACCCGACGACGCAGGAGCTAAAACTAATGGCTCAGAGTAAAGTTCATTCCTCATCACTCATTCGGTTCTTATTTAAAACAGGTCAGAAATCCCAGCGAGACGCAGAATCCTATCCACAAAGCAGCCTGCGCTGTGCCTGCTGTCTTTAAAAGGACAGAGAGAGAGAGTTCTGCAAAAATAGCAAGGAAAGGCACATTGCTATTCGTTAGTGCAGAATGCTTTGTTAAAGTCAACGATTTATTTAGCATAAACAACTGTAATTCAGTAAACGAGTGCAGTATTTTTTGCTTTTTGTGAATGTAGGGACGTGTTCATTCTACCTCTCTGTGTTTGATTAAAAATCCTCAGAAAATGATGTGTCACAGGTCACAGTGTCATGTTACTAAAGTTACAAAATAAATACATGATGCATTTATAAAGCAGGGTGGGCAACAACACTGCCTTTGCAGGACATCAGCCATTCCAGGTCTTACTGTGACTGCATGCAACATCTACAAAACATGCATTCAGCTCAGCCCGTGCTGTCTAATTTGGGCTTGGAGTAAAACATGGAATGGCTCAAACCTTTTTGCATTGGGAAGTAGATTCTGGGGCATTGCCTTGCTTCAATTGCTGCAGTTAAATTCATTGCTCTGCCAACAGAAGTGAAGGATTTTGGGGAGCGCGCGGCTCTCCTGTTTAACTGCTCTCCGCGGAGCAATTTCAGCAGAGCAGAAACTGAAACCAGACAGCCCCTCATAGACAATAATAAAATACATCCACTCCTGCGTTTATTGTTCAACTCTCTCTGCTGGTAAATGGATCTGTAGATCTGTAGGCACAAGCTGAATAACAAAGGCTTTCCAATGATTGCAAATGCAATACTTCTCTATGCACTGCGACAAACTCCACATGGTTCCCAGTGTAAACGTTCCCCCATCAGGCCCATTGACTTTGCTGCTTGCATCAGCCATCTCCACCACCATCATCATCATCATCATCATCATCATCATCACTAAAGCACCAATCCAGCATGACATCCCTGCTCAAAAGCACTTACCCGGTCAGGACGACTACGAAATCCATGACGTTCCAGCCATTCCGCAGGTAGGTGCCTTTGTGAAAGGCAAAACCCAGGGCAATGATCTTTATGCCAGCTTCAAAACAAAATATTCCAATAAAGTAGGGTTCTGTGTCGTCCTGGAAAGAAAGAAGGTGTTTTTTTTTTTTGTTAGTGCGAGATCAAAGCATCTGATCTGTGGAGACACCGGGAGGGTATTGTATGCATATCACCATCCTCATTTTATTAATACCTTCATATCGCCCCCTCCTCCTCCTCCTCCCCTCCCCTCCCCTCCTCCTCCTATACTTGCATACCTGCTCTTTCCAGCGCTTTCCTATTGAACTCATCTATTCATAGAGATCTGAAGACCAAGCCATTACCATGCAGAACCATTAATGCTTTATACAAACAGCAGACAGATTACTGTATGAATATACTTTTACTTTGACCTGAAGGGAACTCCCTGTGCACTGACAGTGAGAAAGGGGTAGCTGCTGTAATTGCCATTCATTTCACAGACTCTCTTTAATCAAAGAAGAACTTTCCTCTTGAGGGAAGCCAGAGGGTCACATTCATATCACAGAGATGATTCCAATTCAGGCCTATGCATTCGCTACCCAGGGTGCATTCATTTTTTTTAATTACTATATATTATATATATATATCCTAATTAAAATGATTGCATGAGGGCTCCCTACAGTAGCTGTGTACGTCTTTAATCCACTGCAGAGAGGCAGACCAGTGGACTGGGGGACGAACACTCACAGATTCATTTAAGTGCTCTGATCTGCATTCTAGACATTAGTGGGGAGCTGTGTTTGGCTTCCACTTCCAAACCACAAATGTGCAAGTCTGATTAAATAAATAAATAAACTAACCCCACTAGTGATAAAAGCCGTTTGGAAACGAGCTTAAAAAGTCTTTTTTGCAAGAAATGTTTCCTGGCCTCTTCGATGAGGAGTTTGGAAAAAGATTACAGATTGCTGGTTTATTTATGCACTGATAAAACATCTAGACTCAGTCGCAGGGGGAATGAGAGGGTGGGCGTTGCACTGTGCAAAACAAATCAAACAGAGCACTCGATAGACTGATCAATATTAAATATACATGCATGCATACATACATGCATACATGCATACATGCATGCATTAGAACTCCAAGTCTAAACAGGGCTCGCAATTGGCATGTTGCTTATAAACCCTGTTACAGCGGCAGTGCTGCAGATACAAATTGTGTTCGTTTTATTAGTTTCATTTCTACTCTTTCTGACACCATGTTTTTTTATTGAGGTGTTCCTTTTATCGGCTCGGGTTAATAGTTTAAACAAGCTCTAGCGCAACAGGTTTTACATTTCAAAAGAATAACTTTTTCTTCAAAAAGGAAACGCTCCAGCTGTCCGTGCCCCTCCCTCAATAAGCGCGCTACCCCTGTGTCTGCACTTTCAAATCTCATGTCAGCCCAGAGAGCTCAAACAGCAATTTTAAGGAGCGTTTGGGAAAAGCAGAGAAATCAAAAGGGCCCTCAGTGGGGAAGCTTGCATATCGCTTACAAAACAGAACTGGAAAGAACGCTTCCCCACGCAGGAAGAGGAAAAGCACTGCACCTAGTATTTAAGGGTAGAAAATGCAAATTCATGTATTTTCAGCGACTGGTAGAGAGGGCTAATTAGTAAATGCGTCCAAGTAATCTGGCCAGTGGGGCTGAGCAGTCTTTCAAGACATCCGCTTTATGAATGCTTTAATCCTCCTTGCAGGGGTACCTTATCATCTCCATGTATTGGTAGCCCTTTGAGGATAGCAGTACAGGGATTATGGGACATACATAAACATGACATAACATGGTAATGACTGGAGCATGGGTGTCACTTACCAGTCTCGCTGACATCGGTGTCTTATCCCTTGCTGGTAGGTGCTGTTCCAACGCCAGGACGATGCAGTTTGCTATGATTGTGGCTAGAATCATGTATTCAAATGGAGTGCGCGGGGTTAAGGAAGGCAACAAGAGCAAGTGGAAATGTTTCAGGCAAATACAATATTTCTGTCAGCACATGAAGTGAATTATAACCTGCTGTACTGCCGTGTCCACCCTTACACTGGATAAACAGCAACGTGGCTCCTGGAGTTTTTCCCTGGTTTCACACATGGTACCCCTAGTTAAGGGTTCAAATTAACAAGCAGTGCACTGTGGATCTGTGTGCGGTCTACTGGAATGGTTCTGTATAGAATGTGAGCAACACAAAGGTTCCACGGAAGGCTCTCTAGATGCACATGGTTCTGTTCCGGAATGCAGAGGACCCTTTGTATTTAGTGTTAATGTTAATCTAGAAGAGGCAAGTCTAAAAGGCTCATCTCAAACATCAATAACACTTAAGGATAAGTGGAGGGAATGTGCATGTAATTAAACACTGTACCATTTCCAATTGAATTCCAGCGAGCTCTCCGTCTATGCATGGCAAATGCCTCGCTCTTGCTTGTATAACTTTGTTTCTTTATTTATTTGATTTTAAATGTGTCCATGCGAATGGAATTTTCCAGGTCATTTTTTTTTTTTTTTTTTTAAGTCCTCAGTTTAATGTCAGAAAGCAGCCTTTTAAATCTGGTCACCCTGGCAACCTAAAACGGAAAGCCTCTCCTCTCTCCCTCACTGTCTGTCTCTGTGCATTCTGCGGCCACCGTAGGGTTTACAGGTTTCAAAGCAAAGAACAACAGGCAGCATTGTGCCTTTTCATTAGCAAGCACTGTGGTGCCACGTTGCACTGGCTTTGAAGAACGTGCTCCAGTGACCGATGGGCATCATCAGGCACATGTTTCTAAAGTATGGATTCTACTAAAGAATGTCACAAGCAAACCTGGAGGCTGTGTGGTCCAGTGGTTAAAGAAAAGGGCTTGTAACCAGAAGGTCCCCGGTTCAAATCCCACCTCAGCCACTGACTCACTGTGTGACCCTGAGCAAGTCACTTCACCTCCTTGTGCTCTGTCTTTCAGGTGAGACGTAATTGTAAGTGACTCTGCAGCTGATGCATAGTTCACACACCCTAGTCTCTGTAAGTCAACTTGGATAAAGGCGTCTGCTAAATAAATAAATAAATAAACAAACCCTCTTCACGTGTTCATCACTACGTCATCACTCTACATTATTACATCATGAAGGACTTCACAGCTGTAGTTTGAGACAAACTCCCACAACTTTGAGTGAGTTCAAATTGCATAGCCCCTTCAATCGCGGTTTATAAAGTACATTTTTCGAAATTTTAAAACGGTTTGTGCGAACTCTATGGAGTTCAAGAAGTGGCCCTGCCATAACTTTAAAAATAAATACATAAACATATATGCATTATACAATCGATACATGGATAGGAAACTTAACTGGCACAGTTGTGCACGCAGTGATTGGAGGCGATATCCACATGTATTTTATTTAAAGCTCCGTTTCCGTCTTACCCAAATTTTGGTGGTATTTTTTTTTTTTTTTTTAATATATATATATATATATATATATATATATAAAGCAAACAGCGCACAAATGACTGGCACAGTACTGGTGGTATAAAACAGAATCGATCTGCTCTTTTATTCCTCGGGAACTTTCCCGTGCGCTAGACTCCCACGCAGAAAAGCCCTCTATTACATCATGTGTGTTAGCCTGCCCTGGTTTTTGACTGGGCTTTTGTCATTTACCGCCGGGCGTGGGCGAGATCAGCACCATGGAGAGAGCACGAGCTGGAGAGAGAAACTAAACACGTTGAGCAACAATATACCGCGCACAAGACACACGCAGACTAATGCACTGATAACACACAGCTTCAGAGCCTGCTTTAATAATAATAACTACTGTTGTATGGCATGCACGTTACACAGTGTTATTTACATATCACGGCTTGTTTTGGAAAATGTGTGGTTATTGAAAAACCACATCAGGATGATAGGTAAATAACTTTAAAAAGAGCCTTACAGTACGGGGTGTGTTTAATTTTAGGATGCTATGTCAGCGGTTGGTGTATGTATGTAATATTCATGCATGCATGCATGTGTTCACTTATATTCGGGAATTACTGTATTTGAAACATGAGGTGTAATTATTTTTAACAGGGATCCAATGTGTGTAATTGTAAGCGCCTGCCTGACCTGTCTTGGTTGCTAGGTGCCGGGTGCAGAACTGCTGATGTTTTGGGATCAATAAGGCAGTGATTTGATATGAAAAGGAAGCAGCCGGCTCCCCGGAGACTCACAAGCGCACACATTGGAAAATCATCCACGACTACCTTGCTTGGACCTTAATTAGACGCAGTTATGTGCTTAGATGAAAACACCGGGGGGTTGCTCAAGCTTTGATATGCCGAACGACGTAAATAATTAACAACGCTTACTTGCAAACGTCCATTCTGATTATCACAGTACGCTGGCAAAATACGCACTACTGTACTGCTGCCCCGGGTCTATATCACGGCGTTTTAAACCCGTGTCACTAAACTGTTTTTAAACTGCATGAATGTGCCGCACACAGCTGATGCACAGCACTGCTACATACAGCGCAATCAAGGACGGGAGTGAAGTACTGTTGAACAGGGAGTAAGCTTAGCTCAGAAAAAAGGACACCAGCCAAATGCTACCCACCCGTCGCCACAGCCCTGAAAACAAGCTGGACGCAGAGCAAAGAGGATGCGATCCTCCTCGTCGATGCCTACTGGAAACGCATGCTGCTAGGTTCATGTATAGTGCTGTGTTTTTTTTTTAGTAGTAGTTCAATTAGGGGTACCACTAATTCCTCAAACTTAAGTGCCTGAATAGAATGTCAGTTTAATAGAATTTAGGATACCACGTGTTCTAATAAATAACACATATGTCTCTGCTATACTGTTATCCCCGCTGCAATTTAATAACAACAGAAAGAAAGAATAAATAATAATCATGATAATAAAAGACCTCTCCTCCCGTGCCGCTTTCACTGTTGCTTGCTCGGAAACGAAACAAAGGATATGGCCACTCGGTTATTCTTTTGGCATATTTTCGTATGATATTGTCTTCGCTAAAGATGAAGAGGGATCTGTTAACCGAAAAACAGTTTTGTTTGACGGGGATGGGGTTGTAGAGAGCCATAGTCCTGGCCCTTTGAGCCATCGACTGCTTGTACATCCTTGGCGCGACTTGGGGGCCTCCCTGCCGGTTCCCCCCTCTCCCAGCGCCGGCCGGACCGCCGCCTCCATAGCGGGTTGGTAGGTCGTCTCCGAAGCGAGCCATTCTAGAAACGTAGAGATCCAAGAGTTAAAATCCAAACTGGCATCAAAACCGGCAGGAGGAAGACGCATCACAACACGCAGGATTGATCCCGGGTAAGAGTTTGCATTGGTGTGTACTGTTCATATATATTTATATTTATTTGCATGTATAAATATATCTGCGCACATATAAAGATGTGTGTTTGTAAAAAAAAAACAGCAGTAAATAATAATAATAAAAATAATAATATTTATTATGTACTGCTGTTTTTTTGTTCAATTCCACGTCCTTCCTTCTTTCTTGTTTTATCCAGCTTCCAGTAAAAAGAAACGAAAGTTTAAAATCTAAAACGCAAACCAATTCTTTCGCCCCGTTTTTCTTGTTGACGACTAACGATACTCTGTCAGACTCGTTCTATTCCAGGTGTGCTCCCAGCGACGAACCAGCTTGCACGCGTGCATACACAAGAACAAAATATATATCAGGGAACAAAAAATTAAAATACAAATGTGCATTAAAAAAAAATCAGATTTTCTTCTGAAAAACAATGAAAAAAAAAATATATATATATATATATATATATATATATATATATATATATATATATATATATATATATATATCCCGGGTATTCGACAGCTCTTGATCTGGGGAGTAAATGTCTCACAAAGCAAATGTTCCCTTCTCTCTTGTTTCGTTTAAAACAACAACAAAATAACACACCGCATCGCCACTTATTCCTGGATCAATTGCAATGTAAAAATGTAACCAATTTCACCAGCTCCGGCTCCTTAAGACTCAGCACACGTGATTGCAATTAGCCTATCAGCAAAGCAGCTCCACCTGCACCGTTATTCCCATCCTAGCACTGTGCAAAATGCAAAAAAAGACAGACAGCTCGGTCGCTCCTGATCAATACCCTCTCTCTCCGTCTCGTTGCGAGCCACCATTACAAGTGATACCGCTATTGTTTTTAAAATGTGACATCAGACAATACTCTAGTCTACTCTTTTTAAGGGACAGGGTTTTCTCTGCACACGGAAGACACTATGCTGATTTTTCGGTATTTCTCTTGTTAAACTGTGGTTTTCACACTCTATCCCTCTCTATCTCACACCAGATCAATTTTCGGGTTCATGAATTTCAAAATAAGGCGTGCAATTTTTAATTCAATGTGCGGTGTACGGCTACAGGCTACAGCGGCAGGACAGGTTGGGGAGTTTTGCCCCTTTAGAGCCAGCTGCTATTATTGGTTTATTATTTATAACTAAGCGTTTTGCTTTAATTTTTTTTTCTCTCTCGTTATCGTACGTATACAACAACGACACAAAAGGAACAAAAGCAACTGGTGAGGGGCGAAAACGGGTTGAGAGAGCAGACAGCCACATGCGCGTCCACGCCACCCTGCCCGTGGGCTCGCCGGGAGCGCGCACGACTGACTGCCAGCTGTTTGACGGAGAGAGAGGCGGTTTGACAGCTTTTGTTTATTAAGTTTTTTCTTTAACATACTTTACGGTTTACAGTCGTTTGCCATTTCATTTTATCTGCTAATGCACAAGTGATAAACTTTAGTTACTCGACTAACTGACATCACAGTGTGTGTTGTTCTACTGTACCGTTGTACAAGTAAAAGCTGACATTGCACCAAATCTTGAGTCGTTTCTTCAAGTTTTTTTGTTTTTTTCTCGACATGTGCCGGTCGCCCGGTAACAGTTGCTAGGCGAGGCAGTGCAAGCGGCTAACATTTTCATACTACCCTACAAACACTTGGGGGTGGCGGGCTCCAGCAGACGGAGAAGAAGAAATCAATGCAGATACTGTAACTCACACGTCACACCCACACCAAGGCGCTGTTTGAAGATACATGTCATTTCATTGTATTTATTTTTTCTTCCGGGGTGCACTGCTAAAAAAAAAGATAGATAGATAGATATGGAGAATGTTTAGCGGCCTGCGCCCAGCACGCTGGCGCTGTTTAAAACGATACCCCAGTGAATTCATTCCCACACTCCCTGAAGCGCCTGTCGTTTGGAATGAGTCATCCTTCAGCGGACACGACGGGGCTTCTATACAGAACAAGCGGCACTGTGCCATGCAGACTATAGTGCGCTTATCTCTGAACACACACACACACACACACACACACATCCTTATCTCAATCAATGTGCACTATTCCGGTTATACCATGTATTTACCATGGTGTGCAATGTTCTTTGGGGTTTGCAATGCTGCCTATGCTTCAACTATACATTATTGCACTTTGCTTTACGTTTAATATGGGGAAGTTTTATAGGGGCACACACGCACTTTCCTGTTTGTTGTAGGGTAGTGTTTAAGGCAGTTGCGCCCAAGCCAAGCGAAAGCCAGTTTTGTTGTACTCTGGTGCCCTCCAGTGTCCGAGCTGTTTATTACCACTGGGACAGTTGCTTTAATTGTTAGCTGTGATGTCACCTACCTGCTGCTCCAGGGTTGAAATATCTCGGAGACGTGAACTTTGTATTCTTCGTGAATCTTTATCATGTCCGGCAGGTTCATGACAGAACCGAGCTTCCCTCCACCTGCGTCGTTGGCCGGCTGCACGCACGCAGACTGAAAATCCGTCCCAGGCCGCTGCGTGAAGGAGCGGCTGTGAGGCGTCTTATCGGGCAAGCCCTGCGTCCCTTCCGTCGCGGAGACGGTCACAATCTCCGACCCGTCGGTCTGCTCACCCCGCTGTCTGTCCCGCTGGCTAGCCTGGCCCACTGAAGTACTCTTCGCCCCCCTGGCCCAAGTTCCGTACTCTACCCCGAGGGTTAACATGTTCAAGCTGTTGAATGCAACGGAGCGCAGGCCTGTTCGAAATTGGGCATATGTGAAGAAGAAGAAGAAGGAGGATTGGATAATTACCCAAATTCTCTGTCATATACACTATTCTTTTTATTTTTTTTTACTGTTGCAGTTAAATATTATATGTTTAAAAAAATGAGATTATCCGTGTGACGAAACAGCGCCCTCTTCTGTCGGCAATGTAGAACTTCAGTTCTGTACTGGCTGATGGCCAGACACCGCAATGTCGAATGAATTTGTATATTGAGGAGCGTTGTTCAACTTTCCTTAAACACTAAAATAAGCGTCCCAGAGTCCCGTTACAAACATGATAAACAGCGTTATACATTTTAGTAACTTGAAATATATATATTTTTTAAAGTTTCCACTGAAACTGTTGAAGCAAACATTTCTATAAAATGTAAGGTTCTGTTTTCCTACAGGCTGCAGTTATTGATATTAGGATTCTGTTCAGAATAAAGTCAAAGTTATTACTGTGTTTCTGGTATGGTATACACTGCACCAGAAATATATGAATATATCTGAGCGCCACACTCAGGGACAGCAGTGTTTAGTGTTAGTACTCAGTTAAAAGAGAGAGATGAAACTCAAATGTTTCAGAACACGCTTCTAAATTCAGTTCAGGCACAAAAGTCGCTCACCATAGACCACGGTTGACCTCCTCTCGTCCCATTTGGAGTATCTGTTGAGCCTTTTCTGGTTCATCTCGAGTCTGGATCAAATTAGAGAATTCTTGTAAGGCGACTCCAAATATTACTATTATTATTATTATTATTATTAATATATACAAAAGGATCTCTTCAACTCCACCAAAAGCCCATTGCAGTCTTCAGCTCCAGCCCACAGTGCTGGTGCATTTCATAATGAAATAGGAGAGGATGGGATTTGCTGAAAGTGTTTTTGGGAAATATAAAGAAAATCAGAAGCTTCCTGATTTGGCTCCAGTCCCACAGAAAGGCCATTTCCTGCCACCCCAGTAAGTATGTTTATCAAAACTAAACAACAAAGGAACGTTTCTCACTGCGAAGAGACGAGATCAGCAGAACACATTAAACCAGCCCAGACAGGGAAAACACAGGAAGGGGGCAAACATTGTGCAGTTCAAACAACTAACTGCCTGCTGACACACCGTTCAAGAGGCTTCTGATGTGCAAGCATTACTGCTTCAAAACGAGAGCGACTGTGCACCGCTAATTCAAGAGGGAATTAAACAAAAAAACAAATGCTATTAGTGTAAAAAAGGGTTTGTGCATTTATTATTATTAATTATTATTATTATTATTATTATTATTATTATTATTATTAAATAAAAAGTTGCATTAGTTGCATAGATCAGGTCTCTTCATGGCAGTTCCAAGACTTACAATGCAATTCAAAAGCTTAGCACCAGGTGGGGCTATACGTCAAGCATAATTCCAATTAAATACGTCAAGCATAATTCCAATTAAATCAAAAGGTAAAAAATAAAAACCTTAAGTTTTTTTTTTTTGCAAAGAGCCATCCTCACTGTGGACGTTTTGCCAATACTATAGTACGAATTATTACTATTTATTTGAAGATATGTGTTCATATTGTCAGGCAGCAACGGCTACCTCACTGTTAGGACAATATTTTATGCAGTTTGTGTCATGCACAACTTACAGCCAAAACAATAAAATATAAATTGCTCCCCAGTTACTGGCTGTGAAATGAAATTCCTCTCTCCTATAAAACAGCCAGTGCGGTTTCTCAAAGCCAGTAATTCAGTTCTCTCATGGAAATGATATAGCTCCACCAGCTTCGGAAGCCTCTGTACGCAGATCTTCACAGGCATACAGCAGATTCATTTTCTGGTTTAATATACAATCCATTACTCGCCTCGTCTCGGTCATTAGTAAAACGCATCATTTTAAATTAGTTTATTTTTTTTCTCATGGATACAAATGTGCTTGTACATCGTCAGGTAGGGACACAACAGCACGGTGACAGACAGATTTCCCTGTGCAGTCCATCCTACTTTATTCAGTGCAGAGATGGAAATAAGACTCCCGTTGCACAGCGGTCTGATCCATTCCTAGTTTTACTAGGAGTTTAATAAGACACACCAGAGCGTGTTACCTATCCACACTGTGGCTAAATCAAGCTTGTAATAAAACCTGGAATGGGTGAAATGGATCTGTAAAAAGGAGTTAATTATCATCCCTGCTGTTTGTGATTTACACCAGCTTAATCCGACCTTGGAAAGCGCGTTTCAGATCATCAACAACACAGAAGCCTTCTTTTTATTAGTAGTAAATTTATTGAAAAAAAAGGTACAACCAATAAAAGTTGGGCAACACATTTTTGCTCTCAATTGTGCAGCAGTCTGTAACAAAGTAAAAGGAAACTTTTAAAACAGCTTTTTGTATTTAATATCTCAAGAGAGAGTCTGCACAGGAGACTGTACTGTACTAACCACATACTTAAACATGTATGGAGAGCAGGAGTAGTTTTGCCATCGAGTGTAAGATAGCAGCTTTTGTACAGACTAAACTACAATATGAAAATTGAAATAAAAAGATGAGGCTGCAGGGAGGGGAGAGAGTTATAACTAGTATGGATTCACTTGGTAAATAATAAAAATAAAAAAACACACACACAACACACAACGTGATCAGCACCATTATCTTTGTCCCAAGCGCTTCCTCATTACAAGGTAAATGTAATAAAAAAGTAGCAACATTTGTCTCGCTCTCAGGATGTCCTGCATCAACTTGTTGGGGAACACAGACAGGCTGATGTCTCGCAGGGAGGATAACAAAATAAAAACAAAAACTCCTGCGGAGAACTGCAGGCTGGAACATGGGTAGAAAAAAAAAAAAAAAAAAGGGTTTATAGATTTGCAATCAAAAACTGAAAGCTTTGGTAGACCTTTCTGGACCTTCAATTGTCACTTCACTTTTATTATCCCCAAAGTTCATGGCTATTTGTTATAAAAATTTTAAAAAAAGAAAAGAAGTCCTGGAGTTGCATAGCAGAAGACTGGGTGTAACTCCCCTCCCCAACCGAGCTCGTTAGCTGCTGGCCAGTTTGCGTGCTGACAAATGCAGCTTGTAAGTAGTGAATGGTTTTCCCTTCACCTGGTGTCTGTAATAAACATTGGGAAAGGGGAGAGGGGGAAGCGGCACACTTGTGAGGCATCTGAAAATCAATAACCCCCCCCCACCACTCGGACAAGCAGTTCCGGAATTCCTAACATATTTGGCAAAGGTTCGGCTGTGGAGGAGTTCTATACACACACACACACACACACACGTTGTTTAGTGCTCAGGCCTAAGAGAAAAGAAGAAATGAATGCAAACCCTTTTCAGACTGCCACTGGGAGGCACTGGTGGCAGGGAAGCCCAAGCTTGCGCACGGCTCACCTCTCCACATTAAAGCAGACAGGTGACAGCAATGTGTAGGGAATGACAAAACCAAAACACACACACACACACACACACACACACACACACACACACACACACACACACACAAACTAAAATTAAAGGAAAAAAAAAACAAAAAAACCAAACACACACAACATTAATGTGCCAACTCCAGTCCTTTATCAGAAGCGTATATATGAATCGAAAAATGGAAAGTTGACAAATACAACATAGTAGTAATAATAATAATAATAATAATAATAATAATAATAATAATAATAATAATAATAATAAAAATGAGAAATCCTCTAGATTCTGGTGCTTATTGTGTAGGACAGAATGACAGGTTAATGAAAAGGACCAGAAAGACCACAGATGCCAATTCAAAGTGAACGTCCGCCTCATGCATTCCTGTGAAGCATGTCCCCATACACACTTCTTCTAGCACACGCACTGCTGTAGGTGTACACTGCATGTATGTAGCTATACAAAAAATAAGAACACCACCCAGTTGAAATCACGCGACAGTTGCAGAAATCCCAAAACAAAAGGAAGTCGCTTCTGCAAACCCAGCGGTGCCCTTGGTACTTGCATTCATTGGACAACACTTGAAATCGTCTCTGGGACAAGACAAAGTAAAACTCTAGAGATGCTTCTTAGGAACAAAATACTAAATTAAGGAGGAGTCGTCGTCAGTGGGCCGTCCTCATAACTACGGTTGCATTGACCAGAACTATCCAGAGCCCTACCCTTGTGTGAGCTCAGGCCAGACTATAAATGAAAAAAACAACCTGCCAACGATTCAAACTGCTGTAGATCCCTGTCACTGTGTATGCCAGGGCGAGGCTACAAGGGTTGATCCCAAGGGTCCTGGGGATGGAGCCATGTTCCCATAGGAGCAGAGTCTGCCGGCTGGCTCTGGGGACTCAGGAAGGTCTGGGAGGGGTGGTGGTGGAGGAGCTGGTGTCAGGGACTCCGTTCTCCTGGCTGGCTCTGGGGATGTGTCTCAGGAAGGTCTGGGAGGGGTGGTGGTGGAGGAGCTGGTGTCAGGGACTGCGTTCTCCTGGCTGGCTCTGGGGATGTGTCTCAGGAAGGTCTGGGAGGGGTGGTGGAGGAGGAGGAGCTGGTGTCAGGGACTGCGTTCTCCTGGCTGGCTCTGGGGATGTGTCTCAGGAAGGTCTGGGAGGGGTGGTGGTGGTGGAGGAGGAGGAGCTGGTGTCAGGGACTCCGTTCTCCTGGCTGGTGGCTGGAGAGGAGTCGGCTTGCTGCTGTGCGATGGCTTCAGCCGAGTGTCTGCATTTGGACGAGCCACACAGGCAACTGAAATACTTGCTTTTGATTTCCCAGAACCGATCTCCATAGTCAAACCTGAAAAGAGAAAAATATCCATCTACTATCTATCTATATCATTTGTTTTTTTGTACAGAGACAGTCTGATGTATCTCAATGAGCTAGCAATGTGTTCATAATTTATATATATATATATATATATATATATAAATAAAACACATGTAATACAGAAATTTCCATTATGAAGACAGGATTGCTGGTACTACACTAAGATCTCAGTTTGCTTGCATTATTTGCTGGAAGTCTAAACTGTTCCACTTCCTACGTGATTTCACTTCAGTGGCTGCAAAGCATGTCACTTAATAGGGGAAGGAGCTGTTTGGTTAATGTCAGAAAACACTGTGTTTTGGGAGGGAGGGGTGCAATGCTGTTATTATTCAGTTAGTACAGCCACTTCAACACACAGATGGTCCCTTTACCCCAGCTCCTCTCCAGCGTTGATGTGCCTGCTGCTGAAGAAGGCGATCCTGGGAAATCGCAGGTCCTGGTGGGATGTGAAGACCCTCACGGGGAAGATGTTGGGCTCGCACGTGTGGTTTATGAACCGACTGATGTTGCCGTAGAAACTGGCATCAATGCAGTACACTCGTCCAACCTGGGTGGCGGAAAGGCACCAGAGAGAACGCTTATTTTTTAAAGCAAAATTTGATTAACGCTGATAGAACAAAGCAAGTCAGCGAGTGACAAATCAGCTAAACAACCACGGGCCGCCAAGAAGAACCTTACCTTGTTATCCAGGTCGAAAAGGTAGGAATCGTCTTCCCGCACGTCAGCCTCTGAATCCGATATGATTTCTCCAACATACCTGGAAAAACAAGGGAAGGAAGGAAGGAAGGAAGGAAGGAAGGAAGGAAGGAAGGGTGGTCAGGATGATTGAAGCTCAATGAAATCGCAGCTACTCAAAAAAACATGCAAACCTGACCAAATCACACCAAACTCAAAATGCACATACAAAGAGAAATGGCAGTGAAGTAACAGAAAGAGCACTCACTCGCACACAAAGGTACCGTCCGGAATGTCCTGCAAGGCCCGCACACCCCAGCCACTCTTTTTCGTTCGGAAAAGCTGCAGCCGGATTCTGAAAAAGAGAAAGAAGAAAGAAAATCAGCAAAAAAACAGGGACGCAGGTCTGTGTTGATATGATAAAACAGAACATCTTATATATGAGCGAGCTCTGAAGAAAGGGAGCAGCTTGCATTGCAGGGAGTGAGTTTGCTGTAGTCCCAGGTCCCCAGTAAAATGCAACAGAAACACAGAGCACCACATTTTGAATTGGATTAAAATCCAGCCAAACTCTGAGCTCTACCCACAGTGAGTCTTCCAGGGCAGTTGCTCCTGCTGTGCCCACTTTGGATTGTCCTAAAGGCCTTGGTGGCACTGCAGCAAAATCAACGACCAAATCCCACATTCCCAGCCAAAGATTACATTTTTAAAACTCAGACACACACACACACAAATAATAATAAAATGAGGGTTTTTAAACCCGTGGAGCAGTGAGAATGGCAGCTGGTTACCGGAGCCCGTTCTGCACCACTCTGTTCTTGCAGTTCCTCCAGCAGGAGCAGGCATGGTTACACTCAAATATCAGCGGCGGTTCGTTCTTGCAGAACTCAGGCAGCAAGCGACCCTCCTAGGAGCGATGGGAGAGACTGTGAGCGGTGCACTGTTATTGCAGGAGGTCTGGCCTGGTTCCTGCATTGAATAACACTGACTCACCTTGTCATACCAACAGCGCAAACTCATCTGACCGCACATGCAGCTGGCAGAAGAGCAATCTTCTTTACACACGCAGTACTGAAAGGGTAAGAGAGAAAGGGTACATTGGATGGGTTACTGCAACATTTATAAAACAGCACTAGGGTTAGTGAAATGTGCTTTGGGAACAGTCCTCAATCTACAGTAAAATCATGTAAAAAGAGCAAGTAATTATAGACCAAGTGATTTGTGTTTTTCTTGAAGTCTGTTTTAAATGAATGAAAATGTTTAAGGAGTTTTTAAAGAAAGAAAGAAAGAAAGAAAGAAAGAAAGAAAGAAAGAAAGAAAGAAAGACTACCACAGTCAAGAACAGATGAATTAATAATAAAGCTATTTCATTTTTCTCGCTCTCTCAAACCATGGAGATGTATTTTTAAAACAGCAGGCTGGCGAGGAGACGTCCTTGCCTGCAGATGCGTGATGTTGCGGTCGATGTTCATGGGGGACGTCACGCAGTTGTCTGGAACGTATTTGTAGTTGTTGGGACAGGGCTCGCTGTCCACTCCGTTCACACAGGGGATGGGGACCCGTTCGTACCCCCGGGCGATGTCTCTGTGAAGCCCCAGAAGAGACAGACTGAGCACTGCACCGCGCTGCGCACGCACACAGACACCAAACCTCAACACTGCAGCCTCTGCTGCAACAGCATCTTGTATATGAACATCTTTCAAAACAGGTTCAAAAGTAACTTTCAAATCATGAATTCGAATCACAGATCAGGTCATATTTTCAAAGAGTGCCCTCTATTCTTTTTTTTGAAAAGGAGAAAACAAATAAATAAATAAATAAATCACGTTAACGTTACAAAATAAAAAAAAACTACTGAACTCATTGGGAGCGCTGGAGAGGACTTGAAATGTAGAACTTTTACAAAACTAGAACCAAAACAACTAACGGGTGTTTTTACCATTTAAAAAAATAAAATAAAATAAAATAAAATAAAATAAAATAAAATAGTAGGAGTTAAGACTGGGGTAAACGCTTTGAAAATGTGGCCCGCTGACACTTTAAAGTTGTTCCTATCCATATAAATATAGTACACAGAAACGAATCAGAGAGCTCCTGGCTTCAGCTTAAATCATTGTACTGTATAACTGCATGCTGTGCCTGTGTAGATCAAGTAATCAAACCTGCCTGTTTACAACTCTCTCCTGGCTGCTTCTGTTAGCGGCTGCGTCCTTCAGCTTTCTATTGGCCTGCAGAGCACTCCACACCTGGGAGCCGAGGCTGCAGCACTCCACGGGAGTCTCCCCTTCCTTGTTCTGCAAGTTAACATCAGCGCCGCGGGACAGGAACAGCCTGCAAGAAGCAGGTAACCCGTTACTGCTCCACGTGGGTACCCACATTCTGATGGAATATGCTTTCGGCTAGGGTGGCACGGCTTTGTTCACCAGTCATGAGGACCGTTTTTGGAGCGCGGTCAACCGTTATCGTAGGCATTATATTTCTCTGTGCAAAGTGGCAAATAGAGACCAGGCCATATTTTCAAGGTGCTTCCTCTGTTTAATTAAGTTGAATTAAAGACGAGAGAGATTGCTTTGAAAGCATGGCCCCGCTCGTCTCCAGTGCCTGTGAAGGTCAGGGCATGCTGTTCACCCAGTGTACTCACACCACACAGTCGTGCCGGTTCTCTCTGGCTGCAATGTGCAGCGGAGAATCTCCGTGGATATTCACTGCGAGAAGATCACACTTCGCATTTAGCAAGATCTCCGCTATGTCAACGCAGCCCGAAAAAGCTGCCCAGTGCAAGCAAATATTCTCCTCCTGTTTGAAAAAGAAAAAAAAAAAAAAAAAAAAAAAAAAAGAGTACAGAACACACAAATCCAGACGAGCCAGACCCGCAGTAAAATCGCAGGCACACTTACCTTGTCTCTAATGTTGATGTCGGCTCCTCCAGACAGAAGCAGCCTCACCTGATCCACATGCTTGTATTCCGTAGCCCAGATCATCGGCGTCCACCCTCCATCATCCTGAAACCAAGCACACATCACAGAGAGGGTCCAGCGTCGTTCTCTTTAGATAGAGGGGCTGTGGCATGACAAGAAACAGTGGCGTGCCAGCTTCTCCAGCTATGCTAGCTGATTGCATGTTCATAGTAATAATGCCTCAGAAATGGAACATCACACACACACACACAACTTAAAAGGCAAACTCTGTAAATTAGTGAAACATTTAAATTAAACTAAAAAAGCAGTAGCACCTGAGAAAATGAATCTATACAACAAAGCTAAAAGGATGCACGTAACAGCATGGAGATGCATTCTCGCGAGAGACAGACAGAGAGAGAGAGAGAGAGAGAGAGAGAGAGAGAGAGAGAGAGACAGACAGACACACACAGACAGTGTTCCATTACCTGACAGTTAATATCTATCAGCCCTGTGGACAGCAGGTGCTGAACGATTTCATAATGCCCTTTTTTGGCAGCCAGATGGAAACATGTTGAACCTTCCACATCCTGAAATCAAAAAAGCATTCACACATTTACATTTCTTAAAGAGAGAGAGATAGAGAGAGAGATGAGACTGTAGGTCCTCGGGCTAGGTCCACTGTAAAAGGGCTCCAGGCAGATACCTTGTGGTTTACTATGGCTCCAGCCTTGAGCAGGTATTTCACAGTGTCCAGGTGGTCATTCTCTGCAGCATCCATCAGCGGTGTCCGCTGGTCCTCGTCACACATATCCAGATTAGCACCGGCCTAGAGAGAGACAGGGACACTTCAAACCATGCGTCCATTGGATCAGCCCACTTACAGGCGCTCAAATACTGGAAACAGGACGGAATTTAGAATCAGAAAATGGAATTTAGAATCAGCAACAGCCTGGTATGTGCTCAGAACTTGAATGGGACAGGGATGAAAAAATGAACAGGTGTCACTGCATCACACTGAGCTGCAACTCAAGACACTCCTTTGAAGTACTTTATAAAATCAGAACAACTGTATCTCTTCACACAGCAGACTTTGAATACAAAAAGACAACTCTACTCAGAACAGCAAATGGATCCGTTGCACTGTTGCAGAGAATCCTCTCTCCTGCCTCCTCGCAGGCAGTGTTTCACATACCTGTACGAGCATGTGGCAGACTTCCCTGTGCCCTGCCTCTGCCGCTACGTGGAGTGGGGTGCGTTTGCTCTGACTGTCCAGTTTAAAGTTAGGATCAATTCCTTCCACTGGGGCGTGAAAACAAAACACACACAAAGTTAGCTTTTCAGTGCAGACGCATCCACCCCTAACAAACTGGAAGAAGAGCAAGCTGCGATTCTTGTTACAATGTTCCAATATTTATAATACAAAAAGAAGCTCTAGTTAATTCAAAAGTTAAGAAAGGATAACAAGCAATACTGTTAATCAGTATTAAAGCTGACTGGCCTTTATCAGCCCATGTCTCTCAATTTTGAACTTGCATCTGACCAAACCTCAGCTGCTAAAGTATAACAACGCTGTGATAGGACAGCGCAGGATGCAGAGCGCAGGTCCTCTATAGAACCCAAGCAGGGACCTTCACACAGCAAACTCATACCCAGCATCAGCAAGACTTTCTGAAGCTCTCCTTGCTTGGCTGAGATGTAGAGCTGCTTGGGGTGGAATCGGAGTTTCTTGGGCCTGTAATTAAAATAAAATTGATACAATATGAAATAAAATGTTAAGAACTACTGAAGCTGAAATGAAAATTAAAAATCAGTAAAAAAAAATAAAAAAATAAAATACACCCTAATGAAAATGAATAAGCAATATGTGAAAGTATCTGTGCCTTTTATCATTTACACACAATTACCATTCAAACAAGCCTGCATATGTTCTTCTGTATTTTCCCCCCCGGACAGCCCTGAAGAAGATGCAGGACAAGGTTTTGTTGCTTTCTTTACTGCTGGGGTGGGACTAAGGAACAATGGCATTCATCCCAATACTGGGTCCATTGCAAACCAAACCAGACTACAGTAGGAGGCCTTGCAGCTTCTTAACGCTCATGAAGTCATGTAAGAAAAGGAAGCCGCTCACTTCTCTGAGTCCATGGCAATGAGGATGCTCTCCAGGGTCTCTTTGGCGACTCCCTGCTGCAGACTCGACGCCGCTGTCACAGCCCCAGCCCTGGAGCTGCTGGAGCGTCCTGGTGACTCGGAGCCCTCAGCCCCAGCCCTGGAGCTGCCGGAGCGTCCTGGTGACTCGGAGCCCTCAGCCCCAGCCCTGGAGCTGCTGGAGCGTCCTGGTGACTCGGAGCCCTCAGCCCCAGCCCTGGAGCTGCCGGAGCGTCCTGGTGACTCAGAGCCCTCAGCCCCAGCCCTGGAGCTGCTGGAGCGTCCTGGTGACTCGGAGCCCTCCGATGAACACGTTTTCCACACGGAACTCTCTACCTTGCTCTCGCTCTGCAGCTTCATCCGGTGATTGCTGGAAACAGAATTTTTTAAAAAAATGACAATATGTAAAAATGAGAAGTACTTGGGTAATTACTGTACAGCGATGGCCAAATGTTTTGTAATCACCTAGAATTTTATGATTGAGATAATAAAAAAAAAAATTAAAACCTATATGAAACGTAATTTAGGTATTTTATTTAAATATAAACATAAAATCAAGGAAACTACAAAAGCGCAAAAAGTCTACTGGAAGCCAGAATAGTAGTACAGTATTTCATGTTAGATTTCAAAATGTCAAGTTTTTAAATTTTTCATGATCTGGAAAATTACAAAGTGGTATGTAATTCATTATGTTAACGTAACATTATTCAGCAGGTTTCATTTGACTTTATGAAGCAAATTCTATAGGGCGATGCACAACATTTGGCCTTAGCTGTACATAACATTCAGCCTTATTCCCAATATGAACACGAAGGCTCTTTATGAAATGAATCAAAAGGGTTTCGCCTGCCTTCTTGTGGTAGTGTCTGCAGCCGGAGTCCTCGCCTCTTCCTCCACCTCCTGTCCCGGGACGAGGGGCACAATTGAAGTAGAGGTCGTGTCTGCTGTTGCTATCGTCACCTCCTTTGCCTTCAGGGTCTCCTCCCCACAGTGAGGGCAAAAACTCAACCCGTTCAGCACTGAGGCACAGGCCTTGTGGAAGCGGTGGGAGATGCGGCTGTCTGGCTGGCATTCCATGAATGTACCCTACAAAAAAATATATATATATATATATATATATATATATATACACACACACACACTTAATGTATTACAGTTTGTATCTGCTTACTGCTATCCCCGTTGGCCAGGAATTTTTAAAAAACATTTTTAGAAATTTTAGAAAAAAAAAACAACCAAAAAACATATATGACAGATACATAGATAGTAACGTACAGGTGGCACAATCGTGCATGCAGTGTTGAAACACTTACAGCTGTACAGAAGAACCCACAGCCCGGGCAGCACTGGTGCTTCACCATCCTGCCCCTGTGCTCCTCACACAGCACCAGCTGCTGCACGTTATTGGACGGGCGCATCATCTCCTGTTTCATCACGCCTCTCGAGCACAGACTCAGCTGTGGAAGGAAGGAAGGAAAAACATTCCACACTTGAAGAAAGCATATTCAGCCCTCAAACCAGGACCAATTTCTCTTGGGAGAAGAAGTCTCCATTCCAATACTTTCTATTCCTCAAAATAAAAAACCCAGATCGATTTACAGTACGGCCTGTAGCCATGCACTAACCTCCCCATCGCTGCTCTCTGTAGCCATGCACTAACCTCCCCATCTCTGCTCTCTGTAGCCATGCACTAACCTCCCCATCTCTGCTCTCTGTAGCCATGCACTAACCTCCCCATCTCTGCTCTCTGTAGCCATGCACTAACCTCCCCATCTCTGCTCTCTGTAGCCATGCACTAACCTCCCCATCGCTGCTCTCTGTAGCCATGCACTAACCTCCCCATCGCTGCTCTCTGTAGCCATGCACTAACCTCCCCATCTCTGCTCTCTGTAGCCATGCACTAACCTCCCCATCTCTGCTCTCTGTAGCCATGCACTAACCTCCCCATCTCTGCTCTCTGTAGCCATGCACTAACCTCCCCATCGCTGCTCTCTGTAGTCATGCACTAACCTCCCCATCTCTGCTCTCTGTAGCCATGCACTAACCTCCCCATCACTGCTCTCTGTAGCCATGCACTTCTTGTTGGCCAGGATGAGGATCTCTCTGTTTCTGGGCGTTTCCATTCGGCAGCTGCAAAGAGGGAGTTCCTGCACGGCATCAGTCTCCATGGCTTCAGAGTCATTGGAAGCCCCTTCATTAAAAAAAAAATCAGAGTTAACAAACACACATTAATACAGAATACAGAACTGTATTGCCTTACAGTTTTTGCTCCGTTTCTAGACCAAAGCAAAATACACAAAACGGGAGAAGTAAATCTTATTACCCGACACAGTTTGTCATCCAAGATTATGTACAATACACTAAGCACACACACACACACACACACACACACACACACACACACACACACACAGCAGACTCCTCCACTCTCCCTGTTATCTGGACAAGTGCTTTCAGTTGTACCAGGAAACCAGCACAAAGAGGACTATGCCAAAGTAGTTCCCCCAGGGATGGAAACAAGACTCCTGTTGCACAGCAGTGTTACCCATTCCAGGTTTTACTACAAGCTTGATTTGCCACGGTGTACAGGTAACCAGCTCAGGTTTGTCTTATTAAAAACTCATGGTAAAACCAGGAATGGATCTCTACTGCTATGCAATAGGAGTTGTATTCCTATCTCTGTGCTTGATATTGTATCACAGGTTTGCCTATCCGTTATTTTCTTCCCCTAATGGAAACCAGCAGCTTTTAAGTCGCGGTCTCTCCCAGCAGATGGCAGCAATCTGCAGAAATGCCTTGGTAGGACAACTGCAAGCATTATGGTATTTAAAAAAAAAAAAGTGCAATACCTTTGAACACCACCAGGACACAGACAAGTCCTGGTCTGTCTGATCGGTGGCTTTAGAATTTGCTGCTCCATGAAGAATGTTCTTGCTGACCTCCATAATAAATGCACTTTTTTTAAATCTTAACAACCACTCTTTAGTAACAAATCAGGATTAAGCGAGGTCTTTTTTTTTTTCCCTTACCTTTGTGCTGTGAAGACAAAAGCTGCTCTTGAACTTCCAGATCCAAAGAGTCAAGGGGCACCTCTGTGTATTCTCTACTGCAGTCAAGCTGAACCTCAGTTTCAGCCCCTAAGCATTCAGAAAAGATTAAGAAAAGTTACCAGGTCACACAGACAGCTTGCATCATGCAAAACCGACATGCACCATCCTAAAAGGAGAAGACACACCAATCCCACTCCCCCCAGCATCTCAGCGGAGGAGAAAGTCTTGTGTACTTGTACACATCCCATCACAAACAGGTACCTTCTTATCCTGTGGGTGGTGCCGTTCACGCTGCAGCCCTAGCCAGTGCAGCTGGATCCACCACAAAGGCGGTTACCTGGGCTTTGATTAAACAGCAGTGATGCTGCTCTCATGTCACGAGAGTCCTATAGCCCAGGTTCAAAGCTTGATCTTGTGTAGACCAGGCTGGACACTGAATGGGAATTCCTGTTTCTGAAAACGGCACAAAGACGGTTGCTTTCTCTGTGTGCGCCGCCTGACTTACCAGAGGAGCCGTTGGGTTTCACTTTAATCTTGCGTTTCCTTTTCCTGGACGGCTTCAGCCAGGGATTATCGTTCTTCCCTTTCTTTTTTAACCTCTTCTTTATGCTGGACTCTGAGCTCTGGGGATGAAATAAAAGGGGTTAGACACAAAACTTTTCAGAAGGAATGTAAAATGGAACACAAAATAAAGGTTGATCCGTTTTAGTTTTACCAAATCCGACTCATTCCCCTCTTCCTCGCCACCCCCTTCTTCATCAGCAGATTCCTCAGAGGCATGTTCCACCTCTCCCTCTTCCACCTGCAAAAAAAATCGACAGCAAGCATGACTGACACACTAGAGGGCTACAAACGTCCCTCCTGCATTAGCCAGGTAATGCCACCCAGTTACAACCAGGTCTGGCAGTCTGACAGTGCTCTCACCCTGGGTGTGTCGTCCATGCTGTTCCTCCTGCTCCCCTCCTGGGGGTCATGGTTCTCCTCACCGACAGGGACCGTCTGCTCGGGCCGATCACCTCCCTGCTCTCCTTCCTCATCTTCATCATCATCCATGTCCTCCTCAGAGTCCTCCTCCTCCGACTCGTTTTCCACACTCTCTCCGTTCACATGTGGGCTCTCTTGCTGCAAGGGGACAGGCACGTGAATAAGCCTGAGCTGTTGTGCAAAGGGTCAGGGGTGGAAATAAGACTCTCGCTGTGTAGCAGTTTGATCCATTCCTAGTTTTACTACGAGTTTAATAAGACACACCTGAGCTTGTTACCTATACGCTGTGGCTAATCAAGCCGGTATGAAAACCTGGAATGAGTGAAACTGCTATGCAATGGGAGTCTTATTTCCATCCCTGTTGGGTCATTATGTCTAACCTACAGTGAGTAGGGGTGAAATGAAAAACTGCCTGCCTTTCAGGAAAAAACTGGGACAATGTTGACAATGGGGATCACACCCAATCCAATAAAGGTTCTGGGTCACAATCCAATAAAGGTTCTGGGTCACCACAGCCTGCAGAGTATGGACAAAAGCTCATCCAACCAGCTTTCAGCTCTGTGACAAGGCACACTTTGTGAAGAGGTCTCACCTGAGCTGCTGCAGTTGGGGAATGTGCCGTGGTGTTTTTAAACATCTCCAGCACTGTGCGCTGCCTCATGGCTTTGGCTTTCTTCTTGGGAACGAGGCTGTACGTCCCCATTTTCCTCCTCTTCCTGCGGGACACCGCTGCAGCTGGACAGGGAGCAGGGACAGAACCGCTTCAGTTACCAAACCCATTTTGGTTTCTAATAAAACATCCACCCCAATTCACAGGCTTGCCTTGTTTTACATACATACTGGTGAATCTTGAACGTAACAATGGATCCAATTCATATCCCGCCCTCCACTAAATCATTGGAGTCTCTGGGATGCCCATTTCAGACATGGCCTCACCGATGCAACTCATTCACCGGTCAAGAGGACAGAAGATCGACATGCGACCTTTGATCCCACAGAAGCTGGACCTCAGCCTGGGAAGACGCAGCTGACCAGTAGTGCTCACTGAAGCATGAGGAGGCCAGCTCTCCCCAGCAGGCTTTCCTTCCTAACCCCGTGCTCCAAAGGGCAGTGCTTGCACGAGGGTGCCCTGGGGAGCTCTAGCGCCCGGTTTATAGAAGGGCTGTAGTTACCTGGCTGGGGCTTGCTGGCAGTAGTCTCGTTCTGGTTCTGAGGTAGCTGGTGTTGCTGGGGGGGCAGCGGTGGTTGTGCTTTGCCAGACTCCACCCCGTTGCGGCTTTCTTCTTTCAAGTCCTTTTGTTCTTTTGGATCATTCGGTTCTTTTGGTTCCCTGTTTAGAAGCTTAAGAGAGAAGTTTTGATGGGAAATTTTGAAAGATCAAATGAAACCCCCCCCCCAAAAGAAATGCTGACCGTTTCACACTCTTGTTTGACCATAGCCACCATTGGAAAACGTACAGAAAGGATACGCACATTTTACATTCTGAAAGCGATACAATAAAGATTCTCAAAAAGCTGCAACAAAGATCATACCAAGCCGCACAGACAAAGAGCACGTTTTACTTGTAAACACCAAGGAGCAGAAGTTAAACTATTTATTAAAAACCTATTGAGTGCACGGTTTCAAAAAGGAGGGATATGAATCCCTTTGACTTGCACAGGGGTACAAAAGGAGAAACCCTTTTCTAAGTGTTATTTGAATACTGCACTCTTTAATTAGAGGGTAGTAACACTTTTAAACGGGACCTTTGTAAACCCAATCCAGGTCCAGGCTGGACAATGCAAGTCAGTTTCCTGTCTTAGCCTCATCCGATAGCTAGCCTGATCAGGGACAGTAGAAGAGGAAGACTGGCATCCATACAGAACACAGCATAATAGCAGCAAGATGAAAGACATTCAATAGGAGAAGGGGGTAGACTCAAAAGGTTCTCATCCAAGCATTTTTGCAAACAGAAAAGGAGAATAAAAAGTAAGCTAACCTTCAGAGTGGTCTGGTTGACTAGAGGCCTGGCCATGGTCTTCCGAGCCCTGTGTATTTTTGCTGGGGGGTTGGCGTCCTGTGTGGAGTGTTTTGTTATCCCCTCTGCCTTGTCCTTTTCCTCTCGGAGCAAGGCCGGTCCCTGTCCACGAGCTCCATCAGTCTTAACAGCGTTCAAGCTCCTCCCGGGAAGGGTTTTGGCAGCGTGGCCGATGAGAGAAGCCCCCACGGTCGTACCACTAGTCCTGTGTGGGGCCGGTTCCTGCGTGGGCTGCCTGTTTAAGACGTAGCCGTTGCTACCGGTAACGGAGGCTTGCGTCGGATCGCCAGCCTTCAGATGGTTCTGCTTGCCAGCCAGCTCGCCACTTTTCTCCGAAAGGCCGTTTTCGTTTAAACGGGTCAGTTTGTTGCTGGAGTCCTGCGGCGGTGGCAGCCTGGCGCGGCTGTCCTGAGAGATTTTGGGTAGACTCTGATGGCTCTTGGCGGTGACGGGTTCGGCTTTCTCGCAGGAGCCGTTCAGCTCTCCGTCAGCAGGCATCTTAGAGGGGTCTACTGCCGGTTTCCCCAAAGTCGTTTCATCACGTCCTGTAAAAAGGAAAGAAAAACCTGTTGGTTACTGCTACAGAAAAAGAGGTTTGCTGCTTTCATTCCCGGAGGAAAAACACTTTGGGGTGTTCAAAAAACATAAGGACATGGACGAAGATGCGAGATGATGCGATTCAGCCTTGAGTGCCCCTGGTAAGTACAGATACTGTAGATATGGCTGGAGGGGAGGGCAGAGAAACTGGGAAATCCTGTTTTAAATCTAGCAGTAAAACATCTTTCATGAAAAAAAAAAAAAGAGTGCCGTCTGTATTGATCTACAGGGCACGTGTGTGCAACACAACGGACTCATTCACCAAAATGAAAAACAGTTATTTAAACCCCCTTCACACCATAAACAGAACAATCTCAGCTACACTAAATTGTGTAAAATTGAACACCACAAGATCCACAATACACGTCAGACCATTTAAGCTACTGACAAATTGTGTCCAGTTATTTCTGATATGTTGTTTCGATTGCTGTCCTCCTGTTAGCACTGAACAGCTTACCTCTTACCTTAACCATTCAGTTCTGTAGGAACTGGGCTCAGGCTGAATGCCACCCCGACCATCAAAGCTGTGTTGAAGCAAAAAATGTTCTTTATTACATTAATAAACCAAACGTTCCACCTGGAGGCAGCAGCAGCAGCAGCAGCGACAGTCACAGAGTTAGTAAAAGCGGTTGCTGTCAGTAGCACTGAACCTCATGCATGATTCATTGCTGTGTCACGGCTTGCAACAAAGGAGTGTTGCTGTAGGAAGTAGGCAAGGAGCACAATTGGTCTGCTTTCTGTGTTGCAGTAGGTGGAGGGAGAATGGAGGTTTTTGTGGGATTAAAATTCCTCCACTGTAGCTGTATCACGTAATAGAGACTCCAGATTAAATGATCAGGTTATTTTTGTTTCCGTTTAAAAAAGAAATCTTCTGGAAATCCAAGGTAATGCTTTGCAGCATTTGATGACACCGAGTCCAGTATCAAATACTGCAGCACAGGCACTCTCTTCCAGCACAGGAAGAACAAAAAGACTCCTTCAAATGTAGGCAGGTCTGCGATGGAATCAGTCCAGGATACCAGGGTTAAACACGCCGGCTCTTCTCTGAAACGGTACCGAGAGCTCTTCCTTGATGTCTCGTTTCGAAGGACGACAGCCAGAGTGAACAGCCCCCCCCTCCCCTCCTCAATGAACCGCCAGCCTCCCTGGAAGCAGAAGTAATTATTTCTCGTTTCCCATTCCCATGCTGGCCAGACCCACCTGGGCTTCAAGATCAGAAATCCAGTGGGCAGGCAGCATCTTGCTTGAAGTCGTTCTGTCTAGTGGTCTGGTTTGTGTTCCCAGTCTGGTATATCTTCACAGAGTTCTGCCCCACCAACAAACATGACACATTAAGCCCTGCACTCTTACCCCAGTCTCTGATGGCGGGAGGTTCTTTTGCTGCCTCAGTCTTCATTCGGACGTCTGGCATCACACCACCCTTGGCCACACCTGCAGGCTAACAAACAAACCACAAAGAAAATGTAATTTGCATGACGCAAGTTTTTTGACCGCGCAAACTAACTGATCTGTCATCTCATGTTGCAAACTTGTTCACAACTGCAGCAGTATGAAACAGGTTTTGCATGAAGTAGGTATTGTGTTTGTTTGTTTTTTAATTAATTAATTTTACACTTCTGTAAACTAACTTAATTTAGGACAGCTGAGACGTGCTGCCCCTGTACCTCCATCGAATTAAATCTAAAAAAGACAGGGCTGGGGTCAGTTCCTTTTCCTTTTTAAAATCCATTCCCGTTCACTTAAATCAATTTCAACACCTCATTCATCAAAAAAAAGTGCAAATCGGCAGCGTTCTATTCAAACGAGCTTCTCACACTGGCAACAAATGACTTACATTGAAGTCCCTGTTTGTTAGTCAATTAAAACTGGCTTCAAATGAAAGCAGAAGAACAAAATCGCAACAATTATTAAATGGCTCTAAAATATCAAATCCAATTCCTTCAAAGGAATTGGGAATCTGTTTTAAAAAGGAATGCAATCTGAAAAACAGGAAGTGACCCTGACCCATATATACACACACAGTACAGATCATTAAACCCATTGTAAATTAATGATAATGACTAATTCTTTCCAGTTATGTTGAATACAACTTTTTTTTTTTTTTGCAGTGTTTGCAGTAATAAAGTGGTACCTACTCCCCTTCCTACAGCACATTCATTTGAAGTGTATTACTTTGTACTTGATCACCCTGCCCTTGAATAGGATAAGGGTCTTCTACTGATAAAATACTTTGAATAAAATGAACCCCAGAGGGACGATATCTAGATCAGGAAGGAGATATCTTAAAATTACAAACCCAACTGAAATACTAATGGTTTTATGATACAATAAGACACACTGTAGGCTCCATTGTTTGAACAAAGTGAAACAAAAAAAAAAAAGAGAACGCTGCAGTTTACTTCAACTAAACACTGGTCTTTAAGATTAGCTCTAACCCTGAGCCTCTTGCATGTAATCCTCAAGGTTTAGCACAGAGTGTGTAGTACAGAACGCTCAAAATGACTGGCAGATTTGAATTATTTTGAGAAGGTGGCTGAAAACAAGCAACTGATAAACAAAAGAAAAAACCACCAGGAGGCAGGTCAAGGTTGCGCCCCGACTAGAGAAACGTATGCCTCAGGTTTTCAACTCAAGAGCCCTTGATCGGAGCAGCATTCCTCTAATCGAATAGCTACATTCCTGCAATGCATTCTGGAACGCAGAGCCGCGGTTCTCTTGATTGTTTCAGAGTTTTTGGACACACTTGCTTTCCGTTGAAAGCAGTCCGCTGCACCTCTCTGGAAGTCCCTCGCTGTTGCTGTGGTGCCAGGAATCTCAACATGTGGCTTGCTGGTTTGGTGCTTGCACTGATAGAAAGTGGTGTCTGGTTCTTCAAATCTCAAGTGCACAGGTTTTGAAGTCGCTTTGTTTTCAACTGTTTAGTTGTTATTTATTGACCGCCTTGAAGAACTCATTGTGATTCACCGCGTCTCTTTTGCTCACAGTGTCCTGGAGAGGCAAGCAGCACAACTGTCTCAATGCAGCCACTGCAGTAATAGTACAGTTTGAAAAGTGTACAGTATCTTAGTGAGGAGAAGAAAATATATCTATAAAAAGACTATCGTCAACTTCCATCAGAGAGAATGGTTAGTTCAGTATCCAACTTTAAAAAAGTACAAGCCTTCTACGGAAAGCAAAACGAGAGATGAATTCGACTTCAAAAGCTTATTCCCTCTTCACTGTTTCTAAACGTGCTTTGCTTCAACACAAAACTCTCTGGACTAGCTGTTATCCTCCTTGAGTGCAGCGTCAGAATATCCAAAGCAGAGCATCACACTATTAGAAATATAGAATATTTCATTGTTCTTCCACAGGTTCCATGGACATTGCAGCAGCATGCAGTCCTTATATAGGTGAAACCTGGAATAAAAAAAACTAAATCTTTCAGGTAAAAACTGAGCTAGTCACAGCACACAAGACTGCAAGGCTTTTCTGTAATCACTGTGGATTCTACACCCAAACACGGTTTCTAGTGCCGGTAATGTATTCGCTAGTTAGAGTCCCTTCCAGGCAGCTAAACCATTATTTCCTGCATTAAACCGGTTGCAGTCCACTTGCAAACTGTGACATCTAGGAGCAGAGAGTCAATGAAAGACTTCTCAGTGAAAAAATAAAATCATGCTGCCACTTACCAGCCTGTCAGGCTCTTCAAGCAAACGAGATTCGTCCTTTTCCTAGGCCTTTGTAGACCGAGAATACAGTACAGAAGGTTCCTTTGAAAACCATTGAAAAACATGGAGACAAGAAAAATAACATAAGCCAAAAGTGCAAACAGCAAATGTACCAAGCGTGCTCTACGTTATGCAAAATACACCCGAGGCAAAAAGTATGACATGCACGCCTACCGAGTTAAAGCATTGCAAACTTCCATTAAATGAAAAAAACATGACGATGACCACCTAGAACAAAAGCATAAGAACTGAATTATACTGAAGCGAAAAGGAGCTGCTGGAGAGCAGAGTATCTTAAAGCCGTTTCTTTCAATCTAAAGCGAGTCACTTCTAGGATTTGCTCTAACAACACCACTAACAATGTTTCAACGTATCCCTAGTTCAAACTTCCTTCGTCAAATTAAAAAGGACCTTTTAAAACTATCCAGCAAGTCGTACGAACGAGTTGCTCGTAGCTCTGCATTACAAAAGTTGAAATCTCTGGTCTCTTTCCGATAGCTCCCCAAAACTGTTGGTCCACAAAATAGGATTTCTTCTCTAGCAGACTCTTGTTTTGTTAGTGGTGTCTGATTCTTGAATTCTCTTTTCATCTTATGGAGACAAAAGCCGCCTTTGGAGGACACATGTGGAGTTGATCTTCGTAGAGCAGAAGAGGAGGAAACAGGCTTTCTACCCCTTCCTTCAAAAGTCAACTTCAAAAAAGAAACAAAAAACAATTCTAATAATAATATTCCTGCTGATCAATAACAGCTTCCAGTAACCCCGACCCGGGTTAACGTTTCAAGACTGCACATGTCCCTGATGGTACAGACACTTTACAACTGCACCCCTAGTAACCCCCTCCAAAAACTACAGCCACACTTCACTCCTGCAGGCTGGGACCCATCTCCCCTGCTCCAGAGGGCAATACCTACACGAATGATGCCCCCCCAGAGAATCAAAGCCACCCTGGTTCACACTCCACCATGCCACAGCCTGCTTGCCTCCTGATTGGCAGCCCAAGCTTACACCCTCCTAGCAAAGAAAATGTCTGCTGCAAACTGCTCCTCCAACAAAAGCCGTCTAGCCAGGCATGAAGCCGCTTCAGTATAAAAGCCCCTTGCTGACTCCACCTCCTTCAGCTGCTGCCGGCTTCCTGCCCGTGCACTGCAGCCAGCTCCACTTCAACCCCACCAGCGGAGGCAGCTGGCCTGCACAGCAGCTCTACCTTCTTGCATGGCTTCCCCAGAGTCCTCAGCAGCAGCACCACACTGACCACACTTGCAGTCCACAGTGCCGTGCAGGAGGTTGTTTTTGCGTTGCAATGTGTTACCTCATGGTTTCAAGTCATGAGGGAAGCTGGGGTGTTTAAAAAGGCACTGTACTGTGCAGTACCTGGCCCTTCACTCTGATATCCTTAAAGAAATCCACAAAATGCAGTCCTTTATAAAAAATAAAAAAAAAGGAGAGAAGCTGGGTACTGTATAGTGGCTCTACATTGGAAGCACAAAGCTGACATGCAGTACAGGGGGAAGGGGCTACCATGCAATTCAAAAGGATTCTTTTTGCAGGTGTAGCCTCAAGCCGTGTCCCTCAGCCCCTTTCTACAGCAGCTGCAAGTCCACCGTACTTTGCAGTGGCTCTAGACATACAGTAAGAGCTTTGGTTTGGGCACAGTGAGCGAGTAAGTTACTGTGCTACTTACTGCCTGGAGGGTTTCAATCCTGATAGAAATATTACTGTCGGTCTGTACAGTATTCACTTTCAACGCAGCAGTCTGCACAGCTAAAGATGATTCCCCTCTCTCTATGCCGGCTCTCTCGTTTCATCCCAGTCTCCTATCGGCTCGTCTCTGCTTGCTCTTTCCATCGGGAGCACCGCTCTCCAGGTCATGCAAGGGTGCTTCTGATTTTCCCATCATACGAGATTTCATTTTTAATGATCCTGGATGGTTATATAATAAACTTTCACAAGGCTGATGCCGCTGTAGTTTAGTAGAACTGGGTCAAAACGAACGAGAAAAATGAAGCCGCCCGATTCGTCTCCCTTCCTTTTGTTTTAAACAGGAGCGAGTTGTTTGAAATGTTTGAAAATCTAGATCTGTTGTCTTCAAAATGAGTGACATTCACTTTTGGGGCATTTACAGCACACAGCAGTGTTCTTTCATCCATCGAAGTCTAAATTATTAGTGACAACATTCTGGAACCAATGACATCACAAAATAAAACACACTGAAGCTTCTGTGGCTTTTAAGCAACAGAACAGGAATGTCAGTACAGTACAGTACAGTACAGTGCACAGTTTACACCTACAGCAGTGTGACACTTCAGAACACAATATCCACCGGACTCAAATTACCAACCTGCACAAGACACTGTAATGCACTACAGATCTGGACAAACCCACGGGCCAAACTGGAATTCCTGACGCTACTGTAGAACAAGCATGTGCTACAGTATGGTAGCCACAGCAAGTGACTACAATGACCTTCTGTGGGATAGGGGTCATTCTGTCCTTGGGTCTTATCCAAATCTATCAGCATGATCTCACACTCCACCAGTCTGACTTGCAGGATTTCCTGTGCATGCGCTGCATTTATTTATAAAAAATAAAATAAAATAAATGGTTTTGGGTCTTGCACCAATTAGATTTCAGAATTAAAAAGCTGCAAGCTCTAGCAAATATGTTTTGTTGTTTTTGAATGTCCTGAAAGCAACATGGATTTCTTTGAGGATTCTAAAGGACACCCAGCTTCATGGCTATGGTGCAGTAACTTCTAAAGGATATCTACGTACAGCATTATGTTTAAAGATTTTAGAGCTACCTACAGTATGTCTGCTGCTGGTGGACGTTCTTTTTAAACGATACACAGAACATGGCAGAATCGGTTACTGTAACACTAGCACACAGACATTCTTCCACATGCGGTTAACCACCTGCTTGTTTGATTTGTTTCTACGGCCCTAAACTGCTGGGATCTGATCCTTCTAGTTTGGGATTAAGAAGAGTTCTAAAGAGGAGGGGAGCAATACAATTCCAAACAAAGAGGAAAACCATTTACTGTACAACAGCCCATAGTGTCGATTCTGAGGCGTGTTCATATCGAAACAAATCAGCCCCGCTAGCTTTTACAGTAAAGCAACTTCTGACTTCCTGTGCTGCATATAAAAGAGGGGAGAGAAGAAAAAAAAACAAAACCACAACACATCGCCAACTGGAACGGTTTGATAAAAATCAGGATTCAAATAACAACTTACAGATTAAAGCGAAAGTTCCTCCTTTCCCCAAACACACACACAGAGAGTCCTACATGAACACTAGACCCATAAAATGTCATATACCACAAGGAAGGTCTTTAAGATCTGGCCTGTGCAAAGCAACACAAAACACCTACATCAAAACAGGTAAAACAAAAACAAGATGAGAAGCTCATCAAGAAGACCTCGCTGGGTTACTGTGCACCACAAGGAGGCTTGCTTGCTTTAAATTTCCAAAAGGAGGAGAATAAATCTACACCAGCTTTTCATTCCTGAAACCTCCCTCCCCCTACAGGCAGACTGGGGAGCATGCTCAGTAAGCACACACCGGCTGCCTGCTGCAGATCGCAGCCATTTCAGAGCTGGATTGTTTACAGACACACAACAGGCCTGCCATTTATTTGGGTGGGGCTTAAAATAGGAGACAACTCCAAAACCATGCCCTGTCCTCTCATTCCCACAAATCCAGCTGGGATCCCGTTTTAAAAACCCTGCTTTCAAGGTCCAAGGCTCTCCTGATGTGGGTTCAATGACACCCATGTGGAACCTAAACAAAAAATATTTTTTTTAAAAAACATAATAGTGCTTCTGTAAGTTACGACAGCTTGCTGGAGGACTGTAAAAAGGCACTACAGCAGCATACCTTGCATGTCATCCACAAACCCTTCACAGTATCCCCTTCCTCTCCCCAAGGCTGATAGAACCCTTTATAAAAGGTACACGATGGAATGTTAGTTCATTCCTTTCCTTATTTTATCTTGGTGATCCCTGGACCTTTTCTGCTCAAATCAGAATTCGGACTAAATAAACAATACCTTACTTATTAACAGAATTTTGTGTCTGCCTGGAATCAGACTTTTTTTTTTTTTTTTTTTTTTTTTTAAACCACCGACCACTGAAATCTTCATAAAAGTCCAACAAAAATGTAAACCTGTTCAAAAGCAAAAGACAGAGGTTGTTCAAGAACCTTCAGAAAGCAACAGTCTGTATCTTCAGTTTATGGTAATCTGGTTGACCTGTACCATACCTCCACTTTCCCTTCATTAGGTGTGTGATAGGATTTCAACCTTTGATAATAAAATGCAGAAGTTTCAAACCTGCTTGACAAAGTCAATTATATCATTAATACTTCCAGTTACCAGCAAGCGAGTTGCCAGCACGCCTCGTAATCCTTTTACAACGCAGAGACTTTGAGGAACATCAGCAAAGGCATTTGATACTATAACTGTTTCTTTCCTCTGAACTTGGAGATGTCTTATAAAAGATAGAAGAATGTTAGAAATGTCTGATTTAGGCTTGCAAACGTCAAAGTGTCAGAACACGACACCAACTGTACAGTATGTTTCTCCTCTGTATAAACCAAAATGGGAAGGAACACTAAAAGCCAAGAGGAGCACAGAAATCTCCCTCAGTTAAAATCCTTTGGAACATGAGCTGGTTATTTTGCAAGCGGGCTCCATGCCCAGGACTCTACTGTATATTAAAGGTACCAGCCAGTTGTCATCCCTTCATTTTAGGCTTCAGTACAGTAAGCAATACGTTGCTCCTGGCATAGCAAAAAAGTAGGCAACTGTGTTTTTCTCGTCTGCATTTTCCAAACACCCTTCCCTATTTCTTCAGGCTGACAATTTGCTGCAGGCTGTCTAATACTGGGGAGAAAGAAATCTGTTGAAGTCATAACTTTTAGAAATAGTGCAATACAAAAAGGGGAGAGGGGCCATAAGTACTTTCGAAACAAGTGCTTGCAAAGCTTGTTAAAGACTTCCATTTTTCAGCTTTCTACACTTAGAAAGCTTAGAAGCCGGTCGGCAGGACAGTCCTTCAGACCAACCCTGCCCACGTAACATCTTCATTTCAATGAAGGGCGATTCTTCACGGCAGGCAAAGAGACCAAGAACACTGTTTGGAAAGAGGCGACCGGCTAGCAGCGTGAGCTACTGCTTTTCATGGCCCTTCATTCTGATTATTGAGAGTGAAATCGGAGCGTTCTAGAGTTCGTTTGTGTTCTGCATCTTGTTCTCCTCCAGTACGACTGTAGGTTCGGCTTCATGCTCTTCGGACAAGGGCCTTGGAGTGTGCGAGGAATCGCTGAAACACTTTCTCCTTATTTTTATCCCAGGAGGGAAATCGGCTTAAATAGCTACCGTAGTTCTTGCAGGAGGGAAAAGTGGAAAGCAAACCGAAGAGAAATTAACTGCAATGAGGTTTTGGGAGAGGAAAAAAAAAAAACACTGCAAGACAATTAACACAGTTCATAAAAGTCTGTTTCCAGCAATCTCTAACCAAGTTATCTATGCTAGGTGATCCTCATTCTCCATTTGGATCCGATCCTGTCATTCAGATGAACACAGAGATCAATAGAATCGTTCAGTTGCTGGATGGTAATTATATTTTTTTAATCTTGGCCACAGTCACCGTTTGCTTTGCCCTAGAGACCCGTTTACCCCACCAGGAGAAGAAGCTGAATGACCCACGAAGCGGCCTGCTTTAATAAGATGAAACACATGAAAAAGTTAAATACTCACAGGCTGAATCAACAGCGGTTTACAGAGGCAGAAATATTACCTACAGTAGTAGGTAAAAAGACAAATTACTTTTTTTATTATTAAATTTAAATCTTGGAATCAAATTTAGGAGGATCAAAACCAAAGTACTCCACATGACAAAAGCACAAGAGAGAGAAACAAACAAACAAACAAAAAAATATATCATAGGCACACAAAACCAACACACCAAGAACTCTAGGACAAACAGTGTGAGGTTTGGTCTCCCCACAGTTACCAGGTAGGCTGCACAGTACCTGTTCTGATTCGATGGCTTCCATTTGAAGGCACAGACTCAAGCAGTTTGCTCTTCTTTTCCTTCTCCTTCCCACACGCACACTCACCCTGCTCTGGTCACATGACCCAGCTGCTCCCTCTGTTGGTTCTCTAACACTGCACAGTGAGCATGCTCAGTAGCATCTCAGTGCTTTCAAGGGCCTGCTCATGAACATGCAGCCATTTCAGGAAAAATAAATGCACGAGCCACCTAGGAGAGCATCTCAGCAAAGCAGGCCAGGCGGGAACAGGCAACTCAGTTCTGTTTGGAGATGAAGGATATATTCCTTGTGGTTCATCCTGATTTCTTTTGATGGGGGGGAAAAAAGAGGGATATTTGCAAAACAATAAAAAAAAAAAAAATTTTAAACGCTATAAATCTCGATTCTGTTTCTGCTTGCATTGCAGTTTATTGTTCAGTTTTCCATAAGGCAATACACAAGTGTCAGAATCACGCTGCTGCTCTACAGTCATCAGGAACTCAGATTTCAATACAAGTCTGTGCGTCCTTGTATGATCCTTCATTCAGCGCCAAGCATCTTAATAAAAAACATCAGATACAGTACTTGACGTTAGACTCTAGTGCCCTGCATTGATACAGTATACCTTGGTCACCAATCTGAACCTAGTAGTTTTTTTAAAAAAAAACAACAACTCAGAGACATTTGCTAACAGGTGCACAATGAATCACAATTCTCTCTTCATAGACTGCTGGTTGAATGATGAACATATTACTGTACTGCAGGTATGCAACCCCCTCACCACACACACATGGGGTTAAACACAACATAGAAATCAATTGCACTGTGCAGTACACCTGAACCTTCTCAATACAAAACGGAACGCATGAATAGCCTTCTTTAGCTATAGCCGAGCGATCCGCCTCAAAACAGATTTACAGACAGCTCAGGGACGACGGCAGACACGTACTCTCATCAGAAAAGCATTAATACTGTGCAAAACAATCCTGCTATTCAGAAGCTGCAGACAAAAACCAAAACCAGCCAGTATCCAGTTCAGGCTGATACTGGTTGAAAACACTGAGCAGGACCCTTGGCAATGGAAGCCTCACAGTTCAAGCTGCTCAACAGCTCCAAAAAAGTAGCCAAGTGCATTCCTTTATATATATATTTTTTTTGTTTCTTTAAAACTTGAGCCAAGTCAATTGTACTGTAGGATTCAGTGTTAACATTTGCTTAGAAGATTTAACACGCAAAGATATCTTCATCCATACCTCGTACCCCATGTTTGTGCTTCACTTGCTGGATATATTCAGTACAGTACAGGCCTACGCAGCCAGACTCCACTCTACAAGGTGCTGTACACAGTAGTATTGGGGATGAGGCGCATGCTCAGCAAGGACAGTCTTTCAGCCATTTCAGAGCACCAGCAATTGGCAGATAGAAACCAATATTACTCCAGGAAAAGGAGCTGTGCAGTCAACAGCCAAGTGTTTTTGATTTATCACCTCCTCACCTTCTTCCTTATTCCCCGTCTGGTTCCAGGAATCCAAGCGTTTCAAGAGCTTCTCTTCACCCCTCTCCCCGGACAGGAATGAAACGCTGATCTCCACTACGTGAACTCCCAAAGGTTTCTCAACACGCCACGCACACCACAAGGAAAACAGGATCGTTCTTAACTAGACTGTATTACACCCAAGCTGTGCCGCCTTGTTTTAAAAATAATAAAAAAGGAAAAACCCTCACTCATGTAGCAGTAACTTTACTGTATAGTACTGCACGGGTTGGCAACTGTAGTAAAAAAATTTTAAAAAATGCATTTCTCGAAACACCATGGCCACAAAACTTTGGAAAGACTGGGCAGAAGCAAAAAGGACAGAAAGAGACATGGTTTCATACCCAGCTAAAATAATAATAAAATGCAGAACCTTGACAAAACGCTTATAAAACACGACCAAAAAGTGACCTGCTGCTTGAAATACCACCAGCGCTCTCCACAAAGTCCATTTGGCTGGATTGCTTTTCTTCAACTACTTTCTAGATTTTCCATCTTTTCCAAATAAAAACCAGCAGTTTAAAATCGCGCAGTAAGCGAATGTCCTTCACGAAAGTCTCCACGATCCTCTTGTTTTGTGTTGTCTTCACTGCTTCGTCAGATCATGCAAATCGACTTGCATCTTTGACAAAAACTTCCGTCGACTCTGATTTTAGGACCAGGGGTTTTTAGTTCTGATCTGAACTAGTTTTATGAAAGGATGGTAAATATCCCCTCTTCTTTCTTTAAAATCCTTCAACTGGAAATCCTGACGTTTTGTCAGCCGCAGAATGTCAAACACGCTTAAATACCTCTCTGGAGTAAGTCAATAATTATCCTGGATTTAAAAAGCCGTGGTTCAGGGACAAATCTCATTGATTGTCCAGCACGGTACAGTGAAGCAGCAGCATAACGCAACACAATGAGTCTCACTGTCCCTTATCATCACGGACGTTTCTTCAGGGATACAGGAGCGTTCCACTTTAGAACTACAGTGATAATCCATCAGTCTGCCGACCTGTAAACTGAGATGCCAGGTTAGGGTTAAAAATGAAAACACAACTACAAACAATAGTAAGAAGGGCAAAGCAATAGCCAAGCTACTGCTTGACATACCAGCAAATTAAAAAAGAAGGAAGGAAAAACAAAACACAGTTCCTTGCAAAGTGGAAAGAATTTATCAAAATCAAAAACAGGAGAGACGCAGCTGATCTGAAAACCCAGACAGCAAAACAAACCAAGTAAAGACAGCCCAGGCTTTAGAGAAGACAGCAGCCTAAACTGCAGAGTGGATCCAACACTGAACAGTGAGAAAGCTGCCCTGACAGGTTCACGTTCATACCTGGTTTGTTCTGAGGATTTCCATTGGGGTTGGGGAGGGGGGGCGGTTCAGAGATTCAAGCAATTTTGATCTTTCCTCCAGCTTCCCCACACATGCACACTCGCTCTACTCTGGTCACATGACACAGCTCCCTCTGAAGGTCTACATACAACAGAACAGTACACAGCACCTGGGCATGCTCAGTAGAAACCCTGCTGCACTTACTGTAGCAATCCCAAATAAATCAAATGAAGGAATATACGAATGAATGACGGATGTCACTGTATCACTGAGGAAGATGATCCTTTTTCTTCTCACATTAGAGCTGGAAGTGTAAAAGGCATACTGAAACTTGATACAGTAGAGTGATGAGATGGGTGAGTAAACAGGTAACAAGCAATGATACTGCCTGCACATGCAAGACTAAGTAAAGAGGCGAAGGCAATGCAATACACAGTTTTGACTGGCTCAATCCTTTGACAGCAAAACAACATCCGATCACTTCGTTTAAACCACCCAACAGCATTCAAGATGGCTGGTGCTGTAGATTTTCTTCAATGTGAGTTAACCCACTGGATTACTACAGAGATCACAGTTACAGGGAACAAAGGCGCGATTACAGTATACGTTTGCTTCAAAATCAACACCGTTCATTTAAAAAAAAACAAAAAAAAACACACTTAGAGGCTTTCAATCCCCGGGAATGAACACTGGTTCAATGTAGAGGCTGACAGTTCATGCAAATCAAATGCATGCAGGTCAGCTGTGGGGAAGTGACCTGCTGCTGAACTTGCAGTGTTGGGTTATACCTTAGATAATAATAATAATAATAATAATAATAATAATAATAATAATAATGTAATTCTATTCAACCAGTTAAGCAGTACTATAACCAACACCACAAGGAAATCCACAGCAACACTTCCTCTCTAGTTTTGACAACGGACGTGAATGTAAACACGACGGGAACAGCCAGGATATTATTCACAACTTGACACAAAAACAAGCAGAGTTTCTAAAGCGGAAAGTACAAAATGTGCCAATTCCCCTGGGATTTCCATTCTGAAAACAAACAAACAAACAATAAATCAAATACGTTCATTCGTTCTAAAAACTCAACAAACAGTGCAATCCTGTGCTGCTGCGTACCTGCTTTCGTTTCCTCACGTTTAAAGACATGTGCCTGCACCTTGAACCAAAGGAAGTGGTTTGAGGCTCAACGTGTCCTCCTCAACGGAATGAAGACAAAGCTGCTTACAGATTCACACTGCTTTCGACAGTCAAGACAAAACAATGAGCAATGCATCACAGAGCACTGGAGGAAACTACTGTGAGGCTCCATCTGCCACCGCACACCCCTGTAAGACAGGACATTAACAACAACTAGAGGTCTTCAAGTGCCTAAGCCAGCTTGTACTGCACAGTGCTACAGCATGTTACTGCACCAGCTCAATTAATCCCAAAATACGCTACAGTCTGTCACAGCCAAACCCCACCCCCCTCAATCCTATTGCAAACCTCTTCCGAGTGGCTCAGTTGTTCCAGGCAGTCATCAAGGTTTCAGGGGCCTACTTCAGCCTGCTGCCCACGAGTTCCAGCGTCCTTGCTCTGTAAATGCAGTTCAGACAATGCTGAGCATGCTCAGTGGAGGCCAGCTTCTTAATGACAGCAGAGAGAACGAGTTCTCATGGCTCCCGCTTGCCACTGTTGTGCTGTACATCAGCTGCTCAAGACAGCGAATCCAAAACCCTGCACACACCTTGAAACAGAGCGGGTTCTCCCAAGGGAACACATCATCAATACCGCACTCAGTCAATTACTGTACAAATGTTACTTTTTTCTTTTTTGTAATTGCTCTTATGTGAAATCATCCTCATCCATTCATCGTACTCACTACATGCTCTTACTGGGCTTTACTCGTATCAGCAAATATTTCTACTCTAAGTGAACGGCTCTCAGTCGAACCCGCTCTTACATGGAATTATTTACTGGGTTCTTTATTTTGCTCTTATTTGAAGTTCATCTTATTTGCTGTTGATTTTATTGTACTTTATAACTGCTCTTATCTGTAATGTGACATTGTGTAATGTGAGACTTTGCACCAATTGTATGTCGCCCTGGATAAGGGCATCTGCTAATAAATAATAATAATGATGAACTTAAATCAAGCTGCAAAACGTCTTCGGCTGCACAGTCCAGAAAAATAGGCTTTAGACAAGGCAACGCTCTGCATCCTTTCTGTACGTGGGAACATGTCTCTCAGCCAGTTCATTCTGGATGTCACTGATGGATTCCATGCAGTTGCTAAATATACAACTACAGTATACAGAAGTGTACTAATGCTTACAGTATGCAGAGTTCAGATTTTAGCTTCAGTTGTTGTCAGGTATATATTTTTCCCCTCGAGTTGGGAGATGAATAAGGAACAGCTTTTGGATTCCTTTTAAGACAACAAAAACACGATGAAGCCAGTCTGGAACTGGGAGGCAATCTCCGTTCTAATAAAAGCAGCATTACTCAATCCTCTCATTCTCTACAGCACTGCTCCGTTTCCTACGTGGAGAGCTCCATTGCAGGCTCCCCCCGCAGGCCCAATTAAAGCACCATGACGCTCAGGGAGGACGTCAGCCACTGTGGATTCAACCTTCTTCAGGACAACAGAACTAGCTGCCAGTTAAAGATACAGACCTGACAAGACCTGCCCTACATACGGACTAGCGCTGTACGTTTTCAATAGGATTACAAGTAACCTACCTGCAACTGGACTAGTATATGCCTCTGTGTCTTTCTGACCCTTAGATACACTGCACTACAGTAGCAGTGGCAAAAGCACCAAGCCCTCCATTAAAATGCACGAGTGAGTTCACCTGCAAAAGTGCCTTCTCCACTGCATTATTCAAATCAGTGGAGAAGGTACAGTGTCATTACTGGAGAAGGTACAGTGTCATTACTGGCGAGGAAATTCAATTGCTTCACCTATCAAGGTTTGTGTGCATGCAAGACTTCTGCAGAAAGCACAGTTCTAAATGCAGTGGAGCGTGCCTTCTCAATTTCTTGTGGACCTTAAGGGGTTAACCTGCTTCTTGCAAACGCACAAGGGGCTGTCAGAGACACATAGGAGCAGGGCATCTTCATTATAACCTGGCATTCTTGTATTCAGTGGCCACAAATCGGTTAAAAGGAAATCAGCTCAGGGAGGCTGTGTGGTCCAGTGGTTAAAGAAAAGGGCTTGTAACCAGGAGGTCCCCGGTTCAAATCCCACCTCAGCCACTGACTCATTGTGTGACCTTGAGCAAGTCACTTAACCTCCTTGTGCTCTTTCGGGTGAGACGTAATTGTAAGTGACTCTGCAGCTGATGCATAGTTCACACACCCGAGTCTCTGTAAGTCGCCTTGGATAAAGGCGTCTGCTAAATAAACTAATAATAATAAAAACAAGAGGACCCTCGACATCACATGCAAAAGTACAAGTACAGAATGCAGAGACACATTGCAGTGTAGCACTTTCTTCTTCAATCATTTTCATAAAAGCATGTGCAACGCAATAAGGAATACATTAAAACATTTAAAAAAGGTTGGTTTATTTGTTGATAGCTGAAAAGCCCCTTGTTAGTTAAACTAAAGTGAAAGCTTATTGGACTCATGGGAAACAAACAAACAAAAAAAACAAACACGTGATTCTGTGTGAGATGCTGAGCTTTACATTTACTAGTGCATCATGTTCCTGTGTTTCAAGCGCCTTCATGAATCTGTCTGCCATCAAAGCCCAACACGAATGCTTTTGAAAAGACCAGAGAAAACACTAAATCGGCAGCTGTACCTGAAGCCACTTCGTTTCTGTTTACATGCCCAGCTAGTCCTTATCTGAGCTCCCTGGAGCAAGGAGACATTCTCCTAAAGACTGGACAGACAGGTCATACTGATAAAGACACAACGGGACACGCACATGGGTTACTAGTATCTCAGCCTTCTGGTGACATTGACCTTTGGTCTTGTCATTTATCTTGCCCACTTCGATGTAGTTTATTCCTTATTGTTAATAAGAAAGGTTACAAAACGAGAGGAGGCCATTCGGCCCATCTTGCTCGCTTGGTTGTTAGTAGCTTATTGATCCCAGAATCGCATCAAGCAGCTTCTTGAAGGATCCCAGGGTGTCAGCTTCAACAATTACACTTGAGTTATATTCAATGACCTACCTTTGCATGATGCCAGCCTTTGCTGTGTGCCGTTTTCTTCTTGTTGTGGGCAAATATTGTCGGCATCGCATCGGGTTTTAGCCTCGTCTTGCATTCGTACCCCAGCAGCTCTGCCTGCATGTTCCTTTCGTAGCATTCCGGTTCAAAGTGGTCCTCGCACACGATGGAATTTCGACCGAATGGAAAGGTTTTCAGAGCGTGCCCTGTTCTCAGATTGTGAAGCCATTTGTTTGCTACGATCGCCCGTTCTGAATTAATAGGCTTTGGCACACAAAAGAACTTTTTCGTCTTGTTTTTACGCTTATTGTTCAAGCACCCGAAAGCTTTGCACTCTGCCATGTCTCACACAATGGCGTTCTCACCGCTGTATCCCATGAACCCATGCGCGCGACTTTTGGCCTATCAGGGAAATCAACGACTTGACGTCACTTCGCTGCCTGAAAGGCTCCAATAGGTCAGCTCCCTCAAGTGTGACTTGATTAAGAAAGTTGACCATATATTTATATATTTTATCTTTCCAAACTACTCTCTACATAACCACCAATATGAACTGGATTGTTTTAATTACCCCCCCGCAACCGTTTATAGCCACAGATTAAATTTTGGCAAGGTTGCAAAATGTTACCATACACATGCATTTCAACGAAGTGGCAAAAAAATGTACGTTACACCGGTGCCAAGGCAAGCAGGCGTACTGACTACACTAGGACTAGCACTAACGTAAAACTTTACCACGTAGCGCGGCTGGTAAGATTTGCACCCGAAGCCAAGAAAGACATTTCTACTCCTGCCTTGGTCCAACTCACAGGTTTGCAACGGGTTCGCCGAATACCAAATTTGTGCAAAGCCAGAAGTTATTTATTTATTAACGTTGCTTTTTTTTTTTCACCCACCGAGTTATAAACCTTAAAAAAGTTATTTCATTCTAAGAGCGCGCGCACACACACACACGCACGCGCACACACACACACAAGCCTTAACTTCTTATAGTTTTGCACCGCCGACTGAACTAGAAAAAAAAAAGCCGTGATGTTAAGATGTTCTGTGTGGGGTGGATGGCATAGGCTGATAAATATACGTTTATACATACATTTCGCTTGTTTTAACATCCTTACATGCTCTCCTCGTATAATATACTATGAATTGATCCAAAAAATAGAGCTACAAAATAAACTCCCACGTTGCAAATGAAGGTTGTCTATACCACCGTGTTTGTTATTTCTGCAAACTGCAATTGCAATCGGTCGGCAGAAGGTTGCCCAGGAACCAGCATTGCGAGATCTCAACCTATGACCGTGCAACGGACGCGTTGTGTGCTACACATATTCCCGGGCCCCTCTAGTATTGCAGACCACCCCCTTTTTTTTGAGCTACACATTAATCACACACAGAGCACCACACGAAAAAAAAAAAAAGCACAGAGTTTCAGGACACAAAACAAGACAGGCGGGCTGTTTGAAATGCTAGTACCCCAGGGGGGTGAGGGGGTGCGCAGCCGACCTGTCTCCCCCCACCGTACCGAAGAACTACAGATCCGGCGTTTCGGTTCTGAGCCGGTACCGAAAAATAACATTGCACCGTAAGCGCGGAGGGAAGTTCCAACGAGCAGCTCGAAGACTCTCACTTACCTTCGGATCCATTGAAGCCATAGTTAGGATTCAGCCTGACGTCTTCGAGTCCCCGCCTACTTATTACATGACGTCACACCGCAGGGACATTGTCAAACAGCTGTTCGTTCGGTCTACTCTACAGAATGGAGAAGACCAAGGCAGCGCTAAGCGCTTTGAGTCGCTAAAAATCATGGAAACTAAGGGACTGTGCAAAAAAAAAAAATTCTGCCTTATAACGAGAATGCAATTAGGGCTAGTGTGATGCAGGGCTGTCCCGGTTTTTTGTACCTCAGAAGTGGCAACCTTAATGTAATGGCATTATGGGAGCTATGAAGATTGGAGCTATTATTCTATATTTCAATGTTATTATTATTATTATTATTATTATTATTATTATTATTATTATTATTATTATTATTATTTATTTGTTTGTAAATCAGCTAGGAGAGTGGTGCCCTGGGAGATCATGTGCATCAATCACATTTCTGAGAGATCATATAAGAACATAAGAAAGGTTACAAACGAGAGGAGGCCATTCAGCCCATCTTGCTTCGTTTGGTTGTTAGTAGCTTATTGATCCCAGAATATGCTTCAATCACATTTACCGGGAGGTCTCTCGGGAGTGGACTGTGAGCTTAAACAGCAGCAGCAGCAGTGCAATGAAGAGCCAATGCATCCTAGTCTCAAAACTTAAAGGACTGTCTTAGGGCAGCACTGTGGAGTAGTGGTTAGGGCTCTGGACTCTTGACCAGAGGGTCGTGGGTTCAATCCCAGGTGGGGGACACTGCTGCTGTACCCTTGAGCAAGGTACTTTACCTAGATTGCTCCAGTAAAAACCCAACTGTATAAATGGGTAATTGTATATAAAAATAATGTGATATCTTGTAACAATTGTAAGTCGCCCTGGTAAGGCTGTTTTAAGGGTAATGAGGTCATTGACATTTTACAAAGTACTGTTTGACCTCTTCAGGTCCTTACAATAAACCCCTCATTAACAGAACCCTTGAAGTTTCATCAATGGGGACCCGTGATTGAATGTACTGAAGCCTCTCACCTGTGCATTGTGACTGTCTGAATCATGGGAGGGAGGGTGCCGAATAGAGAATGGGCTACAACAGGGTAGCATTGAAATCTTGAAAAATCAGGGCCAGCATTGAAATCTTGAAAAAAACCCAGTGCTTTCATAAGACATGCCCCAACTAAGTTGTTTATAATGCAGGATATCACCAGATCACAAGAAATTCTCTCCAATATCGTTGTCTGTGTGCTAGCTATCCCAATGCAGGGCAGCGGACAAGACACAGCCAGATACCCACTGCAAAGCTGTCCAGATTCACTACTGTAGGAGTCACATTTGAGTAGACAAAGCCCGGTGCGTGCCAGGGATAACTAATTGTGACTTTGAAATCCTGAAATGACTTCGGCTGCTATGCAACGGGAGTCTTCTCTGCTATTATAATTGCAATGGGTCTGGACTCTTTGATACCAGACTGTTGCACTCACAAGCGAGATACAGGTTTTTAAAATCCATTCCCTACCCTTCATGAGCTTCAGTTATCACTTCTCCCATTGTTGTTGGTTTGTGATCCTTCTTCACCGTGAACGGATGCAGACAACAATAACTATCTCTCTTGAGAAAGAAAGGAATTTGCTTTCACTTAACAAAATAAAACTTTTTTTTTTAAAGGAACTGTTTCAAAGCTTTCCAATAGGAGGAAATGCCTGCAAACCTGGATATGAAACAGACACATGCACGCACACATTCTCCCTGCAGTCCCAAGGATTTCATGCACCAACTAGAATTGCTATTCCCCCACCCTGCTAATGATCCAGCCATGACACAAACAGAAGGACTGCAATGCCCTGCTGAAGAGCTGTGCTGCTGCCTGCCACCACAGCGTAGATCGCCACCGGGCTCCAGCAGGTTACACATTGCTGAATTGATTCGAGGGTGGACATGCCTTCAGGTGGGATTCTGTTACAGAGGAGGTCCTTTCATTTTCTTCCTAGCCTAACCAAGCGGCAGCTTCCCTTTGCTTTTGAGCTGGGATCCTGATTATATGCAGTAGAGCTCTTCCCCAGTCATCGATCAGCCTCCTCTTTCCTCTCACTATCTATAATCATCAGCAGCACCAGCCAGGCAGGCCTCAGTCTATGTTGTGCTCCATATATAGCGAGGCCTCCATTGCTGCTGCTGCTGCTCAGGCAAAATCTGCAGGCTGCTGCCGCCACCACATGGGCAGCTCGGCAGAGGAGCTAACAGGAAGTGGCTTCAGAATAAGAGTCTCCTTGTTATGCAAATCTCCAGCCTCAATCACAGGTGGTCAGAGAAGCATGGCCATGATTTCCAAAGCCCTAGTCTCATCTCGTCTGAGAAGGACGTCCTTTTACATGTACCCCGTACCCCCTTTTCTGTTTTAAAGTCTCAAGGAAAAGCCAGGAGCTCACTGGGGTTTCATCTGGGGATTGCTGCCCTACATTCTAGTCTCTGCTCGCAGACAACAGAACAGGAAGGACGTTTGATAGGAATCACACTTGGGTATGCTCACAATGCATTTGGTGTTACAGTGTTTAGGTTACTTTGAATGAGGAGAGAATCCTCTCCCGCCCATTAAACTAAAAAAAAAGAGGGCCCTGGCCGATATAAACTTCAAGGCGTGGTCATATGTGTTGAGTAAACCTCAAATAAAAAAAATAAAAAATAAAAAACTTGGATTTTCTGCATATTCAACATCTTCACAGTGCAAAACAGAGCATGGCATTAAGGTTTTAAATGCAACCTCCATGGATGTCCTTATCTTTTTATAAGATCATTTATGCAACATGTGACAAGGTGTTCCAACTTCATTTTATAGAAATTCCTGTTTTTCTTAGCTTTTGAGAAACTGTACAGGATCTGTAGTTGTTCTTAACACAGTGGCAGATAAGAACATCTTTGCATGCCCAAGTGCATCGCAGAGAGTCCATTCCAATTGTGGAAACCCTTTGCATGGAAATCCACTTTATATTCCAGTGCTTATCTCTGTCGTCATCATCATCATTCTATCCACTACACAATCCAGTGTATAAAGCAAGTTCAAAAACCCATTCCACTCCAGGTTTAAACACATGCAATTAGATCATTAACTACTTCAGGCTCTGCGTGGAGGTGGAATTGGGTCCATTAAACCAGTGTTGGAACAAAGACCTGGAGTGGGATTTCCCTCCAGGACTGTGATTGGCCATCCCCTCACAGACCCCTTTATAAGAAGGGCATCAGCCAAGCAAAGCGACTGTAACGATTAACTGAGCAACCCCAAGCCGAAATCACAGCCAGCCTCACCGCAGATCATCGCAAACCCGAGCTAATTCCACGAGGGTGAGGACTGGCAATGTGTTAGTCAGTGAGGCGCAATGGCACTGGATACAGTGATGGTTTGTTCTGTCTAGGGAAGCAGTTTCTACACCCCAGGGCCAGGCAAACATCCGCAACTCCAGTACAGGTCTTTGTTCCAACCCTGTCCTTCATTATTAAACTGTGCCAACGAGACTCCCTGCCCTGCAGCACTTAACAGTTGAGTATTTCATACAGACTCAATCAAAAAAAGTTTCATAGTGTGAGTTGCCCTCCAGGGTTAATCGTCACAAAACTAAATCTTGAATTTCGATTGGTCGAAACTGAAAAGTCCAATGACTTGATCTGCTCGCCGCGTGTCGCAGCAAGGGATTAAACACGGAGCAGGAAGAGACGTTTCCAGGACAGCCAGCAGGTGGTGCTGTTTAGTTACTTATTGCAAAGTGCTGGAAACAAATACTGCAGTTTGGCAAGGCTGGTGTGCAATGCTTTCTTGTGACAAAGACATACCTGTACTTGCTCACAGTCACAAACAAAACCCACAAACTTCATGATGAGAATTTATTTTTTTATTAGTACCTATTACAATAATGATTATATAACACTTTAAAATATGTAACATTAAAAAACTCTAAGGTGCTATTTTGAAATCAGTGGTTATAAATACAGAAAACAAATTGATTGCAGTCACACATGTACATGGCAAACTGTCCAAAAATAAAATACAAATAAAATAAGAATAATCTGGAGTAAAAATAGTAGAAAAACAAAACAGTAGTTAATAAAGCTGTAGAACCTTTTGTGCAAAAAAAAAAAGGACAAAAAGCTATAAATATAGGCAACTGAAAATAATATTAAAAACAGGTCCGAGCGTAGCAGTTTTATTTAGACATTGCTTCCAGTTTGATATGATTTACTGTCCCTTATGGATATATTACAAAAAGACAAGTTCACCAACGAAAAAGAAAAAAAAGCCTCCATTCCTTCATTTGGATAGTTTAAGATTTATATAATAAATTTTCATATTTGGTACACACACACACACAGAGTGAGACACACGCTCACACACACACACACAGAGTGAGACACACACACACTCTCTCCCTCTCATGCATCCAGTTATTCAGTGAAGCTGTTGCATAGGTAGCTCTTATAAAATGTCTGAAATATGCCTTTAAGAAATAATCAGGGTACCTCCCGCTGGACCCACAAACTAACGAGGTATTCAAGATTGCAGGTTCTTCGTTTTAACCAGAGAAAGCAGGGTGCTTATGTGGACCCAGCAGCTTATGCAGCCTGGTTAGTTTCGCTGGTAAACTACTCTGTTCTAGCGGACCAGCATTGCTACAAACATGTTTTCACCCTGCACCTAGACCCTGATGCATTTTATATATAAATTAACTGAAGTATGTTTTTTTTTTAATTGCAGTTAAACTTAAAACTCCCTGGTTTCCAGTAAAAGTAGATTGACTGAACAGCCAGATGACCGAATACAGCACACTGAGGACTGATGCCTGCTGCTTGTGCACTGCTTGGACTGCTCTACACAGTTTCTAAGCAGTCCACAGGTTAAGCCAGGTCCAGAATAGAGACTGCTCACACAGATTAAATCATTTCATTGAGCTCACCTTCAGCTATTAATGACAAATACAATCTTAATATCACCCCTCTCTCTCTCTCTCTCCTCACCTCCACTTTGCAAGATCTATGCAAGATCACAGAGTGAATACCCAGTCAGGTACAGGCTCACAAATACAGAATTCTCCTTCTGTTCTAAAGGAAAGAAATAAAACACTGCCCCCCCCCGCCCCCTATCTTCAAGTAACGTCAGAACATAGACTTCTCAATACCTTTAACCAATTCTGATCAATAGATCTTCTCATTGATAGAACAATGATTGCATGGTGGATTTGCCAGAACAGTTCTGATCGAATTTGGAAATGAAAAGCACACAAGCCTAAAGACGACGGCAGGTACCGTGTAGTTGCATAGTTTGGATTGCAAAGCAGTTAATGCCACTTTAAATACTGCATTAAATCAAAAGGAGCCGATTTAACCCTTGACTGTGCAGTGCGCATAGCCTGATTCATGAATATTAATATGTGAATATCTGCATATTCATTTCATCCCTAACACCTTACACACAGTCGTCCAAAGTGCATCAGTGTGTCCCGTAGTCATCGTCTCTTCTCCACCATAAACACCTTGCAGTCCCTTGAGACACTTGTGCTGCGATACCGTTTAGAACAAATCAATTTGACCTTTCGCTTCCCTTTTTATACAATAAAAACCACACACAAAAGAACAACAATCACGTAAGTAAGTAAGGCATTAGTGTGGGCAGCAGCTCAGCGCTGTTCAGGATTTCCAATGAACCCCATTACTCAAGGAGGAGGATAGGACAGCAGCTCAGCGCTGTTCAGGATTTCCAATGAACCCCATTACTCAAGGAGGAGGATAGGACAGCAGCTCAGCGATGCTCCGTGCTGCGACGCATTGCGGGGCTCAGTCGATGACACTCTGCAAAGCACACAGGCATCACAGCTTCATCAGTGATGTTAACAAGCAGGCTCACTTCAGACAGGGAGGAAGGGCTGTGGCTTCCAACTGCAGCAACTTCAAAAGAACCCTCCCCTCTCAGTCATCTCCTTATCCTGGTACCTCTTGCCATGACGGTACAGTATTTCAATTCATCCATCAGGCAGGCAAGCAGGCAGGCAGGGGGTGCTAGTAATGAATGGGTCAGTGCTAGATATTAGTGTACAGCGATTCAGTTTAACCCTTCCCATTCCTCATGCTACAGCACATTTTACAAAGCCCCCCTCATCTGAATGCCTGCTTTCCTCCCGTGGTTTAAGGCTCGTCGTGTTCTGTAATCCGTGTCGTTTGAATATTCTGCAGCTCGGACCCAGGAGTTCTCATTTGACGTCTGTGTTTTTCCAGCCCCCCCGCCCCGCCCAGCCCCGTTTTCTTTTTTTGGTTATAGGAGTGAATTTTAAATTTTGTTTTAGCACGTTTGCGTTTGTAAAAGGCCAGCTTTGGTAGCGATATAAAAAAAGGAGACGCGACGGAGAGTCAGTAGTATTTCAGTATAAGGCATCACAGATGCTAGTATTCAACAAACAAATACAACTAGAAAGAGATCCAAGTATAAAATCTCAGGTCCCGAGTTGTGCTGAACACGGTTTATCCAGGTATACAGCACTGGAGCCCAAGTAGAATCACCAAGAAACAGAGATCATCATTATTATTATTACAAAAGTTTCTCCTCTCTCTCTCTCTCTCTCTCTTCTGATAAAATGTTTATTCGCAGGACAGGGAGAAACAGCGATCCCTTTTCCAAGAACAGTAAAAAGATTCAGAATGTATAAAATGCCTCGATGGGGAGGCAGGCAGGCTGCTGTGTCACTGTGTGCAGTGCAGGAGCAGACAGACAGATCCCTCTCCAGCGCTAATTCCCAACAGCGCTGCCGCTGCAGCTGTCTTCGTAGGACGGAGGAGACTCTGTGGAGAGACAAGCTGCTTGTTTAATCAGGCACTTTATTAAATTGGGCTGGGTTTTTTTTTTTCACAATGCATGACGGTCTTAACAGAAAAAACACCACAGCCTTATTTATAAATAAAAGTGCAGCCCAGCCTAGCCCAGGCATTTACAGTTATCGTCATTTGAGTTTTAAATGCATTGCTTTAATGTGTAAATATAACACACACAATACAAGAATACCATTGTACTTATTAGATATTTATAAAAACAGAAAACACACTCCGAGACTAGATATTCTAGCGACCTTACACAAGTTTTGTCACCTGGTTCCAATCCCTTGACTCACCGTAGGGGTGGCCCCAGGTGCTGTACTCAGGAGGCAGGATGAGGGGACAGGCTGTCGGGACGGGTGCCGCGGCTCCCTCTGTGAAATACGGGATGGTGGCCCCCGTGGAGACGCAGAAGAGGGGCCCGGTGGAGGTCCCGCTGGGGTCCGACTGAGAGTGCTCGGGGAAGCTGAGGCCCGGGGCGTAGCTGAAGGATGTGGGGGAGAAGGCGGGCAGGGGCTGGTCTCCATAGGATTGCTGCTGTGAGTGGCTCTTGGTGGGGATCTCCTCGCTCTCCACCCCGCTGGCCAGGTCGTCCTCCACAGGGGGGGCGCTGGGGGTCACGCTGTGGGGACCGGGGGCAGGCCTGGGGGCGGGAGGGGTGATGGGGGCTGTTGATGGAGATGTTCCCGATGTAGATGGGTAATGTCACCTGCACCTCTGGATACTTCAAAGAAACCTGCAGAACCGAGAACAGGATACAAATGAGGATACGAATACAAGAGAGGAGCTCGGCACGGCACGGCACCCTAGCATACCGGTCCACGGAGTCGACTTTACCAGCACAGAGCTCAGTGCAGGCAGTGTATGAAAGACCTACTCACCTGGATGAAGTAGTCGATCTCGATGAGGGTGCAGCCCCTCAGATCGGACTGGGGCAGGGGGGGCACGATGATCTGCTCCTTCCACTCTGCGTTCTTTCCACCCTTCACCCCCGCCCCCTCCACCTCTGCGATGGTGCGCAGGTCGTAGATCGCCCGCTTCGACTTGTACGTCACTTTCTGCGGGAGCAACGGAACAGGAGGACATGGGAATCAGGGAGGGTGGGTTAGCTTAGTGTGTCCTGAAGAAGTGACTGAAGCAACATCCCTTAGGAGTCAGTACACCTGCCCTCTGCCCTTTATAGACTACACAGACTAGGAATTTTCTTAAGATGCAACCATTTCAAAATTGGTTTCTGAAACTTCAGGTAAAACATCTTTGAAAGTCGCACAGACAAATGTTTCAGCTAGTGCCTTCTTCAGGTGTACACTGAAGCTGAAATTTCTGCGACTTCTTGACTTCATTAAAATAAGTTTCACCTTAATTGACTGAGCTGCGGGCAAGTTATGAACATTCCTGAATTTAAAAACTAAAATTCAGCCACATACACAGACACGAAACGTCTCCTTCACTTAGCTCCTTATGGTTTTACTTTGCAATTCTATTTGAGAGCTTTGAAGTTAAAGATAAAATACCCCAAAGTAAAATCCCATACAAAGGTCTTTGAACCCGTGTTCCCCCTACCTGGATGAGGCTGGCGACGATGCTGCCCGTGTCCTTGCCTGACTTGTTGTACAGCTCCATGGAGAGCTTCATCACCTGTCCCGGGGCGTACCCTCGCAGGTCGCTGCTCGCTGTCAGTGTCACCGTGCCCGTCTTCACCAGCAGGTAGCTGAACTTCTTCGTGGTGGTGGCTGTGCTGGGCTGCTGTGGAAGAGAAATAAAAACAGGCTGACACCTCAGTACAGAGCAGACCAGCTCTCGGATTCCTCATTCATTCATGAGTTCCAAAAATAGTTTCTCTGCCCAAGCGTGACAGGTAGTTCAGAACCTCAGAGTCACACAGGCAGGCAGGCAGGGAACCGGTTCTGGCCAGTTTAATCAACAGTAACCCCCCCAGGTGAAGCAGCATTAGTTGCAGCAGGACTCGGACTCTTAAATCTACATCCATGGTTACTGTTTTCAAGCGGGGCCTGGACCTGGCAATGAGTGATAGAGAGAGACAGACAGACAGACAGACAGACATACAGACTGACACAGTGAGAGTGAGATAGATAGATAGATAGATAGATAGATAGATAGATAGATAGATAGATAGATAGAGAGAGAGAGTGAGTGGAGTTCTATACTGTACAGGACTGCATGAGCGCTCTGGAGTGTGAAGGGTTACAGCTCTCGGGACACCATTGCATTCTGGGTAATTGCACTCAGGCATGTTTTTGAAAGCAGCCGGACCTCACGCTGCTTCCTCTGCTTGATCACACAGATACTGCTGGTTACCGCCCAGGTAGCACTGGGCTTTAACCCAGCAGCATCCATAGAAAAGCGCAGTGTGGTATGTTTAATGCCCTGTCCCTCACCTCGATATTGGGGACTTCGTTGAGGTTGAGCAGGCTCAGCAGGTAGAAGGGCTTCTGGACCTTGTAGTCCTTTGCAAAGCGAGGCGTGTCAATCACTGCTCTCATGCGGTACATGATCTTCCCAAACGAGCCTTCGAACGAGGTCGGGGCAGAGACTGAGGAGAGGAGAGGAGAAGAGCGATTCGTGACCCTGGCATCTCATTCAAGGGGTTATTCAAGATTGCATTAACCCTGTCGTCATGCATGAAACATTGAAAACAGATTAACACAAAGCACTTCAAACAGACTCAAAATAGCCTGCTTAAAACAAAAACACAGAACACAGCTTCTAAGAATCTGTTCACTCAGCAGAGTCTGGTCTTGGTACGGTAGTATATGAAAACCCCGGGCAACTCAAATTAAAAAAAAAAAGCTGCAGTATTTACGTGACTCTACACCGTGAGCATAAATCAGCAAGGCTTGTGCGAGGACTAATGTAAGCAAACAAACTGGCAGCTGACTTGGCAAAGCAGAAATAATGACAGCGACAGTTCAGTCAGGCAGAGTTTCACCCTTTCAAAAAGCACTGAAGCTGTAAGAGGGGCGATGGCTGTACAGCTGAAACACATTGCTGCCTGCTGACATCAAGGAAGCCAAGAGTCTCATTGAGCAGCAGCCTTGAACAACCAATGCACAGCAACTATACAATCAGAGACAGGCTTACTGCATGCATATTTGTCAGCCGTGTGCGGGGCGGGGGGGGTGGAGTCCAATCTAGAATTAGTTTTACGTTACTGCTCATTGTATTTAAAACGGTGTTACAACAGCAAGATGTGCAGATTTCCTATTGTGTATGCAAATGATTTACTTCCCCTATCCCTCCCTCCCCCCATCCTGGGACGCACGCAATACTATGTGTCTCTTTTTAACAAAGAAAGCACTTAGTAAGAGGTGTGCTTTGGAAGAGCGTTCATAACTCTGATCAGTCTTGTGTTCACAAGTCAGATCCCAGCTTGCCCTGGTTGCAGCTGTGCAAACACAGCGTGGGGCTCAGGGAGAGGGTGATTAAAGCCTGCTACAGGAGGGGGTGCCGAGCCACAGACTGGACAGCCTGCACTGACCTCGGTTTAGAGGACTGGCTGTTTTTCACTTCAGAAAGAGACCTTTGAAAAGGGCTGGGCACTGGCTGCACCATTTCCAACAGTCCTGCTTTTACCAGAGGGATGCTATTATAACACAACTCATCTGCTGCAGCTCCGCCCCACGAATAACACACTAATCATAGCAGCGGCTTGAGTTTGAACAAAACACGCACAATACAGCAGAAAATGCATCCTTCATAACATACCTACTTAAAAATCAAACCTTTTTTTGTATTCATCACCACTAGGGTCATTTTAGCTGAATTGCATTACTCAATACTAAAAGGTGAATCAACCTCCTGGTATTTTAGCAAAGAGGACGCCGTCACACAACAAATGCAATCAAATACTGCACTCTGCAGCACACAGAAAAAATACTGACCGAGTGGCTCTGCTTGCTGCAAGAGGATCGAGCTGCACTTAACAGAAATAGCAAAGTCAGCTGCATTACCAACACCAATAAAACTGTAGGGAATTCTGGTGATAAATAGCCAGGTACATGCAATGCACTCAGGATTGCTGTGGAAGGACCGGGAGGGAGGCAGTGTGGCCAAGTTGTTCAAGCTAAGAGGACCAGCGATACCAGCTAGAAATCTTCAATATATACATGTTGTGAATCTTAACCAATCAGGCAACACTATCCCTCGAATCAATACAAAGGGAGTTGCGTTTAGTATCTTACCTGGTAGTAGAAACTGGAATGTGTAGGTGTACTCCCCTGCAGGAAGAGTGCCTGGGAAACACAAGGAGAAGACTTGCCATTAGCATCGTACCATTCACTTAAACACAGAACACAAACAGCACCGGGTCTCACATGCAAGAGTGACAAGAACCCATTTGAGACGAACAGCATTAGCCTGGCACGTGTTGTCTTAAAGAAATCAATTGCAGATATTGCAAAACCATGTTTATGTGGCAAATCTTTCACAGCTGCTCCAGACCGGCACATCAGATACAGAGCATGCACAGACTCCACATGGGGCACCAATACCATTTCTATTTTCTAAGTATTTCCATGCATGGCATTAACACTGTATGAACTGTACTCCACTGTCTCTGCAGAGCTCAGGATGTCATGGCTGGAGAGGCTCTGCAATGCACACGGCTCACGTGACTAGCAGTCAATAGCTGGTGGGCTAAACGTGTCCCACAATAACTACCTATATCTATTTCAGATCCCCCTCTGCACAGACAAACTGACTTATCCCTGTAGTTATGTTGCAAGTTTCTTTACCAGATTAATTATTCGTTCATTTTTTTTTAACCGCTGCTTTTCCTAGACAGAACGGAAGATTTCAGATTGCACCCTCGGTTAAACATGGTCTAATACTGTGCAATGCAGATTTCAGACTGCAGGGCGACACGTCTCCCAGGAACAACGTACTGTACTCGGCAGCTTCCTGATAGGAAATTCCCCAAAACAACAACCAGACAAATGAGTCAGTGCAGCAGAATTACGAGAAGCAAGGCTGATGACAATCCTGCATCCATGACGCTTCACTGTGGCTTTAAATATTGGTCGATTTTAACAAAGCACGGTGTCACAAAACCACACAGTATCGCTTTCTATTTCTTCAGGCATCGTGGTATTGTCTATTTTCCTTGTTAGCTTTGTTCAAGGCCATGCATTATCGAGCTAGTCTTCTCTACACAAGGTTTAAGGAATGTCTAGGTTTTTTTCCTTCCATATTATTTCCTTCTTATTTGCAAATCTGGAGTCACAGAATATCTTCAGAACAAAAGAACTTCAAACAGAATGTTGAAAAAAGGAGTTCAAAAGAATTTCAAAAAGATAACGAGAGCCGGGAAGGGAGGGAGGATTTTAAAATAAATGAAACAGAAATAGGGATTTCTCTTTTTATATTCTAGAACAAATTAATCTACAGATCTTTAAATAATCTGAATGCTTTATATAACCTAAGCTAAAAACATATGGGGTAGTTGAATAATGTTATAGCATGGCTCATTATGAAATACTTTTATTAAGTTGAAGCTGGTTAAAGCCAGGGCAAACTTGGTGAGTTTGCAAGTGTATTTTCCTGTGATAAATACGAGTTTGAACTGATCATGTTACTGCTGCTTTATCAGGCGCTGAAAACGTGGTTTAAAAGTATTTGAAGGGTGGAAATTAAGCAAGTGATGATAATAAGCCATGGCTGTTGCACACTGACCACAAGATTATGCAGCTCTCTATAAAGAGCACGAGTGCTACAGCGCAAAACGGCACAGCGGTTTCATCAAGTAAATTAAATTAAATAAATAGAAAGGAGACCGGACTCTTTGGACTAGGCTCGGGGTGGCACAGCACAAGAATTACATTCAGCTTTTTAAAACCATTAAAATCCTGGAGGTCAGAGTTCACATCTGAAATGAGCTTGGTGGACCACGAGCCATGCAACCGGACACGTCCCCCGTTTAAGAGATTCTCTGTCCTGAAGAGGAATAACTACAGGAGCAGTGAGAGGTGACATGAATAAATGATGAGAGAAAAGCGTGTGTTTACCACGTGGAATGAGAGCAGCTCTAATGCCAGGGGGCCGGGTCAGGGTCAGGTATCTTTAGGGAGAAATCCACGGCTGAATGTGCAGAGTGAAGTGAATTAATTCATGAGTACATAGTCGTACCAATTCGGTATCCCCCACACTTTATCAAATAATAAGCTCAAACTGCAGATGTGCATTATTCTCTCTCTCTCGCTTCCTCTCTCTCACAGTACAGCTGATTAACTCAGCATCCTGTAAACAAGGCTGGGGCGGGGGGGTCTCGGCTGATACAGCATGCCTGCTTTACGAACGCCATCAACTGCCATGCAAATTGTATAGCGCTGCCGCAGCTCTGAGAGAGAGACAGACAGACAGACAGAGACAGACAGACAAAGAAAGAAAGGAGAGAAAGAAAGGAGAGAAAGAGAGAAAGAAAGAAAGAAAGAAAGAGAGAGAGAACACAACTGAAAGAACCTCATGAAAAATCTGAATTCCACAAAGCAGCAGCAATGGTTTCATATCTGTGATGCAACAAACTAACACCTGTACATCAGGAATTGGATTCAGCTTAGGTCAAATAAAAAAAAAATGTGGTTCTGGTTACACTGGTAGGTAGGTAAAACTTTTTATTTACCGATAAGCAATGTGCGCTTGTAAAAGTGGCAAAAGAGAGAGAGAGAGAGAGAGAGAGAGAGAGAGAGAGAGAGAGAGGATGCTCACATGCAGGCAATCAGCATTCTGATCCAAACATACAAGGATAAACATATCGCTGTGAAAGGAACCGGAAAAACTTGTCCCCCAAAAACTTTCCAGCAGTATGAAATCGTACTGGGCATTAGCTCCACTTTCACACAAACTATTTCCATTCCAGCACGTCGGATATTAAAACTGTCTCTTGCTGATCAAGAAAATGCCATCTGTCTGGCCCATGTAATGAAGTGCCCTGTGTGCTGCTGGACACAGAGTGCAGCCACTGTGACAGTAACCCGCACAACACCAGCAGTGGATTCCAGGAGGCTCTGCAGACTCAACACATTTGTCTCCTTGTTGCTCAAACTGTTGTGCTGCTTTCCCAGGGTGCGGCCGTCCGAGACTCTGAAAACTGGGTCAGCTGGTTAGGATTTCACTGCAGGGATCAGGCGACGGTACCAACATGCCTCACACAGGTGCAGACCGACACTGATAGGTATTCAACTGCTGGACTCTACCAAGCACTGGCAACAATAGCCTTGCAATGAAAGCTGCACCTCGGGGCACTCGGACTGGCGCACCTGGTACAGGCAGGGAGAGTCACACAGTCAGGGGAGCGCAGGTTTGCATCCTGGCTGTGCAAAGTTGCGTTTTTTTTTGTTGCTGGGGACTTGCTATGTGTCATCAGGGATGTGCAACCTGGGGGAGATTAGGTAAGCACATGTGCTTGCATGCAGAACTATCTCAGAGAAAGATATTTGCTCTTCTTATTCACACAGGACCACATTTCACTGGAATTCACTGCGCTGCCCCAAACACAGTCTTTGCTGGGGGATGCTTTTAGGGACCCCAGATCTGCTCCTGGACTCCCACATGCTCTGTTCGAACAGGGAGGGGAGGGAGCTCAAACACAAGCAGCATGCCTAGATCCTGACAGCCCTGCTTTGTGTGATGCTGCCCCGATGGAGCTGCCACTCCTCACAGTCCCCTATTAGCAGAGCTGTGCTGATGCACTCCCAATAGACATTCAATCACAAGCAACTCCATCTCTGGAGGGATTGATTCAGCAGGTAACCATGCATGAAATCTTCTGAGCATTAGCAAACCTACTGCTGTGAGAGAGAGCCTGAAAAGCATGTTCACAGGCTGCTTTCTTTTTTACATATTCCATGCACGGAACATGATAAAGTACTGGAATTGACAAATCCTTAATGCCGATTGGTCGATTTCTCAGCTAAGTAAAACTTTTAACAACAGTCCGTCTCTGGCCAGACCTCAGGTTAAGCACTGCTCCCCAAGCCCTCCTCTCCAGCCCGCCCTCTCCCCTGGTCTAGCACTGCTCCCCAAGACCACCTCTCCAGCCACCCCCCTCTCCCCTGGTCTAGCCCTCCTCCCAGGCCCGCCCCTCTCCCCTGGTCTAGCCCTCCTCTCCAGCCCGCCCCTCTCCCCTGGTCTAGCCCTCCTCCCCAGTCCGCCCCTCTCCCCTGGTCTAGCCCTCCTCCCCAGCCGCCCCTCTCCCCTGGTCTAGCCCTCCTCCCCAGTCCGCCCCTCTCCCCTGGTCTAGCCCTCCTCTCCAGCCCGCCCCTCTCCCCTGGTCTAGGCCTCCTCCCCAGTCCGCCCCTCTCCCCTGGTCTAGCCTTCCTCCCCAGCCTGCCCCTCTCCCCTGGTCTAGCCCTCCTCCCCAGCCTGCCCCTCTCCCCCGCCCTCACCTTTGTCTGCCAGTGTCAGTGTGCTGTTGAAGTAGGGTTCCTCCACTGTCCATGTGGTGTCGTTCATCTTGCTCGAGACGCCACACAATCCCCTGCAGTTCACTTTAATGGCTGGGAAAGGAGAAGGAGGTTCACATTAAAATCACCCTGCAGATTGATCGGACTACAGTACAGCACCTGCGAGCTACAGCCATTTCTTTACACTCGCTGTAAGCAATTAGCAATTCCTTCCTTTCTTTCTTTCTTTATGTAATGGATACCCAAAGAGAGCTGAATTATACCAATATGCATGATTTTATTTTATTTTTTTCTCAGTGCGGGGTACACCGCAGTGATCACAATGCATTTCTGTAAAGTAACTTGGTGCTGAAGGAGTTTAACACCTGCTGCTGATGTGATTTGCTACCCTCTTCCCCCGGCTGCGTTTCCTCCACTACCTAAAGTAACACAAGGTATAAAATTAATTCCATGTAATCAGAACGCAAAAGGGGCAGCTTTTCTGATCACATCTCCCTGCCCCGGTTTAGATTCAGAAGTAGCTTTTATTCCAAAACAGCTGAATGTCTCGCAGTAAAAGCAAGCAATTTGGGATTTACTTCAGGATCTAAAAGACAAGAGCTCACGTCTCCACTGAGCAACCCAAGGACACACATGGTTTAAACATTCAGCACAGTAACTGCATACAGAACCCTGACTCTCTGTGCCGCTAGTCACATTGACTGATGCCTAATGAATACCAAATGTAATCTATCAGCCCTCATCCTGACACTCCTAGCTCTATTGGGGGGTGGGGTGGTCTTTAAATCTGAAGTTCATGCTATTAACCTTTAATTCAGATCTCCAACTTTTTCATTCCAGTCTTGGGTTACAGAGGCTGTGCACATTTCCCTCACTTAGAAAACCCGCTTTTTAAAATGTCACGGCAGAATCACTTGTCAAGTTAACCCAAGACATCCTGATCATAGCCAATCCAAAACGAATAAGCAACTCTCGCTTCTCGCGCTGAACCCATATGTAGGAACAGAAGAACATTAAGGCCCTTCAGCCCATTAGTGCCCGTTTCCTAGGGTCTGGCCTCAAAGAATCCTAATGATTCAGCATCAACACCATGGCTAGAGGCTGCGTGACCCGTTCCAAAACAATCGCTTTGCACACACCCTAACCCTGACCCACAACTTTCCTACAAAGTGCTCGCAGATATTTACATGCTGCAAATTACAAACAAAATACTAAATAAAACAATTACATACTGGGTTGGAGAACCCACAACTTCCACACACACACAGGTGGAAGGATATGACCTGATAAAGGAATAATCTTCCTAAGTCACAAGACACACACCTGTGTAACAAAAATGTGTTATCTTACAATGATTTAAAAGGGCGTTCCTGTACTTCAATGGAAAACTGGTGAGGATTAATAACTAATCCCAGATGCCAGGCTTGCACAATCAGTGGGGTAAAGGACCAGCATATCCAAGGTTACCATGTTGTACTGTGTACGGTGCATCCACCTCACCTTCTTAAAGCACGCCTTAACCAACAACAAATGAACTGGATGTAGGGAGGGTGGTAATTATGGTACAGAAGAAAGTATTAGGAACGCACTCTGGTCTTTCCACATTCGCACCTCCTTCTGCCCATTTCACAGTTTTCCAAATCCAAAATTAACCCAGAGGAGCCTTTCTTTTTAACCACAGTAAAAGCTGTCGGCTGTTCTTGTCGGCTGGGTGCTGTTTTTGTGAACTAAGCCCCCCTTTTGTTGAGCGTCATGCCCGACTCAGGAACTGGACAGTATCTGCTGACATGCAGCGCCACCTATTGACTGAAATGTACTGTACCGCGTTGTATGCTCTTCTGTGACCTTTCCCCTCGAGGGCCCATCCATCATCCGCAAAATATCAATAAGGGTTCAGAGTGCTGAATTCCAGCCAGAAAGTGCAGGAAAAAGCAGAAGCCCAGAGTCTTTATTGCTGCTCTTGTTTCATGCCTCTGCCACTTTCAGGGCTTCATGTGCTTCAGTCTTAGTGCATTACTGCATCTAATCCAGAAGCTGAAAGCCTCTCTGCATCCCCCCCCCCTTAATGTTTAGCAGCTATCTTCCACTATCCTGGCAGATCAGGCTTCTTGTGTATTTCTCTCAAGCAGGGCTTAATTGTATTCATGAAAAGCTGCCAAAACACACTCATAAATCAAGCTCTACAAAACAAGGATGAGATGCATCTGTACTGGGACTTGCAAGTGCATTTCAGTTCATCTTTTTAATGCTTTAGGCTCTAACTAAAAATAGCAAGTAGAGAGGTGCAGGGCAGGGCTGAACCGATGCACCACGGGCACGTGGGTGAAACTAAACAAGTCCTTCCTTTCACATCCAGATTGATTGATGGATCCCACAGCACTGCTAAATGCATGGGCGTGGTGTTTATGTATGCAAAGAACCACAAAGGTGAACTGCTCAAGCCTTTACAGTCAAGAGCACCAGTGATGTGTGTGTGTGCGTGTGCACGCTTACGGTACGGCATTCCAACTCTGAACTTACATAAATAAAAAGAGCTGTACAAAGTTAAAATCTGAAGTCAGAGGAACCAAGTAACCTCTGTCCCGATTAGAAGAGATACACACGCTGGTTTCATCAGCCCGTTTCCCAGCCTGCATGTTTTTCTTAGCTCCCATGTAGATAAAGCATGGCACTGTTCCACGAGCCAGGTCTGGGAGGGGAGCTTGTGTGAGCTGCACTATATACACTGCAGGAGTTAAGCACTTTGCAATAGCAAGATATACAGAGTGGTGTTGTTTTTTACTCCAGTGACTGTGATGCAGTGCTTCTTACCTGCGTGTGTATTCAATTATTTTAATAAATCACCAGAGAGGAATGCTGCCAGTCTGGTTTGTGCTCAGGATTCCCCATCCCCACCCCTTCATGTGAATCAGCTCACTTCCGTCACGCAAGAATATGAAACACATGCAGATTCTGATCAGTGACTCAGAACGAATCACTAACCTGAACAGGGGTCTGTGCCAACTGGTGTGGATTAGTGAGAGTCGACTGCACAGCTGGTACAGGAGCTGGTAGAGCTGGGGGGTGGTGAACGGTCTCATTGTGCTGGACACCTGCTGTCTGCTTCTGTTCCCACTGATCCCTCAGGTACCTGTTCCCTGGCTGCCTCCCAACACTGCCCCCTGTGAAAGCTGTGCGCAGCACTAACCAGCATTTCCTAACTCAAAACCAGCAAAGCTTTTCAAGTCCCTGAAACTGTGTAATTGAAATAGAGTGGCAAGCCTGTCCCAGCTAAAAAGAGGGGTTTGTCACGCGAAGCTTCAGTTCTGTGCTTGTCTACCATCCAAGCCATTTACCAGCAGACAGTATGCACTTTCATACTGAGGGCTCCATTTCAATTGAATTGATCTTTTGTGCTTCAAAAAGTATTTGCTTCTGCAGTTCCATTTCTTGGTTTATCGAGTGCTTCAGGACCTGGCCAGGTTTTTTTTTTTTTTGGTTCAATTTAATAATTACGAAACCGGTTGGAGCAAAGAGCTGGGCTGGAGTGGAGTAGTGGAGTGGAGTGGAGTAGTGGGTGTTAAAGTATGGAAAACAATAAATAAGACAGGAGGGAGTGGTACAGTACAGTACAGTCCATGAGTCATTATTATTATTATTATTATTATTATTATTATTATTTATTTCTTAGCAGACGCCCTTATCCAGGGCGACTTAGAGTCGTAAACAAATACATATGAAAGAGTCATATGAAAATCAGACCGCTCAGCTGCCCTTAAAAGCTGCAGGATTGCTTTTGTTTGACTGCCCGTTCATGACAGTGCACATTGTTCAGATGACAAAGCAAGACTTCAGAACACGCTTTTGTTTTTTGTTTTCAGAGGAATGCTACGGAGCTCGATACCGGAGGGCCGATCTGCTGAAACTCATCAATGTGCAGCGGTAACCTGAGGAGAGAGCGAGGCAAGGCAAACAGACACAAGCAGCCAAGCAAACCGACACAACAACAGCTGAGCCAGAGCCAATGCAAGGGGGGAAAAGAACGAGGAGCAAGAACTACACTGAACTACGCTTCACAGAACTACACAGACCGTGCTTCTGAGACACTGAACGAACCCACCTGCTACAGTATTTCTCGTTGCAGAACAAGGTGGGGCCAAAGCATTGTTGACTTTTACCAGATAGCCAAGGGTTTAGGATCACTCCACGTTTCACTGTGAACAAAAGAGTCAAAGTCTGGTTTGGCTCAGACTACCACGTAGTGGGATTGTTCAGCCGGTAACGACTGATCAAACAGCAATGCTTTATGATAGAAGTAAAAAAAAAAAAAATCTGTTGTCTGTACATCAATATGATTTCCAATGCGATAGCCATTACAACTTTAACTGGTGACGCAAGCCATCACATAATGCTGTTAAAACTATGTGCAGGTTCTCAGTTAATATACACACTGATCTGTCAGGGTTTATGATTCATTCTAGAATTCAGTTCTACTCGACACTCCTCTGTGTACTGTAAGGAGAGTTTGCAACAGCAGGAAACACTATTGCGAGAAGCCATCCTGAATACAGTAAGCACGCCCACACACGGTCACGAGATTCAAGAATACTCCTCTATGGTTAACAGACTGCTACAGTAGGCTTCATCTTCATTAAATCGAGTTTAAGCAAATACAGAAGTGCCAACTCACAACAGGAAAGCACTGGGCAATACAGGGTTAACAGTATACATGGCCAGCCTCCACTGGGCGTTACCACAAAACAGGGAACCGACACAGTGGTTATAGAGATGGACTGAGACACGGGAGAGCTGGGTTTTAAATTACAGCGAGACTCTCCCCCCCGCCCCCTCGTCTAAACTCAACAAAACAAGGATGTTAACTGCACCGCAGGGGAACCCGAACACAAAAGAGCCTGCCCCAATGCTGCCGCCGTTTTCTCAAGCAGGACGTTGCGTTTTCTTGGCACGTAAATCCGTGCAACAGGGAAGGATGTTTTGTTTGCAAGAGAGTTGAATTAGTTTGGCATTGCGCTCTTAGGGAAACATATTTGAAATCAGGATCTTTCAGAGCGTTGCATTAGTCCTTTAAACAAAGCTTTCAAAAAGACTGGTCTGTGTAGACAGCAACCTTCCATAGAAACAGCAAGCCACAAAGGGGCGGGGTTATAGAGGAGGTATGACATCACCTTCCAAGCTCACAGTAAAACCTTGATTGGATGAAACTGCTGTGCAATAGGAGTCTTATTTCCATCCCTGGAAATGGCTCTGACATGCAACAGTAATGTGATTTCAGACAGTACAGGGGAGGAGCTGCCCCAAAGCAGGGCCTGATCAAAACATCGCGGTGTCAGTCTGACGCTGAACAACCTCCGACAGGGAGCACGCCCTGCAGCACACAATCAAGCAGAGGAAAGGAAGCTGGGCAGGAAGTGGAGCAGTTGGCTGAAGGGGATAAAGAGCAGTGGAAGAACAGGTCTGTCGGACTTAACCCTTTATGGGCGGAAGAACGCTAAACATACAGGCTCTCAATTTTGATTAATGCTCTGTTTAATGGGGGGGGGGGGCTGACTGACCTCTGTTTTTCACTGCTGGTACATGAATTAAAACTCTTCTCTCTCTCTCTCCTGCAAACATCACACAGACAGACCTTTGCTGGCCAGTCAATCATAAAGACTGTAAGGTTTGTCATGTGATCCAGGAGGCAGGAGGCAGGAGGCTTGGCCATGAAAACGACACGTAATCAGTGTGTGCTGCCAGACGCCATGACAGGAAGGCAGAGTGAACTTGCTGTTCGCCAACATGCCCATACTGGGAATGCCCAAGAAAGAGGAAGAAAAATCGAGCTTGGTAATAAAGACACACTCACAACACGCACACACACACCTCACAGTGAAGTCTGCCTGCTTGCAATCACTAACAAAGGTTCACTTGTGACCAGGCAAGTGGATAAGTGCTTGATATGCAGCGGTGATTGGACTGTCTGAATGCTGACTAATGTATGGTATGGAGGACTGGAGACACTTGGGAATTACAAAGGATAATAATCTATACCTGCAATATAACAAAACAAACAAGCCCCAGCTCATTAACAACCAGTTTGCATGTTAAATCAGGACTGCAATTACATTGCCTTCCCATCTCAACAGCAGCAGCAGCAGCATCACAGCAGTTAATGCAATGCTTATTAAATACGGAATGCGGGCACTCGTAACCTAAACCATGTGCAAAATCTGCATTTAACATGCGCATGCATTTGATATGAATTCGTAAAATGGAGCCTACAGCACGTGCTGTCTTAAGCCAAGTCAAGGTCACGTCTGAACTCCCCAGTTTGAATCTTTACTTTCTTGGGAATGTGAGCAAAAGAACTTCTTAAAGGAAAAAAAAAAGGATTTGAAATTCCAGTCATTCCTCTCTGCAAGCTTCTGCAGGCTCTGTATACAGAGCAAGTCAGAGACCGGGCTGGAGGTCAAAGAGTTCTATACAAGCCAAGCTGACTCTCACACAGATCAGAAGAGGTGGGCCAGACAGGGCTTGGCCTGCAAGCATGGTGCAGAACACCGTTCTGTTCTTCAATCCCTGGACTAGCTTCTGAACTCCGGCTGCAGCGCAAAACTCTATTTTTTTTTTTTTTAATATAAATTTAGTCATTGCCAATCATGTTTACCCAGTTTTCTCCCCAATTTAGAATCACCAGTTGTGTTGTTATGAATCCTGGTTCACCTCTGCACCCCCCCCCCACGACTCGGGAAACTCAGGTTGAAACATGCGTCCTCCGAAACGTGTTCCTGCCAAGCCGTCATTTTTCGCACTGCAGATCCACAGCGAAGCCATCAGACCTATAGTGCTGGAGGACAACACAGATCTGAATGGCTCCACTGCAGACCCACAGGTCGCTGGTGCGCGGTGAACCGTGGATTGCCCTGCCAACCTAATCCCTCCCTAGCCGGGTTGGCGCTCGGCCAATTGTGCGCCGCCCCCTGGGAACCCCCGGTCGCGGTCAGCAATGACATTCGAACCTGCGATCTCCAGGCTATAGGGCGCATCCTGCACTCCACGTGGAGCGTCACTCGGGAGCCCCTAACTCGATTGACTTCTAAACCCAAGTTAATATGTTGCGTTATAATGAAAAGACATACCTTTTAAATCAGTTCCAACACATCATTGATCGAAATTGCCATTAGCAGCCCTACAGATCACCTTTCTATTTTTGTCTGCTGGTAAAACAGTTGCTACCCTGTGGCACGCGGGGAATGTTCCAGGAGGGACGCAGAGAGAGATATGCAAGACATTCCCACTCCTGATTCAGAAGAGTGGGATAAACTATTTCCTGAGAATGCAGCCCGCATGCTGTCCCGTGTGCATTCATCATCTCTTCAACCTCAAACTACAGACTGCAAGGTCTGTGGACATCCGAGGGGGTTTATCAACTCTCTTGCAGTTATCACACCCATGATGGAAGCTCCCTGCTGGGAGGGATTCTCGATGACACAGCCTGTGGTTTTCCTAAGAAACCAGCAAACTAGGGATTGTCAGCAGCTGAACGTTCAAACATTTGAAAGGAAAACGTTAGCCAAACGTTAAACGCATTTAATATGTAACCATCAAAAACATGCAGGGGAAATGCAGGTGGAAGCCTTAGCATACAGTGGAGGCCACTATATTGTACATGGGAGAGACTGAATATGAAATAACCAAACCCATTTCATTCATATAGCGTTCTTCACATGCAGCCAGCCAAGAGAGCTCCAAACTGCTCGCTAGCCACAGGTCAAATCAAAGAGATACGTTCTGAGCTTAAGATTTGAAAATCTAAGAAACATCCGGAGCGCAGACACTGTACAAGGGCTACTGACTACGGCTTATCTGACTGGCACACAGGAGGTTAAAGTGTAGGAAAGTTAAGCAGAAGCTAACACCTGGTCCCTGCTCTGGGCTCCACTTGTAGCAACAGTTTCCAGGTCTGCACATACTGCTCCAGGCTTTTAATAGCAATCATGGGAAGGTTTACTCTCAACTTGCACAATAGAAAATGTTCCCTTCCTGCTGACCTCATCAGAAGGGGCGGGGCCTCAGCACCTGCAGCCACCAGTGACTGGCGGTGATATCATTTAGTCACGTGAGGCTTACGTGATGAAGGATCAAACGCATCACAGGAAATCAGGAGTGAGAACAGTCTGTTTTTGCATTGCCTCTGCCTCTGGGTTAAAGCGACAGACTTCACTCGTTGAGTTTTTTTTGAAGGTCATGCTTACAAAGTTTTTGGTTTTCAATGTTACAGTTTTGCTTCTGCTTTAAAAAAGGGAAACAATCTCCTTGATCAACCTTTTTATTTCTCAAAAGACTGGCTAGGGGAACACCTCCATTTCCAGCCATCATTATTTAAAACAGCGATTTCTATTGATGCGGTGACTCATCGCTAGTTTGATACATTTCCGGGCTTTGGTTGGTTTCATTCCCATTAGATCACCATGGCACAGCACTGCAGATAAAAACCCAAGCAGGGTTCCTGGTTCACTGTTACTGCACACACTACATACCGTACTTCATCGTTTGATATTTTCTAATCCCCATTTCCATCTTTAAAACTTCAGTATCTATTTTTTAGTAAAATCCTGAACAACCTCCAAAGGTGTTCTGTTGCTGCTTGAGATTAGTTGACAGCCGCAGCTTCATTTCACATTGGGAATCCGAATGGGTTCTGAGCTTCACTGGAAGCAACCCGCTTTAGAGAACGGAGGGCCTGGCCAGATCTCTATGCCAGCAGACAGTTTGGCACTGCGAGCAGTACTGGTCTAAACCTCCAGACTCAGGCAGGACTCATCCATGCTGTGATTGGAAGTGTGGCCAGTTCATTCAGACTGTTCAGACTCCTGGGGCCCTGGTCATTTCAATAACACACCCAAACCAGAAGAGTTCTGAAACGCAGGACTGGGGCAAGGCTAGTCTCTGCCCCAGAGCAGCAGCCTGCTATGCAGTAGGAGCCTCATATCCTTCAGTTTTAAATATCATTTAAAAGGTATTCAGCTCCTAACTGCATGAAACCTGTTTTTTTTCCCCATACCTGATCGTGTGCTTTACAGGTACAAGCATTTGCCCTCTAGGCAGCGAAGAGGAAGAAAGCTTCCTAGCTAACTCCTGCTGGATGAGTTTCAGAAAATCATTTTACACATTGCACTGCAGCGACATCCACTTGCAATAATGTTCATGTCTGTGAATCCCGCGGCTCTGCTCTCCCTCTCCCTCTCCCTCTCCCTCTCCGCTGCACGGTGACAGTCAGCCGTGTCACACTCTCTTCACTAATCCAGGTAATTCTGTTTCCCTGGCCACAAAGGAGAAGTGTAAATGTTTATGTTACGATTATCTCCATACACCCACAGCTCCCGGCCACTAAAAACCATCTACGGATCCTGAAGCCTGGCCTGAAGTCATTCTCTCATTTAGTTTTACTGCATGAAGAGGGGGCATAAGCTCTGGGGAAGTGAATACATATAGAACAGCTGATGATGGACTATTGGATATCATGGTTATATAACGGTTGACGTCAGAGCAGTAAACCACGCACACTGCAAATATAAAAAGATCATGCATGTTGAATTTTCTTCTGACCTTTTTACGTCAAAGCAAAACTACAACCTGACCACAGTAAATACTCTTCACTCGTAGCTAAACCAAAAACTACACAGCACATCAGTTCAATCAGAAAACACTTGTTTAGGTAAACCAAGTGATAGAAACACACTTCTTATGATTTCAGTTTGGACCATGGCCATTCATCCCCACCGTGTGCACCAGTCTGACAACGTGCAAGGTTTTGAACAGAAGCCTCCCGAACATCTGTGTCTGATCCACTGTTGAATACGCAGGAAGGAAAACTTACCAACACAAGCGGTGAACCCAGACCTGCTGAAAACAGGAGAAATGGAATGCTGAAGTGGCAATAAAGACTCCTATTGCACAGCAGTGTGATCCGTTCCTGGTTTAATCAGACACACCTGAGCTTGTTACCTGTACGCTACGGCTGGTCAAGCTTGTATTAAAACCTGGAATGGGTGAAACTGCTGTGCAACAGGAGCCTTGTTTCCATCTCTGTTGTACTAACAATATCCGTTCATGGCTGTGATTGCAAAACCGGTTTAGCTTTTTTTATCGGCACCTTGGTTAAACAAAGAAATTGATTTCCTGGCAGCCAGCTTCTTAAACACTGTCCCACTTGTTTCCATTCCTTCTAGTCACCTGACCGCCTTCCTGGTTGCAAATGGATGGCAGCACCCAGACTCTGCACCTTTAAGTCAAGTCCCCCGGTCTGGTTTCTTCCACAAGGCTTACGAGCTGTAACCACAGCCTTCTATTCTTTCCTCTAACGCTGTGGACAAAAAGCTCTTTCATGCTGCACTGCTGAACTGCCATGAACTTTCCCCAAGTTCCACCTGCTTTCACACAGCATTAATGACAAAGCTGAACAGAAGCACAAGGCTTTGTTCTGTATTCATTGGGGACGAGTGGGGTGGGGCAGTAGACTGTTGTCACATCTTTCCTTCTGTGTCTTTTCATCAGAATTAAATCGTCAGGTATGAGGAGTCTCTAAACAGTACCAATGGAAATGTAGCATCAGTTGCAGGACGGACAGACAGAGGGAACCTCCACGTACCCCCATATAAAAGCATGACCTTAGCAAGCTCCTTTACAATGCTAGCGAGTCTCTAGAACAGGGGTCTCCAGCCCTGGTCCTGGAGAGCCCCTGTCCAGCACGTTTTATAGGTGTCTTTACATCAGCAGTGGCTAAAGATCTGGAACTCCTGTTCATCTAGACGAACTAAGTCAATTAAATAACAGAGAGATTGGTTGAAAGGAAAACCAGGAGCCCAGTGTATTTCTCAGGGTTCAATAACCACTACAGCATTTGTAATATGTTCCCCATGCGACCTACAGTTCTAGAATTGTGAAAGGGAACGCTCTCTACACTTAACATCACAGAAAGACAACCCTAACATAACTAATGATGCAGCCTGAGGGTCTTACACAGAACAAATCTACACAACTGGACTCAGATACAGGTCTGGGGTCAATTCCTGTTTAACTATTCCAATGGGTATTTTAAAGACAGCACTGTCGTGATCGTTGAGCTGCTTTTATTTGAAGCTGATTCAATTGACTCACAGTGTCTTCAATTGAAGTCATTTGTTGGAAATTGATTTTAAAAAGGCATTGGATTTTGCTCTGCAGTTTTGAGATATTGGTCCTATCTCTATCTGCTGCAGTGTTGAAGTGTCACTAATGTATAGGTCTCAATGCATAATGTATGTTGTAAATATGTAAGTCTTGCGTGGTGTTTTGGTGGCTAGCTGACCGTATGGCTGGCTATTCAATTGACGGCGGCCGGTTCAGCAGAGAATACCCATAATAAGCACAAAAACAAGAGACGAGAGTTAAACCAACCACAACAGAGTCTGGCTGTTTGAGATACACTGACTCACGGTCAGGGCCGCGTTAGGGTTCCATCACAGGTAACACGGGCACATTAACTCCTGCTGTAGTCTAAGCTTTTAAAAAGGCTGTTTATGATTTCCATTGACTGGTTTTAAGTCTTACATGTACGCCCGATAGTATAATATACATATCGTCGTCTCCTATAACCTGTCGCTCCAGGATACCTGTTTGTTTTCAAACACTTTATCCTTTTAAAACAGTTGAAATAGAGCACACACAAAAACTGTGAAAAGAGAGTCAATGTATCGCCCTGATATTATAAATAAACACAAATAATGGCTGTTTATGAAAAATGCCAAAACAAAAACACACAAAGTTACATTTTTACATACTAGTATCCTACAACAGAATCAAAGCCGCAAAACAGCCCTGATGAAGTCAGCAAATAACAATACACCATATAAAAGGTTTCTCTGTAAAACTGGATATTAAATAAATAGGATTTGTTTTTGTCATTTTATAATAGTTTATATGGCTTTGTTTATTAAAAAAAAAGTTTGGAAAATAAACAAATACAAATGAATCGTGTAAAACAGTAATAGTTTCAAAAACAGCTAGGCGGTATTAATTTAACTAAACTTTTTATTTTATTTTTTTAGATTTTTAAAATTCTAATCGTTAAGTGGAGATTTTAAAAAAAAAAAGTTTGCATAACTACATTCCTTTGATAAAGCAACACATTAATAACCTACAATAAAATAAACCTTTTATGTGATTTAACTCGCTCCCCACCCCTCTCCATAAACAAGACCGAATCCCAAAGTCTCAACCCGGGCGAGAACTTCCAAAACAACCGCTCCAAACAAGGCAAGGCAAAGCAGAGCTGTTCTCCGAGCGAGGTATCCTGGAAGCACAGCTCCGGACCGCAATTAAACCCCAAAGCAAATACCCTCGCTGCTCTCCTACCTTTAAACCCCAAAGCAGATACTCTCGCTGCTCTCCTACCTTTAAACCCCAAAGCAGATACTCTCGCTGCTCTCCTGCCTTTAAACCCCAAAGCAGATACTCTCGCTGCTCTCCTGCCTTTAAACCCCAAAGCAAATACCCTCGCTGCTCTCCTACCTTTAAACCCCAAAGCAGATACTCTCGCTGCTCTCCTACCTTTAAACCCCAAAGCAGATACTCTCGCTGCTCTCCTACCTTTAAACCCCAAAGCAGATACTCTCGCTGCTCTCCTGCCTTTAAACCCCAAAGCAGATACTCTCACTGCTCTCCTACCTTTAAACCCCAAAGCAGATACTCTCGCTGCTCTCCTACCTTTAAACCCCAAAGCAGATACTCTCGCTGCTCTCCTACCTTTAAACCCCAAAGCAAATACCCTCGCTGCTCTCCTACCTTTAAACCCCAAAGCAGATACTCTCGCTGCTCTCCTACCTTTAAACCCCAAAGCAGATACTCTCGCTGCTCTCCTACCTTTAAACCCCAAAGCAGATACTCTCGCTGCTCTCCTGCCTTTAAACCCCAAAGCAGATACTCTCGCTGCTCTCCTACCTTTAAACCCCAAAGCAGATACTCTCGCTGCTCTCCTGCCTTTAAACCCCAAAGCAGATACCCTCGCTGCTCTCCTACCTTTAAACCCCAAAGCAGATACTCTCGCTGCTCTCCTACCTTTAAACGGCAAAGGGTTACTGAGACAAATCTTCACAGTTCCTGCAATCGACTCCCCGGGGCCATAGACCACTTTGTTGTTGTTAAAACTGATATCGAAATGCTGCAGTTTGCCCATGGTTTATTTCTTTTCCTCTGTCTCTGTCTCTGTCTCTGTCTCTGTCTCTGTCTCGGTACACGGTGTAAATCGCACACTGCCCGTACCGCCCGAGTTGCGGCAATGCGAATGCGACTGAGCGGAGAAGCTGCGCTCTGTATCTGAATCGGTCCCACCTGAGCCTAGCTCGCAGAAACGCGTTCTCTGTGACCGTGACGTCAGGGGAGGGCTGGGAAACAGTCAGTGACGATTCACGCAGTTTGCTCACGCCTGGATAGTGCAACAGTTCTGTAGTGATACTGTATACGTGCAGATACTTGTTAGACTGTAGCTATCGCGCAGCGTATATTGCATGTGTAATAAAGCATTACAGTTGAGCAAACGACACCCCAATTTAATTACAGCCTTTATTTACTAACAAAGCAAATACACGACAGGGTAAACACACATTCCTTCGTGCATTATTAAAATGCATGTACAGTACTAGTTCATGCAGGAGGAGGAGGCCTCAGGGGATATCTTGAGTGGAAACGTGGCCGGGTTTAAGCTTCTCTTTGCGGTGGGGGAGATGCATGCAGTCTCTCGCTCCTGATCTGACGTTGTTGAATGCTCCATGGCCTGAGCCAAAGCGACGGACAGCCAATGTTAATTAGCAGCTAGCCTTAATAAAAGCGTAATGCAGGGATAGCTTGCGTGGGGTTGCGCTTACAGTAATGCTGCGCTGTGCAAGCCGCAGAACGTTACTCATACTTGCACAGTAATTCAGTTTATAGGGTGACTGAGGGTTAGGCAATGCACTGAAGACAAAATGAACAAAGCGTTTGGAAAACTACAACAAAGCTACAAAGAGCTCGCGAAGCTGTTGGGCTAACGGGAGGGGAGGTGTTATTGTTAAGAGCCTTATAAAAGCTGCATCTCCCTGTTTCAAGTTCCTTTCAGTCACGATAGGCAAGACAGTGGATTTGGTGGCCAGCTGTATCCAAGAATGAACACGTGGCTGATGTTTCACGCGTCAGTCTACACAAACCTCTCTGCCACAGATTCCCAACCCCCATGACCTTCTCTTCAGACATCAGTGTCAGTCCCGTGACCTTGTGGAACACTCGGAAAGGCCTCCCAGGCTGGTCAGGTCAGGGGGTTCACGGTCAGACCTCCTCAGTGGCATTCATTGTGGTGCTGCTTCGTTATAGAGGCACGCAAACCCGTCTTCCCTCCACTGAAACTGCCCTGAGTCCAGGTCAGTGCCTATCTGTGGGACCTCTTGTGTATAACACAGATTCAATCAGGTGGAAAAAAAAAAAATGACAAGGTGACAGTAAGGGTTATTTGTATTGCGTGTGTTACTTTGTGTGTGCTTGTTCAGATCTGTGTATATATGTGTGTGTGCTGGCATGTTTTGTATATGATGTGTTTGCGTGTTATTTTTTTTTTGGGGGTCTGACTGCCCTCCCTCTTGCTTCTCCTGTTCTTCCCTGAGCTGACAAAGCCAAAAGCCATTCCAAGGGGATGATGCATTGGGTAGGAATGCTGCCTGCCACACTGGGACAGTGCAGGTGTTGCTGTTATTGTAAAGAATCTGCTGAAAACGGGAGGCCTGACCATTTGAATTGAAAAAAACAAAAACACACACGCCAGTATATTTCAAAGAGCTGCAGTTTGTCCCGATCTGAAGCTGGGTGCTTATAATCCTCTTTTTAATATTTACGAAGTTATTTCACCTTGAATGGAACTACCATATTCTCGTCTACGGCCACGTTCCTATATTTTCCACGAGTATCGCGTCCTGTGTAGACCCACCTGTGTGATTCTGCTCATTTTATAAGGTCATTGTTCCCCATGGTGGCACTCACATTACAAAAGCATGTAGACAAAGCTCCCGGGTCTTTCCACAAAGCGCCTCTCTGTGCAGTTACACAGCGAAGAGGTTTGGATACTTTCCACGGGTAGCTTTGGTTACAGGGCTTTACCGTGGTCACCATGTTCTTACGAACGCTGGGATACTACTCTCACTCTCCGTCATCCAGAGTATAGATTTTTTTTTTAATCAGATTGCTAAAGTGATGCGTTCATGAAGATTCAGGAAGAGGCGGTTCCCTGAAACACCCCTCCTCTGTTGCAGTAAATGTCACGTATTATTATAGAGTGCGTTCAAGTTACAAAATATAAGTTGCCGTGAAAGCCGGGAGGCTTTGGGTTGCCACGGCAACTGTCACATCACCATGGAGGATCCAGGGGAGCAAGTCTTATTTTAGGCTGTGGATTGCTTGACAAAGAAATCACCCATACTGATATTCAAAAAACACCCCTTATCTTTAAAGAACAGCGCCGTAGAAGACCAACCAACCCTACATCACAGTGTTGCAATTACAAGACAGCTTAACCTGCTCTTATTAACTCATTACAAGAAAATGAATGCAGCTTTGGCAGTAGGGTCTCCTTGCAGTTTACAGAACAGCCCTCGAACTTGCTTTAGAAACGAGAGCATTATTTATCCACAAGCAGACCAGGTGTGTCTAAAGACTACAGAGCAATCCAGCAGGTCTCGACTAGAAAACACACATTTAAATGCTTTATTATTCAATAAACCCTGAAATTAGAGATCTTATCACTTATTCACTGAAGGCTCCCCCTCACACCGGGGGAGGGGGTCACACCAGAACAACCCCCCCCCAAACATGAAGAGACAACACCTCTCCACAATCACAGAGGAACTCTCCACCGGAACTGAGGCCAGCGAGGCTGGCGTGACCCAATTATTACTCATTCAGTAACAGTCGTTACCATGTCAATAGTTACTGCATTGGTGTCGATTCTGCTGTGGGAGAGCCTGTCTGACAGCTCAGTCAGGGTTACAGTAACAAACACTCAAAACTACTGATGGAGTCAAACAGACTGGCTACTTTCACAGAATAATGACAACCCCCCCCCATCCCCCCATGGGAGGAGAGACCAGCAAAATCAGCTTTAACTCAGGGCTCCTGCTGAGTGGAACCATTATCATACACTGCCATCTAGTGGACAATTTTTAATCACACTTACCAGGGCAAAAATCTGCGTACAGTAACTGTTTTAAAAGAATGCCCCGCCCACGGCATTCTTGGGAGTTCCAGACACACCGACTGGCCGCAACACTTCTGTGCGTGAACGGCACCCATTGTATTTATTTCATAAATTAAAGTGAACACAATCCTAATAAATCAATACAAATAATGATTTTATACTGAAGTACAGTTCAAAACATTAACTGAAATTGAAACAACATTTACTGACTATGCATTAAAACTTGGGGAAAGAAAAGAATCATTTAAATAAGCTATAGATTTAATACACAGGATAGATTTGTTGGTTCTCCCCCGGCTGAGCTAACAGAAACATTCAGAACAGGTACTACAATAAAACACAGATCCCTGCAGAGCCATTGCCAGCCCTGTGCTGGACGGAGGGAGGGAGTCAGGCTGCATCCTGGTCCCCGGTCTCGTTCAGGATGCAGGTGCGGATAATGGCTTCAGTCACTGCGTACGGGTCGCAGTTGGCGGAGGGGCGGCGGTCCTCGAAGTAGCCGCAGCCGTCCTGCCCAACCTGCCGCGGGATCCGGATGCTGGCCCCTCGGTTGGCCACGCCGGCGGAGAAGTCGTGGATACTGGAGGTCGAGTGGAAGCCTGTCAGTCTGCGGGAGTTGTCAGCCCCTCCCTTGGGGTCGTAAGCCTTGATGTGGAAGGCGTGCCTCTTGCTCAGACGCTCGATGGCTTCTTCAATGTGCCTGAGAGAGAGAGAGCTGGTTAGAGACTGGAGAGACAAGGTTGCTCAGCAAACAGTACTTCTTAAAGACAATTGGATGAATAAATACCTCCATGCATATGCGATTTCCTTCTGTATGCATGACACTCCAAATACATATTTACTCCGCAATTTGCACTGCAATTTATTTTTCACAAAATAAAATAATTTAATTTAACCACCACTCAAAAGATAACAGCAGCTCCAAAAGGGACAGAGGCAGGCAGCTACACGTCACTAGAGAGAATTAACTGGGTGTGAATAATATGTTTTAAGCATCAGGGGTCAGAGGCAGACGTGACATTACTGAACACAAAGGAAAAAAGCTGTTCTATTGTTTGCGTCTCTTGCTGGATACGGGCTAGTATCAAGATGACAGCCTGATCGTTACAGAACAGTTTCTCTCCAGGGTTCAGCAGCATGAACAGGTAGATTATCCTCCAGTGATGTACAGTTTTGAACGGGGGGGGGGGAAACCCAGCCAATGCCATCATTACACACAGATCCATGCGCACTGTAACCCTTCCAGCCCTTTACAGTAGCTACAGCACTCACTGGAGTCCGCCCTTGTTCCTCATGGCCTCAGTGCTGAAGTTGGTGTGGCAGCCCGCTCCGTTCCAGTTACCGGGGATGGGTTTGGGGTCCAGTGTGGCAACCACCCCGAAATCCTCGCACACCCGGTGCAGCAGGAACCTCGCCATCCAGAGGTGATCCCCCATATCCATACCTTCAGAGGGGCCCACCTGGAACTCCCACTGAAAACCAACAGACACTCTCAATTATAACAGAGAAGTGCAGGACTGCAGCTGGGCTAGGCTTAGCTCTTCAGAAATGATACAAGGGAAGCACAAGTGTTCATTCTGTCTGTGCATTAAAGTTAACCCTTGTGAGACAGGAGACGACACGTTTAAACTTTAGTTTGGCACATAGGAGACCCCTAAATGTAACCATCTTCCATCTTGAAAACAGAAAAGTGCAACTCAAAAAAAGTGCCAAATTGCCTCTACAGGTTAAACAGAGGAAAGAATGCAAACCTTTATTGCAAGGTGCAGAGTACACCCTCAAAATCAGCTCAGGCAATAGTCTTTTGGGGCCACCCTGTATATCAATATGGATTAGCAGTGGAAGGCAGCTTCAGATGATTTCAACCATCTCCCCCCAGTGCCCGATTCCTCCATCTTATTCTTGCAAACTGAAGTCTTTAAGTTTAGAATCGGGTATATTTGGTGATTCAAAAGCAGCAACAGCCACACTTACCTGGGATGGCATGGCCTCTGCATTACAGCCAGCTATCTTGACCCCTGCGTACATGCAGGCCTTGTAGTGCGACTCCACAACGTCTCTCCCGTACACTTTGTCAGCACCCACGCCACAGCAATAAGGACCTGTAGGAGACCAGGCATGTCAGACACAACCCAGCATGGATACAGCCAGCACACAGTCGGTACCATGGAAACACATCCACACAGCATGTAAAAATAGCATCACCAGCACACCCAGGGATAACTCTATTATAAACCAGGCTTCCTTAAACAAAGGGCCTTCGATAGCTCAGCCAAAAAGACATTTAAACTGCACAAAAACCACTGTACATCAAACAGTAAACAGTTACAAAACCACAGGGCCAAGCAGAAGCTACAGTGCAGCAAGATGAGTCAACAGCTGTAGCCAAAAGTTGCATCACCCTATAGAATGCACTCACTTTGCTTCATCATCTCCCCCCCCCCCATACTTAACAAAAAACAAAATCCAACATGAAATACTGTACTACTACAGCTTCCGTCAGACACTTGCAATATCATTGAAGTTTTTGTTTGCATGTTAAACAAAACAAATGGAATGCAAAGCCATCAGCAGGCACACCTTACCCTGGGGCCCCGGGAAGCCATTCTGCGGCCAGCCGTAGGGGTGCTTGTTAATGCCCAGCAGGGTGTACTCCTGTTCCATCCCGAACCAGGGGTGCGAGTCTGCAGCCAGATCCATCGCCTGCTTACACCGCATCCGCAGGTTAGTCTCTGTGGGGAAACAGAGAAGATACACACAGGGATCATGGATCTGTCTCAGTCGGAGCACAATGTGGAGCTAAAGCCAGTAGACACCTTAGTCCTTTTAACATACCATGCACTGGTCACCACTGAAACACAGGCAGTCTTTACTAAAAGACAGTTCACAGGGGCACTGGTTCCATATGAGCAAGTGATATTCAGAAGCTGATCCTGCTGAACATACACTACACAGGTCTTCAGTAGCTCAAAACTCACTTAGAGCTATAAACCCATTTAGCAGATTATAGTGCATACAGTAACAGCGCACTAAAGGAGAGAGTTTTCTGATGAAGACTCAAGTTTCAAACCTCTGCAGAGGTCTCGTGCGGTACCTGCAGGCTTCCTGTTGTACTTGAGCACCTCACACAGCACCAGCTTGTTGGGATCCAGGATGAAGGGGTCCCTGAACATGCACACAGGGATCAGGTACATGTCGCTGTTCGAACCCTCAGCCTGGTAGGTGCTGGAGCCATCGAAATTCCACTCGGGAATATCTGGGAAGAGGAGAATCCAAAGAGCTGAGAAAGCAGGCAGCACTTTTTAAAAGGTCTTCAAATCGACTTGAAGACATTTCATTCCTGAATTCAGCACTTGAGTTGTATAGCTATGGATTTTTATCAGAGTGCTTAACATGCTTACCGGGGCGCACACCCCTCCACCCTCCCTTTGTGTAAAGAGATTGTTTTAGTCAGTGTTAATTCAGGATAGGCACGTTCAATAGACATGCAATAATATAGCAAGAGTTTAAAAACTGGGTTTTAAAACACTGGTTAGCACTCCAGCATTTCAGTGAAAAGCAGCACCAGAGGCACTGCATGGACAGTCACTTTGCATGCAAGGCTTTTTGATAACCCCTCGAGCTGCACAAGGAATTCCGAGACTCAAAGTATTCTGAGCAGGAAACTGACAGTTTGGATGACCAGATTCAAGCTATCAGTAAATTTGATACCCTGTTCTGGACCTCGTTCCAAAAAGAAAGCAATTAAAAGGTGCAGGCTAGTGTGCAGATGGCTTTGCTAGTGTATAGGAGAGATCAGCAGCTCCCCCCCCTCCTCACCCTCAAGGCACTTGGGCTCGCTGTCCAGCGTTCTGGTTTTGCAGCGGAGACCCTCCCCCGTGCCGTCGATCCACACGTAGGTGACCTGCACTCGCTCCCCCTGCGGCAGCTTCATATACTGATCCCTCACGCCCTTGTTCAGCAGGGAGCTCTCAGACACAGACATCGCCAAACCTGCAGGACAAGAGATTTATACACACACTGCAATACAGAGAGTCGTGTGACACTGCCATCATAAAATCATTTGCATCAGACAGCAATGATGTCACATCAAAGCTTAGAGCCATTTCAACTCCCGAAGAATATGAAGATGGAATCGGATAATCTTTCTGTCTCTGGTTGTAAAGATCGCATTTGGGAACTGCTTAGAACCTCCAGCCAATGCTTCTCCTGTAGTCCACATTAACACATCTCTGTATGCTGCCGGTTAACCTTGAACCAGACATGTTTTTTAATGTGTTGTTTGTACTTTGCAACTATCCATCTGTTGTTTTCCAGGACCCCCTTATAAATGAGGCTTCAGGTCTCAATGGGTAAATCTCCTAGTTAATCAGCCAGTCAGCCCACTAGTGGCTTCCCACACCTGCTCTCTTGTGGAGTAGATGTCAGCTCATCTCATACAGCACCCTTGTGAAACTCTACCCGCAGGACCGATGCATGGTACACTTGTACTACGTGACACTCAAGTTTATTTTGTCCAAACCTGAGGGGTCGCAACTCTGCATCCCCTAAACTATCTGGGCAGGTGCTAACATGACTCTCCTGTGGGAAAGAGGTTGCTATCTCAATGCCAGCCTAGTCTCACATTATAAAGCAAAACATGAGTTTGTTTTCCCTTAGATTTTTATTATTTTTTATTTAGTATGCCCAATTATTATACCCCTGATTTTGATGCCACAGATGGTTTAAAAATCAGAGAATTAAAGTGTGTTCATGAATCCCATGACCACCACGCTGGATTCCAGTTATTACCAGTATCAAACTTACCCAACGCAGACATTTTAAAAATTATAATCCAAGACATTAAAACTTGAATTAGATAGAACACACGTTACTATCTACCCCCAGATGTGTAATAAGTGAAATACCACAAACAAACAAACAAAACAAGCATGAAACTATAGCATAATAAAGAAATAAAAAAAAAATGGGGTGGGGTTGAACTTACCTAAGGTAAAACAGCTGGCCGGACAAGCAAAATAAAGTAAGCTGAAACGTTAACTAGAATTACTGTTCTCACTGCACTGCAAACATAAACCAGGGGATTTTATACTTTTCCGGCTCCACCAGCCTGATGCAGAAAGGGATTCTATTGGGTAAGTGGGACACATGGATGAAATATGAATATTTGGGGGTGGGGGAGGGAGGGTTTGCATCACCTCAGAACTCATTTAAATCCTTCTCATTCTAATTTGACACACTAATATTTTTTTAAAAACAGATTGTTTAATAACACACCTGAACTTGTTACCTATAAAACAAGGGCTAATCAAGCTCATCGTAAAACCTGGAAAGGGTAAAGCTACTATGCAATAGGAGTCTATTGGCGTCTATTCAATACAGCCCAGTGGCAGACCCAAGGACCACTGTTTAAATTAATAGAAGGGGATTTCTGGGGGTGGGGGGGGGGGAATAAATAAAAAATAAACCCCATCTTCTATACTATAGGAGGTGTGTGTGTGGAGCACAAAGTGGTGAATCTCTCCTGTCCAGAGCTGATGGTTCCCACAGGCTCCAGCACATGATCCTTGGCTACCTCAGCCTGCAACTGATCTGATCAGGAGCTGCTTTTTTATTCAACACAGAAAACAGCTCCTAGACCACATCTTTATCTGCAGGAATGCATGTGTGCCAGGAACCATTCGACTAGCCCAGTGGTGTGCAACGCTGCTCCTGGAGAGACACGATCCAGCAGGTTTAAAAATCAAAAGGCTAAACACCTGGGAAACTTTATTTTAGTTCCCTCCCACAATAAGAAGCTTAATTGGTTCAATTCTGTCATTGAGAACTTGGGCAGAATGAAAGCCAGCAGACCCTTCAAGGATCTCTAGAATGCAGGTTGACCACCCCTGGACTAGCCCTTTATTTCCATTGTCTTTTACAATGGATGCAGGTCTTTGCTGAAGAGTCTGAACTTCCCCTTTGGGACCCGATTCTAATCTGGCAGGCAGCGCAGCTACGTTTCCATACGCACTATGAAACCAGGCTGGTAAAGTGCATCGCAGCTGGTCCAGCCCACACTGGTCTACAATCCAGGCTGCAAGCATACATTACACACAGCTTTAATGAGTGCAGCAGGTTACGTCAAGAGGCTGCTTCTTTCAACATTAGTTTGTGTTGTAGGCAGGTTATGCGGCAGCCTCTTACTTGCATGTGCGCGCCACTCGCCTTAGGGCACTTCCCCCTCAGGGATTTGAGTAAAACGAGTACCACACTGCCAACTAGTGGACAATTTTAGTCCCCACAGATTCTGTTTGAAAACCCAATGCACGGAATTTCTAGAGACACCGACTGGCTGCACCAGGTTCATTTATTTCATTAATTAAAACTTAAAAACACAAAATCTTCATATAAAAAGTACAGTGCCAAACATTACTACAACATTTCACTATGCATGAACTCTGGGATAGACTTCAGTGTTGAGCAGCCAATTAGAAATATTTGACAAAGTTTAACCATTGTACAAAACTAAAAGTGTAACCATTAAAATGAGGTACTGGGGACTACATCCTCTACACTGCCAATAACTTAGAATAAAAAAACCAGAAGGCCATCGAAAGGGACAAGGCAAACACACAGGAACAAGTGGAGCTCTCATAATGAACAAAGACAAACAATTACACAGAAGAACTTCAAAGTCATTTTAAAACCAGATCAGCATTAGGCATCTTGCAACTAAAATAAAAGTCTTAAAACCAGACCAGTGGAGTTGTGTCGCATTGGAATTCAGAACAATTTAAAAATAACCATTAGCTATTTAAAACAAAAACAAAAGAAAAAACACACCACAAAAAAGAGATTTGTTGGTTCTCCCCCGGCTGAGCTAAACATTCAGAACAGGGACTACAATAAAACAGATCCCTGCAGAGCCATTGCCAGCCCTGTGCTGGACGGAGGGAGGGAGTCAGGCTGCATCCTGGTCCCCGGTCTCGTTCAGGATGCAGGTGCGGATAATGGCTTCAGTCACTGCGTACGGGTCGCAGTTGGCGGAGGGGCGGCGGTCCTCGAAGTAGCCGCAGCCGTCCTGCCCAACCTGCCGCGGGATCCGGATGCTGGCCCCTCGGTTGGCCACGCCGGCGGAGAAGTCGTGGATACTGGAGGTCGAGTGGAAGCCTGTCAGTCTGCGGGAGTTGTCAGCCCCTCCCTTGGGGTCGTAAGCCTTGATGTGGAAGGCGTGCCTCTTGCTCAGACGCTCGATGGCTTCTTCAATGTGCCTGAAAGAGCGAGAGCTGGTTAGAGACTGGAGAGACAAGGTTGCTCAGCAAACAGTACTTCTTAAAGACAGTTGGATAAATAAATACCTCCATGCATATGCAAGACACTGCAAATACATATTTACTCCGCGATTTACACTGCAATTTATTTTTCACAAAATAAAAAAGAATTTAATTTAACCACCACTCAAAAAGATAACAGCAGCTCCGAAAGGGACAGAGACAGGCAGCTACACGTCACTAGAGAGAATTAACTGGGTGTGAATAATATGTTTTAAGCATCAGGGGTCAGAGGCAGACGTGACATTACCGAAACACAAAGGAAAAAAGCTGTTCTATTGTTTGCGTCTCTTGCTGGATACGGGCTAGTATCAAGATGACAGCCTGATCGTTGCAGAACAGTTTCTCTCCAGGGTTCAGCAGCATGAACAGGTAGATTATCCTCCAGTGATGTACAGTTTTGAACCGGGGGGAAAACAGCCAATGCCATCGTTACACACAGATCCATGCGCACTGTAACCCCTCCAGCCCTTTACAGTAGCTACAGCACTCACTGGAGTCCGCCCTTGTTCCTCATGGCCTCAGTGCTGAAGTTGGTGTGGCAGCCCGCTCCGTTCCAGTTACCGGGGATGGGTTTGGGGTCCAGCGTGGCAACCACCCCGAAATCCTCGCACACCCGGTGCAGCAGGAACCTCGCCATCCAGAGGTGATCCCCCATATCCATACCTTCAGAGGGGCCCACCTGGAACTCCCACTGAAAACCAACAGACACTCTCAATTATAACAGAGAAGTGCAGGACTGCAGCTGGGCTTGTCTTAGCTCTTCAGAAATGATACAAGGGAAGCACAAGTGTTCATTCTGTCTGTGCATTAAAGTTAACCCTTGTGAGACAGGAGACGACACGTTTAAACTTTAGTTTGGCACATAGGAGACCCCTAAATGTAACCATCTTCCATCTTGAAAACAGAAAACTGCAGCTGAAAAAAAGTGCCACATTGCCTCTACAGGTTAAACAGAGGAAAGAATGCAAACCTTTATTGCTAGGTCAAAATCAGCTCAGGCAATAGTCTTTTGGGGCCACCTTGTATATCAATATGGATTAGCAGTGGAAGGCAGCTTCAGATGATTTCAACGATCTCCCCCCAGAACCCGATTCCTCCATCTTATACTTGCAAACTGAAGTCTTTAAGTTTAGAATCGGGTATATTTGGTGATTCAAAAGCAGCAACAGCCACACTTACCTGGGATGGCATGACCTCCGCATTGGAGCCAGCTATCTTGACCCCTGCGTACATGCAGGCCTTGTAGTGCGACTCCACAACGTCTCTCCCGTACACTTTGTCAGCACCCACGCCACAGTAATAAGGACCTGTAGGAGACCAGGCATGTCAGACACAACCCAGCATGGATACAACCAGCACACAGTCGGTACCATGGAAACACATCCACACAGCATGTAAAAATAGCATCACCAGCACACCCAGGGATAACTCTATTATAAACCAGGCTTCCTTAAACAAAAGGCCTTCGATAGCTCAGCCAACAAGACATTTAAACTGCTGTAGAGTGTTGCGGGGTTGACAGAAAAACCACTGTACATCAAACAGTAAACAGTTACAAAACCACAGGGCCAAGCAGAAGCTACAGTGCAGCAAGATGAGTCAACAGCTGTAGCCAAAAGTTGCATCACCCTATAGAACGCACTCACTTTGCTTCATCATCTCTCCCCCCCCCCCCATACTTAACAAAAAACAAAATCCAACATGAAATACTGTACTACTACAGCTTCCGTTAGACACTTGCAATATCATTGAAGTTTTTGTTTGCATGTTAAACAAAACAAATGGAATGCAAAGCCATCAGCAGGCACACCTTACCCTGGGGCCCCGGGAAGCCATTCTGCGGCCAACCGTAGGGGTGCTTGTTAATGCCCAGCAGGGTGTACTCCTGTTCCATCCCGAACCAGGGGTGCGAGTCTGCAGCCAGATCCATCGCCTGCTTACACCGCATCCGCAGGTTAGTCTCTGTGGGGAAACAGAGAAGATACACACAGGGATCATGGATCTGTCTCAGTCTGAGCACAATGTGGAGCTAAAGCCAGTAGACACCTTAGTCCTTTTAACATACCATGCACTGGTCACCACTGAAACACAGGCAGTCTTTACTAAAAGACAGTTCACAGGGGCACTGGTTCCATCTGAGCAAGTGATATTCAGAAGCTGATCCTGCTGAACATACAATACACAGGTCTTCAGTAGCTCAAAGCTCACTTAGAGCTATAAACCCATTTAGCAGATTATAGTGCATACAGTAACAGCACACTAAAGGAGAGAGTTTTCTGATGAAGACTCAAGTTTCAAACCTCTGCAGAGGTCTAGTGCAGTACCTGCAGGCTTCCTGTTGTACTTGAGCACCTCACACAGCACCAGCTTGTTGGGATCCAGGATGAAGGGGTCCCTGAACATGCACACAGGGATCAGGTACATGTCGCTGTTCGAACCCTCAGCCTGGTAGGTGCTGGAGCCATCGAAATTCCACTCGGGAATATCTAGGAAGAGAAGAATCCAAAGAGAGAGATAAGAAAGCAGGCAGCACTTTTTAAAAGGTTTTCAAATCGACTTGAAGACGTTTCATTCCTGAATTCAGCACTTGAGTTGTATAGCTATGGATTTTTATCAGAGTGCTTAACATGCTTACCGGGGCGCACACCCCTCCACCCTCCCTTTGTGTAAAGAGATTGTTTTAGTCATTGTTAATTCAGGATAGGCACGTTCAATAGACATGCAATAATATAGCAAGAGTCTAAAAACTGGGTTTTAAAACACTGGTTAGCACTCCAGCATTTCAGTGAAAAGCAGCACCAGAGGCACTGCATGGACAGTCACTTTGCATGCAAGGCTTTTTGATAACCCCTCGAGGTGCACAAGGAATTCTGAGACTCAAAGTATTCTGAGCAGAAAACTGACAGTTTGGATGACCAGACCCTACCCGTCAGTAAATTTGATACCCTGTTCTGGACCTCGTTCCAAAAAGAAAGCAATTAAAAGGTGCAGGCTAGTGTGCAGATGGCTTTGCTAGTGTATAGGAGAGATCAGCAGCTCCCCCCCTCCTCACCCTCAAGGCACTTGGGCTCGCTGTCCAGCGTTCTGGTTTTGCAGCGGAGACCCTCCCCCGTGCCGTCGATCCACACGTAGGTGACCTGCACCCGGTCCCCCTGCGGCAGCTTCATATACTGATCCCTCACGCCCTTGTTCAGCAGGGAGCTCTCGGACACAGACATAATCGCCAAACCTGCAGGGCAAGAGATTTATACACACACTGCAATACATGGTACATCCTGAGGTTTGAGAAGCTGAATCAGACAGCAATGACGTCACAAAGTTAACTATATAACAACTCCCAAAGACATGGCGTGGTTTTCATCATAGTATGAAGGAGTAGAGGCTCCTTCGAGGAGGCGAGGGAGACAGTGCCTCCCCAAAAAACATCATAATCTTCATACTAATATAGTAGTAGGATGAGGATTATACCAACATGTTAAATTCACACAGCTGTGTTGGTTTTTCCTATCTCTAATACAAGTTGCCAACAGTCACCTGACCCTACAAACGGGTTTTTATTGCAAGATTGTATGTGGATTGTGACTCAGTATATTAAATTACAAGGCGTTTGTGTTTTCAGTTTATGGCTTTATGTAGTTCATGGTCTACCACCAGATGCATCACCTTTGTTTAAAAAGGTTTGATGTTTTGAATCACAGGTTTTTCACGGCTTTGATTGTATTTGTTTATATTATATATATATATATATATATAAATGTGTAAAACATCTTAAGAAAACGAGTTTATTAACTGTTAAGTTTTGCAAGATAGATACACACTCTGTATGGTATGAAGACAAATGAGATTGAGCACACAGATCAGTGGCGTGCACACACCACCACTGGACTTTACCACGTGACTCCTCTACAATTCACATCCACTGTTTATTTTGTCTGGACCCCAGGGGTCGCAACCTCTGAACTCCCTGGGCAGCTGGCTGGTCAGTACACGTGCTAACATGGCCGTCTCGTTCAGTGAAAGAGGCTGCGAACTAAACCAACGCAAGCCTGCTTTAAAACTACAAACCCTATCGCTTATAAGAATGAAGCGAACGTCCTGGGTCTGAATTTATACTACTCGACTACGTTGTCCAATTGTATTAATTCAGGATATAACCCTCCCCACCCACACTCTCACTCTCACTCTCACTCTCGAACCATGTTAAACATTGTTACCGTTGCCAAGTAATGACATCTAAACTGCTTCACATTGTATTGCCAAAAAAAGCCAGTGCACTCTTATCAACCATATATAGAAATACTTTCATAAAACTAAAGTTAAGGTCTTCTGGCAGCTTTTTTTGTTTGTTACTACTATATAATAACTTATTGAAAGCAGTTTACTCGTTAAAATGAACAGTAGTACGCAGTTTATTAACTGTTTGACGCCATAGACTTACATTTTTAGTGTGTGCTAAATCCATGGCAACCACGCTGGACCTTCTTAAAACAAACATTAAAATCCAAGAAACGTATTATTAGAACCTGAATTGGTATCTACTGAAAACAATTATATATATAATTTTATATCATTAACACGGAATACCATTAACAAGCAATAAGATAATAAACCCGGAGGCACTAAACGCTTACCTAAAGTGAACACCGACAGCACGACAAACACACCGCAGCCTATCTAATGCGCTTGAATTTATGGAGGAGTCTGATGCAACGAGGGAGTCTGTATTGGGCAGGGCGACACCCGGCACAGGGCGGGTCTGCAGTACTGACATCAGCACCTCTGGAGCGTCCCAGCTGGTTTAACTTCACTTCAAAAGAAACAAGCGTAGACCGGTTTGTGTGACCCCACCCTCGTTGGATTGCAATAGATAAATTGCAAATTTTTTTTTTTTTTGGGGGGGGTTGCATTTCAAAGGCGAGTTTCGCGTTTTCTTAGAACTCAATTCAACCCTTCTCATTGTTATTTTAATTGGTGAATGCCAGCCTGTCTCTCCTGTGTGGGGTTACCTGAGCTTGTTACTAGCTGTACACACTGTGACTAATCAAGCTCCTATTAGAACCTGGAACGCGTGAACCTGCTCTGAAGTAGAAACCTTTATTTCCACGCCTGGAATATTGGGGTGTGTTCAATTAAGCTGTTTAAATTAATAGAAGGGTTTTAAAAAAAAAACAACATCTAATATACTATGGGAGATGTGTGTGAAGCACAAAGTGGTGAATCACCCTGATCTGATCATGAGCTGCATATTCACTTCATCATAATAATAATTATTATTATTATTATTGTTATTATTATTATTATTATTTATTAGCATACGCCCTTATCCAGGGTGACCTGCAATTGTTACAAGATATCATATTATTTTATTATTTTTTATTATTGATACAGTTGGGTTTTTCCTGGCGCAATCTAGGTAAAGTACCTTGCTCAAGGGTACACCAGCAGTGTCCCACCACCTGCGGGAATGCATCTGTGTGCCAGAACCAGTTCGACTAGCCCAGGGGTGTGCAACCCTGGTGCTGGAGAGACACAGTCCAGTATCTTTACATCATCAATGGCTGGAGACCTGGGAAACAAAAACAGTTAGTGTGGGCCAGTTAAAGTAGTTGGTTCAATTAAGTAATCGAGAACTCAAATGATCGAAAACCAGAAGACACCGCGCGGCTCTCCGGCGCCTGTGTTGGACACCCCCGCTGACATCAGGGGGGGGCGGTTTTTCAAAATGTTTAATCCGGATAACAGTGATCCGGATTTTATAATCCTATATTTTGTGTTCCATTTAATCTTTTTATCTGGATCGTTTTGATCCGGTTTCTCAGAAAATGCCCATGCTGGATTATATTTATCCAGATTACAAACCATAACGATTACAAAAAAACGCCTTTTTTTTCAAGTCATTTCTATCACAAAATATAGGATTACAAAATCTGGATCATTGTTCTCCACATTTACAATAAAAAAAACGGTCCTCAGGACATGTTGTGAATACTGTGTGTCCGTATATGAAACGCTAGTTTGTTTTGTCAAACCTCTTTGCTCCCTTGTGGTACACGAGCGGGTGATGAGTTCAGAGGAGCAGAACTCTAGAACTCAAAGAGCCTAATGAAGTGTGCGCCCGTGTCACGTGTTCAGATCCACTGAGAGGTCCCTGCTGTGCACAGAAAAGCGCTTGATGTGGGAGTTGATCTCGCTGACGGCTGCGTGTAATTGCAGCGTGGCTTTCTCAGCTGTTTTTAAAAGAAGCACCGGCAATTGCAGACACGGTGGAAATCCAGATATTCCCTTAACGCGTGCGTTTATTAAAAGCGCTGTGCAGAGATAGCAACAAGAACGAACAAGATCCTACCGCTGGGCAAACCGAGCTGCGATTAATTAAGAGACATACTTACAGTAATAATACAATACAGGAAAAACGTAATCACAAAACAACTATCCTACTGCCACGCTATCCCCCGCCCGGACTGGGACACACTGGCGTTTATATTGAATCAAGTGCTGTGGCCGAGGCACGCTTTCAACCGCATCAAACAAGCTAAAAACTACTTGGGCTTTTGGTAACCATGCTTTCTAATGTGCTTGACTTTGCTCACCTATGCTTTACTGTGCTTTTACTGTCATGTGTGTTCTCTCTCTCTCTCTCTAAGCACAAGAACACAGCACTGCACATGACTTGGCAGTAGAATACAATCACCCACACAAACGAAGTTCAGGGCTGGGCTGCAGGACAGGCCACCTTCCTCCATCAACACTTGCTGTGTGTGGAAGCCATGCGTCACACTTCTATCTCTAATGATGTATTTATTGGCGTATTTCATTTGTAAAAGGGTGTGTACGATATCTTATATCCTTTATAATAAACAAACAAACCCAAAATACAACTGCCCATTTTGGAAAGGAAAAGACCCCAAGTGTTTGTTTAGATCTTACAAGACAAGGAATGCTTGATAGAAACTTACAGTGAACCTTATAAAGACCCTCTCCCTACACCCCCACTCGACCTCTCCGCTCCTCCTGCACTAGAAGACTGGCTCTACCTCCTCTACGCTCCCCTGCCTCCAGAGCCCGCTCCTTCTCCACCCTCGCCCCGCAGTGGTGGAATGACCTTCCTACAGATGTCAGGACTGCCCAGTCCCTGACCACCTTCCAGCGCCTCCTCAAGACTCACCTCTTCAGACAGCACCTGTAGAAACTCCTCTTTTCCCTCTGGTCACTTTATCACTCTTCCTTAAATGCTCTTTACTTGCTCTTATCCGCCCCCTATTTTACTGCATTTAATCCTGTACTTTAGAGTACTGTAATCTGTCAAGTGTTATTTAATCTGTAGTATTTTGTATTTAATTATATCCTGATGTAACTATCACGGACACTGTTATCTGCACCATTGTTGAATCGTATTTTGTCATACTTGTACTTGCTAGAACCAAAGTCATTGTATTTATCTTGCTCTTAATTGTATTATTACTTGTACTGTGATTCTTGAAATGTATTTTTGTTTACGACTGTAAGTCGCCCTGGATAAGGGCGTCTGCTAAGAAATGAATAATAAAAATAATAATAATTCACACCCCTCTCCTCATTCGCTGTAGTAAAATACAACTGTTAAGGCTGGTTTCACAGACCCCAGCTATCAATGATCTGGGCTTGCCATCCCTAAAGTAACATCAGGCAGCCCAACAGGGCGAATGCTATTCTGGGTCTGTGAAGCCAGCCAATAATCTTACAAAACAAGTAACCAGGACTCAAAAGTATCCACACGTTACATATTTCTGACAACCGTCCTTCCCAGCGACGAACCCTAAAGAAGATGACGCCATACCCTCAGCAGCTCTGGCATTTAAATGGCCTGTCCTGCTTCCATCACAGAAATGCACAGACCTGACTCCACACCTTCGCTTCGTGACATTTCAAAATGTCAGTTAAGCTTCAATACTCGTAACGCCTTTCTCAGCTGTATCCAAAGGGTGTTTTCAAACCTCTGCAAATGAATTGCACACTCCAATGCAAAATAAGACAATGCCACTCCTTGTACGAGAGTGCTTGTGGTTGTGGTTAATTAGAGGAACAATGAAAACTCCCCACATAGCTACCAGTGGTGTGGAGGGTACAAAACTGGAAAAGTACCGACACTGTGCAGAATAGCTGAGCTTGTGCAGGGCTGCATTCACCAGACTTAACTACAGTGCATCAGAGGTTTCAACATGCTTTCACATCCCAGGACTTCATCGCTGTGCTTCTGCCATGACTTACCACAAGAACCCTTTACAAGACAGGATCTAGAAGGCGGATACAGTCTGTCATTTTTCATAGTTTTGTGGCTGGTTTTTACAGATCAGCACCAAGCTTGCATTGCCTAAAGTTAAGACAGAGAAATCTAAGATTAGTGCTAAAGCTGCTCTGATCTGCAATAATGTTACCTGTAACCAAATTGACTCTTTCAGACTGTCATGATTATCAATTTTTTTATTTAATGTTAAGTGATATTCGAGATAATATATTATTATTATTTATTTCTTAGCAGACGCCCTTATCCAGGGCGACTTACAATTATTACAAGATATCACATTATTTTTACATACAATTACCCATTTATACAGTTGGGTTTTTACTGGAGCAATCTAGGTAAAGTACCTTGCTCAAGGGTACAGCAGCAGTGTCCCCCACCTGGGATTGAACCCCCAACCCTCCGGTCAAGAGTCCAGAGCCCTAACCACTACTCCACACTGCTGCCCGGGAGCAATAATAATTATATATATATATATATTATTTATTTCAGACGCCCTTATCCAGGGTGACTTACAGTTGTTACAAGATATCACATTATTTTTTTTACACAATATTTTTTACATACAATTACCTATATATATATATATATATATATATATATATATATATATATATATATATATATATATATATATATAATGTTTGGCTAGCTGATATAACTTAGGGTCAGTCCACACCTGATGCCAACAGTGCACCCTGCTGTACACCTATTACAATAAAAAACACTTAAAATTGACTTGCAGTCCATCTTGTAGTGCTTTCGATTGCCGGAGCCTGAAATCAAAGCAAGCATTTGTCCCAGAAATGGCATAAACATTAAGCTGTGAGCCTGCAAGCCTCCTGGAGCGCTGTGGTGCCGGCCCTGGTAGTCATGCTCTGACTTGTGCTGTCCCTCCCCCTTGGAGCCGCAGGCCAGTGAAAGCGGAACCCGATCCTGTTCAGCGAGCTCTTGAAGGACTCGTTGAATTTCTCGGACCCGAAGTAGTACAGCAAGGGGTCCAGGCAGCAGTTGGCCCCAGCTAGAGTCCAGGATATGTAGTAAGCACTCTCCACCTGGGTGAGCAGCACACAGGAGCTGGGGAAGAACCTCTTCAACACAACCCCGAGGGTGCGGGCCACGTGCAGGGGCGTGAAGCAGGCCACGAAGATGCTCATGCAGACAGCGATCATCTTCAGGGACTTGGTCTTGATGACCTTCCCCTTGAGTGTGTTGGTTTTCATCTTGGAGACGGAGGAGACCAGGAGGCTGTAGCAGGTGACGGAGATGGCGAAGGGGACCAGGAACCCGGGGACCAGGAGCACGAAGTTCATGATGAAGTAGAAGCCGGTCAGCTGGTCCTGGTGGATGCTCAGGCACTTGGTGTGGTTGCCCACCTGGCTGGTCTCCATTACGAAGAAGAAGGCTGTGCCTTTGATGAAGAGGAAGAACCACATGCCCAGGCAGAGTTTGTGAACAAACTCTTTGCTCTTCATCCGGGACACCCTGCTGTAATGCACCACGGCCACGTAGCGGTGCACGCTGATCAGCATGAGGAAGTAGATGCTGCTGTACAGGTGGGTACTGAGAAGGAACACTTTGAGCTGGCACAGGAACGGTCCGAAGGGCCAGTGGCTGCCCAGGAAGTAGTAGGTCGCCATGAACGGGGCGGCTGGGGTGACCATGGCGTCGCTCAGGGCCAGGTGGAACTGGAGGATCATTCCCGAGTTCCACCGCGGGATACGGAACCAGAAGATCCACAGGCTGGCGCTGTTGAGGATGAAGCCGCCCAGGAAGACCAGGATCAGGAGGGTCGGGATGACGATGGACTGGGGCTCGGCCGGGCATGAAAAGGTGCCGTTGATATGGAGGAGGCTGCTATTCATGGTTCACTGCAGACAGAGCGGGGAGGGGATGGGGGGGGGGACAAGGGAAGGGTGGGAGGAATGAGTTTTTATTACCTCCAAGAGGAAAAAAGACCACTGTTTTTTTTCTGTGAACTTTTGGATTAAACTTTTCCTTCAATTGCAATTACGGCTGATATTTATTCCCCTGTTGTTTTATTCATTCTCTTGTAATGGAATTTTTGCATAACACACAGTGCCATCTGCTGGCTCATTGCTGAAACTACAATTAAAGGTTTTAATGTATAGAGTGTTTCATATTTTTCCATAAACCACATCATAAAGGAGTGACAGTTGGAATCCTGATTGTGAGGACATCTCCATATATATATATATATATATATATATATATATATATATATATATATATATATATATATATATATATATATATATATTATATATATATATATATATATATATATCCAAATATGCAGTATTTAATGATAAACCCACTACACCCTTTAACAATATTCATCAAACTGGACTAGTGAGATTTACACAGAGCAGTAGAGTCTTATTTAAAGATTTACAAGAAAAAGCACATAACCTCAAGCGACAAGAAAAGACACTGATGCAGAATTTCCTGTCAGCGAGACAATTAAAACACAAATAGAAACAGGCTTGAGCATGCAGAGAGAAGCAGCAGGATACCATTGTTTCAGCCAGTGCCTTCCTCAGTGCACACACTCCTGTCTACCAGCCCTAGTGTCTTATAGAGACCTTCCGTCTCATTAACCTTGAGTGAGACAGTTTGCAGTGAGCACTGCAGCGAGGGCTAAAGAGGTTACTGATCAGCTCAGCAGCTCATCTACTGTAGTTCTTTGTGAACGCAAACTACTGTTTAAAGCTGTTGACAGTGAACCAATATCTGTACTTGATAACAGTATGTTAAACAGACAGACCCACATCACACTCAAATATTTTTTTGAATGTTATTTGCATAAGCGTCTTGACCGAATGTTTTTCTCAGTGTAATCAGAATTTTAACATGATTGATGATGTGGCAAATTTTTACCGACCTGCAGCTTTTATAAAACCTGGACTTTTTTGGGGTAAAAACTGAGAATAAATGGCTTTGATGATCTGTTGCAGCAACACTTGAAATCAGAGTAAAGACAAGTGGGAAATGCAAACTCAAATCAACCAGCAGATTGAATTCCAGTAGCTCATGTAAATCCACAAACTTATTCAAAAAGGGCGACCAAAAAAAGATACATTTCTCCTTAAATTCAAAAACATATCGGACGGTAAAACTCAGAAGAAACATTTTGCTGGTGCCTTGATCACAGATGAAGGCACAGACCTTCTTAAAATGTTTTACCAAATAATGTAAATGATTTCAAAATATTTTTTTTTGTAATTATTAAAAATAAATAATCACAAAAAAAAAAACCCACACAGAAATCTATGGGTACATATACTGTACAGGTCATTTTTTGCATTGAAAAATCACCAGCGTCTCCATTTGTACATCCTACACACACTCTTTAGTTCAACTGAGCTTCAATGCACTTACCTAGTACTGTGTGAGGGGGGCTCTGCTCTGCTCCAAACTGCATAGGAAGCAATGTGGGTCTGGAGGTTTTAATAGCTCTGCATGCTCCCAGCCTACCATTAAGAGAACCGAGATCTTATCTGCTGTGAAACTGTCACTGAGAGAGGAAGCAGCGAGTTTTCATATTCGCTACTTTGATGCAAGTTCCCTTTCTCAGTCCCACAGCTATATTTATTATGTCTTGTATTGGCCTGCTGTTATTTGTTAAAAAGAAGAATGGATTTTTTTTTTCTTTTGCAGTATTCAATGGTTTGCACACATTTAAAATCATGTAAAGAGTGTTTGAGCTTTGCCCCTGTCAGGTCAGTTTGAAATAATATTCTTCTTGTGGTATCAAAACATTGAGGCACAAGTCTAACTGGGCCCCAGGCATTTCATCTACTTATCTTCCACAATATAATCCACAGTTTGAATTCAAGTGTGTAGGTACTGTATATGTTTAAATAAAACGGTCAGGGAAAAACACAACCTGACAGTGCTCTACTGTACATTCAAACAAATGCTGCTGAAACTGACCTACAAGCTGCTAGAATAGGGAACGTGAAACCAGGGGACACCAAGGGTGAGGACCTCCTCTATTTTAAACACATCGTTCTATTTAAATGATTCTTTGCAGGGGCTGTCATATATATATAGAGAGAGAGTTCACCATACTAGTTTTAGCCCCACCTGGAGGGGATTCGGTTAAGTATCTGAAGTATCAGGTGTCTAAGGCATCCAGAGCGTGACCAGCGCACAAGTGTGACTCTCAGCTAGTTTTATTCGCTGCCCATTTCCATTGGAAAAGTGAGATGACAGGTGTTACCTGAGCAGTGCCGGCGCTAGGATTTACCCATAGAAAGAAAAAGAAAAACATGCAACGCTTGAGCTCAGAACGGGTTCATCAACCTTCGTGTGACTTCACACAAGACACACTGTCACCTTGAAAGAATGTGCCAATCCCGTTCTCATGCAATCACCCGCACAGCAGTTATTAATAGCGGCTGTGTTTAATGTTCAAATGAAATCACACACACATGCACACACACAATAATGCTGCAAAGCCTGTTTGTGCCGAGGCAGGTTTTCAGAGTGGGCCGATGATCTCTAGTTTCTCTTTGTTTTGTTTGCTTTTAAAGCAGAGCCCGAGCCTGTGCTGAATAGAGCAGGGTTCTTCCAAGGGTCTAACTGCAATCAGTCTGTGACCTACAGCGCAGGAAGCGATGAGCGGTACCAATGTCCAGTTGCACAAAAAAGAATAAAATTTAAAAAAACACACCTTTAGATCAATGTCACTGAGAGATGCACAAATCAGCTGTATACACCAACATGAAACTATAGTGTTATAATAAATACACAAAAATACAAGACAAGTAAGAGACATGAGATGGGTTAAGTTCACAAACAAATCCATAAATAAATTAAGTAATACACAAAATAGATACAGGTAGTTGTCATTCTTCATTTTTTAGTTGCCCCCTACTGGAGGCGTGGCGTTATGACGACGGTAAATAATAACGCACGACCAGCAGCAGCGGCTTCATCAAAGAGCAGAACGGTCCTGTTGTCTCCAGAGCGCCTGTGAGAACAGCACAGCAAAACAACGAGTCATTTGCGGTTAATTATGGGAACGCAAACAGATATCTCTCTCTCTCTCAGGCTTTCCTCACTATCCTGCCACTTTTCCTCCAGTCCCGTGGTCTCTCTGTCTTGGTGGGCTGCCTGGTGAATCTCAGGGTCCCCCGGATAGCTGGCCTCCTGTAGCTATGAGACATACAGAACACTTGCGTCAGAAATGAAGTACAGCACCGCGCAATTAGCGTATTTACAATACTATACATTCAGATACGGAGATGCACATTGAGAGATAGAGATCTACATCGAATGGCAGGGTGTTCAAGTTTAGTATTGCGTGTTGCAGTGAGCGCGTTTTCAGATCACATCACTTCTTGTGTTTCTGCCTTTGATGAGTCAATTCAAAAGAAAATGGGTGTACAATTAATTTTTAATGATGTGACGCACAAAATCTATTCCATATTGTAGAGTGCACCATATGTTGTATGTATTTTTAAGGTAAATCTACCCGAATATTGACTTAATAAAACTACATTCTAATTCTAGAGTATATTTCCGTATTATTAAAAGACACAATTTTAAAAGCTGCAAAGTATATTTTACATTAATATTGAACAACTTTTACCGTAATTTTAAAAAAACAAAAACATGCCAATACATTAAAAATATGGTATTTTTTTTTAGCATAGTCATTGTATGAAAACCACCCAGTTCCTTCATTGTGAAGTATCGTTATGATACAGTCATTTCTTTTTAGCATGTACAGGTGTCATAGGATTTCAGTGATCAAATGCAACCCACATTGTAGATATTTATCTTAGTATAATATTATTAGTATATCATTATCTGTATTATATTATACTATATAGCAGACCCTGATATTGATGCAATACAGCCAACCCACTCGTGGGCACCCACTCTGACCACTGGTGGAGTGGATGCCAGCTTGTCTTCCACAGAGCCCACTATCACATTCAATACACTCTCTGTATGAGAGAAGGAGTGTACACATGTCACTTAACAGCGTGCACTGATGAGTGCACAGCCATCTTCGTGAGTGAAAGAACCCCAAACCAGATGTAAATAATGAGAGCTTCCCCCTTCAAATGCAAACCGCGCTGGCAGACCTCAGCAGCAATGCTTATCCGCGCCAGCTTTGGACAGACGCTGCGATGAACAGACGCACCGAGTCATGCTTTGCTTTACCTTGCAGCGCAACAACTGGATAGATATTCACGAAACTGGACACTAATCCAGCGCACCGCCCAAGGGAAGGTGCTCACAGTGCAACACAGGCAATATTCAGCGGAGTGCTGTTCTGGACTATCCGCACACCTATAGAATACCTTTCAGAAAGCCTTCCTTTCAAGCCAGCCCAGGATAATAATAATAATAATAATAATAATAATAATAATAATAATAATAATAATAATAATAATAATAATAATAATCAGGCTACATTAAAGACTCCCATAGGGTTAAGTATATTGTATGCATTACTGAGTGAAGGGTGTTGAGTTCTCTACCCTGCTTACCCAGATGTCCACACGGGGCCCGGCTGTTTTTTCGGCTTGTTCGCCTGTCTCTGGTGTTCGATCAATCCGCACACCAGCTCGTGGATGATCATCACGTAGAGCAGAAAGATGAGAAAGCCCGGGTCCATCCTGTGCGCTGCGGAGGAGTGTGCAGCAGCGACGGGTACTGAAGGTATTGGAGAAAACAAACAAACAAGCGGGCAGAAACAGACAGGGAGAGCAGGGGGGAAAAGAGGGGGGAGAGGGGGAGCAGGTATTGAGAAACCCCCCCGCCGTATACTAAACTATACTACAGAATCCACAGCCAGAAGTGAAATGTTTTGGTCTAAAATCCTTGTCAATCTCTCTGAGGTTTTCCAATTGAAAGTATAACCGGTGTAACGTGTCCCCGGGGCCGGGGTTTGATGTCTGGCTGGCTCGCTCGTTGGCACGCAGCGCAGATACAACATCTGTGCTCAGCCAGAGCACACAGGCTTGTCAGAGATGCGCATTGCTAACCAGCTCGGCCGCAGAACTGCATCGTTTATGCGTTAGCGATTGTTCATTTATCAGCATGTATGCTTAATAATAGAAGACTTGGATTACTGCATTTTATGAAAAACACATATATGCATATCGGCCTATATGCATGCATATCTCTCCTATATAACATTACAAGCACGCGTGGGAGTAATGAGATATGTGACGTAGCAGGCTACCGCTTTAATTTATCTTTCTATTGTTAAAGCGTAATTACTGGGCAGAGCCAACAAGAGGCAATTGAAGCCGAGGGGAGTAACAGAATAGTGTAATGCTATATATAACGTTACAGCTGGTTTATTAATCCCTGCAAAAACTGCTCTTGAGAGAGAGAGAGAGAGAGAGAGAGAGAGAGAGAGAGAGAGAGAGAGAGAGAGAGAGAGAGAGAGAGAGAGAGAGAACACAATAGCAACACGAACCCAAGCACGGAAACAAAATGAATGATAAAAAAAGGAGGATGTTGCCATGGCGACACAAGTTGTTAACAGCACGGAATAAAGAGACGAATTCACTTTTTGGCAATTGCATCTGCTGTGGCAATTCAATTCAGTTAATTATTCTACACCGCGTTCACTTCGCTGATAGCGCGAGGTTACATACATTTCCCCCAAACGCTTCTTTCCAGCTAAACATGTTAATTGAATAATGTAAAACCCACCAGCAGCAGTAAGCCTATTCTCCTGAGTGAGGAGCGGCCTAATCAGCGAGCTGCTCTGCAGGAAAAAAAAATGAAAAGGAAAGCAAGCCTTGGGCTGCAGCCACGACGCGTTAAACTACGAGCACATCTCTATGGGAATAAACTAAGAGGCTGCGGCAAAACGGCATGTGTGATACCGATAGACATCGATGAGGTGTGTATACAACTGGTTTAGAAGCAGTAACGTGTATCACCGATTATGAATGCGATCACTATGCAGCACAGCCTGGGGTTATTTAAAATACACAGTTTGCAATGACGCGCCGCGGGAGCTGATTGTGGTGCTGAATGACGATATACGCACAAACCAGCACGCTGCGTGTCCCGAGAGCACTGGAGTGTTTCCAGCCTGGTCTCCATGGATACCAGCCACGCTGGGCATTTAACCATTCCAATAGCTGTTTACAAAATAGTACAATCGTTTGAATTGAACAAAACAAACAAACAAACAAACAAACACTCGTCGCGGTGAGAGAGGAAGAAATATACTAGATGTAATATACTATATAGAAATGGCATTGTTTTCAACCACCAAAAGCGACTAAGCAATAGATTCAACATTTTATGAAACAATGTTACTTTACATGCAAGATAATACGTTATTTTAAGCTGAATGAATGGTTGTCAGTTGAACTAATTTGGGGTTTGAATTCGATGCTTGCTTGGGACGTTTTAATCGAGTACAGGACGTTTCATTTTTCTTTTTTTTTTGTTCACCCCTCTATCTCCTCTTTAGAAATCGGCTTTGCAGCCATGTACCGTTATAAAGGCGCGTCTGTGCTGTCCACACCGACGCCATTCACCAGCTCGCCTTTGGACAAAATCAAGTGCATAGGCAAGAGAATAAAACCGAGCAGCGCAGCGGCGGAGGAGGGATCGAACAAACCCGCCAGAACACGCATCCGCACAGCGAACAAGGTGCAGATGGAGAACCATCCGATCCGTCCCCATCGTCTTTGCACCCTAGCTCGGGCACTTCAAACAGCGAATGCCCTCACACCCCAACATGAAAGCTACATTCATACGATATATAGCAGACCCTGATATCGATGCGATACAGCCATCTGACATGTCTTTGTAATATATACAGGTAGTAGACCCTGATATCGATGCGATACAGCCAGCTGACATGTCTTTGTAATATATACAGGTAGTAGACCCTGATATCGATGCGATACAGCCAGCTGAAATGTCATTGCATTAGATGGAAATTACTTGACATTAAGATGAAATATACTTTAAATAAAATTACAATGAAAATAAGCACAATTATTGATTTGTTTTAAATCACAGCAATTATTCCACAGAAGAAGAGTGCTCCTTTCCGAAGTGTCTAAAAGTGACTCAAACACAGTGGATTCTGGCGAAGAGGACCTGAACCCAAGGTAAAAAGCAAGCCAATTTAATTGAGGCTGTCCCTTGAGTCTGGCATCACAGGCATATGATGGCACGGTCCCTATTGACTATCTGCACCACACCACCCCTTCGTTAAAGACATTTCACACCTGAAAGAGACACAATCAACATTACTAATTCATGTCTATGACACCTGTCTTATGGGACAGCCATTACTCTTGGCATCCTGCACCAATATTTCAATGGAAAGGCTTCCCGGCCATGGTAGGGTTACTGTACACAACTTTTATAATGCACTAACAGCCATAATATGAATCATTTGTACCCGATCCTGTGTGTGTTGCCCTTGCAGGATTGCACTCCAGAATGCCACCCGGCGACGGGCATCTGTGAAAGAGAAGGGTGCCAGTGTCCCACCTGCCACTTCCTGCATAGTACTGAAGCCTAAACCATCGCCGACCATCCCAGAGCTGACCAGGGAACCAGTGCCGGAAGACTGGAATCGGAACACCTGCACTACAAGGAAAAAAACCAAAGAGGCTTTCAAAAACATTCAGGTGAGACCAATGGATCATGGCAGCACACATTTCAAATCGCTTCCTGTCCTCTGCAACGGGGATGGGGGGGAATACAATGGCACATGCTCAGTTTCAACATTTCCCTGGTCCAATGTCATTTCTGCAGGTGGAGGTTAATGCAAAGCCAGCGCCTTCAAGCTCCAGGGACAGTTGTGTCCAAGCAGGAGAGGTCGTTACAGAGCTGTGCGAGTGGAGACAGCGGATCGAGAGACACAGAGCAGCTCTGAAGAAAGGCAGAGAGAGAATGCGGTAGGGCAAGCTTCTCACACAGGACCTGCAGTAAGGTTCCGAGGGTGCATTGCTTAGCCTCTTATCAGAGAGTCTGCTTCATCTCTCCATTGCCCTCTCCACCTCTTCCACAGAATCTCTTCTGCTCCACCGGATCTTAGCTTGTAAAAGAGCTTCAATTCAATTCAATTCAATTCAATTCAATGCATTTCGTGTCCAGCACAGACTTGTAAATCAGTCTCTATTTTGAACATTTCTTTGGTGAGCTGCTGCTGCAGGCAAATTGCCAGGGCATTTTTTCATAGTACCAGTTTCTATATAATAACACTGGCAGCTCACATTGCCACTCTGTGTCGCCACAATCCATCACAACTAAAACCCTCCGATCTCCCCCTTTCTGTGTGTTTTTCAGTTGGAGACCCTTGAATCTTGTAATTATAAGCAGCCCAAGTGTTTTACAGTGTTCCGGTAAGGCAAGTCTATTTTTACCCCTTCCCCATACCACTTCCTTCTATTTTTCTTTATTGTAGTACTGTACTATATGTACTACACATTATATATTTATATATATTTTAAAATGAAGTTTGTGATCCGTAGCTTTAAAACGTTTGTTTGGAAGATGTACAGTGGTACCAGAAAGGAAATAACTTAACTATTACATCGTCCATAACTTTAAAACCCTCAAAACGTCAGAATATGCATGTAGCATTACTTGAACAGGCAAAAGGCTTCTGGATGAAATGCTTGCCAAAGAATTTCCCTTTTCACAGAAGTTCATTTTAGCAATACTCTGTATTTATATGCATTTGTAAAAAAAAAAAAAGATGCAATTCCTTAAAACGCTTGCCTAAACCTTGTGAATGGGTTTCGTTTCAGTAGCATCACAAGTCGCAGGTAAACACGTTTAATCACCTGCAGCAGGGGTTCTCAGAGCGCTCTGTAACATGTGCAGTTTCTTCCTGAAGACTACAATCCGTCGTCTTTTTATTTATTTTTTTTTGCTAGGCAATACGTTAAGGCTGGAGAGACCGTTTCAAACCAGGGCAAAAAGAGCTACGGACTCCAACCCCTGCCCAGGGTCAAAGCGACAGCATCCTGCTTATCGAAACTGTCAATCCTCCATGGAGCAACAGAACTGTATCAGGAGGTACAGTATAAACCCGTCAGGCTGGGTTTCTAAAGGGAACTGCCTTTTGCATGCCGCTCGTGTGTATGTGTCTGTGCACTGTAGCACTGCACCCTCAATGCAGATACAGCTTTATTCATTGGCTGAATGAGACTGCGAGAAGATCGTAAAGGCATCTCTACGGCAAACTGGAGAGGCATCTCACACCAGTCACTCCCAAGTGCATGCACACTTTGGGTAAAGAAAAGCAGCAGGGACCTGAAAGAGCGAGCTTAACGATTTGCTGTATTTACATTAAAATAAGTTGTTTTTTTTGTTTGTTTCCCCTCCCCTTCCCCAGAGATCCTGCTTCAAGCCCAAAAACCAGAGAGGTCCTGATCGCAGACTGTGGTACAATGCAGCAGACAGTGGAAACAGACCCACCTCCACAGCTCAGGAACCCAGTGCTGGTCAAGGAACCGCAGAAACAGGACAAACACCAAACAAGGAGCTCACACCCACAGCCAGAAACGACCACATGTCTCTGGGCGTACAGATCCTTGTACGCACACAAGTGGCCTCTTCAGGAAATCAACGCACTACAGAGGACACCAGCCGCCATCGATGACTATGAAGACTTCCAAAGATGGGTCAGCAGCATCAGTGCTAGCATGAAGAGGCCCACAGCAGCGTGGCAAGAAAGAGGGGCGCGGAAACCGAACTCTGAGGAAGGGCAGGAAGTCATGAGAAGGAAGGCCTACAAATGCACGACAGTGATGCATCAAGGAGGTTCGGTGGAACACGAGAGAGGAGACGCATCTGGAGATCCAGTTCCAGTAAGGCTAGAAAAAAAACACACATGGCAATACATTTTGTACTAAAGTATTACCTTATGCCAGGAGGCTTTTATCTTTCCTAGAAATGAGGTAAAAGATTCACCCACTTTGTATTCTCAAGTGTGTCTTTATTTACAGTTCAATACACCTTCTCATACCTTGAAGAAAAAAAAAAAAAACCTTCACGCAAATGGAGAAGTTCATCTAAGAGATATGAAAATATAGTTTAAAAAAAAGTTTTTCTTCTCATTTTAAAATAAAAAGAGAGTGATCTGCTAGCTACAAAACGTACAAGAACTACAAGCCACACCAACTAACCCATTTTGATGTAATTAATAATATATGTATAAAAGATTGGGTTTAATCTAGAAAACAATTCTGAGCACCCAACTCACCCCCCCCAAACCCTGCCCCTCGCAGGAATGGCTGGTTCACACTTCAGAGTGGAGACCACCTGAACGCAGTCCGGCAACAAGACCAGCTAGAGCTGAGAAAAACGATCACTGTGCAGAACGTGAAAAACTGTTACTTGCTGTTATACAAAAGTTAAGTGCGTGTTACATCAGGGGAGGAAGAGGAGGTGGTTCCATTCCTGCGGTTTCTAGTGCAGGAGAAAGAAGGGGTGCTGAATGATCAGCCTGTTTTAGAGGTCCCATGATCTGCAGTGGAAAGACTCCGTCGTTTGCCTGCATACATTCCTGGTCGATGTTGAAGAGTGGGGTAGAATTCTAAACCCCTCACTCTCACATGGGCGTGGGCGAGGGTGTGTGGGCAGGTGTTGGTGTGGGTGTCAGGGTGGTGGTGGTGGTGGGGGTGTGGGTGGGGGTCAGGGCAGCGGGGGGCACAGCTGTTGGGACGGCCACGGTGTGCAGAGGCAGATCCAGGGAAGGAGGCTCCGCAGGCTGGGCTGGACTCTTCTTCTGAGACTCGAGCTTCTCCATCAGCTGGGTGTACAGTTCTTTCACCGCCTCGCTGGTCTGCTGGGGAGCAGAGAGAAACAAGCAGGGTCAGGATGGCGGAGGGGGGGTGACGATTGCAAGCCCTTTTGTTTAGTACAGTGCTCCCCCTTTGCATGGCTGCCCTTTATATCGGAGAACCAGCTATGTGATGGTATGGTATTGGCTCCTGTTTGCCCTATAGTGACATTCCACCAGCACTTTCATTCTACAAGGCTGAACGCAAACAGCACAATCTTGCAACTATGGCTTCCGACTCTAGGGTTATAAAAGGGGAGCACTGTAACACTTTTTAGGGGAATCAGCGGTTTGACAGAATTTCTCCGTGAGCTACCAGGAAAGGTAAGCAGAGGGCTCCAGTTTAAGTAATCCCATACCAAGTGTAGCTAATAAGCTAATCAGACATGGGGTCAAGGGGAGACCCTTCGGACACTGTACCTGCACTGAGCTTACCTGCTTGGAAGGCTCCAAGGTCTTTATTAAGGACTCCAGTCTGGAAGGCAGTATCTTGTGATGAAGGTGCAAGATCAGTCTCAGAATGTGCCTGTGTACGTTTTCCTTGCTGAAACAGATCATCACGAAAAAACAAAAATCAAAAATAACTTTATGAAACCTATTCCGCTTTTGATTGTCTTTTCATTGCAAACATAACGGAATACTGGGTTTATCTTGTACCAAGACGACCCTGCTGCAGAATCAAACAGCACAGTACCTTGAAAACGACGTCAGGAAAAAGCCATCGAAGACAGCATTGCAGAACTCCTCTGCTCCGAACTCGTCAGACAGCAGGGTGAAGCTGCCGGTGAAGAGGTGCAGGAAGACATCGCTGAACGCCATGTCATTGTACGTCTCCACTGCAGCAACAGCAATCACCATTATCACAATGTCCACCCAACTGCACATCATAAGGCTGTCAATTTATCAAGGGGCTTTGATGACACTGTAAACCACAAGAGCGAACCCAGAGATAAAATGACAGCCTTATTAGGCTACAGCTGGACTGTACCTTTTTTTATATATTTATATATAATTAGCCAGACAATGTAATAGTTTTAAGGACACAATGTTCGATCAGTCAGCTGGCAGGAAATGAATGCAAAGTTTATCCAAGTTCATTGCGACACAGGCAAAGCTACGCGGTGTAATTAATAACTAAAATGAGTCAACTATCACCCTAAAATAAAGGACTTCCTCCTGAGGACCAGCTATTTTTAACCCCAGAATCCGAAACTGCTCTTACCCAGCGCGGGCAGCAGTCTCTGGAGGGCGTTCTTGTTTCTTTGCTTGGTGATGTGCAGGATGTAGTAGAGACCCAACTCACAGGCAACACGGTTCTCCTGGAGAGCCCTGCAAGGGAAAACGAGAAGCAAGCTCAGCGAGGCTGTAGCAAACCAGGTCTGTCGCATCTCAGCTCTGAAAGATCTATAGTCTACACATACATGCACTGCACACAGCATCACAAATCAGAATACTGTGAGCCAACTATTCCCCTGCTAACATTAGCCCTTAGCTGCCCGGTGTCCAATATATTTGACATTGAGAAAATAGGCATTAAATAGGTATGGGAACATACTCTGGGCAGTAAAGGGTTAATGCATGCATCTACCTATAATTCTATTGGCATTTTTAAATACTGGCATGATGCAACACTTCACCGCACAGAGCACTAAACCCGCACTTGCATGTAAAAAAACAATAACCCAGCTTGGCTATCCAGTCTAGCGGGTACCTCGCTGAACAATGCAGAAACTCAAAACGCCAAGAGCTAAGACATGACAGGGAGAACTAGAACAGAGGGGCCATTGGTAGTCCAGCAGGACAGCTGCGGAGGAAAGCCAGGCTATCTCAGACTCACTTGGTGAAGGACTCCGGCAGGGAGCTGGGGTAGGTGACAGGAACCTTGTCCTCCATCGGTGGCAGCTTCTGGTCCACGTTGAAGGTGTAGTCGTCCACAACGAGGGCCAGCACGGACGGCAGGAACTTGGTGACCAGGTCCAGCTCCTGGGGACGGGACATCAATTGAGACTTTAGAACCGTGTTTAACAGCTTTAATAACAACCCGACTTCACGCAGTCCTCAAGCATCCTGGAACCGACTTCTCTGCAGCCTCTCCTCAGAGTCAGAACCATTTCGGATGCAGATTGTATTCAATTCAATTATTTGGACTCCAAGTCTACAGGTCACAGGGCTATCTGAAGACATGAGGGTGATGGGATTTCACAATGAACAGTCTCAAGGTTTCATCCTTGACCTCAACTCAGCCCACTGAAACCAATTCCCAGCGCGGTGTGAGGATTTCACACGGGGCTGCCCGAGCCGATTAACAAGAAAGAAAGCTGGAGATGCTCCTACCAGGCGTGGCTCCTTGAACACCTGGCTGTCGATCATGTCCCAGGCCCCCTGTCCCAGAGACAGCATCCTCAGCTGCAGCAGCAGGTCCGGACTGTCCTGTGGAAGGAACACACAGCATCACCATCATCATCATCATCATCATCATCATCAGCTGAGTGCGCAGGACAGCCTTCCAGAGAGGCCATGCAACGAGGCACCGCTGTTAAAAGCAGGGGTGCAACGATTCATCTTGCAGGGATGGAAAAAAGACTCCCATTCCAGAGCAGTTTGATCCGTCCCTGGTTTTACTATGAGTTTAATAAGACACACCTGAGCTTTGTTACCTATACACACTGTGGCTGATCAAGCTGGTAGTAAAGCTTTCCTCTAGCTTGCCTCTTTCTACCTGTTTCACAAAACAATATACAAATATTTGCCAAAAAAATTATAATAAATTAAGCTCATGCTGTCTAAATCACTATACGGTTCATGTTTTCCTCTATAGAAAATAACTGGGTTAAGCAGCCTCACCCTGGGCAGGGCGTCCTGGCTGACCAGCTCCTGCAGGTTCCTCACGGTACTCAGAACCAGGGTGTTGGTGGCAAACGGGTCGCAGAGGATCATCGACAGGTCCCTGCGAACAGGAGATACAGGAGAAGCATAGTCAGCCCCAGCTCTATTCTGGCTCAATGCACAAAGGAGAGCAGATTCACAAATCAGGGCTCTGGGAGGAATCTGACTGCTTAAAAAACTGTGACGGAAGAAGGTCTTTCATTGGGGACGTCATCGTCATTAACTGCCCCTCTCGCCCCCTTGCAGTGCCCTCCTCTCCCACTCTTACCCCAGCACTTGCTCTTGCCCCTTCTTCACTCCATCCAGGAAGCCCTGGAGTTCCCTCGCTCGCTTGGCGTCCACAAACTTCTCTCTGATGCACGCATCCAGGCACCAGGTGAACTACAACAGAAGCAGAGAGCGGGGAGACTTCAATGTGTTTTTCAAGGACAGCGAAACCTGGGATCGATTTATTCATTCACTCATTTAAATGATCATTTTGAAGCGAAACGGCAAAAAATGCATAAAACAGTACCTGCTTATAAAACGAAATGCAACTGCAGGATGGGGCAGATGCATCATTGTTCTGAGTAGCTTCTTTCTAGTTTGCTTTTTTTAACCTTTTAAATGACTTTATTCCTCTCTGGAAATTGCTTTAAAAAGGGCAAAATATTCCTTCCATTCCAAACATTTCAAAACCTTGCTGGGATCAATAACACACTGCCTTGACCACCTAGCTGGAACTCCAGTAACACTGTGGGGTCCCTGCCTGCCTCCCGCTGCCCCCAGGTTGGTTGTTTTCCTCTGGGTTCACCTTGTGGCAGGGGTCGACGGAGCAGATCTCACTGACGTCCAGGTCGTGCAGGGACATGAGCAGCTCTGCCCGCAGGGTGCAGTAGTGCACGTTCCTCGTGCGCAGGAACAGCGTCCTCAGGAACTGCAGCACCATGTCGTACAGCTTCACGCTCCTCCCGATCATCTGTGTCAGCTTCAGAACCACCTGGAGCAGAGAAATCAACCTGGTCATATTCACACAGCCACTGCCCAAGCCATGCAGCTCATACCAGGGCACCCTACTCGGTTTTTTGAGGTTTGACTTAAAATCATATCTGAATACTTGAATAAAACAGAAAACACACAATGTCCCAATAAAATGAAAGTATTATTCTTTATGACCTAGGGCTTCCAAGCTGATAAATATATACAAACATCTACACTAACTACAGAAACATGCCAAATGAAGCTTTTCCTTGCTAAAACTATCTCCCCCCCATTTACTAATCAAACATAACAACATCATTATAGCCTCCATCTGGAAATACGTGCCAAGAACAGCAGGGGTATGGAAGAGCATTTAAGGGAGAGCTCTTTTTTTAATTTTTTAATTTTAACAGAAGCATCCCGATTGCCATAACCCAAGCTTGTGGATGTCCCGCATGAATAACCCCTGGCGCTGCGCGTGGCTTGCCTCTCCCTGGCGACGTGTCTTGGGCGAGGGGCTGAAGAAGTTGTGCAGCACCGACAGGTCGGTGCTGAAGAGCGCGTTCTCCTTCTCCACGATGTACTGCTTGAGCAGGGGCGAGACCTCGTCCCCGAACAGGGCCTGGTTATCCTGCCAGATCTGCCGCTTCACCTCCACGGCACACACCTTGTACAGGTCCTTATCCGCCATCACCAGCTTCAGCTTCTTCTCTGGGACCTGGGGGGCGAGACACACACACACACACACACACACACACACACGGGGGCTATTTTACAGCTCCAAATACTGGGGTGGGAATGAGACTCCCATTGCATAGCAGTTTGATCCTTTCCTGGTTTTACTGTGAATCTAAAGTGACACCCCTCACCTGAGCGTGCTGCCTATACACTGTGGCTAATCAAGCTTGTAATAAAACCTGGAGTGGGTGAAACTGCAGTGCAATAGGGAGTCTTATTTCCATCCCTGTAAAAACAACCTCTCATTAACTCTGTAGTAATCCAGCAGCGCCCCCCCTCCCCCATTTATGGACCCTCTTATTAATATTAATAATAGATAAAAAAATACTGTGAAATTATATTGTAGGTTTTTAAATTATTTAGATCATTCATGACTTCACAATGTTAAATATTTAAGAACATATCTGGGAGCAAGACTTTGTTGCTGATAATTTTAGTGAAAGTGTGAAACAGTCTATTCAACATGCTTCTTACTGGAATATTTTCACGGCACAGTTACCTTGGGAAGGTGCTTCATAACACGCATCACCACCGGCTGGATAGACGGCATTTTCACCAGCGGGAAGCTTTTCTCCAACAGCTCTTCTAGTTTATTATATCTGGAAAGCAACACCACAAGCACTGTTAAGAGTAAACTGCTTTAGTGGGGGGTAAGGACCTTAATACGTCCCTATTTACACTGGTTTAAAATGAGGACTTTCAGTTTAGAGAAAGTGAAACAGGTGGTTATATTATCTGTTTTGTTCAGCTTCTGGCAGCAGCAGAACCCTTATAGTGCCAGTAAAAACCCTACTGGTAGCAACATCTGCCTGATTACATCTGAAATAGCGTATGCTTGTGATTATCATCGGTGCAGGGGATGCATCGTGTGATGCACTGTATTACCGGTCGTCCTCTTTTCCCTCCGCGATAACGGCGACTCTCTCCAGCAGCTTCTCCCGCAGCTCGTCGAACACGGACTGGTGAAATTCGAGCCGAGGCGTGCCGTGCAGATCCAGGAACGGGAGGGCGGACTGGAGCGAGGGCAGCAGGATTCCATTCTCTGACTGCAAGAAACGAGGCAGCCAGTTCAAACGAGGACAGGACACAACATCTTATTTACAACAGACGGATTAAAACCAGTAGAAAATCTACTGGCGGCAGCAGTATTTTCAGGACTTCCTGTTACCAATACACATTCTACTGCTAGTAAGAAGCCACCCAAAAAATACCGCCAGTAGTTTAGTATCAGGTCAGAAGACAGATAAATACGATTGCATTGCTATTTACAAAGTCGTCCGGGAGAGGGACACAAGCAAACATAACATTCATTTCAATATGGCAAGTCCCGACATATTATTACTAAAGCTAGGGCGACTGTATGTACAGTTACGAGTGCGGTCTTGTTTTGATGCGAGTGCTGAATTTAGTTAACTTCACACGACAAGCACCGGTTACCTCACACACTCGTTTGAACATCATTTGCAAGCCGTGAGTTCACTTTTCCTTGCATTGATAGCTTTAAAATACGACAATCATAAATGTGTTTATGTTTTTACATTGCAATGGTCTTTTTTTTTGTAACCGTTTTCCAGGACCGCCTTGTAAATGAGATATCGGTCTCAATGGGTACATCTCCTGGTTAAATAATAAATTATATACAAATAATAAGATTTTGGTACCTGAAACTGGTCGATGGCTTTCAGGGGTTCCGTACAGTTCGTAAGCGTTTCCTTTAGATCTTCCCCGTTCGAGATCCCCAATTCGGGCAACCCGGAGAACATTTTCGCTCTTTATTTTGTCTTTTAAGTTACAAATACAAATAAAAAGCGAAATTAAATTCCCCGTTTATTTGCTGCAGACTCCGGAAACTCCATTCAAACCGCTGTCGTCATTTCCCGTGTGTGCATCCGGAAAAACAGCCCCCGCGCGCCATGCATGAACACCTGGACCTTTGGTTCCACTAAGCTGTGTGTTTTTGTTTCCGTATTTAAATAAGATTTGTTTTATATACAGTGATTCTGGCGTGCCATAACTGTGTGGAAATAAACCATAGGGCTAGTGGGTTATAATAACCCGTGTTGTCATTTTATAAGTTATTATGTACGGTTGAGGCAGGGTCAATTTTTTAACTGATTGTAAATCATGTTTTGATCATAAAAAAGGTCACTACGTTGTATCTATATTTAGTAATATATTGTTATCGCCACTTAACTCTTTCATGCATGAAATATATATATATTTTTTTAAATAATATATTTTTTAATGACATTTTTTTTTCATTGCTTTATATGGGGGGATAAGCTGGCATCCTCTTACCATGCATTTGAATAGATTTGGGAGCAATGTAACAGAAGCAGGGTTCCAGTAAACTCAAGTCATTATCTGTTTTATTAAAATGTCTTTAAGAACACTTCTCAACAGCATCACAGTACAGTATTTCAATGCGCTTCCTGTCACAGCAGTCCTGAAGAATTAGAAGAAGAAAAAGAACACTTTGGCTCTTTTACAAAGATTTGCTTCTCTCGCCCCTCCTCTCCAGAAACATGTCTGCTCACAGATTCAACGCTTTCCTAAGCTGTGATTTGTAAACATGTCTAAACCGAGTGATGCCCAAGACGATGAAGCCCTGAAGCAAGTCAAAGTTAAAGGACAGACACGGTATGTGCCACATACAGCATACAACCCCGTTCACAAGAACAGTCTATGCAATCCGGTCCAGGGACTGCATTTCTGGGTTGGCTCAGGAAAATTCTAAATTTCTTCTTAATCTCAATGCCTTGCTATTCCAATACACAGAATATATATATATATATATAGAGAGAGAGAGAGAGAGAGAGAGAGAGAGAGAGAGAGAGAGAGAGAGAGAGAGAGAGATACTTAATTTATTTGAAGACATTTTGTTACAGGAAAGTAGCCCCTCTGAAAAGGTGATCTGGGCACCAGATTGAATTCCATATAAAACGAAGCTCAGCATGAATAAAGGTATTTAAAATCTCACTTTTTTTTTTTGCAGGTATCTGTTAAAAGATGCTAAACGACTCCTAAAACACACTGCGCTGCTGACCCGGAGAGAATCACACTCGTTATTTGGTTACCAAAACGCTGGAGAACAGCTCCTTAAACACCACGCACCACATCTAGTAAAACCAAACGCTGTGGCTCCTAGCAGCTTAACCCAGGAGGCCCCGTCACTACAGAAGCCTGGCCGTGCTTCAGAGATCCAGAGACCAGCAGATCTGTATCTTCTGAGCGTCTGTGTCAGCAAGAGACCAGAGCGGGCCAGCAACATAGAAAACACCTCTGGGAGGGGCAATTCTGACCCTTCCAAACCAGGTCTTAATGATTTATTCAAACCAATCACTTCTTATATCTGTAAAACCTGCAGTAGAATGGCTCTCCAGGATTTGGGCTTCCCTGAATTGCAGTACGCAGCAGCTGCAGGCTTTTGAGTGACTGGCTTGCAAACACACCAAGCTGCAGCGTAGTGGGGCACAACGCACTCTGCATACTGGTGCAACAGCGGGGAGAACTGTGCACCTCTCCTTTCTTTTCATTTCTTTATTAAGACATAAAACTTTAATATATATGCGAAAGCAGGTGAACCTTTAATGCCCATTAGCGTCCCCCCCTCACCCCCACTCTGTACAGACCCTATAAACCGTTTCCCTGTGAGGGTCTAGATTGTGCAGTCCTGGACTCTGCCTCTCTGCTATGGTGCAGGCGAGGAGGAGGAGGAGGAGGAGGAGGAGGAGAAGGAGAAGGACTCTTCAAGGCGCTGGCTGTGCGCAAGGCTGCTGTGAGTCACTAGGTTCTGCCTGGGCTCCTGTACTGGGATCAGACGCAGTTGAAGAGGAGCCGAGTCCTTGGCTCTCCTCTCCCTGCTCCTTTGGCTCCAGGACCAGCTCCACTGTGGCAATCCCTCCCCCTAGCTGCCCACTCGAGCCAGCCTGTAGATCCCACTCGTCAGCCACGCGGACATTGACGTTCATCACCAGCGGTCTGTCTTTCTTCTTGATGTCTGCTCAAAAGAAACAGACGTTTCCATTTAAATACAGTTTTTAATTAGTATGTGCATGTTCGTGTTTGTTAAGCAGCAAACATTTAATATAACCATATTTCTGCGTATTATATATATCAACATAATGAGAGGAGGTCATTCAGCCCATCAATGCTCGTTCGGTTCGTATAGCTTGGTTGATCTCAAAACGTTTGTCAAGTTGGGTCTTAAAAGATCCCAATGATTCAGCAATGTGGCTAGTAAACCCATTCCATTCCCTCACCGCTATCTAAAGAAGAGTCTCCTACCCTTTATCCTAACTCCACTCTATCTATATCTCAAAGAACGCTCCAGTCAGTTATGACACTCCTGGAGTTGACCACGCGCAGGCTGCACAGACTCCTGCAGACGGCTACCTTGTCCGAGCTGCTTGTTCCTGGGCAGGAGCAGCACTTCCACGCTGCTGTGCTCCTCCAGCGTGTCCAGCAGGACCTGCCCCTCTTTACTGAAGAGGAACACCAGCGGGACGCTGATCTCCAAGGTGCTGCCCCCGTCCCCCACCATCTGAAACAGAGGGGTCTCCTCGCTGCTGCTGTCTGTGCCCTGATCTGAGGGAGAGAGGGGGAGTTATGTACCGGAGAGGGTAGAGAGGATGCACGATGGCAAGTCAATCGAGTGAAGATAGTCCCGACCTGTCTATATTCACTCACTGATTCCGATTATACCCACAAATAACCACAGTGTGGTTTCTGTGTGTATACCACACGCAATTCACAACTGAAATCGTTATCACAGTCACAGTTTAGTCATTTCCTTTTTGTGCTAAGGCTTTTAGAAAGCTCTTGAGACTGTAAACACGTGTAAAACTGAACAGCACTGCTTGGAATGCGGCGACACAAGCGCTTCCCAGTCTGACAGCGCGGGGCGCAGCAGCTCCCTACCGATGAAGATGACCCCCGCCACCCCCGCCTCCTGCAGCCTGCGCGCCTTGCTTGCGAACATGCACTCCCCGCGCACCGCCAGCGCAATCCTCCCCCGCAGCTCCTCCGCGTTAGTGATGGCACTGCACGCCGTGTAGGGGGCGCTCTTCACCACGCTGGCTTTCACCTGCGGAGCGACAGAGGACACGCACGCACACACGCACACACACACACACGCACAGAGACAAAGACACACACACACACAGAGACAGCATTAATGGGGTTCTTTACAAGTTTTGCTATTATTTTTGGAGCATAGTATCATCATCATCATCATCATCATTATAGCCCTTTCCACAAACTCTCTCCACAATATACAAATGCATGCAAATACTGTAATTGATGCAATGCATTTGAACCATGCAACTGAAGTGTTCTCCCTAAATTCATGTTCGCCTCAAGCACTGATAATATACAGAGAGTAGGAAACGATAGAAAGACGTGAGTTACTTGAAAAAGGAAACCTAGTCCAAACTAACAGCATACTAAAAGGTAGTGTAGCTGCCATGACAGTGCTTTAGATCACCGCTCTTCAGAACCCACCCCATGCTCGTTCTTGGCGAGGTCCATTCCAAACTTGGCGGGCCCGGCAGTCAGTACCACTCTCCCCAGGAAGGGGGGAGAGATGATCTGCACAGCCAGTGGTTCAATCACCTCTTCTTCAGGAGTGTGGGTGAGCTCAGCGATCAGCTTGAGTCTGTACACCCCCTTCTGAGAGGGGGAGTCCTAATGCGGAGAGGGAGAGAGAGAGCGAAAGTGAGTCAGGGTCACACTATGTTTTTTTAACGCAAGCTCACAACGGATTCCCCCAGGGTCCACCAGCTCTTAGCTGGGTTTGGCATTCCCTTCCCTGGGGGTCTGTAACTCACCATCTGCCCCCCAGAGAGAGCCCCCCCAGAACTCAGAGAGATGCCCATGCTCTTCAGGTACTCCACGGGCTCCATGCCAGTGTCATGCAGTGGCAGCTCAAACTCCCTGCGCAGAAACACAAAGAGCAGCCGCTTCAGACATAGCAAGAGCATAGGTATGGGCCAAAGCACTCCCCGAAATCTATAAGCATGCACTGCTAGGACCCAGCGGATATTAAAAACTCTGCAACAGCTTTTATTACCTTCCCACAACACCGCCCTATTCAGTGATGCAGAAAAAAAAAAGCATGCACAAGTTATTGCTATTATTTGTGCATCAGCCTCACTACCACGTTTACATGTCACACCGTGTGCAAATTCATGCGCAGTTCAGCTCGAAAGGCTTCTGCAACTGGAATGCTTCAGACCCTGAAATCAAGGTTTTCCATCCGGCACCCTGGTTTCAAACTCCCCGTGTATGTTCCAGCTCCAGCCCAGCAGAGCTCCTACCTGACTGGTGTGGCGTGGTACACCCCCCCGGCCCCCAGCAGGTATTTGTAGCGGTCCCGGATGGTTTTTGCAAAGGCAGGGTTGTTGGGGAACAGGGTCTGAGTGCTGGGACAGGAGTGAGTGAAGAGGTCCTCTTCAGCGGTCGGGTGAACAGCCTGAAATAAGAGAATGACGCTGTAAACCAGCCGCCAGATTTGAGGCCAGCTTGAGCAGAGTGAGAATTTTATTTATAAATTTTTATTTTTTTTTTAAACTTTATTTTTTTAAAGCATGTTAATATTTCTGATTTGGGACACAGGCACATTTCAAAAAGCCGCAGCTGCACACGTCAAAGCAAAGTACACACAGCCTAAAATCAGAAGCTTTTAAAACACACACACACACACACACACACACATAACGAACGAAAGATGAAGGCAAAGGTTAATGAAAGGGAGGGTCGTGCTTCTCTTTTCCTGGGACTCACGCTGGCGTTGCCCTGGCAGGCCGGATGCATGGTGGACAGGGTGACGGGCAGCAGGTGGGCCTCTGTAGAGAAGATGTAGTCGTCGATATCAAAGAGAAGCTGCTCCTTCTCCGAGAACAGCAGGTACAGATACTTAAACATCTCCGCCAGGAAGAACGAGTCCATCCTGAAAACAAACACGGAGCAACCGAGACACTGGGGACCACGCCGGAGAAACAGTAGCACTGACAAACCAGTCCTCCACCACAAGACTGAAGACTTAATAGGTTAGCGCTTTTAACCTGACTTACAAATAGCATTGTTTTCATCAATTTTATTTTCCTTATTTTTTGTAATTCTGTGTTCCATCAATCGTTCTTATCCATTTCCTGTATTAATTTTTTTTATTGACATCATCATTATTAATATTATTTTATAATGTTTACTGCTTCTTCATACTGCAGTCTTCTTTCTGTTTGAACCACATCATGTGTTTTTATTGGTACATTTGCTAGAACACAGGTTTGTTTAAATAGTTCCCCCGCAGGGCAGGTGCGTGGACGGGCTCATTAGCTGGAATCCCTTGGGGCGCGCTCTGTACCTGTCCTCGTGTCTGCCTGTCCTCACGTCCTGCACGGCTGCAAAGCCACATGGGACCCGGGCATGCTGGTTCAGACTGTCCACGATGGACCTGCCCACCTGCAGGTAGTACGGGTCTCCTGTAGCCTGGAACAAAGCATCACAGATTGAGTTCTAGAGTACGGATCTCCTGTAGAACAACGCATCACAGAAGGAGTTCTAGAGTATGGGTCTTGTTTGATGGAAGGGGACAGGGGGCGGACTGACCTTGTAAAGAAAGTAGGTGCTCTCTGCAAACTCAGGCCGCAGGGGATGCTGGCCCCAGTGCACTCTGAACTCCGTTGTGAATGCCTTGGGGGGGAAAAAGGGACAAATATCAGCAACCGTAGCCAGGAGTTAGGGTTAGGGCTGAATGAACAGGAATTATGTGGGAGGCAGTGGCAGCTTAGGTTTGATTGAGCAGGGTTAGGGTTAGGGTCGCCTGTGGTGATAGGGTTCGTGTTGGGGTTGGGATGAGTGTTAAGGACTGTGCAATTTGCCAGTGCTTGTGGTTCGAACTCTTACCTCGGGTAGAAACTTGTGCTGCTTGGTGACCTGGTATAACATTTCGTGAGTTTCGATTGCTGGTTTTAAATCCCCTCTCAAAACCTAAAAATATAAGAAATCACACACACACACGCACACACACACACACACACACACATATATATATAAAATGCAGATTTCCTTCTGCAGATTGCACATCAACTTCAATGTCAGTGTCCCAGCTGCTGCAAGCGCATTCCACATCTCTGCAGGGACACTTTGCACAGCCTACCTATGAAGCTTCAGTGCATTTTCAGTTTGCATAGAGTCTGCACAGAGTTTGCATAGAGTTTGCATGGAAACACATTACATTTGCTGGTAACTACAGCAGAGCTGCCTGGCACTTCTTGGATAAAAGAGCCATACAGATTACCAGGAGGTCCTTACACAGCCTTAGAAAAACAAAACCCCATCAAAACATCAACTGTGCTGGATTCTACCTCAGATTACAGGTTACCCTTCAGTTTATTCAAACCCAGAAAAATAAAATACATAGTGAATGCTTTGAGAGACAGCTCGGAGCTAGAGGACTGGCTGATTGATTACCTGCAGCCCAGGGAAGAAGGCGAGCAGAGAGTCCATCCAGCCGCGCACACTGACCGTGGGGTTGTGCATGTGAACGCTCAGCAGCAGGGGGGGCTGGCTGATGTACTTCATGATCGCTGTGTAGTGCTGGGGGGGGAGCAAGAGGGAGCGCACAGGTCACAGCTGATTGGTTCAGTTAATGATGTGAATCAGCCCCTGGCTTCATTAGCTTTAGCAGAGCCTGGAAAGGCATCGGTGCCCACAGCGCAGAGTGAGGTGCAGGTCAGACTCACCGTGTTGAATCTCTCCAGGTACACGCTGTCTCCCAGGAGGATGTAAGCCTTCATCAGGTACTCGTAGTACGAGTCGATCCCAGCCCCCACCCCACTGTCTGGGGGACAAGAGCAGTTTATTAGTGCATCTCGGGGGGGTAGCGGTGAGCTGAGCCTAAAAATATTTGGCTATTCTAAATTGGGAGAAAATAATGGGATCATGAGCTACTTCTGGGTCTGGATGGAGATTTCATTGGTTCAACTTAGAACAGACCAACTTTGGCCACCCCTGCAGTAGACCTTTTTTGCAGTGGCTCACAATGCCTTTCGGTCGAGTAATGACAGGACACCAGTCTAAACGAAGCACCGCTCACCCCTGCGCACCCAGTCCCCGTTGTGGATGTTGATGACGGTCCCCACCAGGTCGCTGCCTCGCTGTCTCTTCTCCCACAGCACGTCCAGGGCTCTCCGTGCATGCCTCTGTCACACAAGGAGCATTGCATTAACCCATACAGCATTACGAAGAGTTATTCTCGCCTTCGCTTAATTTAAAACCTTGCTTTACTCAATCTTAGCTGCCGCTGGTATAACATGACAGACGCTGTTTGTACTGGTTTCCAGTTCGTTACCTCGAAGACGGGCTCCCCGGACAGGCGGCTCAGCGCCGCGAACTCCAGGATCATGGTGCCAGCGCAGGCCGTGCAGGTGTTCGACTCGGTGCCAGTTCGGGAGAGTGGGTTCAGGACCCCGTAGCGCAGGTTCACCTGGGAGCCAAAAAATGAGCCAAAATCATTCACTTGAAACACACGTCATGCAAGTGCAGCCTCGTCTCTGTTATTTGCACAGCGCTGCTGTGTAACCGCTGGGTTCTGAAGCCCTGCAGAGCTGAGGGGGGGGGCCGTACCCGGGGGTAAGGCAGTCCGCTGGTGGTGTTGAAGGCTGGCAGGAGTCGGTGCCCCAGGTCCGTCGCCATGGCGAGCAGCTCGTCCTTGTACCACTGCATGCGCTCCTGCCTCTGCTGCAGCATGGTGGCCATCACGTGCGCCCCCAACAGGCCGCTGTGGGAACAGCAGGAGAAACGTCACAGTGCTGGAGCGTTACAGTGGGCTACTCGCTTCATGCGGACTTTTCCTAAAAGGTATTGGATTCCAGATTCTAGACCCTCTATATATATGAGAGGTGCAAGCAGCATTAGTCCTCCGAATTGAATTTCAGCTTAATAATCCATGCATTGATCAATCACTTTTTTTTTTTTTTTTCGACTAAGCAGATTTGTTTTACATTACCATTCCCCCAGAACGGTACGCTTGTTGCATTGAGAAGTCATCGATATAAGACTAATGCGAGACCGTGATCTCTGTCTTGGGCTTGGCAGGAAGCAGTCCGATGCTGTCGACTTACCCAAGGTAACACAGGCGTTTCATGGTCTTGCAGTGTCCCTGCAACACATTACTCAACGCAAGGCGCCCGTGGGTGCGTTACTCACCCCAGCACTCGGATGTTGGTCTCGAAGACCGACACCACCACGTCGTGGTCAAGCCGCACCTCCACGATGACTTTCTTCACCGCCTCCTCAAACTCATCCAGCCTGTTCAGGAGCTGAGGGTGAAACCAGCAAGCCACGAGTTCAGCTTTCCTGCGCCCTAGTCTCTGAAACACGTGATAAACAAGGGGTCTCCTACAGAACCCCAGGGTTGAGTTGAGCTGCTTACCACCAAGGTGTCCATGGAGTCGATGAGGGTGAGCGAAAACCTGGTCGACAGAGAAAGAGATATTTAAAACAGGAGAACATCTACAACAGGTACATCTCATGCATAATCAAACGATTGCATGGCAAAAAACCAACACCATGATACAAGCTCCCAATTTATCCACCAGCTTGTCATTCTCTTGAGGACTGTTATCCACACTTACATCCCCAGAATGTCGTCTATATCCCCGCGGTTCGGCTCCAAGCCACGGACCCGCCCTCTGCAGCTCAGAGGCATCAGCTCATCAGCAGGGTAGGCGTATTTCTGAAAGAGAAACCAGCGGAGGACTCGCAGAGAGCTTCACAGACTCTTACAGCCGTGCATGCAGAGCAGCGAGAGCGATGACACGCGCAGGGTTAGGAACTCGCATTAGTCCTGCACCCGGTCAAGGAGTTTCACAGCTACTCTCTGGCTTGTGTATAGTATTTACAAGAGCAACAGGAGTTTGAGCAATCAGCCCCCCTTTTTTAAACAAATTGTCCCTCCTCTGTAGCTGCAGGGCGTGCCTTATTCATGCTGTGATGAGTGGGAGTTTCTGAACCTGAACTTGACAGGTAGTGACAGTAGATAATGGACAAGGGGATGTAATTAACACGTAGGCATGTGGTGTAAGGCAGTGCAGTTAAACCTACCATATAGCTGCCGTACGCATGGTCAAACATCTCCAATATCTGGTCCCTGAAAACAGAGAGACAGGAAGCTGTTAACAAGGAGCTGTTTTGAGTCACTTTATGCCAGAAGCCCTCTACAGGTCGTTCAAAAGAAAAAACAGTTGTCTTACCTGGTTTTTGCCTTCTCTTCCATGGTCATCGCCTGTATTAGGTGGTGACCGACCCAGCTAAGGGCTGCTAAGTACAGCAGGAGCGCTTGGAAGCTTGGACCCATCCTGTCTATATCAACACCAATCCTCACTACCTCTCCCGGCCCCCGGTAATTAAATCCAGTTTGTAGGGTTCAAGCTGATCTGTATACTTTACTGCTCTCCAAACGAGGTCTAGCGATCCGGCACCAAAACTTTTTATTTGTTTGTGTATCTATATCTATATCTATATCTATATCTATATCTATATAAAAATCACAAAATAAATCGCCCGCTTCTAGAGACAGTTCAGTGCGGATGTAAACATTAATTTTACAATACAACCAAGAACGCAAGCACGCAGAAAATCGTGCTAACTCACAGTGTTATCGATGCATAAGGTTGGCGCTCAAAGGTAGAAACCACATATTGTGCCGATTAGTGTTTCCTTGTCAGTCAGTACCCGGTCTTTAAATTAAAATCGACCTAAGTAACAAACAACAGTAATAGAAAATAAAAAAGTGTTCAATTAGTGTATGTCGGAATGTGACGCAAGAGCTGGCCGGATCACAAGTACAGTACCTGCAAGCCCTCGATTTTACCTGCCTTCCTTGCTGTTATTATTAATATTGGGATCAGCAGGACAGCTGTTGGATCGCAGTCTGAAACTCCACGGGAACTCCACTCTCAACTTTGTTTTGCAGCATCCAGCACGAACGCGCCGCTGACCGGCTCGTTTCTATGTTCCCTTGCCTCATTATCCCGTGTGATATTTCCCGTCTCCCTCCCCGTACGCTCTTCCTTCTTTCGCTCTCTCACGCTTCAGAGATTGCTAAACTGCTAACAGCAGCCATACCTCCCTTCGTCCGACCAGAAAGACATGTACCGCACTCATCCCCGGATACATTTAAAGGGCCACTCTGGGCTTGCCAGTTCCTGGATTACGCCGGGCATTCTGGGTAGTGTAGTTTATTAACATTTAACGACGCAGCAGTTCCTGGAAGAAGAAATACAAACGTCACAGGTATAAGAAATAACACACAGTGTACGTCATAGCTGTTATAAAACGTCATATATCGTAAATCATAAAAAAGGGCTTGTAACCAGGAGGTCCCCGGTTCAAATCCCACCTCAGCCACTGACTCATTGTGTGACCGTGAGCAAGTCACTTCACCTCCTTGTGCTCCGTCTTTCGGGTGAGGCGTAGTTGTAAGTGACTCTGCAGCTGATGCATAGTTCACACACCCTAGTCTCTGTAAGTCGCCTTGGATAAAGGCATCTGCTAAATAAACTAATAAAAATAATATTCAGACACAACACATATATATGCGCATACTCTTATGCGCGATTGTTTGTTCACAGGAGTGCATCTGCATATTGATTATTTTTATTTTATTTTTTTTTGTGTCATATATATGTTGTATTTAACTGTCCTGTCGTATTCTCGATAATACAGTTTAATCACCAAAACCCCTGCCGACGTTTACAACTACAGTTCCCAGATTGCAAAGAAAATCCACATGAGTATCATGAGACAACCCAGTTTGGAAATCTCGCATGTGACTCTCTGTCTCTCTCTCTGCATGTCAGGAATCAGCAGCGACTGCATTGTGATGTGCATGCGCCCGTCGGCAGTGTGTGCAGAGCTGGATTGCATAGGAAAGTGAACACGTTTCTTGTCGTTTGAACTGAAGACAGGATCCTTCTTGTTTTTGTTTTTTTACGGCGTTGTGTTGCAAACATGATGATGTCTGTGAGTACAGAAGTTAGCTACCCTTATTGCAATTGACTTGATTACTTTACTATAAACGTCGGTGTCACCCAGCGTTAGGTTAATATCATTTTTCTCCAGCCTGTACTATATTGATATAGCGGAATGTTTTTTAAAAAAAAGCATAAATAAAATAAGTTTATTTTAGTGACCAAAAAAATTAAAAAGTGCAATAACTTTAATTATATTGCGCTTTAACTTTAAATAGAAGTGACATTAGAAGTCTTAGCCTTGAGTTTATTGAAAACAAGTTGTGTGCAGCGACGAAATCTGCTTCCTTAGTTCACCTTTTACAGGAAACTGTTCGTGTGTCTCCGAGGCATGGGGGGGAACGCCCCCCGAAGCAGTGTTTATGTTTAAGTTTAATGTATTTCTTTGTTCATTTAGTTCCAAATCAATAGCTTGTTGTTTGAAATGCGTGCGAAGTGTCCTGGTTTAACATCGCACAGGCCTTGACATTATCCTGTGCAATGCCAGGACAGAAATTTCGTGCTTTTGAACAAATAGATTCGTTCTAATCTAATCTACAGTCAACAGAAAGTGCAAATTTTGATACAGTCAAGTTTGTGGGACGTGTACGTCATACCATCAAAGCTGGTATAAAAGTCCCCCCGCCCACTCGCCCCCCTCCTATCTGAATACTGTACGGGGAAGTTTGAGAATCAGACAACTTCATAAGCTTCCGACTCACTAGTGGTGACTTGCAGGGTGGATTGTAATAACAAACTCGCATGCAATACCCACTGAAGTGTAACACAAATGAGTGTGTCAAGCTTCCCTGTTCTCTTTATTAATCGATCTGGTTCGTTAGGTCCCTAACTTCCCTTCTCTTTCAGATGCACTTCACGGCCTCCAGCAGAGTCACCTTACTCTTTGAGTTCTGGGACGTGAACGGACCTGCAGGTGAATGCAAGCACCAGGCTTCCTGTTCTAGTCTTTGCCTAAATGCATCTCTGTCTAGACCAGGCTTTAAGTTGTAGAACTGCCAGCTAACCAAATAATCAGCTCCTCCGTGTATTCTATTAGTAACGCTGTCACACTGTGCAGTAAACCACGAGTTAGGCAGAACACAGGCTTGCTTTACAAAGCACGCTGTTACTACACAGGCATCGCACTGATGAATCCTGGACAGGATCTGAATTCAGCAGTCTTTTTTTTTTTCCATCGGTGAGTCTCTTTTCTTCCGATTACACGATTTGGCATAACACCAGGACAGGCTGAGAGTGCAGTTCAGGGCTGCAGACTCCCATCATCACCAATGCATAACAGACAGTGTGTAGGGTTATTCAATTGATCCGTGATAATCCAGTCCTGTATCTCAGTTACAACCCAGCAGTGTATTCATAGTAACGATAAGCTTGTGAAGCCTGCATTTCGTGTTTGTGTGTTTGCAGCCTTCATGTTTAATAACCCTACGTGCTTACCCTGTAGAAAGGAAAGGTATGCCTCGGGTCTTGTGGACGTATTTTAAAAGCAGGACGTTAGTTTAATTGCAGCGCTGTGTGTAATTAGACTGACAGAAGTTGACGTCACATCGTCTGTGTTGGCCTGCAGCCCTTTCTGCTAAGCTTGTATTTTCAAAACATAAGGTACATTGGGAGTGTGTGTTTTTGATAATATTGTCATGTAAATATGTTCACCATATTATGATAGTGTTACTGAAGTTATGAAACAGTCATTACAAAACCCTGTATACCGGGGAACCCAATTTCAAATCTGTACACGATCCTCACAATTATTCAAAACCAGAAAGCAGGTTACCGTACTGTTAGGCACAGGATTCACAGCAAGCCAGGGCCACACTGTCTATACAGGTGAATACCTGCTGGAGCTGTGAACGCTGCGCCTTGGTGTTCTGTGTGTTCAGGGATGGTGGTGTCTGTGCTGGTGGTCCTGCTCATGACGGTGTTTTATGAGCTCCTGAAGATCTGGAAGGTTTCCCTGGACTCCAGATCCAAGCCTCCCTCACTCCCGGACTCCAGCAGCCGCACGACGCTGGTGGAAGCCCTCTCGGGGAGTTCTGTGCCTCCCGCTCCTCCGCAACACAGCTCCAGCAACAAGAGGTACCTGGGGAGGGGGGGGGGGGGATTCTAATCTAGCCAGCACCTGTAGGACCTCCTTAAGGAGTGTAAGAGATGGCGTATTCGTTATCTCATCGTGGCGTTACACAGTGCTGTTATCGGCAGACACTGGTCCGCTCACTCCAGTGGTTGAAGAGTAGTTCTAAAATGGCTTTGGTCTGGATGCTTCACACACTTCCACACCTCCATGTGATCCTTCCCATCAGCCCAGCATGCCTGCAGACCACAAGTGCGCGCCCTGCAACTGGGAATAAATCGGCCATCGCTTTTTCCATCTGAAAACAAATAAAACGCTGACTGCCGCACCGCCCTGTGCACACAGCTACGCTGTCACGTGAGACTTGGTTTTTGCTCCTGTGCAGATTTTACACCCAGTAAACAAATCCGGAAGATTAGTGTGTTTGCTTTTCATGCATCGACAGGTTTACTGAGTTCAGCAAAGGCTTCCTTACCTCTGCTCCCTTGGATATTGCTGTATATCTGTGTTGCTTGGTTGCATGCTAGGTACTGGGATAGCATGTTAGCTGCCCATCGCAGTAGCACAGAGGTGAAGTCATTCGCTTCATGCTTGTTTGCAGCACTGTGAAATCAGGCATTGCAGAGCTCCCTCCTGGAGTAACGCTGTGGTGTTCTTCTCCTCCTCCTTGCAGGTGGTTCCTGTTCCATGTCTTGCAGACTGCGCTCCACGTGGTCCAGGTGGTGCTCAGCTACATGCTGATGCTCTGCATCATGTCCTACAGCGTGTGGATCTTCCTGGGCGTGGTGATGGGCTCTGCGATCGGCTACTTCGTGGCGTACCCCCTGCTCACCCGGGTCTGACGGGGTTCAGCTGCTGGCTGTGCGATTCAAAGAGACACACACACTAGTCCAGCGGTTTCTCTGAAAGCGTTTGCATGCATCGCTGTGCCAGCGCAAGGTGTTCTGGAGAAGGGAGGTCTCTGCCCATGTGTCTCTCTGTTGGGCCAGTTGGATCCATGATGCCTGGGTGTTTTTTTAATTTGTTAGCTGTTCAGGTTATAGAGCAGTGTTTTTATTTTAAAACATGGATATTATCACAGCGGTCCAAACATGGCTGTGTGCTCGCTTGGAGAGCTCTCTTTGTTTGACTTTTTGTTTGTGCTTCCTGAAAAAAAAAAAAAAAACTGTAACCTTTCAAGCTTGTTTGCTCCGCCTCCTTCTGTCCACTGCAGTCCAATCTGCCTGAACTTTACAGAGCCAGTCCTGGCCTCAGATTGAAGTCAGTGCCATCTTTGATCATTTTAGTATTACCTAATTATTATTATTTTTTAAATCTAATTCTGGTACTACTTATTTTTAACCGACAGTATCTGTGCCTTATCACTTATCCCATTTCCAAATACCATTTTCTACATTTAGATTGAGGTAAGGCAAACCTGTAGATCACATTTTTAGCTGCAGCACAAGAGCGAAGAAGCTCTTGCTGTGTGTTTTTAATGTGATAATGACTTCCACTGCAATTGAAAGAAAGTGGTGATGTGAACCTGTCCTGTGAATTGAACACTGGTCCTGAGTGGGTGAAAGTCTCACCTGTGTGCTTCTGCTGCCAGGGTCTTGTTCTTGTCACAGCTGTAGATGTACACTGTGTGTTCCCTGAAGGGCTGAACAAAATACAGCTGCCTGTCCATGTTTCATTAAGATCTTGCATTGTCCGTAAATGTTGTTTTTTAAACTGTATGGGATACTGTATATTTAAAATTGAAATATGTATGTAATTTAGAATAATGATAAAATAAAATCACGTTTATAAGAAATGTTACCTATGATAAGTAAACGTACAGCTTATTTAAAATGGCTGTGTTTTTAATAAACTGCCTTACTGTACCAGATGGCTATAGCTATGAGCTGTGTGTGCACGATAGGGGGGCTTCTGCAGCAGATACCACTGATGGAGAACCTGTATTGTGTGTGTGTGTGTGTATATATATATATACAATTAATTATCCAAAAAAAACTATAAAATGATGCAATAAAATCTGGTTATTACCAAAATTTGGATTGTCATACAAGTTTGCAACTACAAACTAAAAAGAAAAAAGTATAATATGTGTCCACAAGGTGGCGTGTGTGCACTGCATGACGCATAAAGATGAAAGTAGGTTTTAAAAGGAAAGGAGAATTAACCCACAATGCTCAGTTCTAAGACGTTTGTCGTGGAATGTTTAAGCTTATTTTCGCGTTCCCCGTGTTTTAATAGTTCCGCAGGGCTCCTGCACGGTATCTTTCTGTATAAAAAGTTCACTGATCCCACTGCTCACGTTTACCTCTGAATATTTTGTTGTATAATAAAGCAATGCATTTCAATGACACTGCAGTATATGTTGTTACCTGAGCTTGCACTCCTGTAGTATTGATCTGCAGTGCGTTGTACAGTAGCTGCATCACCAGCAAATACAGACTGTGGAGTCACGGCAGACAGACACACGCAGTACAAGGGGGAGCAGTTTATTATCGGTGTATTTGACATGTTTAATACAATATTTTTTAAAGGGCACGTGGGCATTCACAAATAAGAGGTTAACAAATATTATAAAACAGATGAATAGGTTGGATCGTTTCAAAAAAAAAAAAAAAAATTAGAAAAAAATGCATGGTGTGTAATACAGAACAAACACAAATAAGAAAGGCGACATTATCGCTGACGTGAACTCGATATTGCGATCAAGCAAGCGCTGCATTATCCTAAGCAAGGAGTGAGGGCAAAAGATCAACAATGTGAAACAGTACAGCAAGGTCCCGTCCAGCTTCTTGTCCATTATAAACAACCGTTGCACGCTATTTGACCCTGGGACTTTAGTGCTTTAAACAAATAAACAAACACGTGTTATTTAACAAGTAAAGGGTGCCCCAGAATTATACTACCAGCTTTGATTTATTAGGTGAAAGGTTTTGCATTAGAGTCAGAGATCGCTAACCGTTATATTATATTGCAAAACTGGAAAACACTCTTCATAGAAGTGCAAGCAATATTGTCCCATTTTGCTACAAACAAAGCTGCTTATTATTTGTTTAATGCTACATATACTGTTTTTATACGTCCGCTCCCCAAAATGCAAAGCTACGCCTCAGAGCTACAGTTTACACCACAGTCAAACATCCCAGTACGGCCGCTAGATTGTCACTCGTCTAGATGAAGTCTGTAGCCTTTCTGTGCGACTTTCCTTCTAAATGACCCCCCTCCCCCCCTCACCTCAGGACTACAACCCAGGATGCCACTAAACACACTCTTATGTCTCGATCTCCCACCTTTTACTTCCTTCGTTAACTTCTTCAGCGCTGCAGAAAGAACGGCCGCGCTCAACAGAGTCTTCTGTCTGCCCCTGAATCATGTTTGCATGACTTCTCTCCATTGGAGACACTGAAACTATTTCAATTAGTCGAGGAGTTAAACAAAGGTAATGTAATACTTCTACCAGTACTTGACATAACATTCCCAACTCTTAACGCTTCTCTCGAACAGATTCGACAGCCCGTCCGAATCTTCCGCTGCCCACTTTCTCTTTGCGGGACAGGAATGTGTGTGTTCCATTTTAAGTGGTCCCTCTTGCCCCAGCTATTTTTCTTGTGTTTCTACCGGGTGATCAAGGCCTTCATTTTTTTTTTTTTTTTTGTGTGTGGAGTGCTCCGTGACAAACTGCAGTCAGATCAAGACACCTGCAGCGGTCTGAGCCGTACAGGACACACGCACAAATCTGACGCACACCGCGAGCAGAGGATTACATCTGGACCCGTGGTCAAATTCAGTGGAACGATTCTAAAACATCTGGTCCAACGTCAAAACACTTTCGAATAAGAGAGAATTAAATAATATACATAAATATATATATATAAACAAAACAAAAAAAACAAAACTATAAAAGACTTACTATTTGTACTTCAAGCACGTAAAAGAATGTGATTGTTGTTATTTCAATGTTTTGGCGATCGTTCGAAATCAACAGCGACTTTCTTCAAGCCGGGCTGATCAGCAAATCCAAATGACTCGCGCGCAGCTGGCCTGATTCAGCAGGACCTCACCTGTAAAAGGTGCTCTTCAAACTAGGTATCTCTCAAGGTAAAAACAGCAAAACTGCCCTGATCAGCAAAGAGAATCAATCTAGCAAGCCTGTTTCCTGCAGATCAAGCCACGTTAGTATGACGAGACGATGCCACAGTAAATCTACCACTCGCTGTGGACGTATTACACACACACAGGGTTTGCAATTTAGCTTCCTATGTGCTGCACTATCTCTGCAAACCAGGACCCTTGTGACACGTTTCAACACTGAGCTGCTACGTCATGTAGCAGAATATGCAACCAGCTGGTCAGATCTCCTTTCAAATCACTGAGGAGGTCTTTGCCCTCATTGGGTGAACCCAACCTGCACGTTAACCCTTAATATCACTGTGCCCCTTTGCACTCCTTGCAGCAGCTTGAGTGCAGTCAATAATAATAATAATAATAATAATAATAATAATAATAATAATATTACAAATAACAATTTAAAAAAAAAAAATCCTGTTTCTTACCAAACTGACCCAGCCACTGAAGAATATCCTTATTGGTGTTATTTAGATTTATTATAGAATTACTGCAAGCAACTAACCAAGCAGGCTTAGTGTGCATGTGGGGGTTCTCTATGTATCAAAGGCGGTGGCAAAACTCCAACAGCTACTAACACACATGTATGAATGAGCAAATCAGTACAGCAAACCTGATCTCCAGCTCCCCAGCAGATCACCAGAGCAGCCCTATTCACAGCGAATCAGCCCGAACACTCGGCTTCGCGCTGAGCATAGCTAATCTTCACTAAAGCACTGATTTATCAAATAATGAAGAAAAAAAACACACCATTTAAAATCCCTGTAATTCACCCTCCTAAATGCTGCGCCATTCTCGAAAAAAACAAAAAAACAAAAACACAACAATAAAATAAAGCCTTTCTACCTCTCTTCCTTTTTTTAGAGAATGTATCTCTTCCAATTTCTTTTTTATTTTCATGTATTTTTTTATATTAAATGTGCTTAACAGGCAGAATCTTCCGGACTCGTTTTCCCAGACACCTCCTCTCTAGTCTCCCTGTCACTCGAGGGATCCACCACCTTGGCATCCAAAGTCACTTCCCCCTCGGCCAGCGTGGCAGTGGTTTCTCCCACTGGGGCTGGGTCTTTTGTGATTGGCTGAGCTTGCTCATCCTCCGCCTCCTCCCTGGCTGGGGACTGGAAGCCGCTGTCGTCGTGGGAGGTGACTGAAGAGGGCTGTTCCAAACAGGCAGGGGAAGGGTCCGCTTTCTGCTCGTCTTTACTTTCGGCTTTTTGCCCAGGCTGGGGCACAGTTCCGTTAGTGAGCGGGGGGCTGTCCGCTGCAGGGACGCTGGTTTCCAGCGTGACCACTGGGTTTATCAAGTCTCTGATCTGGTGGATGCTATCCGGGGAGGTGGGCACCTCTGGCTCGCTCCTCACCTCTGGCTCCTGTTCCTCGGGGATACCCTCCTCCGTCGGCACCTCCAGGCAGGACTCGTGGGGCAGCAGCGGCATCCCCTCCAGTTGGATCATGGACACCACCTGCTTCATGCGCCGCCTCTTCTCAGTGATCGGCAGGTCTGCGGAGTCATGCTCCTCCAGCCCCCCGCCGTACTGGCTCTCCCAGTCGATGGAGGGCCCGTCTCCCAGCAGGTGCAGGTTGGGGTCGCTGTTGGTCAGGACCATGCTGTCCCGGAACAGGTTGTGCCTCCTCTGGACCGCCGCCTCCTTCACCGCTGCAGAAGAGAGAGAGACACGAAAGAATGATCAGATACCAGCTGGGCATTTTATAGGTATTTCCTGTTCATTTCAGAGTGCTGTGTTATCTGTCCAGCAGGTGGCGTTGGTGTACAGTAAACCTCTCTGTCACCAGCAAGCAAAGACCTTTTAACAGAACATCATCCGTGTCTTGAACCCTCCTTATGCGCCTAGATATGATGAGATGGCAGGGTGGAGAGCGGTGGTTTGGATTGAAGGAATGCACTCACCCAGCATGATGTCCTTCATGACGGACTGGAGGACCACCTCCTCGAAGATGTTCTCCACCAGAATGAACTTGGAGAAATCCTCGAAAATCAACTCCTGGAACTTGGGCAGCTCCTGACAAGAAAGGATTGTTAGATCAATACTGTGGCCACACCGTAAAGCAAAACGGGCCGTCAGAGCCTTGCACAACACACACACACACACACACACGTGTACGATCGTGCACTGTGGCGTAGTCGGCACATGGCACACACAACGCCCTCGTGAAAGGCATGTCTGTTGGAGTCAGAAGAAGAGTTCTTACGGCTTTGCAGGACGGCTCCAGCTTCTTGAGCATGTAGGGGATAATGATCTGCAGGAGAGCCTCTCTGAAGAACTTCTTCCTCACCGTGCTGCTGTCGTAGTCGTATTTCTGCAGGGACAGCGAAGAAGAGTGTCCACAAGGTGAACAAACACCAACCACAGTGTGCACAGACTCAAGTGCCTGGGGTATAGATCCCACCAGACTCCGAGAGGGGATTCCCTAGAAGGGTGAGAGCTCGGTGCGTCGAGAACATTTCTGCAGCTGCTCTACCCCAGGTGGCACACTGTTAATCGTTTAAAACACACACTTTGTCCTGAGTGCATTGGATGGTCTTGCCCCCTCTGTACCCCCCGCCCCCCTCCTCACCTTGATCACTCTGTCCTGGATGCGCTGGCTGGCCTTGCACAGATCCTCCTTGTCCGCCGAGGACTCCAGACTCTGGTGCAGCAGCTGCTCGAACGTGTAAACCGCATTGTCCATTTGCTGGAAAATCAAACAACTCTGGGTGAGGATACAGAACATTTTACTGCTACCTCCAATGCCAACCACTAGAGTGCGCTGGTGCCTCTTCCGGAATCCGAGCAGAGAGAAAAAGGTTCTAAATTCCACAGCAATGGAAGAAACTGTCACTTTGTAGCGTTCCCAGCAGAGGTTACAGACGTTTACGAAAACAAGACTGCTTTAAGCTACACGTCCAACCTGGGGGCAAGTTAGCTCGTTTATTATACACACTTCACAGAGCTTCAAGAAACTACGTTTCAAACCTCAAACAGATCCTTGAGACAGTAAAAGGAACTTCTGATTCTGCAAATCTACTTCTACTGTTAAACATTTAAGGACAGACTCTGATCAGCCTCAGTAAACGGCAGTGGACCCCACTTCCAGAAGCCAGGGCCAGTTTGCCTACAGAAGCAGCCCTCTCTAACGGAGCATGCAGTCCCCTGCCCCCCCCCACCCCGAGTGGTATAAAGGGGTTGGTTTGAATGGCAGCGTTCCCACCTCTCTCATGAGGATCTGTGCGCGCTGCACGAATACGGCAGGGCTGGACACGTCGAACCTCTGCTGCAGACCCTCCAGCTGCAGCTCTTCCATCATCTCATAGCAGCTCTGCATTTTCACAGGGTGGAAGGCCAGCATCGAGATCTTCTCCATGTGCTGAGAGAGAGAGAGACAGGCGTCAGACACACAAGCACGCTCCTCGTCGCACATCTACACGTCACCCGCACCATCACTGTGTGGTTCATTGTGTCGAACCCGAAAATGTGGGAAATTCGCAGGAATCGGTGCTTCAGCATCTATGCACTTGAAACCAATAGCAACCCATCCCAGTGCGGATGCATCCAGCATATCTGGAATCAATCCCGACAGGCAGCTTCAATCCGATTAGAATGCGTATGAAGTGGGGCAGACGTGCAAGAGAAGGGTGGAAGGGGGCTGGAATGGGATTGGGATGCGAGGAGGGGTCTCTCACCTCGCCCAGCTTCTCCTGGCCCCCCTCGTTGATGGTGTTCTTGTTCATCTCCACGATCTCGCGGAAGAAGACCTCGCGCACCTCGGAGAAGCCCTTGCTGGTGGGGCTCATCAGAGCGTCCAGGATGGAGGAGATGTAGGGCTGGACGTGGCTCTTCACACACTTCTCCGCCTTGGGCATCACGAAGGCTGCAGGGGAACAAGAGAGAGGGGCAGGGCGTTCAGAGGAATCAACATTGCAATACAATATACCTGGAGGCTTTCACTCGCTCAACAAGGTAGAAAATACCTGTGAACTCAGAAAACTAGAACGAAACACAGCAGGTATTTAATTTAAGGCAGCTTAGTTCAAGTTTTTTTTTTCATTTCGTAACTTTGAAAAGTTGCGTTTTTCTTTTTTAATTACCTTGACACTTTGGGAGTCAAAAAGCCGTGAAAAACGAGTCCCTTATTTTTTTTTCTAAAAGGTATTTTTCTAAAGAATTCACTCGTCGTACAGGTCAGCTTCTTTGGATTTTTGCGGTCTGTGTTTCAAGGTGCTATCGAACTGGGATCATTCTTTTAAAGGAGGTGGGAGGTATGTTACTGCAGATTGCTTTGGAATGGTTTCTAGTGTTCCTTCCTCATTTTCTCAACCAGCTATATCGACGCAAAGTTATTTCACGAACATTTTCAACATTATTGTTAAACCTTTGTTCTTATCGTAGACCCACCCATCCCAGATCTAAAAAAAAAAAAAAAATCCTTAAATTCACAGAGCCGAGGGCGTTGACTAGAGCAGATCAGGAATGTCTTCAGAAACACTCTTTTAGGTTCTGTCTCTGGAAACTCAACCCTTGACCTGACCAGGGAGTGTGAGCTCTGACCTTGGGGAGCGGGGACATCGCATTCCAGAAGCACTATTACCAGAATGTCTGGAATGCAGTTCTCCTGCATTTGTTCCAGTCGTGAAAATATTGTATTGTTCCAAAATAAGCACACGAAGGGTTTTGTAACAGGCAGCTCAGTGCGCCATTCCAATTCTGCTGGGGTTCACTCGCTCGCTCGCAAATGTTTATTTGAAATCCAACCAGGATCCTGTAAATAAAGACTATTGTTTGCTTTTCCATGTTTACTTTATTTTTCTGTTTTTATGATCGTTTGTTTGGTTTTGAATGCTTTTTGGCTATTTACTTTAACAATGTTGTTTCTATCCTGGTTAAATAAATCAATGTGGCGTTTTTAAGGATGCTCTATGAAGGAATAGCTTTAACAAACAGACAATTCAAGCGGACAAACTCTCTGGCTCATAGCTGGTCCAGTCCCCACCTCTGATCTTGTTGGCGACGTGCTCCTTGGAGGTAATGATCTGGTCCATGTCTGTGCGTATTGAACTCTCCAGCGGGGGGCGCCCTGCTTCACAGCGCTGCACCACGGCCTCATACTGAGCCTGGCACTGCGTCTGCACTATCCGGTACACGGCATCAGAGATCTGAAACAACAGGGGGCGCTGTTACTGCACAGCATGGCGACCAAGCAGCACTCCTATCCCAGGGGCGGACAGACAGACACAGTACGCATCATGCAGCAGAAGGATGGCGGAATGGAGAGAGAGAGAATGGAAAATTGAGGAGGTAGGGAAGAGGGTTTGGTTTCGACTCACCAGTATCCAGTGCCTCTGTCTCTCCTGAGCTTTGCCCTTCAGTCTGGGGCTGATCATATTCCTCAGCTCAGGGTGCAGCTGCTCCATCACCAGGTTCGACAGAATCTGCAGACACAGAGAAACAGATAGAGTGGGTCAGCGCTGCTGTATAACACACACGCACGCACACACACACCAGACCCAGTACATGCTTTCTGATCACAGTTGTGGTGTTCTCCAGTGGCTTGAGATTTTGACCTCAGATACAAATCTATGCGATGACGAGTGGCTCATCTAAAAGTCATGCAATTAGGAGCTTGGTGGTTCGAATCCCGTTTGCACGGAGTTGCTGATCTCTGCATTACACTGGACTTGGCTCCAGTGGAATATGGAGGAAACGGGCTGGAGTTAATTCACCACACCGTGCTTCAGGGACCCCTGCTGCTCTAGGCAGAGGCTTCACTGGCAGGGCCCTCGTCTTGGTTTTGTGGGTGCAGAGAGGGGATTGGCTCGACAGCGGGAGTGTAGATCACACGGCTCTTCTGTCCTCCTAACCGGTAAGCGAGTTACTGCGGTGAGGCAACAGGAATCGAATTGGGCATTTCAAATTGGGGTGAAAAAAAAAAAAAAATACATTTAAAAAAATATCACGTAATACGGATTGCCATTTCACTGAATGTACCGTGGGGTTTAACATTTTACTGTGGGGAAAAACCCAAGGTACTGTCTAACACAGAATTATCACAACCAACCGAGACACCAACACACCCTTTCTGCACGTGGAGAAGTGGAAAAAACCCAACTACAACAGCAACAAACAGTCTGTGGTCCACGTATCCTGTTAATTATGTGAAAAAACAACACTGCCGAATGCAGACTAGTCGCTGTGAACACTGCCCTGCGCTCAGCTCCAACAGGGCTTTGATTGTTCCAGTTCAGAGGGGAGGCCGCTGCACTGGGAGCCGCCTGTGTCCCCCTGTAAAAGGCTCTTTCTTCTCTCCTGGCTTGTTGGATTTTGGGAACACCACCCTGGGCACAAACAGCACTTCACATGACACATCCAAAGACAGCTGATGAACCACAGCCTCCAAACTGCTCCAGACTGGGAGGCAGCTGTCTTAAAAGGGCAGCTCCACACTTCCACTTCAAGCTTGCTACTGTAGCATCTCCCTACCTTTCAGCTTATATAGCGGCTGGAGGGGTTAAGCAACGAGAGTACTGTCCCTTTAAGAGTGGTCAGCCGGCACTAAACTAGTCCAGCCTCTGACCTCAGAGACCCACTGCTCTGCCTGCTCAGATCCGGTCCTGCCAGCTCACTCTCTCCAGATTAGCTCATCAGTGGCTGACCTGACCCATGACTGCACAGCTTTTAAAAGCCACAACACCCCCCCTTCCCATGCCCCTCTCAAAAACAGAAGAGATGACTAATGTTGAAAAAATGAATAGCAAGGGTTATCTGTTCAGTTTGCCTCGAATGAATTAGTCATTTCGTGCCCGTCTCCTGGTATTACGTTCCGGGATCACACAAACGCGAAGCTCGTCAGCGAGAATGACTTTGTTGAAGGCTTGCAAGGACTCCTAAATAAAGTGCCATTTTCCTGTGGACTCTGAGTAACGTTACTTTGAGTGAATGCATCTGAAAAACACAGACGGAGAAGCTTTAAGAAAACATGAATAAAAACTCACAACCTCTTTTTAACTGCATAGAAAAAAAAACACACACCACACCTTTTTAAAGTTTTCATTTAAGCTCGTAATTGTTGCTCACGCTTCGAAACGAAGCTGTTGTGTTTGCTGTATGGAATGTGTTTTCATAATACCCGCGGCTCAGTTAATGTCACTTATAATGATACAATAAAACCACACAGGCTCTGGTGCAACACCCCCTCTCCCTGCTCCACATGGCGTTGTGCTGCTGGCATCACACTGGCATCAATGCAAACTGGCAGGTGGGTGCGGTGCCTTGCCCTGCCCTGTCCTGATCCTCAGTCCATAGTCTGAGAGGGTTTTCTTTTCTTAGGATGGCAGAAACTTTAAATTACACTGCTGATAACGTCACCTAGCACCAGTCACTGCAAAGCACAGTCAGGCCCTTATGTGAGCGTGTTATGAATAGACGTATGGTAAAGCATTGTGAAAACCATTGTACTTTAACCTTTTCAACACTAAGTAACTAAACAGAAAGATAATAAGACCAATGCTGAGCGGCGTCCAGCGCTGAGCCTTGTGCTGCAGAGACCTCATAGGAGAGCCGCACTGGGTGTCAATTATGAGCTGGCTTGCCTGGTTCCTTATATTTATTATCATGGGAGTAATCCTGCGCTCCAAGGTCCCTGCATGCGGTCTCCCTACCCGGACAGCAGCTTGCAAGAGCAAACACCAGTTCTCCTTGCGTCCCTTTTTCACCTGGAATAACCTGCCGGCACCTCATGCAAACAGCCCGGCCACACCCAACGCCCTGCCCTGGAACACACTGTCCACAACAACCCTTCTATTACATTTCATGGCGCGGATCCCTACTGAATTTGGTTCTCTCACCATGTGGCATCCCAGGGGTCAATCTACATTCAGACCGGAGAGCTTTACAACCTTCTGTAAGTGACCCCCGTCTGCTTTTAAACATATATAAAGAACGCAAAAAAGAGGGCACTGTTATTTATTTGTTTGCTTTGCTGGACCACAGCTTGCATACGTCACTTTATAACCTCCTACTGCAGTATGTAGCAGCAGCAGCAATCGCCAGCCAACAGAGTGACGAGGAGGCAAGCAGTTTGCAGGGAAACTGAACTGCCGCTGGAGAATATAAACAAACTAGCCTGTGAGCGAGGCCTGCGAGGCTGGCCATGCTTGTACAGCGTCTCACCTGCACGGGGCTGCCACACATCATGTCCCAGGTGCCATACTGCTCCTTGGCTTGCCGGTACATCCGGATGGCATCAGTGAAGGCCGGCGTCTCCACTCTGGAGTCCTCCGGTAACCCTACGAGAGACAGAGAACTCGAACAGCTCAAGCAGCCTGGAGGAGGCCTGCGTACAGACGAGCACCTACCCCTCTCCCCGAGTCAGGAGTGTGTAAGAGCACGCTTACCCAATGTATACAAGAAAACACTTATCGAATTCATTTGAACCTCCTTTTGTTTTTTTACAGCATGACCAAGCCATAACATTTGTTCAAAGGGGTAATTTGCATAAGTCCCTAGGAAATCATTTCAAGTGCTGTGCAGTATGTAAACATCTCTTCATCGTTTTGAAGCAGTAGCCAATTCACTGTCAGGGTACTGTGCTGTCTATCTCTCTGTTTGCTGGCATGATTTCACATGGCAGCAATTATTTGCTTATGACGATCATCACCGCCCATTGTGAACAAAGACTGGATCTGGAGCCATGCAAAAAAAAAGACACCACAGGGTTTCAAAGCCCACTGTTCAGCCACGGTGGGCTAGAGAGGACTCAGGACAGATATGAAGTGCTTGCTAGCTTCACAAATACCAAATCATCAAACAGGAAATGTTTGGTCGGAACACCCTGGTTGGCATGGTAATCACACTGCTCAAAAACAAAGCAGCCCTAAAATTAGGAAGTGTTTTCAGGAAACTGAAGTGAGTGACTGACTGCCTACATACATACAGTACAGATTACCAAAATCAGAAATGTATTTATGTACAGGCATGTGTGCAGTTGTGGTGTGTAAGGATTCCTCTATTTATTTTCACGGAAGTGTACTTCTTCTTTTTGTAATGGAGGAGTATTTGCTGTCTCTGGAGGGTGATATCATATTGAATGTTTCGTTTTTTTATAACACATAATCCCTCCCAGTCCCTCAGCTCAAACCGCTAGGCCACTTTGCCTCCCTCCCAGCCCCTGCACTGTGGGCTATACTGAAATATTGAAACACTTTATCACACACTCACATCACACTGCTGCTAATTACTGAACGAATGACCAATACAAAGAAAACGCCAGCTTGTGTGATGACTAGTAAAGCCCCAGCAATTCCAGAGAAGCAGCTGGGAATGTCTGGCCCCTGGCTAAAGCAGAGACTGAATTAGAGTAACGACAGGAAGCACAAGAATTGTGAGCTCCGAGCCACTGTGCTGCAGGACACACACACACACACACACACACACACACAGAGACAGGAGACAGGAGACAGAGACTCACGAAGAGACACACACACAGAGAGACAGAGACACGCACACACACACACACACACACACACACACACACACAGAGACACACACAGAGACACACACACACACACACAGAGACAGGAGACAGAGACACACGAAGAGACACACACACAGAGACAGAGACACACACACACACACACACACACACACACACACAGACAGAGACACACACACACACAGAGACAGAGACACACACACACACACAGACAGGAGACAGAGACACACGAAGAGACACATACACACAGAGACAGAGACACACACACACACACAGAGACACAGAGACAGGAGACAGAGACTCACGAAGAGACACACACACAGAGACAGAGACACACACACACACACACAGAGACACAGAGACAGGAGATAGAGACTCACGAAGAGACACACACACAGAGACAGAGACACGCAAACACACACACAGACAGAGACACACACACACAGAGACAGAGACACACACACACAGACAGAGACACACACACACAGAGACAGAGACACACACACACAGAGACAGAAACACACACAGAGACAGAAACACACACACACACAGACTCTAACAGACAGGTAGGAACACAAAGCGACAGAAACACACAGATACAGACAGGGACACACAGACACATACAAAGAGACACACTCAGTGACGCATTTATCCAATCGTTTATCTTGGCCCTCTTTAATGAGAAAATATTTGCATCTTGTGTCAGCTGGAAAAAAAAAAAACAGTCGGAGAAGGACCCCTTGTGTAAAAGAAAAACACAGCTTGCTTTTCTTCCTCTGAGCAGGATTTTTTTTTTTTTTACATTTTTTCCTTTTCTGGAGGGGTATTGTTCTAACCTCCAGGGTCCTCCCGGGGGGAGGGGGGCTGGGGGGGCTGTGGATTCAGAGTCGGGGACTCAAACACAGCAGTGAAGAGAGGAGAGCGCTGTCACACTGCCTGCACGCACACAGCTCTCACATACTCTGCGTCTTTGTAATCTCAAGAGATTCGAATATTTACAGCAGTCTGATACAATGCTCTACTAGCCTTTGAGTTATTTGCTCTGGCTTGGAATAAAATAACAGATTCCAGACATTCATTCTCTTGGTCCTGCTCTACTGCAGATAGAGAAATAGAAATACTATTAACTGCAGTACAATTACTGTGCAGAATCCCTTTGCAAATTAAACAGACCTACCCTCAGAGCCTATTTAGAGCACCTTCATACTGTCCAACCAACAGCTCAGGTGCACAGAGTGCTTGTTATCCAGCGAAACATGTTCCCTGATTATCTACCCTGCACGTTCTCCGTCACGCACTAACAACGTGAGCCGATCCAAGGAAAAGAATTACAGCCACATTCCAGACTTGATTGAAATGCACACTCCTACACAACCCTCTAAAAGCAAGGAGCTTGCGATAACAGCTACGCAGCTGCCCAAGAAAGACCCGATACCCGATACAGGGGCAAAGATCCCGATCCAGAATATACTACAGAGAGTTCCAGTAAACTCATCTGCACTGTAAAGTCTCGGGTCATGTGCTGTATGAGCTTGATTGTTTAGTAGCGCTATTGGCTCTATTACGTCTCGCTTCGTTAGCTGCCATCAGCCTTCTTTTCATTATGATATAGTACAGTTCAGATTAGGGAGAGTGCTGTGATGTAATCTTCTAGTTGCATGGCTTTGCTTGAGGGTGAACATAACAATATAGGGGTTCCATGTTATTCAACTGTACAGGGCAGGACTGGTCTGTGCTCCGAGTGGGTGCTATAAATAGTGCTATTGGGGCGTCCTACACCTTCACACAACCATCCTAAAAGCAGTAAGTTAAGATAAGAGCACAGCACTGAATCATTACCCTGACTGAGAGAACGAGGGGAGGGAGTTGAAAAAGCGATCTAATGAGCACTGCAAGGGCATCAACATCCCCAGGCTGTTTGATCTCACTGTCTCCATGGAAACAGCTGGCCCTCCCGCTGAAAGAATCTCACCCTCAACACAAGTTACTTAGAATGAACCTGCAGCGCATTCTTTGAAAGTGTAAAACAGGATTGCGATGGGGCTGGATGAAGAGGAAGTGTGAGTGTGTGTGTGACTGTGTGTAATAGCAGGCTGACTGCAAATTGTGCTATCCATCTTTGACTTCAGGATCTCAGTTATGCGGGACAGTTATTTAACTTCTTTATTCAAGCGATTAACTAGACAGACAGACAGACACACACAGGGTTGTTCCTCACCGTTGTTGGCGTGCCGCACGCAGTCCTGGAACACGGCGTGCCATTTCTTCTGCTCCTTCTCTGTCAGGACGCAGAAGTACAAATGCCGGCTGTACGGGTGCCACAGGATGATGGGGTACTGAGTGGCACACCTCAGGTACTGGGAGCCAGGCTTCACCTTGAGATCTGGAAAGCACACAAGGACATCAGACACCCAGGCAACGAGAACAGTCTGCTCCACCCTTACCCTAGCAAACTATTCCCCTCTTGGCACAATCCACTGGAATCTTCAGCCCAAGGGTCGGAATCTAATCGATTCTAATGGAATGTGATACTCAAGGGCACATTGCAGCTGCAGCTGAACTGCAGGATTAGAAATAGTCTTGTCACTGCAACACACTCATAGACGAACTGCACTGGAGCAAATACCAGCGAGTGTGTGAACTGAACTACTGTATCACTACAGTGCTTTCGTGCAGGGTGTGCTAACTTTAACTGCAGCTGGAATCTTTAGTATAAACATCTTTGCTTCAGCCGGGGAGCAGGACAGTCTGTAATTGTAACTGATGTTTTCCCGTTTCGTTCGCTCTCTTTTTCACTCACTGGGCAGGCTGCTGTTGATCAGTTCTTGGTACTGCTCCAGTGATGTCAGCACTTTGTACCCAGCGCAGTTAATAGCTCCCTTGGGGTGCAGCCCTCTGTCGTAGGCCTGGAGCAAGCAGAGAGGAGGGTGAGGAGGGTGAGGAGGGTGAGGGGCATCAAAATCAGAACAACCGGAGCACCACAAACAAACAAACACACAAAGAAACCTAGCTGGCATCTCAGTGCACCCAATTAAACAAAGAGGGCTGCATGAGCACATTGAACATTAGCAAGCTCTTTGGATAAACACACAAACAGCAAAGTGCCCACGGTCCCTGCGATGCGTTATTGAGGGCATTGCCTTGACTCCCGTTACATTAGAACTTACACTTCTTAACTCCAACCCAAAGAAACTCCAGATAGACATAGTGACAGTTGTGCGTGTCTGTGGGGGTGACTAAACTCTTTTGCACTTTTTCCTTTATCAAAACAGATTTTTAGGAAAGAGCAAAATAGAAATCTTTATGAGGGCTACCATTTTGTGCCAGCAATTTGTCTCTCAAATCGAGTGGGTGTACACTATATATATATATATATATATATATATATATATATATATATATATATATATATATATATATAAAGAATGTCCTGACTCCAATAGCAGGCTGAGGAACACACCCACATCCCCAGCACACACACACACACACACACATACATATATTTGCCAATTTGGTGGTTGTTTTGTGACTGAAAATAACTCTGGGAAAAGGAAAACATTCTCTACTCTCCAGCGCAGCAAGTTCAGACAAGACTATCTCGCTGTGTTGCAAACACTACAGTACCTCCATAACCTCTGTGCTTTACCAGTGTTGATGCATGATCCTGCTGGGGGCACAGAGGTTCAAGAGGGGGGGGGGGACTCCTCATGCACTGCATTTTTAAATCACTGCAGTTTCCTTTTAAAATAAAAGTCTGCAGGCGTCTATAACATGAGCTCTACCAAGCACAGACACTAGCCTGTAGTGGGATTTGTAAACAGTACTGTTAATGCTGTTAGTTTTGAACAGTATTGTTCATGCACATCGGAGCCCTTGAGTTGACAGTTTTAAAGCAGAACCAGATGCACGTTCCTTCAGCCTTTGCTCCACATGAAGCTCGATGCTCTCCAGCACTTCAGAAGCAGATTTCCAGGTCTCCATGCAGCAGCTGTGTGAGTGTGTGAGTACGAGTCTGCACAGGAATGGGAGATTCTGTCCACAGCTGCTATGGCAGGCGGCTCTGCTGTTGAGCAGGAGCTGGTCTGAGCTCTTGGTCATGCCAGTATATACACCCAGTATATGCAGCGAAGCTTCACTCCTCCCTGGACTCACCAGCCGGGTCTCGTAGAACAGCACCTCATAGCAATCCGGGATGAAGAAGAACCGGTTCCTCCACTTCTTGTTTTCCTCCAGGTACTGGAACAGGTTCCCAGAGAATATCGACTTGTCCTCCAGGGGCGCCTGCGAGCAGGAAACAGAGAGCGTGAGATCACCCTGCCCCAGCTAAATAAACCAGGGCCAGTCTTACTGAAACACTGATCAGATTCACACAGCAACTTCACAAGGTTAAACTAGAAGAAACTGCCCTACTCAAATAAAGCCTGCGGGTTATTTATAGAATGTTTTTTTTTCTGATTTGGAGATAACGTATTGCTTTAATTGTTCGTACAAGTCACACGGGGAATATATTTTCTTGAGAACACTGCAGGGTCAACTCTCCAAGCATGGCAAGTTAATGATTGTTCATCTTGAGACAGCTCACTGGAGTGAGCACTAACAGTTAAGTGTGCTTCCTGAATATGACCACGAGGCTCTCGGAGTCTGATGTTATTCGCTTTGTCCTGTTTCTAAGTTTATTGCACTGCCAATATCTACTGCAAAGCGTTTAACAGGAAGAATAAGAGACAGCTGGGAGTTTTCTCCCCGGGAATCTGAGCTGAGCTTGTGGTTTATTTGATCAGTTTGTTTTTTTTCAGTTTTACAGTTCAGTGACTGGAATTTTGTGCTGACTCTTAGTCACAGCGCAGCAGATCTGAGCGAACACAAACAAGAGAGAGAGAGAGAGAGAGAGAGAGAGGGGGGGGGGGGGCAAAAAAACATTGAATTAAAACCAGACCAAATCTGCCATCTTCAACCTGAACAAAAACAAACAGCTTGAAGACTGTCACGTGGCGTGAGCAGTGGGGTTCTGCACACACCAGCTATTTCAGCGCTCGACTGCATCTGTCTCTATCCACGTGCACATCTGTGCCATGCGACAACAATAAATAAAACAGACAGCATTCTCCAACTAGAACGGGCCGGTAGCACGGCCACATGCATAGAGTAACAGACAGGCGGCTGGATGAGACGCTGCTATTGAACAGGGCCGTGTTGCATTTTGCATTCCTTTGCAAAAAGCACATTTCGGCAGGGTGTGCAATTCCCCCACCATTCAACTGCTTTACTGTCCTGTGCAAAAGATGACCTTGTTCAATGTATTAATATCCCAGCACATTTGCAAGCAGCGTCAGTCACAGAGACACAGACCCAGCCCAGACAAGTGGGTCACTGCCTGCAAGACATTACTGCATGTTGTCTGTCACTGCATTGCACAGGAAAATCCTTCTGTATAAAAAAAAACACAAAGGGCCTAACCTTTACCAATACTGAACAAACACCCCCACACTCCAGTCCCAGTGCCAGAGTGAAAAGCAACCGGCACTTCTCAACAATAGACGCTCGCTATCTCTGCTGGAAAGCACTTCCACTCATTGTGAAGAGCGGAGAGCCACTGCAGTGTGAAACAGTAACACACAAGCAAAGCCGGCATGTGTGTGTGCGATCCAGAGACATGCATAATACTGAGCAGCAGCCCCAGAGCCCCGAATGTGAAACTCCAGTAGCAGGATGTACTGGCAAAGCTGCTGTATAATACTGGAGTCACAAAGTGGCACAACACTATTGCTCAACAGAGCTCAGGATGTGAGTGAATCATCAGAGTTATAAAATGGAATGTCTGGTAACCAAGTGCAATATATTCATTATTTCTCAAAACGTTTTCACCTGGTGCACGGTTATTTTATTTATTTATTTATTTATTTATTTATTTATTTATTTTTTAAAGGCAGACGCAGACTGGTTTACACAGAAAGAAAATAAAACAGGATGTATTATTGAAAACGAGAAAGTTGAGGCTTCTTGATTCTTTGAATGCGTTGCAGGATCATCATGCAAATCACAGGAGACACAGCGATTGGAAAAGAAGCATTATACTGTAGTTAGGGGGGGGGTGGGGGTTGCATAAATAAAAACTCTTTAGCGGAAAACTAAAGCGCTTGGTTCACTCCGACGGTTCTGTGTTAATGAAACGGCTCCCTAATGTTATTCCAGCTGTTCTGTTTATTTCTTAATCACAGGAGACACGCAAGCGGTACACACAAACAACAGGCTCCTGATCTTGCAAAAATGAAAGGAGTTCATCTACAAGATTACCCTGAGTGTCGCCGATAATAAAGTGCAGATCAGCGGGAGCCATTCCAGGCTGTACTTGCGCTATGCTTAATTAATCTCAGGTGTGATGCTCACAGTAAACCCTGGAATGACCTGCACGGCTGAGCAGCATCAGTCACACATGTTAGAGTGAGCGTTCCGCGCTGTGGACACAAACACACGCCGATCAAATCCCAACCAGGGTCAGCAGTGTGACGGGTCAGCGCGAGGCAAGAAGGTTATTCGTAATATTAAAAACACTCAGCCACACGTTCCGGGATTAAAACTACAAGGAGCTGGTCCTGCAGCGCTGGAGCGATGCTCTGTTCCTCTGATAGACAAGAGCCAGCATGACTGACTTGCTTTAACAGTAGTTGTGGCTTGCACTGTGCTTTACTGCATGTCAGCAGAGGCCCCTGGGCGGACAAGACTGTGCTCGCTGTGTTATCGGAGCCCCTAGCTGCTGTCTGACCAAACAGCAGGGTATGAGCTGCTGCTGGTGACCTCAACAGCATGGCATGATGGGACCTAAACAGCACGGCATGATGGGACCTCAACACCTTACTCTCTCTAAAGCAAACTACCCCCTTACTCTCTCTGAAGCAAACCACGCCCTCACTCTCTCTGAAGCAAACCACACCCTCACTCTCTCTGAAGCAGACTGTGTCTAGAACATCTGCAAAACAGAGGACCAACCCTTCATCAAGAATTGAAAAGACATATACAGGATTGATCCACATCTGCTTTCAAGGGATGTCCTGTGCAAGTTTTTGGGAATTACATTAGCTTGCGCAGAGGGTTTTTCAACAGATCTTTTTTCAGTTTTGTATTAATTTATTTTTAATTCAAAACTGTTTTACTGCTACGCATTTGCAGCACGACCAGCCCCTCCTATCCTATGTCACACTTGCTGCTACAATCTCTCCGGATTCCCGCGGCGCGTCTCCCTCACACAATCGCTGCGCTAGCTGGGAGAGGAGTGGAGGAGTCCTTGCCTTGCGGTGAAGGAGCTGTGTCTGCGGTCCGCCGTTGCCCTCGATCTCGTAGCGCACGCTGTTGAAGAGCGCCACACTGAACTGCTGCTCATAGTACCTGCAGAACTCGCTCGCCACCTTCCCCGTCTTCTCTGTGGAGGAAACAAAACGAGAGGCTTCAGAGGAGAAAGATCTCACTGCCCTACAACATCTACTGCAAGAGCAGGCAACCTAGGCTCCTCCAGACCAGGTCTTTGTACCAGCATTCCTTATTATATTGAAATGACTGAACCATTTGACCCGGTCCTAAAAGCACTTAATCCCTTAATTATACAACTTGGGAGTGGAACAGAATTCAATTGATTCAATGAGTCACTGCTGACTTATGATACCACATGTGAATGAAATTAACAGCAAAGTTTTCAATTCTCAGTTCTGACACACACACACATAAGCACGCACGCTCACGCACACGCACACGCACACGCACACGCACACGCACACACAGCATCTCTCTAACTCCACTTCTCACCTTCCCATTTCATAAACACAGCTGAGAGCGCAGGCTGGGACTGCCAGCCCTGTTATTTATAGCCATCGTGGCGGCTCTTTAAGAAGGTATTCTGAGAACAATTACCCAACCGGCCGGTGTCAAATCGCTGCCTGCGCTTTTAATACGAAGCAGCTGTGTTTTCCTACAGGAAACTGTCTGGGATTCCAAAAGGAATTCTCTCCCAGGCAGCACACAGACGGGAGCACAGCATTCGCTTCTGAAGCTGGGTTACTCCAGGGTCATTTCAGGCCAGGTATTGATGCCAACTGGTAAAATAAGAATTCCCAGTCTGCAGTGCTTTCCAGTGCACTCTGCAGTGCATTTTCAAGCATATTTGCAAGCCCGTTTGTAATGTACTTCAGCATCGCTGTAACTAGGGTGACAGGCATCGAGTATGAAGTATTTGATTAAGACTGAAGTGAGGGTTTGCTCTTCAGCAAGAGCTGGTCAAGCCCGGAAATAGCCACACTTTACTTTTCAGAAAGCAGCCTTTTCATTAGAATGATTAGCTGTAACATTAAATCAAGGTTGGATCTCGTACAGTAAACAGTGCAGTGTTACCTGTGAATGCAGGCATTGGAACTGGTGTAATCATTGAACTACAACAAAAAAAGCCTGGGTCGATCTGGCCCACGTGGCTGATTCTGCACTGAGGATACTGGAAAAATCATTTTGGAAAAGAAAAATAACATATACTGCATATCACTGAACCGCAGCATTAAAAAAAATAGGCTGAAAGTTGTAGGGAGCTGGACAGACTCCCAAGACACAAGCAGAGCGGTCTGTGCATCTGTTATATTCAGTATCAACATCCATTCAACTACTGCTTGACCTTCGTTTGTAATGAATAATATCCAGTGTTTACTGTGTCAGTGACTGAAACAACATAGTTATATAGTGCAGAGCGTTTCCATGTAATTACACTCACTGCACCAGTACTGAAGCCACCATGTAAGAGAATGAGCCATTGCTCATTACCCAGTTATTACCATGCTATTACACAGCGATGTAGGTTCTGCTTGTAGCACTTGTATTGACTTTGTGAAAGCAATTTGTTTTCGCTTCTTTGCTGCCTCAGGGAATTACAATGAGAACAGCAGGTGTATTTACATACCGCTGCACGTGGAAGACAATAAAAATGAGCTCCAATACTAAAACAAAGCAAAGAGAGAATGATATCAATGCGGACTTTAAGAAAAGGGAAAAGCACAACCAATCAAGTTCATCATAAATAAACAACTCCATATTAAACCAACAACTGTCACTGGAAGAAGTCTAAAGTCATTTTTTTTTTTATTCCTTTCAGGAAAAAAAGTGTGCTAGTGACGATTTGGAGTGCATAGCTTTGAGAATGTAGCCCAATGGCTCGCTTCCTGTTGTTGTGGTTAGTTGTCAAACCTGAAAACCACTTACTCTGTTGATGAATAAAAAAAAAAAAAAAATTGTAACTTTGACTCTTCCACCGCGATACAGCCGCAGGGTCATGAGAACACCCACTCACTCCCCAGCGTTTCCACACACTGGAATTATCAATGAAAGGAGGGTTTCCCTGAAAGGTGTGAGCAGAATACTAATGAACAGAAACGCAGCCCTCGAGGAAAAAAGCACCACGCAGGCCGGAAAGATCTGCTAATCGCCATGGTGACCATCACTGTTTGCACAGTGACTCGGAGCCTTTCATCATTCTTATCCACTCTCAAGACAGCTGCTCTGAAGGGATCCCCGTCTCAGAGACCAGCTAGTGTTTCAGCCAGCGCAGGAATCTCCATCTTCAAAACCTTTCCAGGAGCTGACTGATACTTCAAAACGCAGAACAGAAGGAGACTCTTCTTCACACAGAGAGCGGGGAGGGGATGGAATGGGTTGCCTAGTCATGTTGCTGAAGGAGACTCTTCTTCACACAGAGAGCGGGGAGGGGATGGAATGGGTTGCCTAGTCATGTTGCTGAAGGAGACTCTTCTTCACACAGAGAGTGGGGAGGGGATGGAATGGGTTACCTAGTCATGTTGCTGAAGGAGACTCTTCTTCACACAGAGAGTGGTGAGGGTGTGGAATGGGTTGCCTAGTCATGTTGCTGAAGGAGACTCTTCTTCACACAGAGAGTGGTGAGGGGATGGAATGGGTTGCCTAGTCATGTTGCTGAAGGAGACTCTTCTTCACACAGAGAGTGGTGCGGGGATGGAATGGGTTACCTAGTCATGTTGCTGAAGGAGACTCTTCTTCACACAGAGAGTGGTGAGGGGATGGAATGGGTTGCCTAGTCATGTTGCTGAAGGAGACTCTTCTTCACACAGAGAGTGGGGAGGGGATGGAATGGGTTGCCTAGTCATGTTGCTGAAGGAGACTCTTCTTCGCACAGAAAGTGGGGAGGGGATGGAATGGGTTACCTAGTCATGTTGCTGAAGGAGACACTTCTTCACACAGAGAGTGGTGAGGGGATGGAATGGGTTGCCTAGTCATGTTGCTGAAGGAGACACTTCTTCACACAGAAAGTGGGGAGGGGATGGAATGGGTTGCCTAGTCATGTTGCTGAAGGAGACACTTCTTCATACAGAGAGTGGGGAGGGGATGGAATGGGTTACCTAGTCATGTTGTTGAAGGAGACTCTTCTTCACACAGAGAGTGGTGAGGGGATGGAATGGGTTACCTAGTCATGTTGCTGAAGGAGACACTTCTTCACACAGAGAGTGGGGAGGGATGGAATGGGTTACCTAGTCATGTTGCTGAAGGAGACTCTTCTTCACACAGAGAGTGGGGAGGGGATGGAATGGGTTACCTAGTCATGTTGCTGAAGGAGACTCTTCTTCACACAGAGAGTGGTGAGGGGATGGAATGGGTTACCTAGTCATGTTGTTGAAGGAGACTCTTCTTCACACAGAGAGTGGTGAGGGGATGGAATGGGTTACCTAGTCATGTTGCTGAAGGAGACTCTTCTTCACACAGAGAGTGGGGAGGGGATGGAATGGGTTACCTAGTCATGTTGCTGAAGGAGACTCTTCTTCACACAGAGAGTGGGGAGGGCATGGAATGGGTTACCTAGTCATGTTGCTGAAGGAGACTCTTCTTCACACAGAGAGTGGGGAGGGGATGGAATGGGTTACCTAGTCATGTTGCTGAAGGAGACTCTTCTTCACACAGAGAGTGGGGAGGGGATGGAATGGGTTACCTAGTCATGTTGCTGAAGGAGACTCTTCTTCACACAGAGAGTGGGGAGGGCATGGAATGGGTTACCTAGCCATGCTGTCGATGCCTTTCTGGATACAACTGGTTGGGTAACTTCAGTAAAAATCAAGAAATGCTGAATTAATAGAAATATTCTGAAAATAGAGATTCTGTATTCTATAAAAGGAAGCTGTGTGGTTCGGTGGTTAAAGAAAAGGGCTTGTAACCAGGAGGTCCCCGGTTCAAATTCCGGCTCACACACCGACTCACTGTGTGACCCTGAGCAAGTCACTGAACCTCCTTATGCTCCGTCTTTCGGGGTGAGACGCTGTTGTAAGTGACTCTGTCGCTGATGCATAGTTCACACTCCCTAGTCTCTGTAAGTCACCTTGGATAAAGGTGTCTGCTAAATAAACAAATAATAAGATATTATTATTATTATTATTATTATTATTATTATGTAAAGGATGTTTAAACTTAGTGAACCAGACTAGCCTCTCGCCCTGGCAATGCTGGTGACTGTTCTCTTTGTCTCAGTTGATGTTGGATCAGTTCCAGGGTTCTGTCGGCTGGGCTGAACTGCAGCCTCCCACCCTTCTCTCTCTCTCTCTCTCTGCCTGGCTGCCATATTCCGCTTCCCAGTTTAATTGGCAGCGGACTGAATGCTTGTTATTGCAGCGGAAGTTGCCATTCGCTTTTCATCACAAGGCAATAAAATACATTCCAGAAAGAGAGTCACCATCTCCACAGCACATGACCCCAAGCCTACAGTGAAACCATCTCCACAGCACATGACCCTGAGCCTACAGTGAAACCATCTCCACAGCACATGACCCCAAGCCTACAGTGAAACCATCTCCACAGCACATGACCCTGAGCCTACAGTGAAACCATCTCCACAGCACATGACCCTGAGCCTACAGTGAAACCATCTCCACAGCACATGACCCTGAGCCTACAGTGAAACCATCTCCACAGCACATGACCCTGAGCCTACAGTGAAACCATCTCCACAGCACATGACCCCAAGCCTACAGTGAAACCATCTCCACAGCACATGACCCCAAGCCTACAGTGAAACCATCTCCACAGCACATGACCCTGAGCCTACAGTGAAACCATCTCCACAGCACATGACCCTGAGCCTACAGTGAAACCATCTCCACAGCACATGACCCTGAGCCTACAGTGAAACCATCTCCACAGCACATGACCCTGAGCCTACAGTGAAACCATCTCCACAGCACATAACCCTGAGCCTACAGTGAAACCATCTCCACAGCACATGACCCCAAGCCTACAGTGAAACCATCTCCACAGCACATGACCCCAAGCTGACAGTGGTGGTGGTGAGGACATGCAGGCTGGAATACTCTCAACAACACCCACATGAAAAAAAAAACAGCAACAACATGCACTGAAAATGAGTGGCGCGATCGCTAATCCCAGATGCATGGAACTGGGCAGCACCCCAATGTGTGCAGTGAAGAACACTGGTTACCATTTCAAGCACTGGTTTTAATGGTAAAAGGGAAAAAACGTGATAGTCTGATATGGTTCAACACGAGTGCTGGCATGTATGAAACCTGTGTCACGTCTAAGTAGCATACAATCAGAAATTTCCCCACAAAACCAAATTAATAGAAGACAGTAAGCAAGTGTCACACAATGATCAAACTCCATCCCCAAGATCCAGCGGATATAGCATGACATGAGAGAATGAGCTCATGGTCCAGTTACATCATTTCAAGAACAAGCTGAGAATCAGAGGCTAATTAAGTCATTGAGGGCCATGAATAACCTGAAAGTTTATGATGACTACATCTCTATCATTATCTCACACAGAGACAGGCACTTTGCATGCAGGGAGAACAAGGAGATTTAGAGAGGTGTGTGTGTGTGTGGCGGAGATTCAAAAGACAGGCAGTATCTTATGAACTAGTACAGGAATCAGATCCCAGTTAAACAGCAGGTGGAACAGGCAGTAAAACACAGTCTTTTTAGATCAAGATTAGATACAGGCACGCCAAACCAGCACTGTCTATCTAATGAACAAGGACCCCATGATTACAGGGCTCTTCCTTTGAAGAGTACAATGATAAAAGACATTTCTTGAGGGCCTTGTTTCAAAACACCAGTACTGGGGATGGTGGGGGGAAGTCAGCTCCTATCCGCTGAGGTCAGCTCCTATCCGCTGAGGTCAGCTCCTATCCGCTGAGGTCAGCTCCTATCCGCTGAGGTCAGCTCCTATCCGCGGAGGTCAGCTCCTATCCGCTGAGGTCAGCTCCTATCCGCTGAGGTCAGCTCCTATCCGCTGAGGTCAGCTCCTCCTAACTGCTTCAGCTCAAGCTGCTGTCCTTTCAGCCTGGGACAGTGCGAAACTGAAAGTCCTCGCTTGGCTGTGCAGGGAGGACCGCTTCTACCACCTAGTAAACTTTTTAAGAAAGCCGGACCTGGTCTTTGAGGAGCTGCCTCGTTGGAATGCAGGAAATGAAGCCTTGTGGTAGGGAGGTATGTTACCAGTTCTCCCTGCCCAGATCAGATAAGGAGGTTTCAGTTTAAACCTCATCAGATTAAACCCCCCCCCCGTGTTGAGCAAGAGAGAATTATTCCAATAGCAATAGTGTAGATCAGACTTAAACCAAAAACATATGGAGATGTTTTTATAATTAAAAACAAAACACGCAAACTCCACAAATCCATTATATTATTTACATTTCTTCATCTCAAACAAAATATATTTTGAAACTTGGCATCAGGCATTATCCTGGGTTATAGCAGGAACACGCATTCGTAAACCACCCAGAAATTCAGCCTTGCTTAAGGTAATAGACTGCGGGTCATTTACACTAGAAGTCAAGCCTACAGACGTTTTGTCTAATTAGTGTACCGGCCAATTATCTACTTGACTTGAGTTTTCTTATAGTGAAAACAAGCCAAACATCTAGAGCCACCGTGTACTACTGTAAGCAAGGCTGGTAACCTGGATCATGTAAAATAAATACAAGTACAAGCAGCGCAACTTTGCTTACACGGTACGTGGAAGGAGACATCAGTGTGAAAAGTGTGTTTCTTCGTCTCACTGGGTCTGTATTTCAAACTGAAGAGTTACTATTTTTACAGAACTGGAAGGTACACAGTGGTGAGGACACCTGCCTAGTGAGAACGCCCATGATCATAATCATTACAGCTGAGCTAGAATTACAGCCTGTTTCAATCATAGTCTTATTACAGAGCGTCCGGCGTTCTCACAGGAACGACGCCCATTCATTTTGAATACATTCGTCATAAATCCAACACACAAAGCATTCAATTCAAATGCTTCAGCCACCCAGCGGCACTGCGCACAATGCTAAACTCCATCATTTTAGTATCTGGCTACTGTGCGCAACTGTGTGCAATGCACACGAAATAACATGTTAGGGAAAAGCAGAGACAGTCCAGCTGTGCCTGCCTGCGCCATGTCCAATGTATAGATGCACAGCTAATTCAAACTAGACAGATAAAGCAGCCAAATTAACAACTTTTCATGATGGCTGAACTCACTGCAATTGTATATGTAATAAAAATGAGCAATATTATAAAACAAAAGATGCATTCACAAAACCATTGCTGCCATAAAACACACTGCGAACATCCGGACCCTTTACAACTCCACATGTTTCAGACCAGATGTCGAGGTGCTTGGACAAGCTGCTTCCTGGCAAGCCTGATAACTGAACCAGCAGGACGAAACGCTGGCAATCAGATACTATAAAGCAACCTGGTCAGCTGTGCCTGGACAGAACTCTTCTGTCGCATTGTTCCTCGTCACCGACAGACTATTAAAGGAAAACGCATTCTGATGCAACTCTGTGGACGCTCCTTTGCGACGATTACAAAGCTGTGCGATAAGAAATAAAAAACGGATTTAGAATTGAATGTGCATAAAATGTTGCTCGATGACACTCCAATGTGTCTTGTTTGTGGGAGAGCTGGGGCGAGCTCCCCTGGACCGGGTCATGCTCAGAGGTGAGCAGCTCCAAGCTGTCACAGACGTTCCCGTGTGCTGATTGCAAACAGAGCTCAGGGTTCCTGTCCCAGCCAGGGGAGGAATGCAGGAGGCTGACTCCAGCAGCCACCATCAATCACACACTGAGAGCAACACTGCAGGGCAGCTACAGGCCAGCAAACCAGGGCTGTGTGGAGAGGAGAGTGGAGGGGGGGGAACAGAGAACAAGAGAGACAGAAGGTTGTGAAACAGAGAAAGAGCGATCATGATTGTGTCTGTGTGTGTGTGTCTGTGTGTCTGCAGATTCACACTCTTCGCTGTGCAAACAACAGCTATCTGCTACTCTGAAAGGCTTGACGCTGCACAACAGCGTCCTGTGCAATCCCGCTGGACATGGGATACCAATGCTGTTCTGCCTTTTACCCTGTAAGGAAACCACTGTGGTTTAGTCTTATTGTGAGGAACAATGCAAATGCAGTCAGTTTTCAGAGCGAATGACTGGCTTCAGCCTGGCACTGGGGTACAAGCTGGTCTCCGAGGTGCCCGATAGACAGCCTGAGGCTTCACTTTCAAACTGGTCCTGAACATCCATGAGACTTCTGCACTGTTTCCCTGTTAGTTCACCAATGTTTGGCAGTAACAGTTTTACAGTAAAATGGAGATCCTTGTTTAGCGCATGTTTCAACAGTGTTGCATTACATGCCCTTTAGAGTTATCAGGAAGCAGGTGTTTTATTTACATTCCTTCAGCTACAACGTCAGTTCCCTCACCCCCTGGAACTCAACCAAACAGGCATGCATCTGCTACTTCAAAACGTGCACTGCAGCCCGGAGGAAACACTTTGAAAACATGGCCCTCTGTTTAAAACCCACACGGGGTGATTATTAAAACTCACACACTGTCATAAAAGTTAGAGCATGGCGAATCGTTCACGCTCAGTAAAGGAACGCTAAGCACTGCAGCTGGGAACCACAAGGCTGGAGCACCAAGTCCCACTCAAAACATGCAGCTGCTTCAATGAGGCTTCCTGTGCTGCAGCTCAGACTTGCTCTAAATGGTCGAGCTGCAAACATGCACCCGACCAATCACTTGAAGAATCCTGAAATAAATGAGTAAAAAAAAAAAAAAAAAAACAGGTAAATATCTTTAAAACAGGAGGGGGTGAGGGGCAGATTTAAAAACCTTGCTCAGCTCTCTTTATCTGCACTCACCAGCCATTAATTAGGCCTTCAGTGTTTTTGTTCAAGTACGCAGCACAGTTACACAGTATCATCCTAAGAAGAAAATCACAACGCTGTATCATTCTACAGAACAATTTCCTTTTACTTCACACCCTGATGTTTCCCTTACATGCTTTTCAGCTGGATTACAGGGCTTGAACAAAGGAGGGCGGTTCTCCCTCTCATTGTGAAGTCCTAGCCTGGGCATCTAAACATCTTAATATGGAAGCAGTGGTGAAATTATGGTTTATGGAGGTGCTCCTTTAGTCTGGCTTATTAATTGACTCGCTGAGCTTGAAAATTACAGTATTCGAGACAAGCAAAATCTCACTCTAAGTGGGGGCCAAAAAACACAGCCTTTAAACAAACACCTCCCTCCCTCCGTCTCTCCCTCCCTCTCTCTCTCCGTCTCTCCTCACCTGGCTTTTCTGGGTGTGTCTGCCGTGTCTCTGACTACCCAAGCAGAGAAAACAGACACATGTTTTAAACTTTTGGTATATATAATAATACTGCTGTGCTTGCTATACAACGCCTAAACATAGTATGCTGATGAAGTACCAATTTTACATCTTAATACGATGCCAGTTTAAAAACACGCCGTGCAAACTGAATTGGTTCAGGGCATTTCGTTGCTAGACGAGTAGCCGCCACTTGGAATATTTGGTCACACTTTACAATAAGTGCCTGTCTGTCTGTGTTGAATTAAAGGGATGTATTTTGTATGAATGGCTTAGGATTTGTAATTAGTTAATAAGATCTATCGAAGATCTATGCATGCAATTTTTGTTCTGCCTCAAAATGAGATATTTGTCATGAGATGGGCTGCAGCCATGGACCAGAACCAGGTAATAACAGGTAATAAACAGTTTGAACAGGCAGCTAAATGATTTATTTTTTTACACACGCAACGCCAGCGTTTTTACCTGTCCAATGTCGGGTTTTGCCATCGGGATTCGGATGAAAGGTCATGACTAATAATTCGGAGTAGTTAATGAGGGCGTTGCATGAAACATGCTGCAATGACAGACAGCGTTTAAAACACTGGCAGCTGACTGAGAGGAGGAGTCTATAGCAGCTTTGTAACAGACACGCAGAAGTCTACGAATACGCAGAAGGTCCAGTAATGGCATTGTACACTCTCGTTTTAATAAGTTAGACTCAGGTGTTCGTTTCAGGGAGTGGTTGTGAACTTCCCCTAAACACCCCCTCCCTTTGATGGAGGGGGGGTTGAAAATGAGAAATAATGTGTGTGATTCAGATTTCGAGTGACTAACTGCTTTACTTTGCAAGTTGGAATATGATCAAACCACAGCAGCCCTACTTCCCTTGGAAACGACTTGTATTCTGTATTCCATTGCTCTGGAAATCTCCATTGGGCTGCGGGAGAGGTTCAACTTTCCCGTTCGAGGTTTTGAATCCCTGTGAAGGTGGCACTCCGGAATAACAAAGACAGTGTGTGTGTGTGTGTGTGTGTGTGTGTGTGTGATCTGACTGCAAGCTGGGTCTCGCTCACTTCCATCTGCAAAACCCCAGCTCTGCACTGACCCTGTCCAGGAATGGGCATTTTTATACACTTGTAAGTTGCATCCTTCACCCCTTCGCTCCTCCAGCTCCCTTCCAGTCCCTTTGGATCTGGACCCAAATCATTTTACCCCAGCCCTTTTTTTAATGTATTTCATTTAAATGTATTTTTTATTTATCCCCACCACTAAGTTTTCTAAACATGTAATGGCTGTTGATTGCTTCTGGGCAATTTTACTCAAATGTTCAAATGATTCTTCGCCATCTTTAAAATGGATGCAAAGCTTGTTTTTTTATGATGCAAATCAGCCTGGAGATACAGTTTGGCAGTGTCTGCTGTCAGCTGCCTCCTCTCCACCCAGCACTGCTGGTAGATGGTAGACACTGTATTACTATTATTCTTATTTATTTCTTAGCAGACGCCCTTATCCAGGGCGACTTACAGTCATAAACAAAAATACATTTCAAGAATCACAGTACAAGTATTAATACAATTAAGAGCAAGATAAATACAATGAGTACTGTATTGTGTCCAGGTGATCTCAAGGTGGGTCTCAATGTGGCACACTTGTGCCCTGAGGTGTGCTGTCCTGTCCTGTCTGCCTTCACAGCCCCCAAACAATCATTAAAAGATAGACATCTGCACCTGCGTCTTCAAAGAGCTACAAAACTGCGCTTGTGTTCCAGAGTGTGCCTCCCAGACCCCAATTGCTCTCCAACCCCCGGGGGACCAGATTATACAACGCCTGCACGTCTCTCTGCACTGCCAGCATCTCCATCAGCACTCTCAGCCAGCGAGAGAAGCGAGCCCAGTCACTCACATCTTACAGTAGGGAGGCTACAACAAAGGCCACTTTAAAAACAAAACAGCGAGAAGTTTATACGCAGGGTCACAGACGCAACACTTACACTGGCAATGCTGTCACACAGCTTTGACTGACTCACTGACAAAGGTGAATTCACACAGTAGCTTTGCAGTTTTCCCAGGCTTATAAATGCATTGGCTGTACAGTTACCATCGTTTACCAGCGCTTTTAAACCACACTGTACCACCTCTGATTGGTACCATGCAGGGATGTCCTTGGCTGCACGCACTATATGCTTTACTATCCTTGCTGTGCTTCCACTGTTGCAGACTCTTCTGTAACGCCAGCCTCTTGCCCTCACTCTCAGTTTGCCGTCCCTCCTCATGTTTAAAACCTTTCGTTTCTGAAGTTCTTTGAAAAGGGGCATATTGGGCCAAATGCAGATTTATTTTCTACATGGAAAAACAAACTGCCGACATTGTAAAGCTACACATTAATAACTCAGCCTGTTGTTTTTAGGACCCCTTTTGTTCAACATCGTTTTTCTTGCTTTTATTAGATCTGTAGCACCAGTTTTGTTTTTCCATTTCGTATCTGGGCTGTGTCCGGACGGGTAACGTCTCACTCCGCAGCGGGATAACGGTTCAGTCCTAAATGGGTTAACGGCTGCAGAAGGGAAGTGCTGTGCAGTCTGGAGCAGACAGTTCCCCCCCCCCCCCACCTCCCAGCCCACTCCAGGGCATGTACTCCCCTCCCACTCCTCGCTTCACTGCTGTTATACTGCAGATTAGAAGAACTTCAAACCAACCCCGTCTAATCACTGACACTGAGGCGTTCGAACGATACAAAACAGAAACACACAGACACACTCTCACGTACGCACGAGTCCACACACACACACACACACACACACACACAGCCCTGTTTAGAGAGAGGAGGATGTGAAATGGGTGTTTTCCATTTAGATCGCTCTAAGCAAATCTTCAGTCTAAACCCTGTGCTGACAGATCAACCACCTTGTTTTGGATTCCCATCAGGCTGTTTTGTGTTTGTTTTTTCCTGAGTAATTGTATTGCTTGATAAAGCAACACTGTGTTATTAACTGGGAGGGCCGGGGGAAGTTTCTAGGGTCGCAATCAGCCAACGTTTCCCACAGCATCAGTTTAAAAGGGGCAGAGTACACGCTATCATTAGCTTTAGTGGAGTTCAATCTTTCAAAACTCCTTTAAAATAAGTAGAATCAAGCAAAGAGGTGTGTGCATGTGAACCGAGGGGAGGCTTTTACACCAGGGTCGCAAACCCCACCGAAAACGAACAACAAAGAACAACAACCAGCACAGAATTTCTAAACGTGCTAAACAAACTGAAAGCCTAGACACTGATTTCTGACATGCAGGGAATTCCCCTTTAAGCTTCCCTAGGCTTGTAGAGAATAAAGATCCGATCTGTGAGTAACTGGATGAACTGGGATTTGAACCCAGGACTGCCAGTGGCTCCGAGTCCTCAGTTCTAACCGGCAGCCCAATGGCATCGCACCAGGATAAAGATGGTGCAAGGCAGTTACTCTGTACGCAAACTCAGGGGAAGCTGGAACTGTGCCATCCAAGTGAAAAGCCAGTGAAAGCCTAAACCAGTGCAGCATGAAGAGAAAAACAGCACACTGATCAACTGGTTTGTACAGAGAAAGAGAGGCAAAGGGGAGGAGGGGGGGTCAGGTTCCCGGGGCACAAACGTGCTATTCAACCGAACAGGCTTTTCAAACACACACAACGCCTTTGTTTTTGGAAAGACCCTGCAGGTACTCCTGCCTTGCCATAGCAGGAGTGGCAAATTCACCTCATTGTGGAAGAGTTTACTTGAAATACCTCGGGTGCTTATTGCAAAGAGATTGCGAAATATAACCCGCTAGGAGCTTCCAAAAAACCTCCTGCTTTTCCTTCTGCACTTGCTTCACAGCTTTGACACAGCCATCGCAAACAAGCCAGCAGTGAGTCTCCTTTAATTAAAGTACTTGACAGCACTTTCTTTATCTCCGTTCTACAATCAGTTGAGAAGAATGCAGCTTTTATAGTTTGTTTTAGTTTTGTTTCATCAATGGATTTGCCCTGCAGATTTCTTCCTCCTCCTCTTGGCTCAGGGATTAGACTTGCCTGCGATGGCTCATCCACCCCCGGGCTCTGTCAGGAATCTGCTCCGAGAACAGCCTGACCTCCTGGTTCCTCTCGTATCTCTCAGGGCTGACAGCTTTACAAGGCTGGGATGATCTACACACACACACACACAACAACTGCCCTTCAAGACAGGTATCTACCAACTGCAGGCTAGTTGGACCTTTCTTCATGTCTAATCTCCAGAGGATGTCAGCGATATCACACCACAAAACACTGAAATATTACAAAGCAAGGAGATTACTCAAAGTAAAAAGAAAAAAAAATGTACAACTACAACATTTGACCACCGGATGGCGCTGCATGCCTAGCGAAAACCACATTCATTCATCAAACGCCACTACGCACAAAATTCAATCAAATAAAATTGAATATAAAAGCATGCTCACTAAACTACTACCCTGTCTCCAGCTTCAAAGCCCCTCATTCATTGGGCTGCTCTTTTTTTTCCATTTGAGACACAGCTAGCAGTTATTGCCTTGATGCTGCTGAGCTCCCATTCCCCTGAGGCGTGTGGGGACCTGCCCTGTAACAGAGTGCCCGTGTTCAGCCCTGGAACTGCAGTGTGCTCAGACTCCACATGTCCCAGCCCGCCTGAACAAAGCCGGTCTATCACAGTGGAGCCGCCTCACCTTCTACCTGCTTCCATTCAGAACACAGCCTGTATCACAGTGCAGGGGGAGCAGCTGCACCTTCTACCTGCTTCCATTCAGAACACAGCCTGTATCACAGTGCAGGGGGAGCAGCTGCACCTTCTACCTGCTTCCATTCAGAACACAGCCTGTATCACAGTGCAGGGGGAGCAGCTGCACCTTCTACCTGCTTCCATTCAGAACACAGCCTGTATCACAGTGCAGGGGGAGCAGCTGCACCTTCTACCTGCTTCCATTCAGAACACAGCCTGTATCACAGTGCAAGGGGAGCAGCTGCACCTTCTACCTGCTTCCATTCAGAACACAGCCTGTATCACAGTGCAGGGGGAGCAGCTGCACCTTCTACCTGCTTCCATTCAGAACACAGCCTGTATCACAGTGCAGGGGGAGCAGCTGCACCTTCTACCTGCTTCCATTCAGAACACAGCCTGTATCACAGTGCAGGGGGAGCAGCTGCACCTTCTACCTGCTTCCATTCAGAACAGGGGCTTCTGGGCAGAAGCTTGTGAAACAGGGGCTTGTGAAACGCCAGCTCTCCTGGTTTAGAGCACAAACGCTGGGGTTTGTTCATACATTCCCTGCATTCCTATGGCGGCATGTTACACGGCATCCATCTGTCTTTGTTTAAAGAAGCAGCATGCATGACCACCAGTGGACTGGGAGGAATCCAGGATAGGGGAGGCCACACCGTCACAGTAACAGAAACAGACTGATGAAGAGCCCTGATTAAATCAAAGCTACTAATGGCATAAGAAAAACAAGCAGCCACATGAGCTTACAGCTCCCATTCCTGGCTGCTGGAATCACAAGAGTCTTGCCATCACTGCATTATATCATTAGGAGACACAGCGATTGCTTTGGTTGCTTGCTAGGGGTGATGGAAGATTCCTTTGCTTAGTCAGCAGCCAAGAGCTGCAGTTATTTAGACCAGCCCCCCTGGGATGCCTGTTCATTACGAGGCAATGGGAATTGAAGTGGTGAAGGAAAAACAAAAGCAGCCACCAGGGTTTAGATTGCTATTGTGCAAGTTAATCTTCCAATTCCATCTTTTACTTTAAAAACAAAAACGTTTCCCACCCTGCCATAATTAAGTGCAGTTTGGCAGACCCCTCGCCTCCCTGTCTCGGCACTAATGGAGTGTAGCCACTGGGGTCTGGATGACGGGGGATTCTGTAAATAACCCACTGTAGCAAAAAGATGAGAGAATTAGGAGGCAATGTGGCACGTACTTAAACTGAGTCAGTTTCATGGGATACTGGAGAGAGAGAGAGAGAGAGAGAGAGAGAGAGCAAGCTTTCATAGCTCTTGTTCAATGCTCAAGTTTAATGAAATGAGAGGGAGAGAGGGGTGTGCATTGCTCATGCACGCTGCCCTATTACCAGAAGTATTTAACCAGGGGGTTGGCCAGTGTTTCCACAGGAGGGGTCGTAATGCTGGTCCTCAGGAAGGAGCCAGACCCCACCCCTTCACACGCAGCATCCCGTCCCCAGTTCAACATTAATACATTTCATATTTTGTAACTTACAAGTCCGGGAAAAGCTATTTTCATACCAGACTCTGTGTCAAACTCCACCTCCCCACACACGTCAGCGCTCTGATGAGATCAGTGCCTCATGAAGCAATCTTTCTCAATTCACTTCATGTTTTATAGTCTTTAAATCATTTCTTGTAAAAAAAAAAAAAAAGTTGTGTGACATTACCATGAATTTGTCTTTCTCATTTCAGAAAACCAGCGCGCACATTATACTTTGGAACCCCACTCGGCCCAGCCCCGCCCAGCCCCGCCCTGCCCCGCCCGCCCTGCCCCGCTTTTAAAACACTGTGAAACCACTTCTTACTGACAGTGAGAACGGGACCGCACCCTCATTCCACGTTGTGCTGGCTGCCTCGAATTCAAGTTTACAACACACGCTGGAAAAGAAACAAAGTCCACCACTGTTCTGGTGCAGAAGCTCACTGAATCCACTCCTCCCATCCCATCCCATCCCATGTAATGGTTCACATGCAACACACAGCACACATTTCAGTTCATTTCCAAAAGCGAACGAATGACCCAATACTGTTTTGATGAAGCCTGTTGGGTTGACTTGATTACAAGCACAGTATAATAACATGATCCTGCTGGGTGAACAAAACCGAACAGAGCACGTGGTGTACTCCTGTACTCGCTTATGCCTTGGCTAATTGAACCAGTGCACTTAACATTTGGACAAATGGGCCGCGCGTAATTAAACTAGGGTACATGCAACAGTAGTGTCACGTGTGCTGTCAAATCAAATCGTTATTAAAAAAAAAAAAAAACATTATGAAAAGTATCGTGCAAAACTCTTCGGTGGTGTATTATTCGCTCTGGATTTCTATGAAGTATACCTCCGTGTTTTGTGTTTCAAACAATAACAAACACTCCGCATCCAAAAGCAAGCTAGTAATCCAAAAATACCACCCAAATATCCACTTTCATGTAAGCAGCCTTTCTGACAGCCTGTCAAAACAGCCTTTGTTCTTGGAGTAATCTAATAAATTAAACAAATTAAACAGAGCTGACAACGACATGGTTACTGTAACTAATAAAACACCGAGCCAGCACAACAAAACTCCGTGTATTTATTAGACAGGGCGTGGGTAGATTCTGTTGAAGGACTTATGAAAATGCTCAAACTTTTACTTACGGTCTCTCTAAACTAACGCTTGATCCATGTTATCGGAGATTAGTATCTGTTACTGGATCTGCGTCGGTTCTTTTTTTTTTAACGCAAGTGTGTAACTCCTGTAGCGCTGTCCAGGCTTACCTGATATGTACTGCCTCTTACTTTCATCCAGGTGAGTTGAAACAACATCCCCCATGATGACCAACACCAGTTCAATCAAACCAACCGCTCAAATCCTCGCCCCCTCGCCGGAGCCGAAACCAGTCCCGCAGAACAGCGCTGTTCAAATGCGAAGTCAGTGAAGTTCTGTTCTGCCGAGTCTCACAGACCAGCGCCTTATTTTCCCAAGCAAAGGGAAGTCGACCTAAGCCTGTCACTTTTTTTTTTTTGCTGTGGATTACTAGACTGCGGTCTGCAGCTATGCGCCCAGATCTCCGGCAGCCGCTGAAGACACACCCTCAATTTGAGTCACGACTGGTTTTTCGTGTTAGTCTCTGCGCCAGATTTTTTTTTAAATTTATTTATTTTTAAGTTGTGGTATTTAAAAAAAGTACAATTAAGCGTAAGATTTAACAAACACAAAAGAACGTGCTGAGTAATTTCCCGTCTTAACAAACGACTAAAGACAAACAAGTGTGTGTGTGTGTGTGTGTGTGTGTGTGTGTGTGTTTTCTTGCTGAGAAGCATTCTACATCGTTTAACAATCCTGAGTGATTATATTGAGAAACAGCCTGTGTTTGATTGATTATACAGTGTTTCTAGGAACCCCAGTATCCCTATCCACAGTGCAACACAATATTCACTGCTGATTGCTGTGTCATTAGAAGGACGGTAACGGTATGTGTGTATACTTTTCATTCGGTATAATGATGGCTTGCATTTAAAAGCTGTGTCCCGTACTGTGCGGTAATAAACATTGACCTCTATTTAATCAATGCTGAGCAAGCAGCATTCTGGAGTGCGAATCTTGGGTTATATATACTGGCCAATGTGTTTATGGGTCTAATGCCACAATAAGGACTCTGATAAGAGAATGAGGGCTCGAGCCTATTTCTGTCCCGGGTGTTTGCTGTAAACACCACCTACACAGATCACGGTCACTAGAAACAGCGCGGCTCACAGATTGCATGCTGGCTTTGCTCACGCCAGTGGTTCTGCTTATCAGGTTAGTGTGAGGAGCTGGAACGGAGAAAAGGGGCAACACTGCCCCCATGCGGCGAATGCTGTCATTACATCAAACGTGTGCATTATTGTACTGCAATGTATAATAATGAACCATTGAGGATTGATTGATTGACTTGTTGATTTCTTTAGGACACCCCAACTGAATAAATGTAGATTATCTTCAAATACTTTAGTTTAGTTTTGATCAGCTTTTTTCTCAGCATCGAGTGTACAGATCTTTGTGTATAATAATCAATTAAAACGATGCCACATTAATGGGGATACCGCACACATGAATCTGGGGGGCTGTTTGGTTTGTTTTTCATGTTCCTAATACTTGTAAACTTTCGATACAGCGCGACTGCATTCCTTCAGCAGTAGCGCTTCACGCCACAAGAGGGCGCTGACTGTACAGCAGAAGTACTGAAAACCTCAACGTCACCACATGGTAGCGCAAGAGCACAGCCAACGGGTTTAAACCAACCAATGAGACTAATGGATGTCCTGGGCTGTCATGGCACTGCACTTCTCCTCGTATTGATAAGGGTTCGGCATGCAGTACTCTTCTGTGACTGTCTCTAGAGTGGAGCAGGTTCAGGAATCGATACAAAGGGTCGTGGTCACGCTCCTTGTGCAGTGCGCAGCAGCGTTACCACACTAAAGGAAATACTCTACCTGTTTCTTAAATTCAGTAGGTAGATGGGAGGTTTATTACCGGAGTGCTTGGTGAACCTTTGCTTGTATGAATGTACTCTGATTTCTGTGTTTATAAACTGTACAGAGGCGCATATATTCTCTGATTGGAATAAAATATATGATTAAAAAAACAAAAAAAAAACAGTGTAAAGACTCGTGGAACCCATACCACGGCCAATGCCTATTATATGTATGGAAAAAGGGTTAGGATTTGTACTCTGCAAAATGCAAGCTTTCAATAAAAGGGACACGGTAGCAATACATTAGGACCTGTTAAACGGGCAAAGACACACACAAGTACAAGTGTGAGCGGGTGTTGCGCACGATCTTATCCCAATTAGTAGAAAACGTGCATTAGCAGTTACACAGTACCGCTACTGCAAGCGAGTGCATAATACCGGCGCTGTGTGTGAGTCTGCTGCTCCGCACCCCTCCCCTCTCTCTGTACGCAGTCTGTCCGACAGGGGCTGCGTGTACCCAAGCGCACACAGGGATGATGCGGGGAGAGAGAGCTGGAGCCAGAGAGGCTATTGGTCTGCGGCACACTGACGTCGAGCCCCCCCCCGTCCGATTCCCGCAGTCAGCTGAGAGAGACACGGAGCGCACATCCTTTGGAAACAGCATTTGAGACAGCGAGAGAGAGAGAGAGAGAGGGAAGAAAACCTATAGGCGAATAATCAAGAGGCATCATGGCACCCATCGGACTGAAGGCTGTGGTCGGCGAGAGTAAGAATATCATATGATTGTTATTGCTGCTGCTCTTAGTATTATCCTCTGGATTGTCGTTTGCAATAGCAGCGGTTGCGGTTATAATCAGTGCTTGCGTTGGTTGCACGCATGCTGTGCTAGCTGTGGGGGTTTTATGCAGTGGTCGATGGTGCGTCTGTCGTGTGCTGGCTGTAGCAGTGTGTAATAAATCCAGTAGAGACAGTAAGATGGGGGTGCAGAATACTGCATCTTTCGCTTGGGATCGTCCAGTGCGGATGCGCACCAAACATCATGTCACAGGAATCAGAGGGTTATGATGGAGGTATATAATGGAGCGACAAAGAAGAAGAAAAACGCCCTTTTTTTTTTTTTTTTTGGAAATAGAATAATCCGGAAAATGTACCCCAAAAAAAAGAATAGATATTTTTAATGCATGTATAAATGGTGTTTGTCTACTTTAGTGCCACCGCGTCGCCTGTCTGCGCTGCTCATTATCCCCAGAGATTTTCAAACCCGTTATGAAGAACACTATAGCTACCTCCCCCGCTGGGTTCAGTTTGTGAAAAAGGCTTTTCATCCAGACGTCACCGATAATCTCACAGGTTTAAAGGCAGGGGGGTCTGTTATTGTTGATGAGGTTATGGCGGATAAATGCGTGTATCTGAAATGATGAAGCAGCGAAATAAAATGAGTTTCAAGGCGATGCCCGTTCACTCCAGCTGTGCGCAAATACCCGAATGCAGAGGAAAGAGAACATGGGGCGTGTTTTGACTTTCTGTTTTTTAACTCTTCGCTTTCAAATGCGAATAAGGTGATGTAGGTGCGCGTGTTTTGCAATCACATTGGTGGTATTCATTTGTGAGAGGGGTAGGGGATCAGCAATGCCATGTATTTATTGTACTTTAATATACTATTATATATGAGGCACAGTTTAGCAGATTCTCTACACAGTGCATTTCTGTACGGTGTACAAACGGGTATGATCAGGTGTCCCCTTGGACGTACTATTTCTTAATCCATTTTATTACACATACTTGGGCTGGAGGCGTGAAGCTGTTTATTTATTTATTTGGCATGATTAATATGTTTTCTATTAGGAATGCAATAAATAAATTTATATATATATATATATATATATATATATATATATATATATATATATATATATATATATATATATATATATATATATATTCCAGTTATCTTTTACAAAACATGTGAATTATCCATATTCATTAGGGTTCTAGAATATTATGCAGTTGATTTCATGGTTACATTTAAATTAAATCGAGGATGTTAAAGAACGTGTTTTTTTTTGTAATAATAAAAAAAAGCGTATCGATCAAATGTGGATATTTTTTTATTTAAAAGAACCGCACAGATCGTGACGGAAACGGCGCGTTTTAATGTTCTCAATTTAATATAGATTTGCGAAAACGAGTCCTATCTGGAGAGATGCACACACTATAGTGGGGGGGTGTGCAAATAGACTGCCGCACTGAAGCGACCTGCTAATGAAGGAATACGATGGGGTTTTTATTACAGTACAGTCCGTGTATAATGCATGTTATTCTCAACCAGGTCTTTGCGCTATAGGCTTGCCGGAGGAGGGGTGATGTGTATTTTGCCATTGCTGTGGAGCAGCTGATCGGTCGGTCGCGGGTGGTGTGACTGCTCCTGTGGGTTGAGCTCCGGTAATTCACAGCCTTGCTTCAGCCCTAAATCACTGACCGAACCCCCTCCCCCTCGCTGACAGCTCCTCGGGTCGAACCACTTTACCCAGCGCTGCAATGGCTCAATCCTATTGCATAACACACGCGTGCTGTGTCTTGTGCTGTCGTTTCAGGCGTCGCTTTCGCTCATTGCATTTTCTATCTCTCTCTCTCTCTCTCTCTCTCTCTCTCTCTCTCTCTCTCTCTCTCTCTCTCTATATATATATATGTGTGTGTACATGATTTGTATTCTTTCAATTGTTTTTGCTACATTTGAGTCTGTAGTATTATCCAGTTGTATTGTACGATACTAACAAAACACAAATGTGTCTGTCTGATAATCAGACAAGACAGAGGCACATTATTATTATTATTATTATTATTATTATTATTATTATTATTATTATTATTATTATTACCGCATGTGTTGTTTTAATTGATAAATAGCAATTCTCTTATTCAAACCCTTTACACTTTGCTCTGGACACAGTAACAGAACCCCCTGATTGGTAATGTTGAGCAGATTGAGCCCACAGTACTTTAAACTGTACTCCCCACACACACCCACATGGGAATCAGCAACACCAGCGATGGCATTGCGCTAATCCAACAGCGTGCGGAGCTGAGTACCTAATCCAGTTCTGTACAATACATGTGTGTGTACAATACTGCCATTCTAATCGAGACACTGCATCCTATTGGTTTCTAAATAAACACCAGAAGGTAGCGACCGCGGGGTGTGTTCTACTCGTCACGATGGGGTTAATATCGTGTGTTTGCTCAGTGCTGTGTTTGCTGTGTTAGCAGAGGGTTGTGTCCAGAAGCCTAGTTCTAGCCATATGCCAAGTGCTAATATCTCTCCCTTTCAGAGGTCCTGGATTTCAATACAAACCTGTAGGTTTGTTCTGCTTCCACTCAGAGTCTTGACTTCAAATCGCCAGGCTGCCGTGCTGTCAATGGGATCCTCTGTGACGTCCCTGTGAACAGTAAGAATCATGATTTAAGGATGTGGAATCCTAAAGAAAGTGAATCATGGCAGAGATATAGAATTCTATTGGCAATCCGTTGTTCTTTTTTTTTCTGGGATGGCTGTTGCACTGTAAGAGGTGAACATTACCAGTGAAGTCTCCCCCTCTCTGTTGGCGACTCTGCTGTCAGATTGATCCCCCGAGGCACACAGCACCTTCTTTATTTCTTCCTGTTCACCCATCATCAAGCCTTCATGTCTTCACAAACTTTGTTGGCTCAGACCTGAGGGCCGAGTAGCTGTCGGAGCTGCTTAAGATTAAAAGTTGCTGGGAAAAAGTTTGGCTTTCACTTTCCCTGCGTTAGAGGAATTTCTGTTCCTCAAGAAACATTGGTACTTGGAAACGGATCAGAATGGAAAGCAAGCAGGTTGTCTGCTTAGTGTGTACAGTGCTGTAAGAGACAGGCTTAACTGTACCCTGCAAACTATTCGTTACTCAAATATACACATTCACTGGCATTTTCGAGAGTATGTAGGCTTTAATTACATTTTCTTACTGGCTCCTTATCCTTGTCGTTCTTAATAATTCTTACTGAAATGACTCAAGATGTTGCATTTTGAATGTTGTCTGTATTGACATGTTTCAACTATGAGTTCAGAACCATTCATAATGATTACAAACAACATAAAACCAGAGACACTCATAATGATTACAAACAACACACAACTAGAGACACTCATAATGATTACAAACAACACACAACTAGAGACACTCATAATGATTACAAACAACACACAACTAGAGACACTCATAATGATTACAAACAACACACAACTAGAGACACTCATAATGATTACAAACAACACACAACTAGAGACACTCATAATGATTACAAACAACACACAACTAGAGACACTCATAATGATTACAAACAACACACAACTAGAGACACTCATAATGATTACAAACAACACACAACTAGAGACACTCATAATGATTACAAACAACACACAACTAGAGACACTCATAATGATTACAAACAACACACAACTAGAGACACTCATAATGATTACAAACAACACACAACTAGAGACACTCATAATGATTACAAACAACACACAACTAGAGACACTCATAATGATTACAAACAACACACAACTAGAGACACTCATAATGATTACAAACAACACACAACTAGAGACACTCATAATGATTACAAACAACACACAACTAGAGACACTCATAATGATTACAAACAACACACAACTAGAGACACTCATAATGATTACAAACAACACACAACTAGAGACACTCATAATGATTACAAACAACACACAACTAGAGACACTCATAATGATTACAAACAACACACAACTAGAGACACTCATAATGATTACAAACAACACACAACTAGAGACACTCATAATGATTACAAACAACACACAACTAGAGACACTCATAATGATTACAAACAACACACAACTAGAGACACTCATAATGATTACAAACAACACACAACTAGAGACACTCATAATGATTACAAACAACACACAACTAGAGACACTCATAATGATTACAAACAACACACAACTAGAGACACTCATAATGATTACAAACAACACACAACTAGAGACACTCATAATGATTACAAACAACACACAACTAGAGACACTCATAATGATTACAAACAACACACAACTAGAGACACTCATAATGATTACAAACAACACACAACTAGAGACACTCATAATGATTACAAACAACACACAACTAGAGACACTCATAATGATTACAAACAACACACAACTAGAGACACTCATAATGATTACAAACAACACACAACTAGAGATACTCATAATGATTACAAACAACACACAACTAGAGACACTCATAATGATTACAAACAACATAAAACCAGAGACACTCATAATGATTACAAACAACACACAACTAGAGACACTCATAATGATTACAAACAACACACAACTAGTCATTATTGTTTTTTAAAACAAACCAAAAGTGCCCAAATATTTTGTTTGTTGTTGACTTTCACCCTGTGTGGAGTTTTGTTTGACTGGATTTAGAAATAGTAAATAAAATTATAGTGAGTCAATGCAAAGTCCTCATAAACACTATAAACAAACGTGTGTGTGTGCGTGTCTGTGCGTGCGTGTGTGAGGGTGTGTGTGCGTGCGTCTGTGTGTGAGTGTTTGTGTGCGTGCGTGTGTGCGTGCGTGTGAGGGTGTGTGTGTGCGTGTGTGTATGCGTGTTTGTGTGTGTGTGCGTGCGTGTGCGTCTGTGTATGCGTTCGTGTGTGTGCGTCTGTGTGTGAGTGTTTGTGTGCGTGCGTGTGTGAGGGTGCGTGTGTGCGTGTTTGTGTGCGTGCGTGTGTGAGGGTGTGTGTGTGCGTGTTTGTGTGCGTGTGTATGCATGTTTGTGTGTGTGTGCGTGCGTGTGCGTCTGTGTGTGAGTGTTTGTGTGCGTGCGTGTGTGCGTGTTTGTGTGCGTGCGTGTGTGAGGGTGTGTGTGTGTGCGCGCGTGTGTGTGTGCGTGTGCGTGTGTGCTCGTCTGTGTGTGGTTTATAAAGACTGCTGTTCTGTGTTGACTGACAGTGTGTGTAAACGATGGTAATGATCCTGTTGAGTAATTGGATATGTTTTTTGAGTAGTGCTTGAATGGGACTAAATTAACTCTTTACCCTCTGTGTGCGGTAGGGCGTCATTCTAATCGAAAATTGCCAAATACCAGACCGAGGTGAACACATATCTTTTTGCAGAACACCTGTGCGATAGCTTTTACTCCTTGTTTGATTTGTTGGATTGAATTACAAGGAGAGCACTTCATTTCAGTGGGGCTTCAGTACCATCATTTGGCTTTCATTGAGAATTTGCTCTTGCCAGCAGTGCATTGTGCAATATTGTATTCAGCTGTTGTTATTTTTGTGAGATGTGGCTGCCAATGCATTAATCGTTTCTAGACAATATACTGAATCAGAACAGAAGAGCTATCAGTACAGTTCGTGCTGTTGTGAAATTCATCTGCATTTAGAGAGATGCATGCTATATAGAGTGGGCTGGGTTATATTCCTTTAGCAAGTGCATTTGTTTCACACTGCAATCCCTGGAGATAGATCTTGCCACATTACCCGACACGGAGAGTCCCTTTGGCAGCTTGGCTGTTGAATCCCCGTTTTTAGTTATCGCTTGATTCTGGGCCGGCTCTCTGTTTGGCTCTGCAATCACAGGGCGATGTGAAACCTGGATTCACAGTAACCTTGGCGCAGCGGAAACGTACGCGGCTGAAAGTGACGCATCTCGAAATCGGAGAGCCACTGCAGAGCCAGCCTCCGCGGAGAGGACAGGGGCAGACGAACGCAGCCTCAGCACTGCCAGGACTTTCCCTACAGCCTTACCCACCTTCACAACTTTGGTTTGAGTAATAGAACACAACTTTATACTTCCATTAAAAAAAAAAAAATCATTGGAGTAAAATTGGTTTGGCTACACTGGTGACAAGGAAATGGTGTTCTCTATTTATTCACAGAGGGAGCGCCCTTTCTCTTAGGCAAGATAAAAAAGTTAGCATTTGTAAAAGGCCAGGTCAGGGTTGCCAGGGCTGCAGATTTCAGAGCGGGGGTCACTGAATGCTGTGACAAATTAATCTGTAATCAAACGGATGTCTATCTGTGTCTTGTCAGTAAACAGGCCCCTGGAGCTCGCTCTCGTTAGGGGATGCTTACACCCAGAGAAGAGGAGCTGCAATCCCAGAAACAGAGAGATGGGAGGGCAGGTTCCAGGGCTCATCGGGATCTCATTCACTTTGCAGACTGAATGAAATAATACCCATATTAAGAATCCTACACTGTAACACAGTGGTGCCACAGACTCTACAGACAATGTTGCAGCTGTAGCATTGTTCTCATTGTCATTTACAGCAGGCCTTTCTGTAGGCAGTCTGCTTGCTATTCAGACCAGACCCAGACGATAAACAACAGCTGCAGTATTCTTTGTGAAGACGGTATTTTAACTTCACCGCACAGGAATCACAGTTAGAATGATGTTTTACAGCTGCGATTCAGACTTGCAGATACAAAGTCCTAAAAAAAAAAAATATATATATATATCTGCTCTACATCACACATGCTTTACCTCTATGTGCGCATGAAAGCAGTGCATATCTTAAAACAGTGGAACCCTGGCACTCACCCTGCTTTGGGGGGGGGGTTTCGTTTTCTTTCGTCCCAATTGAAATAACAGAGCGTGGTATCGTGTCAATACCACCGCTTCCTGTGTGCGACGCACAAATCTCCCAGATGAGCCCGTAAGAGGATTTGTTGGGATTAGAACCAAATTGCTCCGGCGCGCTCATTCGACCAATCGGAAGACGGTTTGTAAAAATAGACGTAATCCCTTTTGCATTTTCTGTTTCATTTGTGCCGTGGCTCGCTTGGCAGTGATTGATAGCCCTGCAGACAGACTGGCAGAGCGGGTGACACAGCCTTGAATTGAACGTTAAAATGCAGTCTGCCCGGAGGAAAGCAGAGTCACTTTAGGTGTAAGGTTTTGTGTGTTCAGTTCGATTTCGATTGTATTTTTTTTTTTGCTGCAATCACAGTGTAGTGAAGTCACATCTTCAATTGCACCAGTTTGCTGCATGTCCCTAGTCTCCACACCTATGAGGTGTCTGCATTTCCACACTGCCCGGTGTTCAGAGAGTCCTTAATATAACCTTGTAGTGGAACTGACTGACCCGCCATGGAAATACAGCAAGTTCTACAAAAAACTGGAACTGGCTGAAACAAATACGGTGCACCAGAAACCAGGAGTGTGCATGCAGTTTAACAAACCAAAAATAGCCCCCCTGCTTTCTTATCAGAGCAGTGCGATGTGAAGTGTTTGGTGCAGTATTTCTCTGTCGAGGATAAGGCCTGGGGAGCTGGAAGGTCTTTCAGAAAATCCCTGGAATTGTTCAGAAGCATGTTGCTCTTTTGAATTGTACCGAGGTGAGCTGATTGATGACTTTGGATTAGTAAAATTAAAAAGTTCAAGCGCTAGGGTCTAGAATGAGTCACTGCTTGACTGTCACATTAGACCATTAGAACAAAGCCGGGGGTGTTGAACCCGAGTCCCTGAAACCAGGTGCCCTGCCTGGTCCTTACGCGGCTCGTTTTCTTTTTCAGAGATCATGAACGATGTCATCAAGAAGGTCAAGAAGAAGGGAGAATGGAAGGTGAGGAGGAGGTCCCTTCCGCTGATCTGCATTCACCTGCCTTTGTGTCCCTCTGAACTTCACTGAGATGCAAACTTACAACTGGGGTGAAACTGCGCCAGGCGGACAACCGCCTTCAAATCTGTGCACTGGCCAAAATGTTTGTCGCCTTGACTTTCTTAAGTGGGTGGTATGGGTGCACCATGATAATAAAACTGGTTCCAGCTCAGGGTTTATCCCTAATGCATGCTATCGTTACCTGGTTCCCATACAGAAAGCATGGCCCAGGCCCCTGGGGTCTCAAGAGGGTATCCTAATGCAGCAGGTCCGTTCCCCGTGTGTCTCTGTGGGAATGTTACTGTTTTTGACATGGTTCTGTTGGCAGGTTCTGGTGGTGGACCAGCTCAGTATGAGGATGCTGTCATCCTGCTGCAAGATGACGGACATCATGACAGAAGGGATAACCAGTGAGTACATGTCATGACAGAATGGAACCCGTGAGTACATGTCATGATAGAGCAAAACCATTCTATGTATATATATATATATATATAGATCTACAGATGCCCGATTGACGGAGCACCCTGTTGTACTGAATGACAATAAGATAGATAAAGAAGGTGTGTAAAATAATAATACTGGTGTCTGTCTTCCCTGCTCAGTCGTCGAAGACATCAATAAACGAAGGGAGCCGCTGCCGAGTCTGGAAGCCGTGTATCTCATCACCCCCTCTGAAAAGGTAGCTTCAGCGCACTCAGGAAGCTCAGGGCATCAATTATTCAACCCCCCCCCCCCTGCAGCTAGTCAGTGCAAGCCGTTCCTTATTGATTTGTCTTTATGAAGCATGCAAACTGCAGATCTGCTCCCTCCATCTCTCCCCCCACGCCCTGCACACATCAACAAGGGCATGTTGAAGCACTGCCCTCCCGGACCCCAGGATCAGTCCTCCGTACACACCCTACTGCTTTCTTCATGAGCTGCAAACGCCTCGTTGCATCCAAGCATAAGGCAAGCGCGCGATTTCACAGTCCAGGTATTTACTGTATCGCAAGGCTGGTTCAAACGATCAAGTGTCAATCTCTCAAAATGATAAAGTGACGCCGTGGATCTGAGCTGTGGAGGTGTTTTGTTCCAGTCTGAGGGGGGATTTTAAAATATTTAGTATCGCCCACACTGCCTAAGGAATAAACACTGTAGGGACTCCTGGAACAAACTGTTAGGATAGACGGTGTTATGGCAGCTCAGCGGATCTGCTGTAAACCCTTGGACAGCTTCATCCCTGCGCCTGGTAGACTACAGGCTACTGCATTGGGAGCTGCCCTCTAAGCTGCAGTGATCGTCCGATCAGCATGGGTTAGGAGACTTTAGGACAGCCAAGTATCCTGGGGACTGAATACACATCAGGGCTGTAAACCCCTTGATATGTAGAGTGCAGCCTCAGTTTCCCGCAATCTCTTTGATGCCTCCCTTTTTAAATTAGAAACGCTGTGTTACGTGCTGTAGTATACAGTACATGTTTGCAATTGGCAGCTGTTTATGTGTTTTTAGTCTATAGCCCTATTGTGAAACCGACTCCATTCTGGCTCCACAGTAGAGTCAGCATTATGTAGTTAACTGCGGAGAGGCCAAAATGGCAGTGACTGGGTGACTGGATTTCTCAATGAGAATTGGACTCCACTCCCCATGTACCGTCCGTATGCTGGTTTTAAAAAGTGTGCTGCAGTCAAGCACAGCACAGACATCAGGGCCAGAGGCCATGTTGTTGCTGTACGAGTCCCTGGGATTCCCTTAAGAAACGACAGACATCAATCATCTCCGAATGTCGGCTGAAACAAAAACCTGGACTATAGGAGGTGTGCCAGGAGATCTACCCAGTGCTGTAAGCTGCACCGAATCATCTGATCAGTGGCCGTGCTGCTGCGAGAGGGCTACACTCTACTCACACTGCTCTCTGTCTCTCTCTGTCTCTCTCCCTCCCTGCAGTCTGTGCACACGCTGATTGCAGACTTCAAGGACCCACCCTCTACGAAGTACAAAGGGGCCCACGTGTTCTTCACTGACTGTGAGCATCAAGGGACGCAGGTTCTATAGTGAGCTATTAAAGAGCAAGCATTTAAACAGTGCTGGAGGCAGATCGTGAAGGGCTGTGTTCTGATTGCTAACTGAGTCTGCTGCTCTCCGGAGGATGGGAGGGGTACTGCACTCAGTTACAACCACTTCTCAAAGCTACAGGACAGAGGCATCAGCATTATGAAACATTACTGGTGAAAGTGATTACAGTTTGTTCTAACAGTTTCATATGGCAGTGTAGCGGGTCTTCATAAGCTAGCAAATTGCCCGCATGGAAAAAAAAAAATCCTATAAATGGCACAGTACAGAGAGTGTGATGTGATGGCAGGTACTGTAGTGTACTAGTAGTGCCACAGTGTCTTTCACAGGCAAGTGTGCATTGTTTACAGCAGCAGCTCTCTTCTGAGCGTCAGTGAAATGCTGGAAACTTTTATGCTTCCTCCCCCTCCAGCCTGCCCAGACCCCCTGTTCAACGAGCTGGTGAAGTCTCGCGCTTCCAAGACCATCAAGACCCTCACTGAGATCAATATAGCCTTCCTTCCATACGAGTCACAGGTGGGTCCTGGGTGTCTCGTCCATTCTGTTGCTTTTCTGTAGGAGAGTTTGAACTACGCCACACGAAACGCTTAGGTTACAAGAAGCACCAAGTGCTGTGGCTAGAGCCTTGCAGGACACTGAGACACTGAGGTTCTGGCAGGGCTGTAGTTAGTGCTGTCTCCTCTGAGGAGTCCCTTCAGCTCCGGCACGGACTGCTTCATCTGTAATTAACACCCAGGGTCTTCCGTTTCTGCTTCACCTGCCTTCCAATCTGCTCCAGTCGGAGTGGAGGAGGAGCTGGTTTGGGAATCAGAGACCCATCTGTCCAGCAGAAGGCAGCCGGACCTGGGTTGAGAGTGTGAGTGGTTACTATCTCTTTGATACAATGAGATAGTCTTCCGCAGGAATAAGTTCTGTGTTAAAACTGTAAACAACATCACACCACTGATGCCAGAATTAGCCACAAGACGGCCTCTTCTTACATTGATTTTAACATGCAGCCTGACTCAAAGCCAGGGAAAGGGGTTTGTTTGTGCTGCTCTCCTCAGAGGGGACAGAGCTGCTGTGGAGTCCAGTCCTCGCTGCCTTCACGCTGGACTGTACTGTTGTCTCTGGCAGCTGAGGGTTAAGTCCGTGAAAGAGGATTATGTTGGCTGTCCTGATTGCATCAGCCTGACAACACAACGTGCTCACGGCTTTCTGGAACTTTCCATCCGAGAGGAAAAAAAACAGGAGATTCAGACAAGCAGCCCGGGAGGGAGGGGGGGCGCGGGGGGTCATGAGAAATATAATCAGTGAGTATCATTCAGAAATCATTCAGAGCTCCTTGAGAAACCACAATGCATATAAAAGACAGACAGCTTTCTTACTGAATGATTGCAATGCCAGAGTTTGATTTTGAAGCCTGCGTGTCTGTGTGTGTGTGTGTGTGTGTGTGTGTGTGTCTGCAGGTGTACTCTCTGGATAACCCGGACGCGTTCCAGGACTTCTACAGCCCCCACAAGACCCAGCTGAGGAACCCGTTGATGGAGCGACTCGCTGAGCAGATTGCCACCCTCTGTGCCACCCTGAAGGAGTACCCGGCCGTGCGGTACCGGGGGTGAGGCAGCCAGAGACACCCGCCCTCCCTAACAGCTTAATAATGCATTGCTATGTAAAATGTATTTCTAGAACCAAAATGACACTTGAAGTACTGTGTAATGCATGGCCCAAAGGTACATGTTTATACCACACTTCAAGAGCAAAACTGCAGTATTTATAATGCAGTATAATGAATAAAGAATACTGCAAGAGACAGGCGCTTCAAGTTTATCACAGGGAGCACTGTGGTGGTGTTGAGTGCTCAGAGATCCTGGATTAATATGCTCTGTGCGTCTGTCTGTCCACAGGGATTACAAAGACAATGCCACCCTGGCTCAGCTGGTCCAGGATAAGCTGGATGCGTACAAGGCTGACGACCCCACCATGGGGGAGGTGAGTGAGTGCATTCCCGCGCTGCCTCGTGCATCGCCGGCAGCTCTGAAGAGAGGCTTTAACAAGGGAAACGTGCGTGCGGAACCTGAAGGCGGTTTGTGTCTCTCGTTGCTCAGGGTCCAGACAAGGCTCGCTCCCAGCTCGTGATCCTGGACCGAGCCTTCGACCCAGCCTCCCCGGTGCTGCACGAGCTCACCTTCCAGGCCATGAGTTACGACCTGCTGCCCATCGAGAACGACGTCTACAAGTAAGGAGACCCCTGCCGCGGGGTGCAGGGTGACAGAATAGCCTTGGGTGCAGCCGGGCTACTGAATTCAGGGAGTAAATGTGGATTTAAATGTGGTTTTATTAAGGAAATTGCTGTGTTTGTGAGATTGCTTCACTTGGTGTGGCTATCTCAAACGTGACCCCTTAACCATCCCCATGCGAGGATAATCCTCTGTGCCGGGTACCTCCCTGAACCCCCCTCCCTCCCTCCCTCCCTCCCAGGTACGAGACGAGCGGCATGGGGGACTCGCGGGAGAAGGAGGTCCTGCTGGACGAGGACGATGACCTGTGGATGACGCTACGACACAAACACATTGCCGAGGTCTCCCAGTGAGTACCAGAGCCGGCACCACGGAGGAGGGAGGGGGTCAGAACTACACGAGCACACGCACAGCCAGGCTGACACATTGCTGTCTGTGATTCCAGTGAGCGTGCAGCATCCATGCAAGGACTGACCAGACCCATTATCACAGACACATTCACAAGGTGGTCCCACTGTTGTCTGCACAGGCATTTGCTACCAGATACTAAACGCCTGCAGAAACACACACACACACACTCTGCTGAGATGTCCCTGTGAGCAGTGACTGCTTCAGGGGGGGGCTTTTTGTTGTTAGAAAGCGAGACGGTTCTTAATTCTGCTTTTCTCTCTCAGGGAAGTGACCCGCTCACTGAAAGATTTCTCAGCCAGTAAGAGGATGAACACTGCTGGAGAAAAGGTAGAGAGTTACTTTATGGTTATATAGTAAATGTTGCCATCTGTATAAACCGCTGGGTTCAATTGCAGCGTGCCTAATCTAGTCCACTTGATGTGCCCAACAGAGGGATTAAATGAGTTTGACCCACTTGCTTGGACTACCGTTAGTAATCACTGCTAATCCCAGGTGCAGCGTAACTAAAAGTCTTGTACTCCACAGACCACCATGAGGGACCTGTCTCAGATGCTGAAGAAGATGCCGCAGTATCAGAAGGAGCTCAGCAAGGTAAGCCGCGCTGGTAAAGATCAAGGACGTTTGTCTGGGGCTGGATCAGGATCTTAGTTTTCGAATGGAAAGGCCATCGCTACCAGCCATCCTCTGCTACAGATGTACTTTCCATTTTGGTTCTAGCCTTTATGTAAACCTTTGACGAGTCTCCACCTGATTTGAACTGCCCTGTTTCTCATTTTAAACAAAACGTCCTTTTCTCTTGCACTGCAGCCCCCTCCCTTCCCCTTTCTAGATTTTAACACGCCGTGATGCGTTTTTATTTGTGGATTGAATCAGGTTATGAATTGACACAGCACTGCTAGGCTGTTTTACAAAGGCTTATGGAAGGGACTGGCAAAGTCGATCATGTTTGAGGGATATAATGAAAAAACAGGAAGCTGAGGATTTGGTCAAGACTGTATCCCACACAGTGTTTGGAACTTGAATAAAATGTTTTTTTATCGAATGCATTTATAATACAAAACGCTTCATCCACACTGGTTTACTTTAAAAGAATGCTTTTTTTGACTGCTTCTTGCAAAATAATCCATTTGGATTCTTAAATCAATCCAGCAATAAAAAGAACCTCAAAACCCAGGATTGCTGTTGGGTATGAGATGTTTGTAACCGGCATGCGTTTCTCTTCAGTACTCGACTCACCTGCACCTGGCTGAGGACTGCATGAAGCACTACCAAGGGACAGTGGACAAGCTGTGCCGCGTGGAACAGGTAAGGGCTCCTCACCTAACGCGTTGCTGTTGTATAAAGCCGTGGCTCTTCCACTCGCTGGTGTGAAGGCAGTGTAACAGCCGCCTCTCTGTCTGGCAGGACCTGGCAATGGGCACTGACGCAGAGGGAGAGAAGATCAAGGACCCCATGAGGGCCATCGTGCCCATCCTCCTGGACGCCAACGTCTCCACTTACGACAAGATCCGTATCATCCTGCTCTACATCTTCCTCAAGAATGGTACGCCTGCGATCCAGGAGCGTCAAACACACACATTGCAATAGAGATTCATGCAGGATCATCCAAACGCACACATTTCAATAGGAATTCATGCAGGATCATCCAAACACACACATTGCAATAGGAATTCATGCAGGATCATCCAAACACACACATTGCAATAGGAATTCATGCAGGATCATCCAAACACACACATTTCAATAGGAATTCATGCAGGATCATCCAAACACACACATTGCAATATAGATTCATGCAGGATCATCCAAACACACACATTGCAATATAGATTCATGCAGGATCATCCAAACACACACATTGCAATATAGATTCATGCAGGATCATCCAAACACATACATTGCAATAGGAATTCATGCAGGATCATCCAAACACACACATTTCAATAGGAATTCATGCAGGATCATCCAAACACACACATTTCAATAGGAATTCATGCAGGATCATCCAAACACACACATTTCAATAGGAATTCATGCAGGATCATCCAAACACACACATTGCAATAGGAATTCATGCAGGATCATCCAAACACACACATTGCAATAGGAATTCATGCAGGGTCATCCAAACACACACATTTCAATAGGAATTCATGCAGGATCATCCAAACACACACATTTCAATAGGAATTCATGCAGGATCATCCAAACACACACATTTCAATAGGAATTCATGCAGGATCATCTAAACACACACATTGCAATAGGAATTCATGCAGGATCATCCAAACACACACATCTCAATAGGAATTCATGCAGGATCATCCAAACACACACATCTCAATAGGAATTCATGCAGGATCATCCAAACACACACATCTCAATAGGAATTCATGCAGGATCATCCAAACACACACATCTCAATAGGAATTCAGGCAGGATCATCCAAACACACACATTTCAATAGGAATTCAGGCAGGATCATCCAAACACACACATTGCAATAGAGATTCATGCAGGATCATCCAAACACACACATTTCAATAGGAATTCATGCAGGATCATCCAAACACACACATTTCAATAGGAATTCATGCAGGATCATCCAAACACACACATTTCAATAGGAATCCATGCAGGATCATCCAAACACACACATTTCAATAGGAATCCATGCAGGATTATCCAAACACACACATTTCAATAGGAATCCATGCAGGATCATCAAAGCCAGCGGGGCACAGGTCCATCAGATAACCCCTTTAGTCAAGACAAAGGGCAAACATGCCTTCATCAAGGGAAGTTTATGTCTTCTAGATTTTACCTTGGATTTGGGATTAGTGTTTTAAGTTGTTTTTCTTATTTAATTTAGGAACATACTAAAGTTAACTGTAATACTAACATTTCCCCTGTGTGTATATGTGTGCCTCTGTGTCTATGTGTGTCCATGCCTCTGTGTCTATGTGTGTCCGTGCCTCTGTGTCTGTGTCTGTGTGTCCGTGCCTCTGTGTCTGTGTTTTTTAGGAATCACGGAGGAGAATTTGAACAAGCTGATCCAGCACGCGCAGATCCCCCCTGAGGATAGTGAGATCATCACCAACATGGCACACCTTGGGATGCCCATCGTCACCGACGTGAGTGGCACACCTGAGAAACTCACCTGAGAATCTCACCTGAGAATCTCACCTGAGAAACTCACCTGAGAAACACACCTGAGAAACTCACCTGAGAATCTCACCTGAGAAACACACCTGAGAAACTCACCTGAGAATCTCACCTGAAAATCCCACCTGAGAAACTCACCTGAGAATCTCACCTGAAAATCTCACCTGAGAAACACACCTGAGAAACTCACCTGAGAATCTCACCTGAAAATCCCACCTGAGAAACTCACCTGAAAATCTCACCTGAAAATCCCACCTGAGAAACTCACCTGAGAATCTCACCTGAGAATCTCACCTGAGAAACTCACCTGAGAATCTCACCTGAAAATCCCACCTGAGAAACTCACCTGAGAATCTCACCTGAGAAACTCACCTGAAAATCTCACCTGAAAATCCCACCTGAGAAACTCACCTGAGAAACTCATCTGAGAATCTCACCTGAGACAGCAGTCATGCTTTATCAGCGTACATTCAGCAGCGGCCTGATTGCTGGCAGCTGAACACTCCAGTAACACATTACAGCAATGCTGCTCCAGGTTTAGTTGAGGCACTCTTAACCCATCAACACACCTGGTCCTTCACCAGCTTTAGATATACAACAGTATCAATTAGAACACAACACTGAATAATTAGAGGGAAGAGACTCACTCAGTAGCTAGCCTGAGCTCTCGTTACCAGAAAGGAGGTAAAAAAAAAAACTAGCATAGCAAAAAAAACTATCCGTAACCTCTGCTGAATTCTCTATGTTCTGGTTTTAACAAAAACACAGTAAAAGCCGGAGCGAGTGACGTGCTGTCGTGTGTTTGACCCCCTGCAGTCGACTCTGCGTCGCCGGAACAAACCTGACCGCAAGGAGCGCATCAGCGAGCAGACCTACCAGCTCTCCCGCTGGACACCGGTGGTCAAGGACATCATGGAGGTGAGCAGGACTGCGCTTCGGGTTTCATCACATTGATCCGTTAATCAGAGCAAGGGAACCACGCATCAGTGAATCAACCCAGCGGTCAATCACACAACACTAGAATCTCACCTTATAGGAAACTAGCAAAAGCCTGCCAAACACTGCCACACCTAGTACCATACATTGGAAATCCAGCCCTGCGATATATCAGAACCGAAGAAAAACGTGTTAGAAAAGCATTACTTGATAGAAAACTAAAAGATGTTTAATGGAGGTGCACATTTTTTAAACGATGATGGCTCTGGGTGCTAAACTGAGGGATGAGCAAACCTGCTACCCGCAGAGGGCGAGGGGTGAGAAGGGAGTGAGAGGGGGGTGGTATTGATTCCCAGATGCAGGCAGGCTGGCAGGCAGCAGTACGTCTCTGAGCTCAGTGACACGGTCAGCGTGCTCATTGCTATTGATCGCTGTGTCTCTGCTGCTCCACAGGATGCCATTGAGGACAAGCTGGACACGAAGCACTACCCTTACATCTCCACCCGCTCCTCTGCCTCCTTCAGCACCACCGCTGTCAGGTAAGAGGGGCTGCTAGACCTGCAGGAGACTTGTGCCATCCGGGCCTGTAGCACGGACCACACGCACGCTGATCTGGACCCTGTCACATTGTTGAGAGTATGTGTTCACGGATGTGCGAGTCAGTGCACTAGTCAGTACGTGTGTGTTTTGTTACTGACTGCAGTGTAAACCCATTCTCTTAGGCAGTGCAGCAGTGTGTGTGTGTGTGTGGGGGGGGGGAGGGGGTTGATTTATGACTGCGGTGCAAAGCCATTCCATCGGCCGCTGCAGCAGTGGAGGAGAGTGAGTGGATGTGGGAGGGGATCAATAATCATTACTATCCACCTGACTGTGATCAATGCTGTCTGAGGAGAGGGGGAGCTGCAGGCAGTCAGACTGCACTCCACTCAGCCCCACTGGTGATCCGGCAACTCATCTGCTTAACGTGCTTGGAATAAACTCCCAGAGAAACCCAAGGCCTGGTTAATCCTGTTTGGGAAGTCGCGCCCTGTGGGAGCACGTCTTGGCTTTAGGTTTGGGGAGGGAGGCTTGCACCCAGTCAAACTGCTCAGGACAGGGACAGAGGGCTGGGCCTGTGTTCTGTGACTGGATCAGTAATTTTAGACCAGACCAAATCGGCTGTAATGATTTTTAAAATGAAATGCAATAGAACCCATCACCAGGGGCTTAATGTAACCTTTAATTGACCAGGGCCGTCCCATTGAGATTACCATCTCTTTTCCAAGAGACTCGACACTGTATCTTTCTGTTCAATAATCTACCTAAAACAGGGATGTTGTGAAACCCTGGAGTGGGTGCCAGGCTATTGTGTCGTGCTTGTTCTTGGAATGAGTGAGTGACTGTGCTGTCCTGTGCTGTGCTGCCTCGCAGTGCTCGCTACGGACACTGGCACAAGAACAAGACTCCCGGGGAGTACCGGACCGGGCCGCGTGTCATCGTCTTCATCATCGGGGGCGTGTCCTTCAGCGAGATGCGCTGCGCCTACGAGGTCACGCAGGCCAACGGGAAGTGGGAGGCCGTCATTGGTGAGTGACCTGCGAGGGGGAGGGGCATCAGAACTAGCAGGGTCTGCGACTGACCTGTCAGCTGGTCACAGCGGGAAAATCAACACGGCTTCATCCAGCCCGCCTGTCCACAGGGTTTAGCTGCTGTGCTTTTTAGGTAACTCTGGGGGGATTTCTTTAAATGGTTGGATAACAGAGCAAAGTGCCACAATTGTTTTTTTGTTTTTTTTATTGTAAACCAATACTCGGACGTACTCGTCATGCAAACAATGATGCGCTATTTAGATTTGAACAGCGGCTTGTAATACACAGAAGCCTGTCAGAGTATCAGAGCTAGTGGATGTTTAAATTCCATGCATGAAGCAGAGATAGATTGAGAAACAGCAGCTCTACGCAGCCGTGTGTGCCCATGTCTCTATACAGTAACCCTGCTTAACTGCAACACCATTAATGCACTCCTCAGTGGATTGCCGCTCTGAATGACTCGGATGACGGGGGCGTACTGATGATTTCCCTGTACTTGTTTAGTACAGGATCCCAAATACCGCCACACAGCACTAAAGCACAGCACAAAAGGTGCACTACATCTCAGTGTCTTGATCAGCATCTCCATCGTCAAACCTTTTACTAGGATGCCAGCCAGCAGCAGTAGAGGTCTTTACTTTCAATATCAGCAGCTTGCCAATTCTCATAACAGTCAGATCCGTTCAGATGCCTCCCGGTTTTTAATCCGACTTTTATTAATCGATGTTTGGGGGGGGGAGGGGCAGGGAATCAAACGGTAAAATGCATGGAGGCTGTACGGACATGCTATCAAAATATACCGTCCTTAACATTAACACTTGTTTGGAAACTGGGCACTTGACCCCTTTGTGCTGCTGACCAGCTGACCAGTGTGTGCTTGCTCTCTCCACCTCTTTACTGAGCCTGCTTTCTGAGTCTGCATCATAACATTTGTAGCAAAATATGTAATGCATTATTTTTTTTAAATTGTAGCTATCGTCCGTTCCAGAAAGCATGAAGTTATTAAAGTAGCACCAATAAACGCCTGATAACTCGCATGTTTTATGTAAAAATGTATAATATAGATCGATGTGTGAGTCATGTCTACAGAGTATAAATGTATGCAGATCATTTCTTTTCAGTGTTTGTGTTTGCTTGTTGTCTGTTTAAACTGCTGTTCTTGAATTACAGCCCCAAACGTCTCCTCGTAAGTGTGTTGGTGTGTCTGTTGAGCCCTTTCCCTGTCTGCTGGGTCCTCATCTGTTTACAGGCCTCGCTGTACTTGAGCCTGCAGGCTGCAGCCGGCCTGTCGTCTCTGTCAGCCTAACGGTTTGAGTTTGTGTGCTTAGCATCCCCAGAGTATTCCATCACGGCTTTCCGGAAAATAAGGGAACTTCCGTGGAAACCTCCAACGAAGGTTTACTGGTTTCTAAACCGAGTTTAAGTCTAAGTCTTAAGTCTAGGCATGAAGCCTACCGTCTAGGCGTCAAAGCCTGGGAGTAGAGTTCTGTCCTCTGAAAGTAAACAGTTCTTGGACACGGTGAAAATCAACATGCTGTTTACTTCTCTGGACCAACTGCGTTCCCTTTCCCGGAGCCATCACTGACACCTGTGGGCTTGAGGCCTTCTGTCAGCCCTTAAAGCCTCAGGATAGAGTTGAAAGCTCTGCCCGGTAATGTAGGCAGGGAGGTGGGTGGGTAATAGGGAGGTCCAGCGAGGACAGAAAGGCTCAATACATCTTTTCTTTTCCTCTTTTATCTATCGCATGCCGGTTAATACCCGTATATATTCCTATTTCAATTTTTATTGAAGTTGATTTTCCTTCTATGAAGTAGGATTATATGAATAATAACAGTGTGGGCATCAAGGCTGACCAAATCTGAAACCAATGGCCGAATTCCAGTACAGGGTTCTGTTGCAATCTGGTCCTAAATAAGGCATAACTGTATAAATGTGACATCTGTTTGTTTGTTTGTTTGTTTGCCAGGTAAAATAAGTAATGACTGACTAGTTAAATTGAGGAGGCACAACAAGATTTGTTTTAAAAAATCCAGGTTTATGTCATTTATTTTTACATTTTTTTAAAAGGAAGCCATTATTAGTCAATCAAATATATATTTATTTAATGAATGCCTTGTTAGATACAATAAACTAAAATAGTGCAGACCCTGCTGGATACACACTATTGTATTCTCCTGAGCAAGGTGTCCGTTATACTGTGCTGTATCTTATTGAGGGGCAGGCTGGTACAGATTGAGTGATAGGCTGCTGGAATGGTGCTCTGGTGCCTGGTTTGGCAAGCCCTGGGCGCAATGCAGTAAATTTGGCATGCAGATAAAATAAACGTCAGCCGGCCTCTGTTCCTCTGCAGGTTCTACCCACATGCTCACTCCCACCAAATTTCTAATGGACCTGCAGCACCCGGACTTCAGAGAGTCCTCAAAGGTCTCATTTGAGGATCAAGCTCCCAAAGAGGAGTGAGGGGCACAATGAAAAAGTAAAAGCAGCTTCACAAAGAAACTCTTCTGCATTGATCCGAGAAGGGCTTTCTTTATCATATTATAACACTACACTACTCTACTGTAATTCTCTCTATTCGGAGATTCATTTTTATCATTGTATTTATTAGTGGTAGTATTTGTTGTGTTGTTGTTTTGTGATTGTCTTTGTTTATTTAGCACTCTCTCTCCACTGTCACTTCCATCACCACCTCATTTGCTTGCATCTTTCTGATCTTTAGGCTGCTAAGGATTTAGAATCTATCTAATTTTTTGTTATTATTATTTAAACGTTTTCATGGTGGAACAATGTGGATCAAAACTGTTCAGCAGTAACGTTTAAAAAAAAAAAAGTTTTTAAAAGGATTTTTTGACATTGACATCTCGTTGAAATTGGCTAAAGTTTATTCTTTCGTACTGTACTATACATCAGCTCAAGTTTTAGCAAGCAGAGCTGTGTTTATACCTGTTGTGATGGAAGGCTAGTCGCTTTGCGGACATGCGTTCAGTTTTTATCCACAAACAAAACGTTTGAATCGAAACAAACCCCCTTTTCTTGAGGAATTCTCTGCAGTCTGAAGGTTGAGAATGTTCAGATGTTCTCTTGATATGCTTTAGCAAAAGACAACCCCTGGCTTGTTCATCTGAAATACTGTTGGAATACAACAAAAGTATAACAGGCTTAAAACCACACCCCCGTGAGACCACCCCCGAGACCACACCTCCTTGTGCCCACACCCACTTGAGACCACACCCTTTGAGACCACACCCCCTTGAGACCACACCCCCATTGAGACCACACCCCTCACAACCACACCCCTTCAGACCACGCCTCCTTGTGACCACACCCCTCAAGACCACACCCCTTGAGAACACACAGTTGATTTATAAAAAACTTGTGAAAGCCTTCTCAACACACACAGTTCACAACACCAATAACCAGCTTGCAAAGCAGCGTGAATCTACCTACGAAGCAAAAGGCCACGGCCTCTACTCAAAGCGTCACTGAATCTCATTTCGATGATTATTATTATTATTTTATTTTTTTTAAAGTGCTAAATAGCTGCTGATGGGTTTCTAGCTGTTGTTGGAAATCTTGACCCCCTGGTTTGCTCAGAGATTCGTTAACGAAGGTTACCCCACCTAGCACGGACCCCTCAAATTACTTACCCCCCCCCCCCCCCCCTGCATTTTGTACACTGTGGGCGATGCCCGCTCCCGTTATCCTTCAGGGCTCCTCTCTTCCTAGAGTATGGCAGGTGTGCGCAGCGGCTCTGCTAAAGCAGTATCCTTCTCTTTGTGTTTTCCAGTGGCCCTGTTCCCATGTTCAGTATGGAGTCTGTCGCTCATACTGCCACACTGAACAGTGCGTTCAGGCAGCCATGGTTCCGCTTCGTTAAACACCGACTGGGAATCTAGTTTCCCTGTCTAGCATTTCCGCTCACGGGGGGGTAAAGCTGCAGATTTCTCCTGCTTTTAAAGCATCGTTTCTATAAGAACAGTGACTGTACAGCATGTAAACCCCACGATATGTTCGTTATATATATATGTATATATATAGTGCATGCATACACACACACGTAAGAGGCACCAATGTATTGTGGATTTATCTGTTTCAGTCACTTTTCTTGTTCTTTCAATGTTGTGTGTCTAAAAATAACCCTTTTCATACTGTGGTCTGTCTTCAATAGCCTCCATGTTCACCATATATCCAGGCAGACAGTACTGCCGAGTTATATAGCGCCTTGCACAACGCTGTGGTCCGAGAGCTTTACTGCAGCATAAAATCACATCACATGGTTGTAACAAGAATAATTAGTGAACCAGTTCACATTTCAATAGAGATTTAAAGACAGCGAGCCCCAGTTCTGCTGTCCCAGGAAGACAGTATCCTGCACGCAGGGTAACTGCAGAATAGCCTGGTGATGGACGGAGTCCTGCAAACCCTTTTTATTCTTATTAGTTTATTTGACAGAAGCTTTTCTCCAAGGCGACTTGCAGGTGTTACACGGCAATACAAGGTTACAGTGTAGTTTACCACAGAACCGTGAGACAACACTGTAGGATTAAGACAAGTTGTATCTCCGATGACATGACGGTAGTGCAATAGTGCAAGGATAGTGCATCAGCTGTCTTGTGTATCCTTCTGCATAACAGGCAGGCAAGCAGACAAAATCCCCTCGTTTATCCATATTAGAATGACACAGACGTTTCAAAAACAGGTTGGTGTTAATTCGCACAGAAAGGGGCTGGTTGTGATAGCACATTGGGATGAAGAATGGGAAAGAGGCGAGGCAGCGATTCTTGGAAACGTACTGGTTCAAGCAATCCCAGCACTGTCATGTGGTAGGGGTTGTGAAGGGGCGCGGACGATTCGCACACTGAAGGGTTATGAGTTGAACAGACTCTGCAACGCAGAGAAACCTGCAGCTTTGTGACTGGAATGATATCACACAAAAAAGAGCATCTTTTAAATAGAGAAAAGCAGAATTTAAAAAAATCAAAGAATAATATTGTTTTGGAAATGTGTTTTCAGCTTCTTATATATATATATATTTTTTGTTGTTGTTTTTTTACAAATACTAGGTTCCTTATTGATCGTTGTGTGTTTTTTTTTTTTTTTGCTGTGTTTTATTCGCCCTATAAAAGATATTTAGCAATAAGGAATAGTTTTCAGCTGTGTCCTGAGCAGTGTTACTCTCTATTCAAATAGCCGCCTTCTTGTTTAATTTAAAGGCATCTTTGTGTTAGTTGGAACAACCGGTGTATTAATTCACTGGAAGCTCGCTGTTGTATATTTTTTTTAATGTGTTAATGAAACACTTATCTGGTCCCGGAATGGAAGTAAACAGGATCTACTGCAGTCTGTTTACAACAAACCTGTGACAGTCTGTGATGCTTTTACAGTGTGGTGTAGCGCAGACTGAAAACAGAACAGCAGTTCTGTGGCTCAGAGTGTAACTATATGCTGGGAGTGAAGTGAAGACGAGGCTAGAGCCTAGGCTGCAGTCTAGCCCATCAGTGGAGTTCTCTCTGCAGGAATCAAAATGCTTCCAGTTTTACTGCTTGTCCTGAACCTTGTTAGCTACTGTAAAGTTAGGCAGAACCTGGCCACGTAAAAACAATGGCAAGAACATCTACATAACCAGACAGGGCAGATTTGTAGGGCGTCAGCGCCTTGTTAAGTTTTGTTTTTTTATTTGAGTTTCTTTTAAAGCTGGAAATGCATTTCCGCAGCCTTCCTTCCCTGGAGTCCTCTAACGCTTGTCACTCTCTCCTGATTGGTCCCGTCCTCTGCAGGCTCCACCCACGTCTTCACTCCCACGAAGTTACTGGAAGCTCTAAAGCGAATGAATAAACCAGACGAGGAGCAGCCGGCCAGCTAAAAACAACCAGCAAGACGTTCTTCTCTTCTGCTCCTTGCCATTCCCCTTTGTTCCTGCAGATAACTCCCCTCTCCTCCCTCTCCCTCTCCCATCCTCCTTCCCACCCGTTCTAGAACCCACCAACATCAACCAATCAGAAGACCTGCTGTCTGCTGACATCATGATCGCAGTAAATAACGTGAATGCATTGTGCTGAAACAGCATGACACAGCATTTAAAACAATAACAAAAGGTGTAAGATGTTTCTTTGTTGATGGATGCAATTGAGTTTAAGAAATCAAATATTTTATGGCCACTTCGAACTGCAAATGTAACCTTGTATGCTCTACGAGACCTGCTAGAAACTGCAAGAGATCTGACTCGTTTCTTTGTTTTGCTCGATCGTGTCCACTTTCTATTGTTTGGTTTGTTGTTACTAATGATCGGTGGAGGAATGAGTTATGACCGGAGCCAACCAGAAGGCCGCGATGCTAATGGCAGCCCAGAACACAGAATACGATGAGTTAGACTTCGGTTAGTCCTGAACCAAACTGGAGATTCATGACCTACAAAAAAATATTGTTCGCGATCAACTGTTACGCAAAGTTGTGTAGCTCTCAGCAGACCATAAACTCTCTCGAAACTGAGACGACGTCGTTAATTTAACTTTATTTATTTATGTATTTAATTTTGGAATTCAAGTTCTAAAGCCAGACCGTTTTTTAATTTATTTTAGGTTTTTATTTTGTTAGCGGAAACGGTGAGAGAGACGGGATCTGGCGGTCAGTCTCTGTGTGATGGGTGTGTTGCTATGGTAGTTGACCGTTTGTCAGTCCAGTTTTATTTTCAGTAGCAAAGGAAACCAGGGTCTGCACCTCCAAGCAGATCATGCTTCTGTATCCAGGGTTTCCAGAGAAGGAAGTGGAAAGCCCGGCTTACACGAGGAAACATCCTGCTTTAAAAAAAATGTCAGGAAACTTCAAAATCGGGAAACTTCGCATAGTCACACGATCGATGACTCATAGTCTCTCCTGATTGACCAAAGGCAAAATGTTTCTCAAAGCACAACCCAGGTGTGCTCCGGTAACATGTTTCCTTGTTTCTGGAAACACAGAAACATCCAGCAGACACGAGGAGACACTTTGTCTGGAAGCATGTTTCTGGAGACGGATCCTGGTTGTAGGCTGGGCTTCACTAAAGAACTTCCGCTGAAAAAACTTACACGCGCTCGGCTGTGCGCCGGATTCCTCCATCGATTAACAAACAGAACAACTTCTCCTGTATATATATATATGAAAAAAAAACGAAGTCCATATATTAAACGTGTAGTGTCAAAGAGTTGATTGCTTGCAAACTTTTAAAATAAAAAAGGGCCAATCGTCTTTCAGTATTGTATTTAGTAAAATGAAGTCCTATTATTATTGGTTAGTGTTGAGGTTTATCGTTCATGCACTGAATTGTGTCGTGTGTATGCTATTCGCTGATGTTAATAGTCTCCCTAGTGATAACATGACTGTGAAGTAGTGTAGCTTTCCTTTTGCTAGTACCTGTATGTTCCTCCCCGCTGTGTCAGTGATGTGTTTAAACAAGCTGTAGTGGTTTCATGAAAATCTGGTCTGTTTGTTTGTCTGTGCACCGAAACATCTTCCATTGGTTAAAGGCTTTGGAAATTCCTGCTTTCTTTTAACTGTTTTTATTTTTCCCAGGGCAAAAGACAAAGGCTGTAAATGCACTGAGTGTGTGTGTGTGTTTTTTGTCATGAGATGTTTATAAATGTTTGTTTTGTTTTTCCCATTTTCATTTTTTTTTTGCTGTTGTATAGAAATCACCGTGTCAAACGACTGATTTATATCAAAAGGAAAAAAATAAATAAAAGTTAGTCTGTCTTTATCCCGTTTATCACATTGGGATTATATGTCTGCAAAGTGGTGAAGCACAAACAACTGTACTATACATGTACTGATGTACTAAAGCTGTCTAATAAATTCACTTCCATACAAAGTGGACTGAAAAGCTCATCAATACTTTTTTTTTTTTTTTTGCCATCAGTTCATTGATTAGATGATTCATAATGAATTCATTCTTGTTTTTGATGTATTCAGGAGTTACAGGTACAGTGCTGCCTCACTGTTTGTCTTGCACATGAAAAGGAGGGAAGCATTGAAAATAGTGAGTCACGGACGGGCCATTCTATACCAGCGCAGTAGAGTTTACTGAGATGATGTACTCACCCTGCATGAACCCAGTGCATTGTGGGATTGTGAAATAACGAGGGCGCACTGTAGAAGTTATTACCTGTAATGTGATGTCAGAGACCCAAACCAGCTGACTGAAGCTAAGCAAAGGTTTGCATGGTTAGGGCTTGGATGGGAGACCTGCAAAGCACACTGGGAAGTTGATGCAGTGCTGTTGGTTTCCCAGTAGGGGTCTCACCATGCCAACACCCTAACATGGTGTGTTTCTGTACTGTAACTACGCTGCTGAAGATGCTAATAAACGCATTCAGATTAAAGGGGTTCACTAAACCAAAATGCAATTCCCTTTCAAAATGCGGTCCACCCACGTCCCCAATAATGACAACAATCTGATGCAACTGTACAAAAATGTAAGCCGTACAAAATATGAATTTAGTATTCAGTTTTTATGCTTTTGTTTTTACATTCTTACAAAGGTAAAAAAAAAGGGGCCAGTGGGCCCTGCATTGATACAAAAAAACTAAATCAGGTAATACTTATTGCTTCCATTCAGTAGAAAAATATCTCGTTAACAATTTGTAAAATTAGCAAAAATACTATCTCTAATAATCAGTTCACATTGCTGCAGCAGCTGCACCTTGCAGGTGTGGTGGATATGCTACTGCGATGATATGAAAGTCATTCAAATATGGAATGTCTGCATTTACATACATAAAATACTGACTTGCACACAAACCCCCCACACACACTTGACCGAAATAACTTACTAATTACAATTAAAACACAGTTCTATATATATATATATATATATATATATATATATATATATATATATACACACACACACACACACACATACATGTAAAGCAGCAATAAAATAACAATTAAAAACATGAAAACTGAGCGCTCCTCAGAAGTGTTTGACCAGTCCAGCATTCCTGATAAACGCCCCGCAGGCCTCTTGAGATTAACTATGACAGGCGATAAGTTTTTTCTTATTGGTCCGATTAATGAAGTCCTATTTGGTCCTGTTGAAATGATTTGGTCTGAACGCTGGAACTGCAAGCACCAGCCCTGCCAGATCTTATTAACATCAAGCCGTGCCGGCGTTCTGCTCCCCTGCCACTACCTTACAGCCTAAAGAGCCTCTGCGATATCATTACATGAGCTTCTTCATTCTAAATCGTTACTATAACAAACCCGGTGGAACTGATAAAAGCTGAGGAGCACGCTCTCTTCGTACAGAGTTTACGCTCATCAATGAAACTCTGAAGTGTTTCTTTTTTGTCGTCACCACTCGCATTTAGTGCTGTGTAAAAATGATGAAGTGTTACTATGCTGGCAGTCCTCAGGGTTCACAGAGCAGCCATGGATGGATGACCCTGACAGCCCTTCATCTACCCCCAGTACTCCGCAGTTTTGACGGCTGTATTGCTTTCACAGTGCGGACCTGCGAGTTACTTATTGCTTTGTGCCTCATAGACACTAGCCTAGCCTCTGTGAGTGCAGGGGAAGTATTAAGAATCCCACTGCATAGCCCTGTGAGCGATTCCTGATTCAACACCCAGTTTGATTTGCAACTCCAGCAGGGTTTAATCAGACTCGCCACAGTGCAAAGAGTCACGGGCCCGAAACTAAAGACAGAAATCGACTAACGATTTCCAAAGACCTCTTAAAGTACCCCTCATACCACTGAATGCCACCCCAAGTGATCTCATACCTCTCCATACCCACGAGAGGCTGTCCATTCGCTTCCTCTCTAGATTGAGTCTGCACACATACTGCATACAGACGTTCAGTGCAGTGCTTATTACGCTTAAGAATATAAAAGTAAAGGTGATCAGGCTGCATTCATGAGACAACAGCAGTGCTTCATGGATACAGCCTGATCCATTCCTGAGTACCTGACAGAGATGCACGAATCGGTCACTCGATTATTCAGATCCAGCTCTCCATAGATCAGGGTGCTTGGTGTTCACTGGGTTAATTCACCAGAGTGAAACAAGTGAAGACACAGCTGCTTGGGTTTGCGTGGATTGCTGTTCTTCGCAGAGTCGAAGGAAAGCAGCAAATCGCCACAGTGTTTCTTCACTTGTTTCACTCTGAATTGTAAAATCAGCCCGATCGACACCAATGATCCTCACCTGACTGCTGCGGAGCACCTGATCTGAAGAATCAGTACCTGAGGTAATTTTTCTGTAGCTTCGTTCACGAGCCGACCTGGAAATCCAGCTGCGTACCAACGCCCCCCACTCTCGCCCCCTCCTCAGTACAGGAAGGTCTGGCGCAGCGCGGAGCTCCGGCTCAGCTCAGTGGTCAGCGAGCGAGCCATGCGGCCGGTGGTCAGCCTCATGCTTTGCGCCGCCTCCACGGCTCGGCTCAGGGAGCGGCTGAGAGTGTCCACCTCTGTGCTGTCCAGTGTGAGTGACCGCCGTCGCTGACCCTTGACCCCCGGCTCGGGCCGCAGCTCAAGCAGGCCCGTCGACCAGTAGAGGCGGGACTCTGGGGAAGGGGGCGGGGTCTTGGAAGCAGGGGTGGAGAAATACCTGTGTGGGGAGAGGCGGGACATGTGATTTAATATATCAAAAGTGTATAGTAAACATGAAGAAAGATATTTGCATGAATTTGAATAACTAGAAGACACTAAGTTCAGTTTACTACCTATACCTCCTTATATTTTTCCCTTCTGATTGAGCAGTATGGATGATGTGTTGGGTCTGCAGCATACAGACCGACGCAGGGAGGTACTTACAGGTGGGAGGGGGAGTAAGGCACGTAGTGAACTGAAGGCATGTAGCTGAAGACAGGGGGGGCGGGGAACGGCAGGTACACGCCCCCTCGCTCCTTGCGGGGTGATCCCATTCGCTGACCTTCTCGGGGGGAGGAGCCAGCCTCTCTTTTGGCTGAAACACCTGCAGAATAAAAAGTCAGAAGAATGACTTGGCTCTCAAGACCAATTAAGAGTTAAACTGCCCTGTGGATACAGTACAGACCTGGAGGGCGCTGGTCCGTGTTCCCCTGGGGGCTGTGGACCCCAGACCCCCCGCACAGTGGGCACCGATGGGGGCGGCTGTGTTTGGGATGGGCGCTGGCAGCTCTCACACTGCTGTTGCCTGAGGAACGAGGTCAAAAACTCAACTTTCACGGCAAACTACTCAACACCAGGGAGCGGTTACATCACCACATTCAGATCCTCAGGAACGCGTGTTGAAGAATGTCCTAACCAAGTTTAATGACAAATCGGACAAACGTTTCACCTGATATCACTCTGAAGTGTGACCTCCACTATATCCCTGCCCTGATATTAAATATGATGTTACTGTTCAAATCCCAGCTCTCGTGAACGATCTGGCGCAGTGAGCAGACTCACCCTGGCTGGGCGTGCCGGTCCCGCTGCAGGCGGCGCAGGGTGCAGTCAGATTCCCCGGCGAGTCGTGATCAGAGCTGCCAGGGTAGAGCACACTGTACTGCTGCCCTGGGAAAGAGAATCACAGAGCCGCGTTCACTATTCATTCACAAGAACACCGGATTCACACCCGACTACAGCAAGGTCCGAACAACTCAGAGCTTAGTCTGCTTCAATCAGTTAGGATGCAATGTGCAGAGACGGGGCTTCTGTCATCACTCTCCATCCTGCCGGAGTAGGGCCCCCTGAATGTGCGTGTGGGAGAGTGTGCGCGAGGGCGTGTACGTGTACAGTATGGATCATAGTCCTACCTGTGTACGGTCCTCTGAATGTCACAGCTTCCTGTGTTCGAGTCCTGGGGTGCTTCCTGTCGTCGTTCGAAGCAGGGAACCCTGGGACAGGCTTGGAGGACTGGGGTCGGGAGTCATCGGAATCGCTGCCTGGAGGAAAAAACAATCTGAATGAACACAGGCAGGGTGCGGGAACTGAGAGCAGCTAGAGCTTTAGAAGAAGAAGCCAGGCCAGGGCTAGCACTGGGATAATCCTCAAAGCAGGAACTCCTGGACCAAGCTATACGAGTTCTGCCTATCCTGTTGCTTATTTACTGCGCTGTGTTTTTGTTTATGCAGTGTAAGCATGCCGCTGTCCTCGCCAGTGTTTCCTGGGTCTGGTATGTTGAAGGCGTTGCCTGGCTGGTGACTCACTGATCTGCAGCTCCGGTCTGAGTCGAGGGATTGACGTGGATCTCTCCCGCTGCGCTGGGCCCTTCGGCTCCCCAAACTCATCCTGACGACCCTGACAGGATCTGCAGGATCCGCCGGGGAGAAAGAAAGAAAATCTGTTCAAACTGCCAGGGGGCTGACAATTACCAAGTTGTTATGACCCTTTACAATCAATTGCTAATATATGTATATATGTAACAGAAGAGGCTCATACATTAGTGACCAATCCAACAAGTAGTGAAATGTTTCTGCTACTGCCTTCGTCAGTGTGCTGTCTCTGTGACTTCCTCATATTTGGGTGACCCTGCTCCTCCCCCACATTCACCTCAGGGGTGTTGATCTGTGCCTGGGCTCCTCCTCCTCCTCCTCGTCCTCCTCCTCCTGCACTGGCAGCCTCCCGCTTGCAGGGGGTGCTGTGCTGATGGGGGGCGTGTGGAGCCGGTGCAGGCTCTCCTCCAGCCGGTGTTGAAGGCGGGACACCTCGCCCTGCAGGGCCTGGATCGCCTCGCTGCCGCAGGGAACAGCAGCAGTGAACAGTTAGGAAGAGCTTTACTAAATCTCCTCCACAGCAAGGGGTGGGTATCCCAGCAGGCAAGCAAAGTGCTCTCCACAAACTAGATACTCTGAATCTCTGCCAGCTTTGATAGACGGTCTCAACAGTTACTTTTTCTGGGACGTTGTGCATCCATCCATACAATATAACATGTATACAGTGCATGCATACATACATACATACATACATACATACATAGATGCATAATGCAGCTCTCATTGCAGAAAGACCCCCTGACTCTCAGACTGCCAGCTTTCCGCTGTGTGAGCGAGTGATGAGCCTAACCCCAGACCCCCTGACTCTCAGACTGCCATGTCTCCGCTGTGTGAGCGAGTGATGAGCCTAACCCCAGACCCCCTGACACTCAGACTGCCAGCTCTCCGCTGTGTGAGCGAGTGATGAAGAGGCCAGGCAGGGTTATTGCAGGAATGCACTGTGCCTCAGGACACACTCCCCGCTTATTCTTTCCTGAGTGACTCCCTGGTTCTTTGCCATAGCAGTCCCCTGCCTGTATCCAAGCACAGTTTGTTGTGGAGACCTTGGGGGAGTGGTATGCTGGGACAAGATGGGACAGGTCCGACCTTCAGGGCTGTTGACTGAAGCGTAGCGTGGTTTATGTTGAGACCAGTGGCACTGTTTACACAGGGAGTTCAGTCAGTCAGCACTGCTATTGTAGTTTCATGCTGCACCAGTGTATACGTTTGGTGATACAGGGGATCTATTCATGCAAGTTTACTGTGTGTGTGTGTGTGTGTGTGTATAAACACACTGGGTCACACACATTTACTGGCTTGATAACACTTTATCAGTGTGACACCCACAGCCCTGGCGCCCCCCATCATGACAGCACTGGGTACGGTTTCTCTTTCCTGTGACAGTCAAGCATCAGGACAGGGCAGTGGGAATTCAGTCAGCCTTGTTGGAATGCAGTTTAATCACGACCACGCCATCTCAAGCCCTCTCTACTCCTTGGTTTTGAACGACCTATCAGACTCGTTTGGGAGACTGAAGTCAAAGTTTCACAGATCATGGGGTGGGACAGAGTCGATTGCATAGACCCTTCCACATTAGGGTTGACACCCCAGAACCTTCTGCAATAATATACACAAGTTACAGATGCACTGAATTCTGAACATGAGTGAGAGGCATTGATCCCCAAAACTGAATCACCAACACAACTAGCTCTCCTACACTTCAGAGTCTCAGTACTGAGCGAGGCACACAGACAGGTGGTGGTGGTGGTGGTACTCACTGTCGTGCAGGCAGCGCGTGTGCAGTCCGGGGTCCTCGTTGCATGCGGATCCTCAGGGGAGAGGGCGTGGAGGAGGGGGAGGGCAGCTGCTGGTACTGCAGTTTGTTGGCCGGCCTCAGGTACGTCCTCGCCACGCTCTGACCTTCTCCCTCGGACTGGCTGCGAGCTGCACGCACACAGATCACACAATCAGACAGTGAAGGGGAGGCATGCCCTCCCCAGCCACCCTTCTGATTCCATTCTGAATGGGATTTCAGCTGCACTCTATCTTGGTACTCACTGGCGTAGGCGTCGGGTTCGAACTCGCTGCTCACGCTCTCGCTCCAGTGCTGTGGGGAGCTGCTCCGGGACGGACCAGGCTGGCACAGGCTGTGCCTCCGTGCTCGGGATAGGGAGCCCGTTTTGGGGGCTGATCCAGACCCCCCAGCCGTGTCAGTGTGGCGGCGCGGTGCAGAGAGGGAAGGCCGCTGGACGGGACGGGGGAGCATCCTCAACACTCCGTCCCCTCCTGTGAAGGGCCGTCTGAGAACGAGAGACGAAATTTAAAACACCCACAACGAGCCAAAATCAGGTTACCATTGTTACAAAGGCTACCAACTCAGTTTACAGGCAATGCTCTAGACAGTATGTGTAGCATATGGAGCATTGTGCAGCACAATTCACTACTTCCTGTGCACTTTCTCAAGATAACTCACTGTTCCTGTAAGCTCTTTTCTTGAAGTCAGTTTCCCCACAAAGCAGCTCCAATTCCCTCCAATAATCCTGCTATTAAACACTGAGCCCATTCCCCAAGCAGCGTGTTGCAAACTGCGTCTGGTTTATGACCTGTGGGCTCACATTCCACTTGTATCCTGAGCTCTGGATTCAGTGAGCGCTCCTACCTCGCCCTCTGGTGTTCAGGGCTGTGCACTGCAGGAGTGAAGCGGCTGCTCTCCGAGCCCACAAACCCGCTGTCTGTCTCCGGGGAAACGATGCGCTCCTGCAGAACAAAGACAGGCTGAAGTGCTGGGCATGCAGGGAATACAAGAAGGAAGGAGAAGACAGCTTGCACACTGCTTGATAATGATGATTAATAGAGCTCATGTGTTTGTGAGCTCTGAGCCCCATACCAGACGGAGCGGACTTGGATTGCATACCACTGAACCGCAGTATTCTGCATGTATTTTAAATCGATTGTTATGCACCAAGAGTCCAGCAGGTGGTGCTGGTGTATATCGTTATGGTTAGCTCTGTGTGTAACCATGAAGACAACACATTCAGGAAATATAGGGACTCTTAAATTCTCCATGGGTTTCCTTCTCTGATTTAGACAAGGTGTTTGAACCCCAAAGAGGAAAAGCAAACGACTAAAAGTTAAGGGAGCCGGTACATAAACAGCTGGGGTCTTCATTATCGGGCTCTATTTTAATCTCCTGGTATTTTAATTAGTATTTGAATGCAGACAGACACAATGCTTTAATCCCTCAGAGGTGATAAATACAGTAGTTTCTTGCGCTCACCTGTGGGGGCGCTGTCTTGTTGTGGCGCAGCACTTTCCGGGGCGTGTACTCTGTAGCGCCACTCTCTCCCACGCTGGTCACACTGCTGCGCCGAGAGCCGTCCCCGCCCCCCTTCAAAACACCGCCCCTGGAGCTCATCGCCCGTCTCCCTGGCAACGAAGCGGCCCGGAGGAGGGACTCCTCCTGTGGGGGCTCTGATTGGTCCATTGAGCCGTCCCGGGGCGGACCCAGCAGGTCTGCTTTGGATTCCATTGGCTGACTAATAATAATAATAATAGTAAGTAGTAGTACAGGTTCTGAAACAGGCTACAAAGACTACTCATGCTACAAACACTCCCTCCCAGTGCCTTCACTCACGGCAGTGGCGCAGTCCTGCTCTCGTCCTCTTTAGGAAACCTCCCTGCTGGCTCAGTCCCTTCAGCCCCCTGGGAGAGGGATCGTTCCTGCGGAGAGGCAGTGAGCTCAGAGCCCAGGCCTGGCTCCATCAGCTCTGACAGTCCCCTGAAGTTGTGATAGCTGGAGGAGCAGAGAGAGAGAGAGAGCGGGTGAAAGAGACAGAGAGACAACAACAGCTCTTAGAGGACTGGGCACCAACAACAGAGGGCTGTAACTGTGCTCACAAGAAAACGCAGAGTTTTTCGCACACTTCTGAAAGTTTTACAGTAGATGCTGCATTTCAAAGACTGGTTCAATCACACTTCCATCCTATTTTGAGCTCTTGTGCTGCTGCTGACTTCACAGAGGCTTGCAGGCGCTGATGAGCCTTTCCAGAAATACTCTGCAGTGTGGAAGTGACGCACGCTGCCTCAGACAGTGCAAGGCTGATAAATAAACACCGACAAGTGATGAGCGCTGACAGCTATCGGGCAGAACATCTTAAATCGACGTTCAGTTTCTTAAACATGCAACGCAGCATGCAATGTAAACGATCCTCTGAGTACTGGGAAGGGAGTGGGAGGGACACGGGGTTTATCAATGCCGTGTCAGTGACAGACAGCTCTATGGGAGACAGGCGCAGTGGGGACGGGACTCACCGGTGTAGCAGGTTGCTGAACTCCCCCTCGACCTCATAGTGTTTGTGTCTCAATGGCTCAGGCAGGGTGTGGGGCAGGAGCTCCCCTTCCTCTTCCCCCTCCCCTGCACTGTCTCCACTCACTGAGCTCACCTCCACACACACTGCGTCATGAGAAGCTTTCACCAGCGCGCTCTAGACACAGAGACAGAGAGGAGCCCCATTACAACACAGAACAGCAAGTCTACTGTAGACCACTGCCAGGGAAGCAAAACCTACGTGATGACGCTCCGCCTGTTTCTCAAAAGGAAAACTAAAAAAAAAACATCCTTTCAAGTTTCAAAATGAGAAGCAGCAACCTAGCTCACTCCTTAAATAAATAAATTACTGTTTAATTTTCATCAAGTGTGTATCCCTACTTAGGCAACTTTACTCTTAAGCAAAAGGCTTTGAGAATCAGTCCCTCATCAAAGCCGACTCAAATCTTCTGACTCCCTGAAGCTGTTAATACTTTTCGTAAAGTTAAAAGCACGCACTGAAAAGCAGAGCGGACATGCGCTTACAAAGTTATGCATTGGGCTGGCCCATCACGTGGCCTGTTTTAATGCACTGCCTCCCACATGCATTGCCTTTCACTTGCTTTCATGAACAGCCCTTCCTCTCTCCGTGGCACCAGTGAGTCCCCCGAGACGAGCAGCGCTCTAGCAGCACCTGCTGTTCCGATCGTGAACTGCACCCCGAGTGCTGAGCAGAGTGGAGAGCGGTCCTGTACCTCGGGGCACCGCGTACGTGCGGCGGGGGTGTGGAGCCGGGTCTGGGGGTCCGAGGTGGTGGACAGGTCCATTTGAAAGGGTTCAGGGGGGAGTGAGGCAGGGGATGGCTGGCTTTGCATGGTCTGGTCAATCCGGTCCTTCAAGTCCTCCAGTCGCATTCCTAGACGGAAGATCTCCCCTTCCACCTCTCTGAGACACACACACACACACACACACACACACACACAGAGACAGACAGGTTTAACTGCACTGAGAGGACAGCTGCTGCGGTCTTCACAATTAAAACCAGCCACAGTGCTCACAAGCCATGGCGATTTTTATTAGGGAGCTGTTGCGTAAACACTAAAAAATGTTGCACTGCAGCAACAACATTTGCCTGCAGGTGCTTGCGATATACAAGCAAGCAGCAGAGGGCGCTCCAGCATTATTATTATTATTATTATTATTATTATTATTATTATTATTATTATTATTTATTTCTTAGCAGACGCCCTTATCCAGGGCGACTTACAATTGTTACAAGATGTCACATTATTTTTACATATAATTAGATTGTTTTTTACACATTATTTTTACATACGATTCCCCATTTATACAGTTGGGTTTTTACTGGAGCAATCTAGGTAAAGTACCTTGCTCAAGGGTACAGCAGCAGTGTCCCCCACCTGGGATTAAACCCACGACCCTCCGGTCAAGAGTCCAGAGCCCTAACCACTACTCCACACTGCTGCCCATTGCCTTCTGTGTTCCACATTGTACATGCCCACTAGCCAGGCGACGCACACTTCTGAGGGATTTTACTGCAGACAACACCACAGAACGGCAAGAGCAAACACAAGACAACAAATCTACTACTGCTGAGCAAAGCCCTTTGAACTCCGGGCAGTCTTGTCATCCCAGGCCGCTGAGAAGACCCCGAAGGCTGACCTGTTTGGGTCGAAGTCTCCCGGCTCGGCCCCTTGCTGCTGCAGTCTCCGGTGCTCCTCTCTGGCCTGCAGGTACCCCCTCTCCAGAGCCTCCTGTGCCTGTCGCAGGCTGCCGAAACCCTGGGGTGAGGGGATAGGGGAAGGTGGGGGGAACCGGTCAGTTCAGTGATCAAAAGATTCAGCTGGTTTCCCTGCCTTATATTCACGCCTGTGGTTCTGTTTGTGCCGTAAACTCGGCTGCATCAATCCTCTTACCTTTAGCTGCTCAGAGGGATTCAGATTTCCAGCCCGAATGAGATCTTCAAAAGAATCCACCTGATAGAGAAACAATATATATAAAAAGCATCTGGGATAGTGGTTCCCAACTTAGCCCTCAAGATTGCATTGCAGTAGTGATTATTATTATTTTTTTTTTTAATCAGGTCCTAAATTAGTTAACTAAGGTCAGTAATTAGTTAATTTCCAGGACACTGACCTGCAGACCAAACTTCCCAGCCTGCTTGGCCAGAGCCTCAGTCAGCCGCTGTCCCACTCCAGGCTCCAGGCTCCATGTCGGCGTGCAGGCCTCAGGATCACGGCCTGACTGAATAGAAGACGCTGGAGACACAAACAGAAAACACATCCTTTACACCAAGTCCCCTGGGCTGCCACACTGCGATTCATTAAATACGCTCTGCAGCCCCTCTTGTTTCTGACTCGTACCCGAGTTCAGCAGGGTCTGCAGGGCCGGGTCGGGGGACTGGCTCAGCTGAGCCTTCTGCAGCTGCGGGATGGTCAGGGTCAGGACCTTCGAACCCTGGTGCAGCGCCCCCATGTGGACACTGTGACTGGGCTTCGGGGGGTCAGAGTACAGGCTCACCTGGAGACAGACAGCGAGACAAAAAAAAAACATCAGAGAAAGACATTTCCAAACCCTAATATCCGAGACACAAGATCTCCTCTTTACATCCCCACAACAAGCTACATGTACTAACCAGCCATGGAAATAAGACTCCTAACGCACAGCAGTTTCACCCATTCTTGGGTTTCCTCTTAGCTCGAATAGCCACAGTGTATGCAATACTAAACTCATACTAAACCTGGGAATGGATCAAACTGCTGTGCAATGGGAGTCTTATTTCCCTCCCTGTACTAACAGATGCACAGTTGAGCACTTAGAAACAGCAATGCAGGAATGTGGGGGCACATCCCCTTGCGAGCTTGTGCTGGAGGCAGCAGCAGCAGGCTGGTAACTGCAGCACGGGAAGGGGTTGGCAGCTCAGTTCTGTGACTCTGCGCAGCCCCAGGGGTTGGGAATGGCATGGTTGCTGTGGGTGTGGTGGCTGTGCACGGTACAGGCAGGTCACTGCACGCCTGACATGTCTGATCACAGTGGTTTAGCAAACACACTGCCAGTCACCGGGTTAATCATTACCCAGCCTGGCTTTCTAAAATATTCGGATCATGTTTGTGACTGCAGTAAAAAGGCCACCCCTGTCCCCGTGCTACACAATGCCTATAAAGACACCAGGGTTGTCTTCCTTTTGTCTGCGGTGCTTTGAGCTGCTGTGAGTCCAGCCCTCAGTCCCTCTGTGTTCAACGCTCATGGTCATCCTCTATCTTCACGTCAGATCTTATCCGTGTCCGCACACATCTACATAAAACCATTTCACTGCAGCCTGCGACAGCCACATTTCTGAGTGCGTGCGCTCAGAGGCAGAGAGATGCTTTGTTACAGCAGGGATTTCTAATGCTGCCTCATTTAGATAAGGCATGTTGACAGTTAGGGGTAGGGTTAGGGTTATGAGTGAGCTTGTGGCTGCTTTGTGTTTCTGTCTTACTCCCATGGTAAAGAGCCTTCTATCTCAAAGGGTTCCTCCTGGTTACATAATGAATGCAAACACAAATATTCACGACCTGACAATACAGCTGGCGCTCTGCATCATGTGAGCCCTCAGAGGTTTGTTTGTTTGGCAGAAGCTCTGAGTGTTTTACTGCGGGGAGCTGCTTAGTGTAAGCAGATTAATGCAGGGAGGTTTTCGTGTTTGGAAGACAGGGCTGCACAGATTACAGGCACTGGTGCAAATGCAAACACGCTAATTAACGTGTTCTGCATCAGGGGCTCTTTCCAGTGACACAGTGGAGCAACAGTACGCCCGCACACACACACGCACGCACACCCCTCCCCAGGTCCAGCTGTAGCCGAAGCAGAAGGGATGCTTTGTGATGCAATAAGAAGAAGAACACAGGACGAGAACGCCCCCACCCTACTCCACCCTCACCCTCACCCCGCCTCGGCCTCCCTACCTTTGCCCCGAGCCTCATGCGGTCGATGGTGTTCTCGGCCTCTGCGTATTTGGTCAGCAGTTTGTTGTAGTCCTCCTGTGAACAGAACAGCCGAGGAAGAGGTCAGGAGACGCGCAGGTCATGACGCGTGAGCCCGAGAGGATTCCCATTGCACAGAGCAGCTGCTCAGAGACGGAACTAAGACTCTGATCTATCTCGGGTTTAACTGTGAGCCTAATTAACCAGGCTGCTCCACTTCTGGGTCCCTGATCAATTCAACAGTAACGTGAACGACAGGGCTCCTGTTGTGGGTGTTGAGAACAATGACTAACCGTATCTAAAACGGTCTCTGGGAATACGAGTTCAGTAATCTGTGCTGTTCGTGCTGCCGATGCCAGTCTGGTGACCCTCCCACTTGTGTATTGACAGTAAAGCCCAGCGCTGTGTGAACATGCAGATTGCTCTCGCTTACCTGCAGCTGGTGCACCAGCTCGGTGGCTTGCTGCGGGCTCTTGAACTCTTCGGGAACCTTGGCGTTGGGGCGAGGGGGCACGGGGCTGTCAGTGCTGCTCAGTAACACCTCCCTCACGATCTCCGCTGGGGATTTGAAGACCAGGGGGGCCTCGCCCGCTGCAAAGCTCTTCCGCGGGGCCACACGACCCTTGGGGGGCTTGTAGCCGCTCTCCTCAGCTTTGGGGAAGCGCACCCTTGGCTCGACTTTCGAGAAGTCAAGCAGCGGGAAATTGAGCTGGCCTCGGCCGTACCTGCAACACAGCGTGGGATCAGTGCGGTGCAGGACAGGACACTCTGACACAGACATTTTCACAGCAGCATTACCTGCCTTATGTACAGAATATCAACCCCTCCAACAGAACATACATACATATTCAAAACAAATGTTTTAGCCCTCGCAGAATTGTCTTTAGCAGGACACACTATTACTTAGGGAAGGCGTTGTTTATATAGGAGAGGGCTAGAATCAGTCACCCCTTTGAAGGTTTTAACCCAACAGATTCCCTTTTCTGGTGAGCCAAATATAGCACGCATTGGTATTTCTAAGAGAGCTTCAGTGCCAGTTGCACTGAGCGATGACGTGAGCGATACTAAGTAAGGTCATGAAGACAGACACAGACCTGAGGGTTTCCGCTGCTCCGCCAGACCTGCCGGTCGGGGGTTTGGGTGAGCCGTCCCTCTGGGGTCTCCAGGCTCCCATGGGGCTCACAGAACGGGGTTGCCGGGAGACCGCGGATGGCTTGGCAGGCGGGGAACGAGCTTTCCTCTGCGTACGAGGGGTGGAAGAAGACGACGGGGCAGGCTGAGACTCCTGGATGGTAGCTTCCCATTCTCCATCTGCTGGCAATTCCTCCCGGAACAGTGGGTTCTCCCTCGGCCTCTCGCTCTCCCACCCCGATTCCCGACTCCCTCTGGGCGACCCTGTCCTGCCTCCGTCACCCCGTGAATCCTCCGCGCTGTCGGTGAACGAGGTCTCCGGGATGATCTCAGCCTCAATATCGGGGCCGTTCACCAGGTCCTCCGTGGAGATGCGGCTCAGAAGGGTCCGGCTCAAGCCCATCTTGGGAGGCGTGGCAGGCGTCTCCTGTCTCTGTATCCTGAGGATGGACGGCATGTCCTCCTGGGCTCCGGAGAAAGTCTCTCCGAACCGGCTGTAGCTGCCGTCGGAGGATCCCTCTCCTGGGTGGCTGTTCTCCGGCTCGCCCTGCAAGCGGGCAGGGCTGTTCCCTTCAACCTCGCTGAGAAGGAAGTCCTCGTCGAATCCTGTGGAGCCGTTTGCTGCCTTGCCGTAGTCCTGGAAGTCTTCCGGACTGGTCTCCTGTCTGGACGCTGTGAGGTCCAGACGGCCGTCGTAAGGCAGGTCCGGGTATTCCTCCCTTTCGCTCTCGGTGTCCCTGTCCCCTTCGCTCTGTCCCTCCGAGACAACTGCCTCGCGCTCGTCCTCAGTCATGTCCAGCTGTCTGTCCCTCTCTGGACGCCAGTGCTGGAGCTGCCGGGGATCTCCCTGACTAAAGGAGAGATCTTCATCCAAGTCATCCTCATCATCCTCATCATGCAAGTCATCTTGTGTCTCCCCATGCAGCTCATCTAGAGGGAAACACACAGCAACAGGGCTGGGATCAGCTCAGAGGTTCAGTAGGGCTGCTTGAGTGAAGCAGAAAAGACCGAGTACTGTGCAGCCTCCTTCCTAATAAAAAGTGTCAAAACCTTGTTTACAAGCACTGAAAAATGCAGTCTCCCACCCCCTATCTCTCTCTCACTGCTCTCTGTCCTCCCCCTATCTCTCTCACTGCTCTCTGCCCTCCCCTATCTCTCTCTCTCTGCTCTCTGCCCTCCCCCTCCCCCTCTCGCCGAAGGACAGAAGTGTCTTGCTTGACCCAGTTATGTCTCATTCATGAATCATCAGCCCCCGGACAGATGCTTCCAAATGCCTCTGGAAAAGGTGGACGGGTTCTGCCTCAGTTCCCTAGCCATGTCCACTGTCCATGAGCCATTCTAATGAGGAAATGAAATCGTGTGGATTTGCTTTCACCGACATATTTGGACAAAAAGGCGTAATATTAACAACATTTGCACTCAAAGGATCATAATCGCGTTAAACTAATTTAGTTTCAAAGCCATTACAGTTGCAGCCTAAATCAATACCCCCACGCACACACACACGCACACGCACACGCACACACCTCGTGTGTAGAACACTACAGGAGCATGGAACAATGCTCTCCAGTGAATTCCCTTCCCAGCTGCAAGTGACATAAAATCATCCTGACAGAGCTTTCACTTCTATAAAATACATCACCACAAATATTTCACAGTTCCTGTTTGCTGAATCTGCCCTGACAAAGAGAAGTCACTTGTATCAAACTGCAGGTCAGGCAGCTTTGACTGGACGTCAGTCTGTCTCAGTGCAGTCCTTCACTTCCCCATTAGCAGAGCTTTGATTTACTTTTCCTGCGGTTGTTTGAGTGGTACCCCCACCCCCCTGTCCCTCTCATACACGTCCTACAGAGACTCTCAGACAGGTATTTCCAGTCTCATGTTTCCTGCTCGTGAGATCAGCGAGTTGCCGGTTTGTTGAAGCATGGCTTGTATTTCGTGTGAAGGATCCTTAAGGAACACCACAGCGCACTTTCCTGGTTAGGATTTATTTATTAAAGCATTTTTAAAGAGAGACTGTCTCGAGAGGCTAAGCGTTTCAGCAGCAGCGACAGATCAGTCTAATGCACGAGTCAGCAGGGTTCAGGGGCATGCAAGTCCCTTAGAGGAACAGGCAATAACATAAATCACTCGGGGACCACTGCACACGACTGTGTACATTAAAATTACTGCCCCTGGGCTCTCTAGATGGCAGCATCAGGTTTAGAACATAACAGAAGCAAATTCACCAACAATACGAGGCCAGTCAGGCAGCCATTGCCCGGTTCCTGGCAGCTGGTTGTTCTAACATTGTAAAATCTGGGGTAAAAGCAAGATTCAGCACCAGTAATGTGGCTAGGTACCCCCTTCCATGTGCTCACCACTCAAGCCCCGCGCCCCTAGATCTTGCTTGTTTCCGAGCTAAACCAATGAAATTCCCTGAACTCACTCTGCCTAGCTCTTTTCTTCAGGCTCCGTCCGGGATGACTCTGCTTGCTCTGAATTGAACTCGCTGTATTTGTGTTTTAAAGCAAGGCAGCGATACTCACAGTCGCAGTGTTCCAAGCTGGCCCCGTCCTCTCGAGAGCTGGAGTGCTGGAGTGGTTCGGAGTCCAGCAGCTCGTTGATATCACAGCTCAGGTCCTCCAAGGAATCCTGATGCTGCTGCTGCTCGAACCCAGAGCCGCAGAACACTTTGGGGGCACCCTCCTCTGGGTCAGGGGTCCCCGCTTCCGAGAGCTCCTCCGCCCCTTCCAGCTCCTGCAGGTAGCCCTCAGTCATGTCCTCCAGCCCGATGATCCCATTCTCATCCATCAGGCTCTGGAACTCCTCATCCCCCTCCACGGCTTCACCAGGATCCCACTGAGCAGAACCAGGCCAAGAGGAGCGGCCGGACACTGGGACTGTCTGACTGCCTGCCATGGGACCCCCTCTCTGTGTCTGCCCCCCTCCTCCTCCTCCTCCTCCTCCTCCCTCGTGTCTCGTCCAGCAGGCGGCGGGATGAGGGAGGCACTGGATTTGGATCAGAGAGCCTCGCAGGCAGGCTGGGTGGCTGGAGGGCTGGATGGATGGATGGCTTGTGCACGGTCACTGCTTCTTGTGTCGCTTCATTGGGCAGCTGATGGAGATCGCTCCGGGCTGCGGGACAAGTGGATGTGGGTTGAGCTTTCAGCTTGTGTATTTCATTTTTTTTTTTGGTATTATTTGTGAAAAAAGAGGCGGCGTTTCATTTCTCAGTGGCCTGAATAAGGAGAGAGAGAGAGAGACAGAGAATTAAAATAAACAGTGCTATTATACTATTCAGTAAAAATACAGTGAACGAAACAAGTCAAACATTTCTTCTAAAGAGACTTCTAAAACTAGTACGGATAGCGCTCCAGATGACAATCAAATAGTCTGAGCTGCTTGTCTGACTGCTGGAGTTCTGGATATTATTATTATTTCTGAGAACATGCAGTCATTTCCCTGGGTTTTCATCTTATGACTTGGACAAGAGGAAATGGGTCACTGAAGACCATGAATAAACCTGGGCAGAGAAGAATGAGGAGGCCCTGGGAACACTTGAACAGTGTGCATCATTTCATTCATACCACTGGAATTACAGGCCTTTTCCTGACGCTGGTCCAAGCTTTGGTAGTCTTCTTTGCCAACGCTTCGACCCTTAGACTGGAGAGCGACCTGTCTGGGAAAGATCTGAGCTACTGTATCATCAGCTTCTAAGGGCATTCTATCTATTTTACTGTACGTGTGGTTCTGAGTACACTTGAGCAGTTCTTACAGTGGAGAGATTTACAATGTTTCCACCGGAAGCACAAAGACTGACAGCAAACGGAACAGGAAGTTTGAGCCGTTCCAGATGCTTCTATAATTGGACAACACAAGCATGCCTAACAAAGCTTGTAGGAAGAACTGGAACGGATCAAACTGCTATGAAATCCAGTCACACTGTCACTTTGCACATCAACTTTCACAGTGCTAGCTGTGTGATATTGAAATAGCATTGAGGTCTTTCTATCACAGTAAATATCTTTGAGGTTAGAGGCTCTCCCAGCTCCAGTTATCAACACTGCCAGCACCCCTGGGTCGTGAGCATTTAGAGAGAAAAAAAAAAAAACAGGATTTCAAAGCCCAGGCTTTGCACACATTTCAAAGGCAAGGCTTCAAGAGAGCTGGTTTGTGACGAGGGTCAGCTGAAGATCCCTGCTGTTCATTCCGAAGCGAATCTGAAAAGAGTTACCCTTCGACTGAACCCCGATCCTCCCTTTCACTGGACGACGAACCAGGACGTGCTTCATGCTTCATCAGCACAGGCCCTACACAGTGCTCCACAGTTCTTTAGGGATTGAATAAATGTGGTCTATTTGCATACAGGCTCCCTCGATCTGTGACGCACATTGCATCGTGACATATCAGAATACATATCATATCAAATCACATGGAGCAGGCATACTGGCTGCAAATCAGCTTGTATCTTGCACAGAGCCCTGTAATATATCTATAGAAATAAGAATCAATGAAACAACGCAGCTCATTTAGTCACTAGTCATCTCATTCTACCCCTGAGTCAATGAAACCCCTAAGGATTAGGCACTCAAAGGGTTAAGCACCAGGAAGCTGTCAGCTTGCCCTAAGAGGATTGTAGCCTAGCAACCACATGAAGCTGTCAGCCAGAGCAATGCATGGGGACGCAACAGGCAGGAAAACAGAAATCAACTCCACTGCAGGTGGAGAGCAAGCAGGGACCACAACGCGCCCCAAAATGCTTCACATCCCCAAATAAACCCTCTCACCACTGACTGCAGCCCCGAGCAGTACTGTCAGGATCGTCTGCCCCTCATCCTCCCAACACTGCTGAGACGAGGATTACACAAGACACAAACAACTACTGCAGGCAAAAATCTACAGCATCGCCGTGCAGCCAGCTTCCTCTTACTGCGTTTCCTTTCACTCTGTCTGAATAAAAACAAGGCTAAACATACTGCATGCAAACACACTCTGACACACACGCTCTCTGACACAGACACTCTGACACAGACACTCTCTGACACAGAAACTGACACAGACACTCTCTGACAGACACTCTGACACACACACACACACTCTCTCTCTCTCTCACACACACTCTCTCTGACAAACACACACACACACAGACACTCTGACACACACACACACACACTCTCTCTCTCTCACACACACACACACACACACACACTCTCACACACACACACACTCTCTGACAAACACACACACACACAGACACTCTGACACACACTCACACACACTCTCTCTCTCTCACACACACACACACACACACACACACACACACACACACACACACACACACACAATGCCAGGTGCTTTTTCTGAGGCAACCCCCCACCCCAGCTTAAATCCTGCTTCAGAAATGAATAACGAAGCTTCCAAACTAAAACTAAACTAGAACCCACACTATTCAATAAGGTCACTTCTTACCCGCTAAAAATATCGGTTTTGAAATCCCTTTCGTTGCTTTCTTTGTGGAGCTGTATGGTTGTAGTTTAGCGGTTATAAGACTTCTGTTCACAGACAGAACTGACTCACACAGAGGCTTCTTGTTGTTTTTCAGCTCCGATCTCTCTCTCCCTCTCCCTCTCTCTCTCGTCTCCTTCCTGGCCCAAGTCCAAGTAGGATAAGCCTCTCAATGTGAAACAATGCGTGCTGGTCCTGATCTGAGAATTCCAAGTGCGGGGAACTTTCCTCAGAAGACCCTTCTGAAGAGGGATGCAGTGTGGGAGTATACGGCACTACAGCAGAGACGAGCCCTAGAGATGAGTCTGTAGAACACGGCCCCTCACACAGCTGGTATCACTCACAGCAAACAGGGGCAGGTTTGTAGCTTGTCTGTCCTGTATTCTAACTTTGTTCTAAACAGTGAAAAGGTCCCCCCTCTGGGCTTGATCCAAACAGAGCTGCTGTAACCAGGGATACTGTGGGGCTGTGTGAACACAATGCATGCCTAACTCTTTCACATACAGGACCAGGGCCTCCCTGAAAAACATATCTCAGCGTATCTATCCAATACACAAATCTGGACTGCTCTTTCAAAACCGCGTTGCTCCTTTGTTAACCTCACAGCCATGGCTGTTTGTTCACACTTGGGTTGCTGAAGCACGGTTCTGTCCTGACCTAGCGCTCCAGTGTATTTTAATGCTGCTTATAGTTCTGTTTTATCACGTTTTCACCCTTTTAATTACAGCGCAGAGTGGACTGCTACTAATTAATTATTTACCATACCGGGTTTACCTTACACAGCTCAGAAACACACAAACAATACTGAATAACATTTCACACATCACACTGTTGATGCTACTTTTTGACAACCGAGTTTAAACCAAGCAATGCAAATGCCAAAATAAATACACACTTTATCTTACCTTAAAAATGCAACTTCCAGTTCAGACAGCCGGCAAGTTAAAATCTCAAATCAAAAGCACAGTTCTGCAGTAGATAACATGAACAGGTTCTGAGCACGCTGTCCCCAAAAGTCCACACAGAAGAGGAGTCCCAGCGCGGGTTGCCCAGAGAAACGCATAAACTAAACGCACTCGGGTACTAGGCGACAAGAAGAGATTCTACAAGCAGCTCGATGCAAAACTAAAAACTAAAAATAAAAAAATAAAAAAGGATCACACAGTTAAAAACACTGGCTCGCGTGCTAATACACCGGCGCGTCAGATAACGCACTGCAGTCTGCAGTTTAGCTACAACGTTTTTCTTTTTATTTAATTGAAAGTGAAACTTTATTGGGCATGGTCTATTTTTTTAAAGTGAACGTCGTTCTTCGCGTTTTTCATCGCACCCTGTGCAAGTCATCCAGACGGCATCTATTTTTCATCACGATTGAGCATTATTAAATATTTTATAAAGTCATTACAGTTTCACAGATACTTGCAAACCCGCTTCGTGCTGTGCAGGAGTTGAAGGTGTATTCTTCGGTGCTCGGGTGCTGGTTTGATCCCCTTTAAGATGATTTCCTGGTGATTGGTTACAAACAGCAGCTAGCAAGTTGAAAGCGTGGCGCTGATTCGGGGCGGGGCATCGCTGTCCATCACAGCTCCAGAGTGACGCCTTTCAGAGGGCTGTGATTGGTCCTCTCCGCGGGGAAATGGGAGGAGTAACGCTCTGAATGACTTTCAGAGTTCTGAATTGATAAACCCACTAGAGGGCGCTGTTGTTCCAAGCCCAGCAGCCCACTGGCTGAGAAGTTGTGCTTTAAATCCCATTATTGATTCAATTGGTTTCAACAAGAATACGGAAACATGATTCCATTTACCTTTCGGAAATTGTAAATATCGATTATTGTATTTAAACCCTAAATAACTGAAATAAACAGATGCATTGCATTTCAAAAGCCAGTCCAGCTACGTGAGTTTTTTTTAAATCCTTGAATCAGAAATGTTTGGTCAGCTCCTTCCTTTAGCGGCTCTGTTCTTTCCAGACACACATGCAACTTAACACGCTTTCAAGAAGAACGCGAGGCACACAGCGGCTGTACTACCAACAGCAGCCACCGGAGGGAAGTATTACACCACTTTTAAAATCAGATACCAAGTTCTAAACTGTTTTCCACACACACACACAGACCCCAGGTCTTATTATTGAATTGAGCTTCGCAGAGCCTTGCTCTAAACTGGGTTTTAACTTTTTTTAATGGAACCAAGATATTGTATTTAATCATATCCTGATGTAACTATCGCTGACACTGTTATCTGCTGTATTATTGAATCGTATTTTGTCACACTTGTACTTGCTAGAACCAAAGAAATTGTATTTATCTTGCTCTTAATTGTATTATTACTTGTACTGTGATTCTTTGAAATGTATTTGCTTACGATTGTAAGTCGCCCTGGATAAGGGCGTCTGCTAAGAAATAAATAAATAAATAAATAATAATAATAATAATAATAATAATAATAATAATAATAATAATAATAAAGATATTCAATCATGTAATCAAGGATCTGGCTGGAATAAGATCCTGTTCTGGAATTAACTTGAAGAGCATAAAAGTACCACCGATACAGACCATTAAGATACGTGTGTGTTTGTGTGTGTGGAACTGGAGCTCCACCTAGCGGCTGGTGAGTTATTAACACTGACAGCAGCGTAAGACCCGTACTTACTGTATCTGCATAAGACCCGTACTTACTGTATCTGCATAAGACCCGTACTTACTGTATTTAGTAAGACCCGTACTTACTGTATCTGCATAAGACCCGTACTTACTGTATCTGCATAAGACCCGTACTTACTGTATCTGCATAAGACCCGTACTTACTGTATCTGCATAAGACCCGTACTTACTGTATCTGCATAAGACCCGTACTTACTGTATCTGCATAAGACCCGTACTTACTGTATTTAGTAAGACGTTGGTCTTTGAGCCGTATGGTCTGTGTTTCACATCCAGCCCTCGCTTCTCTATTCGGTTTCAATAGGCTGAGATGCCAGTTCGCTAGACTGCCGCTGTACAGACTTACATTTAAATACGTGACTATATATCTAGTCTGAGATCGAGTTCCATTGAAATCCACGCGTTCCACGCCTGTGATCCTCATCGCTTTGTACCTACCTTCTGTCTGGTACCCCTGCAGTGAACCGGCTGCCTTCTCTGTGCCACTGCTGCAGATGAGGCTGGTGTTCACAGCGCTCTGCTTTTTCACAGGAGAGGACACACAGCCTGGCTGAGCCACGGGCAGAGTGTTGCTGTCCCCATGCACCCTGGGCTGGCTTTAATTATGCAGGTTAAGCCTCGGATGAAAAGACTGCCGCACAAACTGTTAATGTTACAAAACCAAGGGTTGTTCAAAACACGATACCTGCCAAAACACTGTCAACGGGGTGTATCAGCAGCCTTCAATTCCTCCAGCCATGCAAACATGTATTTCTGTGTGAGGCCCAGATTACAACACAACACCGGCATTGATCTGTGGTATAGTATCTTTATTGGAAAATTAAACACACTAGTTCTGTATAAACACAATGACGGACGCTGCAGTTTACAAAGTGTCTTATTAAACTGTACATGTGACATGAAGACGAGAGAGAGGCAGGGCAATAACTAAGAAAATAAGAGCTCAAGAAACGGACAGCTCGAGGCCAGGCAGAGTGTACCATCTACTGGGAGGTGTAGAGGCTGAACAGAGCATTCACAACACAAACTAACAAGGGTTTCAAAGTAGCGCTCTCCTTTCATCCAGCTTTAGCTCCATGTCATTATTTATTTATTGTATTAAAATGTATGCATTTTATATTTTAAATTGTGTTTCTCTTTTTTTCCAGACGATGTGTACTCTCAGCGGCATACTGAGTTGTGGCTTACAACGCCTGGTTCCTGTTTAATTGCAGTGTCAGATTCTGATTTACTTTTCAGCCTGGCTTGAGGAAATGTGCAGCAGCTGCAGCATGTGAGTTTAACAGCCTCCCTGTGCTCCAGACAGCCTCCCTCCCTCCCTCCCTCAGACACACCAAACCCGTCGACCAGTGTGCTGCTGAAGCTGTGTCAGAGAAGGCTTTGAAGAGACTACAGACTAGGGTTAGAATTTTCCCATTCATAATCCTTCTCAATTAGCGGTCAGCACTCACTCTCTCGAGACGGGGGTCTATTTAAAATGCATACTTCCTGTAAGGAGACGTCACTGCCAAACTCAAAAGAGGACCTTCAGTAATAAAGCTGACAGCGGTGATGATAGCAGCTCACTGATGACACAAGGCAATTCAATGGCATTTCACTTTCATATACAGTTTTATATAGATAGCGACAGCCTGTCTCTCAGACAGCAGCATGCTTCCTGTGTCTATAATAATTGTATGTGTGCATGAACCCTGAATTGGCTCTCTTTGTATAAGCCGGTTCTGTACACCCTGTGTTATAGTCGTGCATTCTGGATGAGGATGCGCGTGTCAATGCGCACGGCAGTTCTTGGTTCAAGTTCACCTCTCTGTCTGCTAAAGCAACACGTTGAACTCCGTCACCAGGAAATCGATATAGTCTTTCTCTTTGGTTTTGAACGCTTCGGCGATCATCCGCGCCGCGTCCTTGTGCTCCTTCCCTCGGAGCGTGGCGCCGTTCACCTCCAGGATCACGTGACCCACTTTCAGCTTGCCGCAGTTGTGCGCTGACCCGCCCCTCTGTGGAAAGAGACAGAAACCAGAGTCAAAGCCGTCAGTCAGTGCGCGATAACGAGTCGGCATCTCAGCCCATTGAACCTTAATGGAGAGGCGAGGGCCGGGCGCCACCCGCAAAACCATTCGACTAGAGAGCAAGCGAGGCAAGCACGGGTCTTATTAGGATACGATAGGAAACAAAACCTTTTTATTAAATACCGTATCTACCATCCTGGAATCAGCTATCCTGTCCTGGCTGTACGAGGCTTGAACGCTCTGCACAGATTCATGGGTATTGATCCCGCTGCCCTATTGATTGTACTCAGACTGCGAACTCGCATTACAATCCGATACTGTCACTGGCTGGCAGTCCAAACGTTTCAAACTTCAGGCGTGTTATTTGGAGGCACAGCAATTACATCCCTCCACGTCAATGCACCAGGCTTACACAGGGATGCTTCCTGCAGTAACAGGTTTACACAGCCTGTGATTTACCACCCTGCCTGATAACGGAATGAAGAGGAGCGATCACCCTAACCCACGACCCCCTGCCTCAATAAAGAGCAACCCTGCTTCGAATCAATCCTGTTCAATTCCCAACAGAACACACGCGTTCCCATCGATCGCCAGGCTCTTGGATGCTAATGGCTTGATAGGCAGCTGTTTGCTGAAGTGTGCATCTGTGTTTATTGCAAGCACAGGCCACAACCCAGCTCTGTGAGGATGAGCCCAGTCATTTAAAATGATGGCAAAGGCATTGCTTCCACCCCCCCCCCTCCTTTCCTTTAATTAAAAACATTTGCTGCGGAAGATGTAGAAAATGTAAAAAATGTTATAAACCCGGGGCTGTGGCGCTCACTCGCTTGGCAGTTCGGAGATCAATATGTTGTTCTTTGTTATGATGAAGCACTTGCTATACTGCGCTTATCTGGTGTGATTCCTGCTTCACTGCTTCACTTCAAAAAGGTAAATACAGGGTCACTGGAATAGCGGCAATTAGACTCCTGCTTTCTGTCAATATTTGAGTCTGGGAAATGAACTGGACGCAACATGAAGTCCACTATGCTGGCTAAACAACCTGATCTCTACTCAGTACTGACCGTGTCTTGTATATAGACTCTCTCTACTCAGTACTGACCGTGTCTTGTATATAGGCTCTCTCTACTCAGTACTGACCGTGTCTTGTATATAGACGCTCTCTACTCAGTACTGACCGTGTCTTGTATATAGACTCTCTCTACTCAGTACTGACCGTGTCTTGTATATAGACTCTCTCTACTCAGTACTGACCGTGTCTTGTATATAGACTCTCTCTACTCAGTACTGACCGTGTCTTGTATATAGGCTCTCTCTACTCAGTACTGACCGTGTCTTGTATATAGACGCTCTCGTAGCTTCAAAGAGAGCTAGCTCCGTGTCTAGTCCAGTGATCCGGGTTCTACCATAGCTACTGGAGTGTGATACTGTAATACTACAGCAGGAGAAAGCCGTCAGAGAAACCGGGAGAATTAGGATGGCTGCACGTGTCAGATTGCATTTGCATTTAGAAACACGTAATGAGACTTCATCCAGACTTCTAGTTGAGACCAGTTTCTTTTAGTACTTGAGTATTTCTAAATTGAGCCCTGTTGGGTGTTTAACAGCTCCTGAAGATTGAATCTGCACAGAAACACGCCCTCTCCTACCCACCTGTATGGTGACGATGCGGGGCAGGGGCTGGCGTGTGTTGGCCCCTCCCTCGATGGCGATGCCCAGCGTGGTGGCGTTCTTCATCACCCTCACCAGTGAGGAAGTGGGCTCCAAGAGACCGGGCTGAAACACAAAGCAGCATGGGGTTGGAAAGTGCAGTAATACCTGGAGCACCACCACACAGTGGAGACTTCAGCTGCTTCCAGGGTTACTACAGAACATGAACACACTCAGGCTGGTTCCGAGTCCCTCCCTCTGTGTCGGGATTGTCGCTGGATTACAAATCGTGAAACTCGAGAAACGTCTCAGCATGTGCAGTGGCTGTTTTTTAACTGGCTCAATTATAATAACTACGCATCTGCAACATGCGGTGAGAGCCCAGGGCAGATTGCTTGAGGCTCGTTCAGCTCCAGAAGCATAGCTGCACGCTTCCTGCAGCCAGGGGCCAGAGTAAGAGGACCCCAAGAGCGACACCCAGTGATTATGAGGGGAGTGAAGACTCATCTGAAGCTAATGAAACACATATCTGACAGGAGCGCTGTGTGCAGGGGCTCCTGTTGAAATGGGCAGCGTCTCCTATCTAGTTACAATCGCTCTATAGATGTGAGGAGTGCATCCGAAAACTACTGAGGAGCACCTTGCTGTTCAGCTGTCTCCGTCCCTATCCACACTGGAGGGTTTCTGCTGGGTTTGAGCATACACAGTCCTGCAATGTGTCCGCACTGCTGCTGGAGCGCTGTATGGATTTCAGATTCCATTTTTCATGGAAGCCGGGGAGGAGAGCCTCACTCACCGGTTTAGGAGCTGGCTCAGTTCTGCCCTCGCCCCCTGCGCTGTCCTTGCTGCCCCAGCTCTTGGCTGGGAGGGGGCTGCTGTCCTTGCTGTTGCCCCCTGTGTCCGCAATGTCCACCCCGCTGTCCTCGCTCAGCGTCTGTCCACTGTCTGAGAGCTGGCACAGAGTGGAGGCTGGGGGGAGGAGCGAGAGAGCCGCTGTTAATAACACAAACACAATCTTCACCAGGGTTACTGCCTAACACTTTTCACTTTAAATTGCCTTACCAAGGTTGTGCTTTTCTGCACCGGTTACTTGACAGGCACAGAGTTTTGCAATTGGGCCAGTTTAAATGGGACTTTTGTATAGTGCACAGCGACTGTCATTGTTAAAGGATCTCGGAAGGAAAGTCAAACCTCTCATCAGTAACACTCTATTAATAAAGCGATCACAGAACTGCAACAGTGTATTCTCTGCTCCCCATCCCGCACAGTACGTACCTCTGGCTTGGGGCAGCGGCTTCACTTCATTGACGTCGGGCTCGCTGTTGGGGCGGTGCACCTCCACCATGACAAAGTGCTGATTGGAGGCCGAGGAGGAGGGGAGGACTGGGGAGGGGCTTGTCCGGACTCGGGCGGGCTGGGGCAGGGTGAGAAGGGGGAGGAGGGGGGCTGGGAGAGAAGGATGGCTCAGGGGATTTAGCCCGGGTCGGGGACTGGACTCGGGGGAAGGGGCCGATGGGGTGGTGGTTGACCAGCGAGAGCTGGGCGGTCACCTCTGCTTTGCTGGCTGGGGAGGTGGGGAGGGAGGTTCGCTCGCTGGACACTGTCTCGCTGGACGCTGCCTCGCTGTCCGCTGCGGCAGTGTGGGGAGCAGTGAAGAAGAGGCCGGACTGGGAGGACTCGGACGATGACCGCTTGGGCTGCTCTCTCCGGCTCGGACGCCGCTGCAGACCCCCTGAACTGACCACTGGAGGAGGCGGGGGCTTGAAGGGAGGAGGGTGATCCGCCAGAGACTGGACTTCATCCTGAGAAATATACGGAATGTCCCTTATAAGCATTTAACACATGGTTACACTGTGCATTCACATTGCTTCCCATGGTCTGTCATGTTTTTTAATAGGCTTCACCATACATCTCCTGGACCCCTGGAACCAGGTTTCAAGCCACTGGTCCTGAATAAGTGTCTTTGTGCTCCCTGAGCTTGACTCTCATATATACACACATTACATATGAAGTGCTGCTCACCAGAGAGATGTCAGGCAGACTGTCGGCATTCTCCTGCAGGCGTTCGCTGGACCCATCGAGCGTGCTCTCATTCTGGGAAGGGAGGCAGAAACAGGGTCACTGACAATGAGGGCAAAAAACAATACGGCACTTTGTAACATTTATAAGCTTAGTTAAGGGTTGGGGTTGGGGGTTGGGGTTGGGGTTTGGGTTTGGGTTTAGGGTTGGGGTAGGGGTAGGGGTTTGGGTTGGGGTTGGGTTTGGGTTGGGGTTGGGTTGGGGTTGGGGGTTGGGGTTGGGGTTGGGGTTGGGGTTGGGGTTGGGGTTGGGGGCTGGGGTTGGGGTTGGGGTTGGGGTTGGGTTGGGTTGGGGTTGGGGTTGGGGTTGGGGTTGGGTTTGGGGTTGGGGTTGGGGTTGGGGTTTGAGTTGGGGTTGGGTTTGGGTTGGGGTTGGGGTTGGGGTTTGGGTTGGGGTTGGGGTTGGGGTTGGGGTTGGGGTTGGGGTTGGGGTTGGGGTTGGGGTTGGGGTTGGGGTTGGGGTTGGGGGTTGGGTTGGGGTTGGGGTTGGGGTTGGGGTTGGGTTTGGGTTGGGGTTGGGGTTGGGGTTGGGGTTGGGGTTGGGGTTAGGTTTAAATTGAATAGTAGTTTATAAAAAAGTATTCTATTCCAGATTACATTTCAGACGCTGATCAGTATTTATGTATTATGTACAGACAGCCATTTTCTCCTTGCAGTCTTTTCAGAATCCATTAACAGCCTTTGATGGGAACCTTCGCCTCTCAGATTGTGGAGTTCAATTAGCCAGATAGGACTCAAGAGGCATTCATGATTTTCAGTCCATTAATAATAAAAAGATAAAAGGTTTTTCCAGGAGAGCTAGCCCTGTGCACCCTCCCTCCCTGCAGCGTAAGTCTCCCTTTCCCCTGATGTATTAGGAACACATGATGCGAGGGGAGTCCTGCAAAAACACTGCACTTTCAGAAGGTGTTTGTTTTTTATTAGGAGGCCAGGCTAGGTTATCTAAAGAAATTCATATTGCGTGTTATCACATTTTCCCAGGACACCCCTCAGACTGGCTTCAAGTCTCCCCAGCGTATTTGAAGCGATGGACTGTACAGCTACGGCCAAAGGGTTTGCATCATGGCGCTGTCAGCATGATCTCCCTGTCAGTAACTGATAAGAGAGGAACAAAGGAGATCCACAGTGAGCAGACCAGATAAGAGGCCGAGTGAACCAGCAGGGAGGGCGGCTGTCAATGCCACACTTTGAAACTTAAGACACAGGTAGCTGATGTTGGCTGAGCTCCCACAGCGGGTGCACAGCTCTGACACTGGCACTCCTGCGGGGTGTGGAAGGATAATCTGACAGGGCTGGTTCACCTCATCGCGCTCCTGCAGCCACCGTTGGTCAGGCAGCGTACAGGCTGGACATTTAGAAGACCCTGCCTCCTGCCTCTAGGGTCCAGTAGCTTGGTCACATTGTTTGCTCAGGAAGCAAGTACCGCTGTGCTGTAGATGGTGCCATTGATGGGCCTTGCAGAAAATTAAGAACTGGAACAGGAAAGCGTCCAGTTATTTAAACACACACCGAAACCAGCTGGGTCCATCCCCGTACATCATGATGACTGTTATTATGTGCTTGATTATGATGTAATTAAAATGACGAGGACAAACCAGTAAAACGCAGGCAGCAGCAGCAGCAGCAGCAGCAGCAGCAGCACACAGTTCACACGCAGCACTCTCCAGAGGGACAGGAAGGAGACACTTCAATTAGAAAGAAATCCCTCTCTCAAGCAAACCAGACGCTCGCGAAACAAAGCTTCACACCGTCGCCATGGAAACACAGCACTCAAGAGCGCGCACTGCAAACGGGTCCTACCTCCATCAAGTCTATGAGCCACAGCAAGCGTTCCTGTTGTGGTGGAGTGTTGACAGGGGAGGCACAGAGCAGCACAGAAAGGGAAGGGAATGAAGGCTGTTTGGTGCAAGCTGGTGTTCTTATGTGATTAAAATAACAATAGAAAAGAAACCAGGACGCACAGAGTATACTCTGCTCATATGAGTTGACGGCTTATATTAACTGCAATCAGGGGCAATGGTTTAGTGGTACAAATACTCATGGTGTGAAAACCAGCTGCAAACCTGAACTAACCAGAGCCCTGCTACTGCACAGATTCAATTCAGCTTGAAGCAGCTTCAGCCAGCCCTGCTACTGCACAGATTCAATTCAGCTTGAAGCAGCTTCAGCCAGCCCTGCTACTGCACGGATTCAATTCAGCTTGAAGCAGCTTCAGCCAGCCCTGCTACTGCACAGATTCAATTCAGCTTGAAGCAGCTTCAGCCAGCCCTGCTACTGCACAGATTCAATTCAGCTTGAAGCAGCTTCAGCCAGCCCTGCTACTGCACAGATTCAATTCAGCTTGAAGCAGCTTCAGCCAGCCCTGCTACTGCACAGATTCAATTCAGCTTGAAGCAGCTTCAGCCAGCCCTGCTACTGCACAGATTCAATTCAGCTTGAAGCAGCTTCAGCCAGCCCTGCTACTGCACGGATTCAATTCAGCTTGAAGCAGCTTCAGCCAGCCCTGCTACTGCACAGATTCAATTCAGCTTGAAGCAGCTTCAGCCAGCCCTGCTACTGCACAGATTCAATTCAGCTTGAAGCAGCTTCAGCCAGCCCTGCTACTGCACAGATTCAATTCAGCTTGAAGCAGCTTCAGCTATGGGAATGTTCCCTGCCCCAGGCTGAGCACATGCAGCTGCTCTCTAGCTAGTGTATCAGTTCTATGAAAAATGGTTTGTTCAGTGAAGTTTACCTGCAGGTGAAATGCAATTCCGTTTTCAGGCAGACAGACAGACAAACACACACACACACACACACATGCTGGAGGGTATAGACTTGTAGAGACACAAAGACAGACAGGCTGGTGGAGTATTCATGTAGAGTAGAGACACACAGACAGACAGACACACAGACACACACACACACACACACACACACACACATGCTGGAGGGTATAGACTTGTAGAGACACAAAGACAGACAGGCTGGTGGAGTATTCATGTACAGTAGAGACACACAGACACACAGACAGAGACACAGACACACAGACAGACACACAGACAGAGACACAGACAGTGTGTTCTCGTACCCGCGCAGAACTGAGTGTGGTGGAGGTGAAGTAGCTCCCAGTGGAGGTGAGTGTGTCAGCGTATGACACCATGGAGTAGGAGTCTGTGCCCAGCACCGTGCCCGAGTTCTGCCGCGCCTTCAAGGACTCGATCTCCCTCTTCAGAACCAGGCTGTCAAAGCGCTCCAGATCCTGGGGAGTGATCAGCCCCCGCACCTCCGACAGCAGAGAGAACTGGAGCAAACAGAACATCAAGAACACAACTGGAACAAACAGAACTGCAAGAACAGAACCGGAACAAACGGAATGCAAGAACAGAACTGGAACAAATGGAACTGCAAGAACAGAAGTGGAACAAACAGTAAGTAAGATAGTGAAATAAAAAGGGCTCTCACTGTACTCTTACACTTTTCTATTGCATGTCATATAACCCGGGATGGATGCTCATTGTGAGTCCTGCTCGCTCACCTTGGCGTGTGTGTTCAGCAGCTCTAACAGGGCCATGACGAGGGCCTGGATGCCGATGTGTCCCTCCTTGTACTCGTCCAGGTAGTACACCATGGTCTGCCTCTCCTGCTCGTTCAGCAGGTGCCTCGCTTGCTCCTCCAGCATGGCGCGTGATTGGCTGATCAGACTGGACAGCATCACCTGGGAGCCGGCCACGCCCTTATAGAACACCGGCTGGGGGGGAGGAGCCAAGCAGAGAAAAGTGTAATAAAGCATAGTGAAGGCATAGCCCACAGAGGCATGACAGAGCATATTCAAACTGTAATCAGGGAGTGCATCAGTATAACCATGGGAAAAGCATTGCTGCAAAATCAGCATGCAAATAACGGGACGAATCTTATCTTGTTCCTGCTGCCTGCGGCTCCGGCACACGCCTCTACAGATTGCCATCCCTATCATGCTGAGATCTTTGTGAAGCATTGCCGTTCCTTTCTCCACGTGCACACAGTGTCTGCCTCGTTACTATTGCCTGGCTTGGCTCATTGGCTTTCTGTTCTCTTCCTCCAGCTAATTAAAGTACAAAACGCTGCCTTCTGATGAGTCTACTGGCATCCTGCAGAGCGGCTCCCCTCAGCCGGAAAAATGAAATCCCAATAACTTACAGTTAGACTTTTAATGAGCTTTTTAATCAAAGCCTCTCAGCCTGTGCCTCACTTGATTGCTGAGCTGAACCAGGGCTCCGATCTCTCCTTCCTTTCTATTCATCATTTGTTTTAGTTTTTTTTTAAATGTGTTTTAAGTTGCATTTCATTGTGTGGTCCACAATGCATATGTTTGATGAGTCAGATCCACTTTCTGGAAAGTCCTAATTCATCTGACTTGCTTTATTTCACATTGTTCTTCATACAGTTCAATGCATTAGGTTGGTTTGGTCTTTTAGGGCTGTAGTTTGGCTGCAGTAATACCAAGTGCATCTACAGAGGCACGGCTGCCAGTATAACCAGCGCACTCATCATTTATTAGGAACCTTGCGGTTTTATCAATTCTGAAACCAAGCCTGGGAAAGGCTGCCACTGGAAATAACTGCCCTTCATTTAATCAGAATATCAAGGGGATTCATACTGGCAATCGCAGCGGACTGAGTGACGTGTTGTGAACAGGCTGGGAAGAACCAGAACGTGAGTTCCAGCCTTCTTGAAAGGCAGAAGGAGAGGGTGCTGTATGTGAGAGAAGATTTACTTGCTCTGCGTTTGTTTTGATGGTAGCATCATCTGACAAGCCTTCTCTCTTTGTATCTTGTTCCTCCGGGTTCTGTCAATCTTGATTTAGTGTTGTATCTTATTATTATTATTATTATTCTCAAGCACTGCAAAGCCAAAGTGATTCAGTTTATATTTCCTCCTGTTTTGCATCCTCTGCATAACAAACAGTGCTTGGTGGCAGAGTGGCAGTGCAGTTGCAATGCAATCTGCAGCGTGTGTGTGAGAATAAAGCATGCCTCCCTGCAGTGGTGACGTGCTGTTCTCAGGACCCTGATTCCAGTAAAGGCACAGGGCTGGTGACTGGCACCGCCCTGCCCTGTGTAAACTTCTCAGATAAATCACCTCCGTCGTCTCCAGGGAAAGGAAAAGAGGTTTGTGCAAATAGCCTGGGAGGGATTTACAGTAACAAGCGAGGCGTTTGTGACAGATTGGAAAGGCAATACTTCACAGCAGCGCTGAGATCTTGTCCGACCTTGAGGCAGTGAAAGTTACACTGAAACAGAGAGTGGCAAAACGACACCTCTGTAAAAATCAATCTGGAATCGCCTTTTACACAGGAATAAACTGCCAGGTTCTGTGCGATTCTTACACGATTGTGAGAAGCCCTGTTTCAGTGTGCCCTGGTCTTTGAGTATTTAAACTGCATATTAATCCAGTCGAATGAAGGAGAGTCAAAGTGAGATTACTTTATATACATGCCCTCGATCAAAATGCACTTTACATTAGAGCACGGCAGCCACGTTTCCATTTAAATGGGAAAAGCTGTCGGCTGTATCTAACATTAGTGACAGGATGTTAGTATTCCTCTATGCGAGTCTTCAGTTAAAAGTACCCGACTATTTCAGGTGAATGCTAAGTGAAAGAATTGAAATAAGAATATAAGCAGAGAGAGGGAAATAGAGGGAGAGAGAGAGAGAGAGAGAGAGAGAGAGAGAGAGAGAAAGCAAGAGAGAGAGAGAGGGAGAGAGAGGGAGAGAGAGAGAGAGGGAGAGAGAAAGGGAGAGAAACAGAGAGAGAGAGAGAGGGAGAGAGAGAGAGAGAGAGAGAGGGAGAGAGCGAGACAGGGCTCCAGTAGTCTCTGAACCGTGCAGTTGCTTAACTCAGAGAAAGGACATTGTAATTACTGGGCTGTAAACCTAATCTTGACTCAATCAATTTCACAAATAAAAGCAAATAGCATCCATATAATAGTAAAATACATGCATGCTCCCGGCCCCTCTGTATCCTCTATTGAGAAAGCTGAACTCCAGAGAGCCTTGGGGAGTGTCGGTGACTGTGAGGCTGGAGGAGGATGAATGGTTTGTGGGAGTCGCTTGAGCCCTGGGGGAGTCACAGCCTTTTGTTTGTCCAGCTATCCGTTATTATTCATCATGAAACTCGCAGTTTATTGATTTCTCCTCTTTCATTCCGCTGCTATGATTTAACGTTTCGTGAGCCGGTTGAGGCTGTGATTTTATATTTTCAACAAGTGACAGCTTTGGTAATTGCAAGTTTAAGCCCCGCGCGGTTCTGTTTGAAGTCGGGAGATGAAAGCTGTGCCTCGCAGTTCTGTGATGTGTGAACCCTTCTGCAGGCTTGCCTTCATGTCAACATACTGAGGACTTATCAGCACACTGCTGATCCATCCGGAGCGAAATGCTCCAAAAACCAGGACCCTCTACACATGAGCCTAATCCTCACCTTAAACCACAACTCCACCCCAAGCTTTTAACTCAATAGCAACCCTAAAGGAGGGTGACCGCATTTTCAAAACCGGGACAACACTGTTAAATCATTGATGAGACTAGTTATATCATTTATATCTAGGTTTTTTTAAATAGATATTTAAACAGCCATCCTCGTTTTAATAATGTATTATTTTTATTTTATTTATTTTTAACAGCTTTCTAACACCACACAATGTCAGTACACTCCCCAGTATCTCTGCGGCGAGGTTTCACTACCAATATTGTGTTATATACATATTGCTACTGTCTTTACTGTCTTAACTAAATCCTGCCAGTATTGTAGGATAATTTAATATCAACTAAATGAAACCGCATGGCACTAAGCATGTATGTGTATGCCTGTGTTAATCACTTTATATAAATAATGTTCCTGGGTACCCAAGTAGTTTTTTTTTAATTATTTCGTTTTCAGCTTGCCAGTTATATAAGATGCTGTTCATGTTATTTTGACCAAAGCTATTTTGTCGCGCTAAAGGAAGTGGCTAAAAACTGGGACTTTTTTCAGATTTTGAGAAACATGTCGGGACACCGGGACCTTTAATACAAAACCGGGACTGTCCCAGCTAGACGTCTGGTCCCCCTACCTTAAAGTCACCAGCAGATTGCCATCGTGCTCTGAAGCCCCACCAGGGAGCCCACTGAAATCTAATTCTCTGTACGCCAGGTGCTATTCAAAGTGTGAATGTTCCTACGGATTTGCACTGCAGGAATGATTCACCCTGGTGTGCTGATTCTACACATCTATCTATAATATACCTTGTCAGGGACAATACTCTGAGGAAGTGAACTGGTTTAGACGGGGTGACTGCATCCTCTCGTTACTATCACAGGGTTTCTTGATTATCCTCTCTCTCTCTCTCTCCTGCTCGACCCGTTCCAGTTTCCTCATCTCTTAAACTGTTTTCCGACTCTGTCACGGCCTGAATACAGTGACTGGCACTTTACTGCTTCAGTGAGGAATTGGATTCATCAGATCCCCACGTAATAAAAGACCAGAGCAGTTACTGAGCTGCTGTGAAGTGTGCTGCAAACTTTCTCAAGGTTACCCTGCAGAGGTGGCTCGGAATTGCTTTTTCCCTTGTCTGCCAGATCCACTTAGAGCCGGGAGAGATGCTAAGAGACGGGTGCGGCTGCAGTGTTCTGTGCGCCTTTCGTGGTTAACCCCTTCAGTACCGCTGCTTGCCGGAGGGTCACGCTGCAGGAAATTCCGAGCGCTGGTTTGCTGGTGTCTAGGGTGGGTAGGGAATTAGCGTTCTAAATCGCTTAATCGAGCAAATGAAACCTCAGTCCAGTCCTTGGAGTAGTTGATTATCTCATTGTACCTGTTAGAGTGGAATGGAGCTCCAGGGCTGTGATTGGACACCCCTGACGTAGCCATGCTTGCCTATGCTTTGCCTTGCTTTATTACAGGGACGTGCAGCTGCATCATTTGCATCGACAACAAGGTGATCGAGGTTAATGGAATCGCTCTATTTTTCAAAGAACAAAAAAACCTAAACATCCTGTTTACGCCAACATCTACAGCACGCAAACAGAGGGCTTCAGCTGGCATGATTGAAATGAATCTGTTCATTGTAAAAGACTGATTGAAGACACCTGGCGTGCTCTACCACTGTCAGAAAGCCACCTTCTCTAATGAGAAGCACGCAGGTGAAAGCTCTCAAGGTGACCCTGGGACTCGCAGCTCAGATCAGCCCTCCTCGTTAGTGCTGCCTGCTGTGCCTCCCTGTGCCTTCTCATTTGAAGTGTTCAGACTGATTCCCACTGCGAGAAACAGACATCCTTTCTCCTATTGATCTTAGGGGTTTGACAGGCGTGGGCTTCTTCCATTGCTGTGCTTGAGTATGGACGCCAGCTTATAGTGCTTTAAACACCTGCCTGTTGTAAATTAACAAAAGCAACAACACCCACAATCACAAAAGTGTGGCCAGTAATACCATTAAAGCCACGACGACTGGAGGCAGCATCCGGAGCCCTTTCCAGAGACACACGCAGCCCCCTCTGCTTAGCCAGCGCGCTTATTGATTCCTCTCTGCTGCAAAGGTGAGCCGGAGCAGAGCCCCAGAGGCAGACGCACAGACAGCTCTTTAACAAAGCAATCCCCACCTGTCATGTTTACCGTAGCTCTGTACACTGAAACAGAAATGCTTTCTGACTGCTTCTGACAAGTGTTGCTGTCAGTCTGCCTCTCTCGCTCTCTCTGTATCAAGCTCTCCCCTGCCGCAGTGGGCTACAAGTTTCACAGAGTTGCTTTAATGAAGTAGAGGGGATGCTGAACTGCTACGATCAATCGATTAAGACTTCCTGTCAAAACCCCTCATTTGATTTTGTTTTTCATTCCTGTGTGCTGGAGGCCGTGCCTCGTTACTCACTGTTAAGAACAGAAAGGTATAAACCGAATCAGGAGAACGCTGTAACTCCAGTCTCAATATTCAGACTTACCTTCCCAGCAGCGGGAGCCGCCTGATCAGACAACCTGCAAGAAAAAGCACAACCCGGTCAGTATGCAGCACAGGCAGCCTGGCACAGCAGCACTGCCCCCCTCTCAGAGAGTCAGAGCACCTCACTGACTCTCATCAATCCCACACACACACACACACACACACAGATTCACATTGCAACCTGAGGAAAGTGGAGGACATTCAGTTTCTTTTGCTCTGTCATGAATTCCCTGAGCGTACTAGAGGCAGTTAAAATTGAAATAAATAAAACAATATGTCACCTCTTTGCCATCTAGACCCAAACTCTTAAAGTTTTTTTTTTTTCATCAACCCTGTAGTTGTAGAATCTCCAACCTCCACTTCAAACCTCTAAGCTGAAATGCATCTCGAGTAAGTTATTACCACTTGGCCTGTGAAAAGCTAGCTTGCATGTTTTGTGGTTCGCAGGCCTGCAGATTTATATCTCCGTGGAGGCTTCTCAATCACAGAGCTCCATTAAGGGGAATGGTGTGGAGCCTGGGGCAGGACTGAGGGTGGCTGGCATGGGCACAAGACAGGCACCCTGCACACAGTGACCTGGTGATTCTGGGTAGCGAGGCAAGTCCATTCATTCAGCACCACAAGCACTGAGTAGAAAGTGCCGCTCTGAGCAGCTGATGAGGTAATGCTGTATTCTGCTGTTTGAAAGGTTGATGATAGAATTGAATAGAACCAGTGCCGCCCCTTCACCCCTTTGCTCATTAATAATGTATCGCTAGGTCCCTCTAACCCTGCCCCTTCACCCTTTTGCTCATTAATAATGTATTGCTAGGTCCCTCTAGCTCCAGCCCTTCACTCCTTTGCTCATTAATAATGTATCGCTAGGTCCCTCTAGCTCCACCTCTTCACTCCTTTGCTCATTAATAATGTATCGCTAGTCCCTCTAGCTCCACCTCTTCACTGCTTTGCTCATTAATAATGTATCGCTAGGTCCCTCTAGCTCCAGCCCTTCACTCCTTTGCTCATTAATAATGTATCGCTAGGTCCCTCCAACCCTGCCCCTTCACCCCTTTGCTCATTAATAATGTATTGCTAGGTTCCTCTAGCTCCACCTCTTCACTCCTTTGCTCATTAATAATGTATCGCTAGGTCCCTCTAGCTCCACCTCTTCACTGCTTTGCTCATTAATAATGTATCGCTAGGTCCCTCCAGACCTGCCCCTTCACCCCTTTGTTCCTTGGCTGTTCCTCCCTCTATCCACCCCCCCACCCCCCGGTTTCGAGGTCCTCTTACCCAGCGATGCTGCCCGTGGCAGCGCTCTCTGCGATCTGAGAGCCGGTGATCCACTTGGTCTCGTCCACCACTGTCCTGGCGTGCGGCAGGCGGCCCACGTCCTTGATGGTCATCATGAGGTGCCGAGAGGACTTGAGGATCCGCACTGCCTCATCATGAGGCACGCTGAGGAAACTGTACCCATTCACCTCTAGGATCTGATCTCCCACCTGCACACAGACACACAGGCATTAATATCCTCTTCTGTCATTCTTAGATCATTACTTTCCATGCTTACCAACTAAAAAAAACCCTCAGGGGTGATTGTGGGGAGGTGAGAGGGGGAAGCACATTGGGGTTGCGCAACCCCTAGGTGAAGCATTGTGCAACACTGATATGCTTCCCAGCCTCACTTCCTCTCAAACTGAGAAGACTTTTCTGATTGGTTTTGTTTCCTGGATAGATCTATTCAGTCAATACATTCCTGCCTCAAAATGAAGTTTTAATTTAGAAAATGACTGTCCTTAGTTATTATTACCCCCTTTTCAACTGTTCCATGCCTCAGAAATGAACCACAAGAGGAGTAGGCAGTGTCTCTCTGCTCTCTCGGGTATCAATCTGTGCAGTTTCTCCCCGTGCTTCTCTGCATTATTGAAGTGCAGGCTCATAGCTCCCGTCGCTGATGGTTATAAATCTGTGTGATGAATCCTGCTTCCTTATAAATCAAGCTGAAATACTGGGTTTGCCGATAGAGCTCATTTTCAGGAAGAAGTTGACACGCTGTTCACGAGTTGACGTTGTTTTTGGTGTCCAGATTGTAGTGTCTGCGTGGCGTTGCAGTACAGAAGGGAGCACCGCAGAAAAGTGATCGCGTGACTACAGTGGTTCAGTTACATTGTAAAAGGGCACTGTGCTTCTTAATTCATTCATTAAGGATGGAGCAAGGTCCTGGACTGGGATGGATTGAAACAGCCACTGGAAAGTACCACAGGTCTATATTATTTATGAAAGTGTTTGTCATTAGCGCACCAAATAAAACACACTGAAACCGAACGCACCGAAATCAAGCTGACGAGCTAACAGTCTTAATTCTGGTTTCCAGCATCCTCTTAAGACCAGCGCCTCAATAACGTTGCAAAGAGCCCGGGCAGTTTGTATAGAAAACCAAGACGAAGAAAAGGAAGCCCACTGCTCAGACAATATGAATCAACGTACTCAAGAAGCAAGGCGTTTGCGCCTCAGCAGGTTTTTTGATACGCTGTGTGTATCAGATAGAACTCTGTATCCTTTCTCTCGGAGGGTCGCTGTCCTCTACTATCCATGCGTTACCGAGAAGCAGTGCTGTACAATGAGAACTGTGGAAGACAGCTGCTTTGAGCAGTGATTCAAAGCATGACTGAGGCTGTGCACTCCAGGCAGACTGTGCATGTCTTATTGGAGTTTCACACATGTACTGCTGTGAGCCCGGCATGTATATCAAATGAGGACTGAAGCAGCACCGCGTTGCTGAATCATTATAGGCTGGCGGCTGCCTGGAGACTTTACTGCCACTGAGATGAGCAGCTATCAGAAATCCTACAACTACTCCTCTTTGAAAGCATAGCTGGGGAGCTTAACATGGTTCACCTATGCATGCAGTGAGCGAAGGAGATATTAATTGGACTGCTTTGTGCTGTGGACACCACGTGCAAACTTTCTGAAGAATTCCAATACACACTATTGCCCAGAGACTTGTCAGAGGCTAAGGCAGATATCCATGAGAAAAAATAAAATTGCAGAAATGCAAATTCACTTTTAACACTTTTTTTACTTTGAAACAAGGCAGCTCTGCAATGTGGTCGTTAATACAAGAAGAGGCTTAAAGGGAGGGAAATGGCTGGTTAATGTGGAGCTCGCAGAGAGTAATTAAGATGAGTAAGAGCCTCCCACAGATAACTGAACACTAGCCAGAGCAGAATCAGTATTCCTCTGCAGTCAGCCAGCAGCCCGCTGTTATTCCCTACAAACTAAATACTACAAGACAGGATTATTAGCACAACCAGGGCCTGCGCCAGCCAACCCCAAGCTTTCTGTACAACAAACATAGCTAGATAGATAGATAGATAGATAGCTAGCTAGATAGATAGATAGATAGATAGATAGATAGATAGATAGATAGATAGATAGATAGATAGATCGATAGCAGTTGAAACTAACGACATGACGATAGCTGTTAGATTAATTTATGCTGTTTATCACCATCAGAGAATTGTCCGTTCCTCTTATGCAGCACTTTAACAGAGTGATTGAAGTGAAAGTACGTCACGTCTCGTATCTATAAATGCACACAGTCAGGCAGTCCAGGGGCACATCGATGGCCCAATGTTACACTCTTCATGAGATAATGAAAAGTGAAGAGAGCCTCTGGGAGTCTCGCTGCGTCACTGATCCTATTACACCCCCCACCCCTCCGCTTCACCAACAAGGGAAGACAGCCAGACAGCACTGGCCCTGAAACTGCACAGCAGTCTTGGCACAGCCCAGCTGAAATCTCTCCAAGCCTTGTCAGGAGGGCAGGGTATCACTGTCCCCCTGCCTGTCAGTCACTCACTTAACACCCCCTCAAGGGATCAATACAAAGTTGTGTCAGTGCAGCAGAATCGAGAATCAAGACAATGCATGAAGAGCCATGTTTAAAAGGTACAGTGCAGCCTCTCAGCTTGCTGTAATCAATCCCTGCACTGTGTGCTCACAGCAGCTCCAGCTCAGAACCTGCAGTACCTTGAGCCCCCCGCTCTCGGACGCAGAGCCCCGGTCCACTCCGGTGATGTAGATTCCCAGGGCGTACTCGGCCCCACCCCGAATCATCAACCCCAGCGAGCGGCCATCGTCCAGCACCACGTTCACCTGCGGACACACAAACACACAGGCATCAGCACAGAGATCATGCTGGGCACCCACAGCACGGCATACAGTGCGGCACAGCGTTCTTCAAATAACAATCCCAGTGCAAAGAATGGGCAGGGAAACACCTTGATCATCAGGACTAGTACTCGGTGTGTATCGGAGAGAATGCTTGATTCTTCAATTCACTGAGTAAAACACAGAAATGAGTTTGCAGTGCAGCATGCATATCAAAACATAAATCTACCAATAATACATTGATGACATCACATGAATGGAGAATCACTCCAACCTTGCTGTAGCGTTCTACAAAACAGCATTAAATCCCATTGCTGGCAGAACCTCATCGTGATCACAGCTCCGCAATACTGTACCTCGTGCAATCTATATTGCAGGTTTCTTAACACACAGTATCATTGTGGAAAACACTGCAGGTGCGGCACGCATGCAGCACCGGGGCTACATTCAGGAGAAGGATCACTGTCAATTCTGATCTGAAGCACTTCAGTTTAATTCACTTTTTTAACAGGGGTTTGATTACAATAGCTTCAATTATCAATGTAATTCCGATTAATGCTGCACCTAATCTGTTCTGTTAATTGCACGGATCCATACAATTAAACATGCACCATCTCTTTGAATTATGATCATTTCTATTATCTGAAATGCGCTGCTTGTCTGCAATGCAAATATTCCTATTAACATGGCTGACTCCCCAGGGTCTTTACCAGGCATGTTTTTAAACATTTTATTGAGGTGACTTTAGTGGTTACAGGATAAAAACATTGTGTTTTTACGATGCATAATAAATGTGTTGCTCTGGCAATTAATGCATCAGTAACAACAGCAGGGGAGCCATTAGCGAACGCCAACCAACGCTAATTAATAGAAGCAGATACATCATAAAAAAGCAGCAAGGAATCACGGACTGGAGGTTTGAGACAATCTGTGGTGTGAATCACTCCAAAGCAGTGAGGGCACATGACTAACTCAGCTCAAGTGCTATTTTTAGCCCCGCTAATCTCCTTTGCCAGAGTAAAACATGGTCAGTCCGAGGCAGTCAGCAAGGAAGGCTGGGAGACGAGGTTCAGCCAGTCACCAAACCAGTACAGGAGCTCAGGCTCAATGTACTCCGAGATCTATCTCCCTCGAGAACGTGGCAAAGACAGGATCGAAGAAAAATGAAGGCAGGATGTGCCTTTACTGAAGCATGGTCAAGTCTCAGGCTGCAGTCGTCTTGACAATGAGACCTGACATTTTAAAGAGGTTTCTGTGATGTTAACGTGCACAGAACAAAGCTGTGGACTGACAACGTAGCATGCACAGCAGTACTGTACAGTGCGGACAGGAGAACAGCTCATTACCGTGACAGTGACCAACACTCACAGCATATTCAATAACGTCTCGTGATCAACGTCCATGCAGAGCTGAATCAAATCTGTCCCAGACACAGAACCTCACACCTGCCCAGAGCGTAGCCACAGCTGGCTCGATTATTGTCGCGCTTTTGATAAAGAGACGGGAGTTTGGAACTATGTGTTGTTTAATAGAGTGGGGAGCTGCTCTGAGTTCCTTTTTTCGAGGGCGCTGGAGTGAAACGCAGCCCTGCCACCTGCAGTTACCCTGTCAGGAATGATGCATTGCCCAGGCTCAGCCACAACCTTGTAACATTTCTCAAATGTCAGGCTGACCTATAGGGTCTCCACTGGGCTGGAGGGGGGGGCAGGTCTAAGTCATTGCTTTACAGCCGGGCTGCACTCGAACATGCTCTGCTCGGTGGACCTGTGACACACCTTTCATTAATCAATCTGGTTGCCTTGGCTTTATTAACCCTCCCCCTGGGTATCTCTTCACAGAGAAGGCAGGTTTCGAGGGAGTTCTGCTCTGCTTCTCTGAAGGGATCACAGTCCAGGTATGTAGGGGCTGCAGGCTGTCAGCCTCGAATGTGTTTGCTGCAGGTCTTAATCAGGCCAGCTGCAGCTGATTCTCCAACGAGACCGTCAAGGTGTATTAGCTCATCCCTATCTTCTTTCCTTGGGCGTCCTTATTTCCATGTTTTAAATTACCTGCCCGTGCTGCCGCGGCGCAGCTTCTCCATTATTCCGGAGAGGTCTTTTTTTTTCCTTGTTCTGCCCTGGGGTGCAGTTTGTTTTGTGGAATGGATTTGCTGTGATGCAGATGCTCTGCAGATAGCTGCCTTGGCTTGTTATAAACCGAGGATACCCTTCAGAGCTTTTCAGAAGGCAAAAATGTCAAGCATTTCTATTTTTGCTGTGCCAATCTGACAAATGAAGCATATCTGTTCTTGTCACAGGCTTTGGCAACCGGGCTGCACTGTGTGCTATTAATAAATCCTATTCAGGATTGTACACCTCTACTGCAAACAGAAAGGTAGATTGATCAGAGCCTGGGATATAATATAGCCTGTCTTGCTATATTACTTCAAAATGGCACAGCTATTCCCACAGCAGCTTTTAAAGATGCTCATTGTAATTTGCTTATTTTAAGGGAGCAGTCGTAGAGGTGCACTCTCAGACAGAGAGGCAGGCAGGCAGACACTGACCCTGCAGCACTACTAACCCGATTACATTCTGAAGCTTTGTTGTGATTGTATGGAACACTTCACAGATTTTCATTTTGGGGAGGGGGTCCTGCCAGTTTTGAACGAGCAGAGTGCCAAAGCGTGCCTCTGATTGCCAGTGTATTGAGTTCTGTCAATTCCGGAGTGCCACACAGCAGTAAGAGCTCTCATGAATACTGCATTAGGGAATGAAGCATTTAATTTTCTCACAGCATGGCTTTCTCCACACAAGCAGCACTGGCGATTGCATTGGCTGATAAGAGCGCTGACTCGAGGTTGGGTTAGGGTTAGGGTTAGGGTTAGGGTTAGGGTTAGGGTTAGGGTTAGGGTTAGGGTTAGGGTTAGGGTTAGGGTTAGGGTTAGGGTTAGGGTTAGGGTTAGGGTTAGGGTTAGGGTTAGGGTTAGGGTTAGGGTTAGGGTTAGGGTTAGGGTTAGGGTTAGGGTTAGGGTTAGGGTTGGGGTTGGGGTTAGGGTTAGGGTTAGGGTTAGGGTTAGGGTTAGGGTTAGGGTTAGGGTTAGGGTTAGGGTTAGGGTTAGGGTTAGGGTTAGGGTTAGGGTTAGGGTTAGGGTTAGGGTTAGGGTTAGGGTTAGGGTTAGGGTTAGGGTTAGGGTTAGGGTTAGGGTTAGGGTTAGGGTTAGGGTTAGGGTTAGGGTTAGGGTTAGGGTTAGGGTTAGGGTTGGGGTTGGGGTTGGGGTTGGGGTTGGGGTTAGGGTTAGGGTTAGGGTTAGGGTTAGGGTTAGGGTTAGGGTTAGGGTTGGGGTTGGGGTTGGGGTTGGGGTTGGGGTTGGGGTTAGGGTTAGGGTTAGGGTTAGGGTTAGGGTTAGGGTTAGGGTTAGGGTTAGGGTTAGGGTTAGGGTTAGGGTTAGGGTCCCTGGGGTGTCTCTCAGTTACCTTCTTCTCGTCTCCGTCTTGAAGCAGCTGCAGGTTGCTCCGCCGCTCGCCGTCTTTCCGCCTCAAGGTGGCGCTGCGGTGCTCGGTCAGGTCAGGGGGCGGGGACACGCTGCGGCCCTGGGGGTCCACCCATGTGTACACGTGATTGGTCACGTAGCCGCCAGGGATCCGCCCCACGGAGCTCACCGACAGAGACAGCTTCTTAGAGCCCTTGAGAACCTGTCGGGCACAATGAGAGGAGTGTCACTGACACACTGATACACACACACACACACACACACACACACACACACATACACAGAAAACCAATATTCCCTGCTGCTGTCTCCTAGCGTGGTGTGATGATATCAGATTTAATATTCTGCCTTTTGATCATGGCCTCTATCACTACGACAGACAGAGAATCTCTCAGCACGCTCTAGCTCCACCGGGCTGTGAAATAAGAGTGTGTGCGTGTTTGAGGGCAGAGTGAGCAGGGTCCCAGAGGCCAGCGGGGCATGCTGATCCAATCTGAGCAGCGCTTTCATCTTTCCATACTTCTTCTATTACTTCACCCCTTATCAGCAACACCAGAGGAAGCTCATTGCGTTCGTAATGCCTTTATTATTCAGCATGTCCCCTGCCTGCAGCGAGCCAGCAACAGAAATCATACCTACAGTAATCAGCTCTCTCCTAAATGAAGAGTGGCACGCTGTGCCAGGTCTGCACAGCGTCATTAATCTGCCCAGGCCTGGCTCCTGGAGGTCGTGTGGAAAGCAGATTGAAGTCTTAGAGTATACTGCAGCGTGACAAACACTGATAGTTCTGGAATGACAGCTCGGTTAAAAGCCAGTACAATTCCACATTTTAACCATAGGAAACTTTCAATCATTCAAATACAACTCTCTCCCTGGTGCTTCACAGAGGTTTCTAAGCTCAAGTGCACTGGGGGTGAAGCAGGGGTCACCTAACTCTCAGGGCCCCCTCCCCAAAGGCAACAGACATCCTGATTGGAGACCCACACACCATGAACCCACAGGAACGTGAAAATGAGTTCTCATGACAATTCACCCTTTTGTTGTAAAATGGAGGGTACAGTACATGGGGAATTCAGTTTGTAAACGTGCGACAGAGCTGACATCAAGCAGTTCCATTCGCAATCATTGATCCTCAAGCCTGGGGAGCATTGCTGTGTCAGGTGTCCGGGTAATTGGGGAGAGGAAATGCCTGTATGTGCTGCGGCCCCCCTGAAACCATCCCGTGGTTCCTAGGGGTCCCCCTGCTCTAAACGACAGTCCCTGTGCATTTACACTGCAATCAGCATTCTGCTGATTGCTACAGAGATGCAATGCAGGTTTTCATACAGGCGCCCACACAATGCTGTCACTCCACGTTTGCGATAATTGCATCAATAAATATATATAATTAGACCATTATCAAGGGGAGGGTTTCTTTTTAAATCAAAATGATTATTTCCAAACCATTTAATTCCAATCTCCGTTTGTTTATTTCAATCTGCAATTCGCCAGTCAAGTGTTTAGACTGACATTGCCTTGAGGGCTCGGCACTGCTAACTGCTAATCAGGATGAAGGTGGGAATTAAAGACTGTTTTGTTCTCACTTGATAAGACTCGTGCATTTTAATCAGAGGGAAATGGGTCACGGTTTCAGTGCGTTGTAAAGGGCGTTGATGAGGTGTCCCAGCCCTCGTGCCACAGAGACAGGGAGACTGTTTGCTCTGAATGGTAGAACTGACATATTATCAAGCCTCTGGTGTTTTGTTTTTGTCATCTATTGAGCAGGACACAGTTAATTAAGATGCAGCATCTGATTCATAACAGCAGCTTGGAAAAGCAGCAAGCCGCACCCTGTAATGTACAAACACCCAAACAATATCAGCGGGAATCAGCATCTTTCAATGTAAGGAACCAGAAATATCTGTGCAGCTTTGGTTCCAGTGTAAAGTGAATTTTCTTTGCACAATAACGCACGCTGGTCGTCAGCAGTTCTTTTAAATGCGTCAGTGGAAAGGATCAGAACCCTTGCATCTGCTTGAGAAGCATGAGGTCTCCGAGCTTTCTAATGCATTTCATTCACAGGGCTGAGGCTCCCTCGTTGTTTAACGATCCTGATTGATGCTCCCTGTGCTGACTAACAGCATCACAACCCGATTACAAATGAGCTCCCTGTGCAATCTTTAGGGGTAAGCAGATTCAAATTTCACTGCCCCCACCTTCCTAATCATTCGGAGTGGTTTCTATCGGAATTACTACTAATAAATATTCTGCTCTACTATTTTTTTTTTTTCCTTGTCTGTGTCGAGGTGAATTCACCCAAGTTCAGCAGCTGCTCTTCAGTTCAGTTTGTCTGCCGTAGACGTAGGCTGGATCAGCCAAGCAGCGGCGCCATCTACTGCACAGATGTGTACTGCCAGCAATGCCAAAGGAGACTGGATCAAAAGTAGTTGATCACTAGAGGGCGCTGGCTCTTATAAAGACACTGTGGCTGTCTGTGTTACACGTTACCATAGCAACCAACTGGGACTGAAGGGCAGCTTGTGAAGTCAAGTTTAAACACAAAAAAAACATACACCATACTTGAGTTATTGGATTGCAATAATATCCACTCAGAAAAAAAGGCAAGTAACAGTAAAACCAAAAGGAAAAGCTCATTTGAATTGACTTCCTCTTGGCTGTACTCAACTGGGCGTGGAACAGACGGTCCTGTATACAAATTAAACCTCCATCCATCTAATCAGCGCTCGCTTCCTGGAAGCGGCGTCTCATTTGTCATCCCTCTCCAATATGTGCAGCATCTCCTCACTGATTTGTATCCTACAGGGCACAGGCTCTCCTATGATAAATGCCCTGTCTACCAATGAAATCGATCACTATTTGTCTTGAAACGGAGACCATGTTTGCTAGCCAGGAAAGGGAGTTGCGAGGCTCTGTAAAGCCATGGTGTGGCTGTGGCTGTGCTGCTGTAGAGATGGCAGATGGAACATTAAGAGATGAAAGGGGATGCAGCTGCACTCAGCTGGCTAGTCCTTTCCCCTGCTCTGACAAACACACACACACAGACACGACGGAGCGTGGAAAAGAATCCTGGGACAGTGGGGATCGTAGAGCAAATACAGTATCAATAACCTCATCAAACCATCACACTGCAGAGTGTGCAAGAAACATCTGTTCTCCTCAGTCGCTTAGCACTGGGCATGAATGAAACATGCTTCACTGTTTCATCAAACTAAGATGCAAACTTGAACAAGCCTGCCCTACATGTGTATAAGAAATCTCACCGCCACTGTTGAGATCAATTGAATTAAAGCTCTCTGCGAAATGGCAATTGTGCTGAACTGCGGCATGGCGTTTGTTACGTGGAGTGGAGAAAAACAGATTTCACTGGCGCGTCACCCCTAGTCCCCCCCCCCACCCTGCTGCCCACGTCATACAGACCGGCCCCCGGCAGAGAGGCAGTGTGGACCCCCCTGCTATCAGAGCTCCAGAGGCTGTTCCCGTCATTTCCTGGTGAATTATCATCTAACAAGAGCGCGCTTTACCCAAGCTCCATTATTAGCGGCTGTCTCTGTGCACACAGGGTCCGGGGGAAGCCTATCATTGTGTCATTGTGATACTCTACATGCACAGCACTCTGAGGGACATCAGCACCTATACACTCTCCTTGTACTGGTGGGTCTACAAATCACCCGCGACAGACAGGGAGTCTCGCAGCCTGCCTCACACTGCAAGGCTGGAGCCCTCTCGTGATCCCTTACCATATGGAGAACAAACCCACAGTTTGATAGAGGATGTTAATATGCTGACTGCAGCTGCTTTGTTACTGCAGCTTAGTTTTCTTACTTACTGTCAGTGTTTCGCAACTGGCCCTGGCTTTAAGGGGCCAATAGTTTCAACTCTGGGTGTTTTGCCTTGGAGGGCAGTTAGTATGCCTGTGTTTTTCTCCAGTCCTGTGAAACTATAGCTTTGGATATTTCATTTTAAAGTCTGTACATTGAGCAGGGCACTGGGGATGAAAACGTACTGGGTTTACAATGTCTCTCTATCCATCTTCATCATCTGTCATCACGTACAGAACCTCGCTAATAACAAGAATGAAAACAACTGGAAAATAAAGGAGCCGGTACTTCACAACATTGTGAGCTGAAACTACTGTTACAGCATTCTGCCTCTGAGTGGCGCTGTGCGCTATACAAAAATGGAATTCATTACAAAAAAGTGAAAAGTTATTTCACTGATTTTCAGCCATAACATACAGACACCATTAACAAAAATCAAGATCTTTTTTTTTTATAAGAGACAGCGACCTGGAGAAGGGGCTGGGCATCCCCTTCACACAACCTATTTGCTTACAAATCACCCAAATTAAGACTGGAAGCAGGGACCAGAAGTAAACATAAAAAAGATATATTCTTGCAGGGGACTTATGCAGCAGATATTGCAGATGATAAAGTCGAAGTTACCTCTGGGTACTCCAGCACATCAGGAGGTTAACTGACCTTTAAATCCATCAGCAGTGGAATGACACAAATACACGGGTTTTCAAGACCACCGGGATGTGATGGATGACGATAAAAACGGAGGCTGTTCTTTCTGCGCCATAAAATACTGTGACTTTCTAACCTGCTATATAAAAATATATCGAGTGTATCGCGAGAAGCAGGGAGCTCAAAGGACAGGGGATGACATCTCCATAACTAACTGAGAAAGGATTGCTTTTACTCCCCATTCCCTCTCCTGTCTCCCTCCTCCCTCTCTCTCCACCTCTCCCCTGCTCTACCCCACCTTCCTCCTCTTCTCTCTCTCCACCTAGCTCCCCCTGCCTGCTTCCAGCAATCCACCAACGCACAATGAAACTATGAGAACAGCAGATACGGAATCTGAAGCTGGCTAATCATCATCCAGTTGTGCAATCACCACCTCCCTCCAGCTTACAACAACAGCTTTAATGTAATTACCAGCCTGAACGATGCTGCACATGCATGGCACCACTCTATCCCAATGAGCAAGGCCTGGCGTCAGATGGGAATCTGTCATTGCTGTGCAAGAGCCCAGCGCAGGGATAGCGGAGGTGATCTGAAGCCATGTGTCAGAGTCTGGCACGCTGGGACGCGATTGCTGTGGGCAGTCCCTTAGCTGCACAGGCACTTGAGTGAATTTGAATCTATTCTACCTGGTCTCTGAAGTCCTGTTTCTTTGGTGCTCATTAGAGGCTGCGGGGGTGTTCAGATTGATTGCGCTTGGGGAAAATGACTGTGACTCCAGTGAGAGTGTCTGTGATGAGACCGGCGCACTATCCTAAATAAAGCACAGCACTGCCAGCAATGGCAAGCACAATGGATTTGGAAGAGGGCTTGCACAGTAGTGTTGGATTGGATTGCACACTGGGACTGGCATGATAGCTTATACTGGAACCTCCACAGGGTAAAGCACTATGTTTTATAAGCACGTTTTGTGTTTGTTGGTTTAAAAAAAACCTTGATGAATTCTAAACGTTACGACTAGAAGCCCTTCCCAATGTCTTCAATATCTCAAAGCCCCCCTTTGCACATTTTGGATTCTCGAAGTCTCTCTCCCCCCCCCCCCCCCTCTCTCTCTCACCTGTGGAGCTGGACGCTCTTTCTCTCTCTCTCTCTCTCTCTCTCTTTCTCTCTCTCTCTCTCTCACTCTCTCTCTCTCTCTCTCTCTCTCTCTCTCTCTCTCTCTCTCTCTCTCTCTCTCTCTCTCTCTCTCTCTCTCTCTCTCTCTCTCTCTCTCTCTCACTCTCTCTCTCTCTCTCTCTCTCTCTCTCTCTCTCTCTCTCTCTCTCTCTCTCTCTCTCTCTCTCTCTCTCTCGCTGACTCTCAAAGAGAATTGTTTTTTTTCTGCTCCACTCAGCTCAGTTTATCAGGCTGCCAGGTCGAGAGAGAGCACAGCTTCCAGGCTGATTTTGATTTTAATGGCAGCGGGAGGGGCCGGCAGCACCAGCTCCATGTTTATTTTGAGGTTCAGCTCCAGACTGTCTGCACTGAGCAATGGAGGGTAGAGAGGAGGGCGTGTCTGGAACCCTGCACCAGACTGTCATAGTGGGTGCATAGTGACAGGGTATAGCGGGTGCCATTACAGCAAGGGTCAATGGGACCCCTTAATGCCCACTCTGTGAATTGAGATGAAATGCACTGAACAGTGTGGAGTTCTGTGGATGCGAATGGTGATTGATGATATTACTGCTCCATAAAACACTCCGATTTTATAACTTGCCAGTGCCAGGTTCTCTTTAAAATATATAGCCTGTATCTCGCGCGGCAGGGAGCTCAAATGATAGGGCATGATCTCCATCAGAAGGGATCGCTCTTTCTCTTTCTGCCGTCTCCTGTCTCTCTCCCCCCCTTCCTGTCCTCCTCCACCCCCCTTATTCTCCTCCTCACATTCATGATATTCCAGCCCTTCAATCCTATTTCCCTTGCTTCACTGCTCTTGGGTGTAAAGCCTCCCCACCACTCTGTGGCTTTCAGTGACAGAACGGCAGGCGGTTCTCGGTCCCTGCAGAAGGAGCCCAGCTCATTTCCTTCCCTTCTTCCTCCCTGACAGCCAGGACTGACTTTGCCGCATCCATTACCATCACCCTCGTCAACGAGGGGGTTAATTCAATCCAAACAGACACGGCCCCGCGCTCGCCCGCTCTAATTTATCAATTTACAATGTCTCTAAACGTTTTAAAAAGTTAATCAAACCCAAGCCCTGCTTGACTTTTCACTCCGTTTGATTAAACTCCTAATCCATTCCGATGGAAAACGCCAGACTTTGTTCTGTAGACCTTTAGGCTGCACTGCCGGTCTGGGATTAGCATCCAAAGCCCAGCGGGGAAAAGAGGAATATTTTAACCAGGCTGGCTCAATCAGCAATCTGTCTACAGTTGTACAATTTGAATGGCCTGGGAGGTGGCAGTTTCTTGAAATATGCCAGTGCAGTTTGCTGTTCATATGGCTGCCATTACTCATTCCCATCCACGCTGCTGCTAGCACACTCCACATCTCTCATTCCTCATTTCCACTCATAAGCACGCTGTCCAACACCTTCAGCAGGTCCAGATTCATACACCTGAGATGTGCAGTGTGAGACGGAGCCACACAGGAAAGATCAGAGAGACAAATTACCTGGAAAAAGGATCAAGTGCTGTTGACCTCAGATAAGTAATAGAGTGTGAATAGAGTGTGAATAGAATGTGAATAGAATGTGAATAGTGTGAATACAGTGTGGGGGAAAGGGAGGGGCTGCGGGTATAGTATGAATCTTGCACTTTTATCATGACTCGCTAAACAAGTTCAGAATCACTCCTAATAGTTTTCTGCCTATGCAACTTTTTTGCACAGGCAATTAGGTAATTAGTTTCCGTTTATGATGTTTAATGATCTTGAAATGATTTTTAATAGGCTGGGAAAGTATATGATTTCGCTCTATCATTATGTCACACATGTGCATTTAGCCCTAAAGCTGTGTAGGTGTATTAAAACAAATGTGTTATTATCTATCTGTAATATGCATAGAAATTAACTTTAGGGAAATTCATTTTAATCATTAGTCTTCATATGCGCATTATTAAAAGAAAAATCCAGATAATTTTCATTAAAAAAAAAATTAAACTTAGCCAAAGGTCATGTGCACTGAAGAGGGCTTTCAGTGTGCAAATATTTAACTAAAGAAATCAAGCTGCTTTGCGAGGCGTGTTGCTCGCCATGATAATGAGCCATCTGGTTCTGTATAGAAGGCGGAGGAACGTTCTTTTGCCATTCCAGCGCGCGGTGCAGTCCGTGTATATGTGTGCAGGACGTTTCAAGGCATGTCGATGATGAAGGAAAGACGCTGAATGAACGTCCCGAGTCATTAAAGGTCACTGCACGATAGATAACCGAAATGAACCCAAATAACCCAAATAACCGAAATGACCCAGCCTCATCAGGACCCCAGGACAAGTTACATCCGCACCGCCCTGGTTTCCGAATACAATGTGTGTCTTTTGCTTCCGTGCATGAAAACCCGCGTTTAACAATACCGGTTAATAAAACAGCGAACCACTTTCCTATGTATCTGTGTTTGTAAGATTCAAACCCGCGCTGATAACTGGGACACGACCGAATAGGTGACCCTAATATTAGTTGAATTAGTGTCTTGTTCCAAATCTATAACTGGGTCTACTTGCTGTACTGCGTGTGTAAATAACACGATTAGACAGGTACTTACCTTCACCGCCTCTGCGTGTGTGACTCGATCAAACACTTTGTCGTTCACTCTCAGGATCTGATCCCCGACCCTGAGACCCTCTTTCTCGGCCAGCGATCCCGGCTCCACCAGCGACACATAAATGCCCACTCCGTGCTCCGAACCGCCGCGGATGCTGAACCCGAGTCCTTCTTTGTTCTTACTTCGTTTGAGCGACACCTGTCTGATATCGCTGGGGGTCTCTTGAAACACCGCTCGCCCTGGAAAAGGAGTCGGCGGAACTGTCCCCTCGCTGGTGGTGCTGAAACTCTCCGAAGACGGTCGGTGCTGCAGAGGGGGAGCCTGGAAATGACCGGGCAGCGCGTTAGCATTGCCGGCCAAAGGCATCGCTTTCCCTGGGCTTCCTGTAGCCACGGGGTTCCCGTTACTAGCTAAAAGATCGGATTTCAGGTAGAGGCCTTCCGAGGTGTACTGATCAAACAGGAGCTGATCCGACCTGGGGATAACCAGCCGCAGCATGGGAAGGAGCTGCCGCTTGCTCGGCGTGCTGAGTATGACTTTCAGAGTTTGGACCAGGTCGAAGACGTTTCTTTTGGAGTGGTAGACGTTCAGGCAGTGGATGAACTGCTCGCGCTCCAAGTCGTTCAGTAACAGGTTGAGGGCATTGTGCAGCTTCCTCACGTTGGCTGAAAGCGTTCGCCCACCGGAGCCCACGGAGTTGGCCGAGGACGAATTCAGAGACATGCGTTCCAGATCCGTGCTCATCCTAGAACTGTATCGTGCGCAGATGAAGAGAATAACATTTGTTTTGGAAAGTTCCCCGTTACTTTCAGACCCGGCGACCGCATCTGGAGTCGTGGCTGGCGCTGGCGTTAGCCATGTTTGTACAGGCTCATGAATCCCTAGAGCACACCGAACTAATCACACGCCAGACACATCGTTCTCGTCTAGGATCGGCGAATCGAGCCGACAGTTTGCATTTTATACAGGACGGGAGAACTCCTTCAGCTTCTTTGGAAATAACCACGAGACCGACCCCAAAGAGATAGTGAATTAAAAGACAGTTTTAGCTCCTAAAGCACCCGCGAGCCACGAAGAGCGTTTCATAACAGCAGAACCCCGACAGGAAAGGTTGAGGCACCCTGCCTCCTACCTGTGTGCGGTGACTCAGTCCTGCAAAGCTGTCAATCCGACCGTGCGCACACAGACAACGCATCGACAGCTGCACGCCGTGTCGCTCTCCATAGCGTTTTTACCACTTGCTTGCTTATTTTATCACCCTTCCCCAGGAGAGTTGAAATGAAACTTTTTCCTCAGGATCGAATAGTAGCTAATTACAATGCAGATGCAATGGAAACGGAGCGGGTTCCACGGCACTTCACAGACACAGTGCGTGCTCTGAGACCCCTTGTTCACGGACCCCTCAAAACATCCTGCTGCCTCTCACATAGTTGCAATGCAAGAGAAGGGACGCCGGCATCGCTGCATTGATCCTCTCTCCTCGGCAGTCAGCGCGTTTGTTAGCGTATCCTCTCTCTCTCTCTCTCTCTCTCTCTCTCTCTCTCTCTCTCTCTCTCTCTCTCTCTCTCTCTTTCACGCTCTTTCCACTTGGCTGCTTCAATGTTTCTCTGTCAATTTGGGCTCCTGTCAGCAACTCCACGGGAAATGACGCCGCAGCAGCGTGATCGGGTTGCCTGGAGACGGGGAGATTCTATAAAGTGCCGACACGCTGAAATGGTTCTTGAACACGGCGGTGCATTAGTGCAATGAGAAACTTAAAAAAAAAACAGAGTCGTGTTAATGCTGACGTCACACTTCACCCTCCAAGACCAAGCACCACTCTCCTGTGATGCTGATGACTAACGCAGTGCTGTACAGCAGAATGATGTCATATCCGGAGATTCTTGAAGGATTATCACTTACACAACCTCCCTCATTGAAACACCTGCGGGTCATTAGTGCGTGGAGCTTGACAGACAGGGTACTTACAAGCACAGTGCTCATCTTTCAAGACTGAAAGATGACGGCATCGTGGGAATGTTATACAGCTCGCATATAGTCTGCAGGCGCTGCATCGTAGCAGTCATGAAGTCACGTAGCAGTTAGCAGAGGACCGTGACTGTGAGAAGATGAGGCGTCTATCGCTCTTCAACACTCTCTTTATACCGTGTAACCCCTATGGCGAGTCTATCAAAGTAAATCCGCTTTTAAAAGCCTTTTCTAGGTCACTTTTGTGCTCTTACGCGGTTTTATGAATCTTACCTCTGTTACCTCTGTTATGAGAAGTAACATTGATACAGCGTGTCATTGATGAAACTGTCCGAGACTGGTCTGCATTCTCTACCAGTCCAGTGGAGTTTCATGAATATCTCATTCCAATGCATTCATAAAACAGACCCTGCTGCAATAGCGTGCCACACAGCCGGTGTTACAGGATAATTCTCACCCCCTCAGAACAGAATACTGGGTGAGAATTCTCCTGACGGGGTGAGAATTCTGCTGACGGGATGAGAATTCTCCTGACGGGGTGAGAATTCTGCTGACGGGGTGAGAATTCTCCTGACGGGGTGAGAATTCTGCTGACGGGATGAGAATTCTCCTGACGGGGTGAGAATTCTCCTGATGGGATGAGAATTCTGCTGACGGGGTGAGAATTCTGCTGACAGGATGAGAATTCTCCTGACGGTGTGAGAATTCTGCTGACGGGATGAGAATTCTGCTGACGGGGTGAGAATTCTCCTGTCATTGTTTTGGCTTTAATCACGCGCTCTCTGTCTAAGCCTTTAGCCTTGAATTAGCGTTGATCTATTTTTAATTATCCCTTCTCTAGAAGGAGGACAAACACACGTCATATTTATAGCACTGGCTGTGTGTGTTTGTATCATCTCTCTGCGCTGGATTGATTCCCTATCACCGAGCCTGCCACAGCTGCGCTGGGTTTGATCCAGAGATGTTGCGCAGTTTCATTTTTCTGTTTATTTTCTGCTGGCACAATACTGCAGTGGCTATTCCCAGTGTACCAATTAGCTTGCTCATCAGTCACTACAGTGCTGCTGAAACATTTCACCAGTTAATACATGGAGCGTGTCAGCGGGGAGTCCGCACATGGTTTATCGGAAAGGAAATGAACGCGGCCCATCGTTTAGAGGAGAGGAGAGAGAGAGGAAGGCGCTGTTCACAAACCCGGGAGCTAACTGCATGGGACTCTGTCATGTATGCAGAATGGATTCATTTATTTCATCAAAGCAGACTTTAAAAAGCAAATTAACAAACAAGTTTGTATGCAATAACACTCTAATCTGTTCATGAAACGAAAGGTTAAAATCATATAACACTGTGTAAAGCATTGATGGTTAGTGTATCCTAGCTCTTGATTAATAGCTAATAGGTGATGGTCAGATATATATATATGGCAGTGCATTTCATTGGCAGTGACAAATGGAAGTTTTAGCTTTCGAGTATATGGGGGAGCGTGGTGTGCACGAACCCGAACTCTCACACAAGCATCACTGGAATCATACCGAATGTATTGGAAGGAAGTCAAACTTGCTTTAGCCCCCTGTTTGTTTGTCATTCCCCGGGTTCTGTAGTGCAGGGTTTAGCTGGGAGTGTGTGAGTGATCAGTCAGGTGGGCATGCTTTTTGAGATGCTGTCGGGCACGTCTGTATCCTGGTAGATGAAACATCTGGGGAAGATACCGATGTTTCCAGCTGTGTGACCTTCAAGCCACTCGTCGTTCACTGGGAGAGGAGAGGAGAGGAGCGGAGAAGAGAGGAGAGGAGAGGAAAAGAGAGGAGAAGAGAGGAGAGGAGAGGAGAGGAGAGGAGAAACAAGAGACAAGGAAAAATATTTGAATACAGGGTTCACTTGTAGCTCTGCATCATCCTTTTTATTATAATATAACTTACTAAGAATATGTTTGTGATTGGTTAGGATTGCAACACCGCCTGTCTCTCTTTACCTTCAGACAGGATGTCAATGGTGTCGCCTTTACTGAACTCCAGGTCCTCTGGCCCCTGGGATACATAGTCATACAGCGCCACCACCTGGTACAGAATGGGTCTGCCGGCCAAGGGGTCCTCATACTGAGCACGGAGGGAGAGAGGATTAGAGGCAGTGGAAATCATATCGGAGACAGAAATCTCTTCGAAACACCTATTCAGAAAACATGTGGGATTGCATTGGTTACCTGGCACCACACTGTGGTCCTGCCCCCCTCTGCCCTCTCCCACAGTGCCCTGAGCTCAGCGTCGCCCATGATCGGCTTCAGCGCCTGACTCCCACTGTCCCGGCACCTGCAGAGAGAGAGAGAGAGAGAGAGAGACGGAGGAATATAGCGCCTTTCAACCGGCGCAGGACCACACTGCAGACACATCATCCTCAGTGTAAACACTTAGTCTTGCAGACCAGCATGAATTGTACAGCTCAATCATTTAGAATGCTTACGGGCACAACTGGAACGATACGTTTGCAATTGATTCTTTTGGATCTGAAAACGCAGGAGCCTTTGTGCACTTCAGTCCCATTAAAAACAGCCAAACTGTTTTGCATGCAGGATATATATATATATAGAGGATTTGGGAATGTGTTCCTCAGAACAGGCACTGTATATCTAATCAGATGCATACAAGCATGGCGGACTGAGCAGCCAGTGAAGTTTGTCCGCTGGAGGATGAAACCCAGCAGACATGTAGCTCCTGCACTCCTCATAGGGAGCAGGGAGCTGTCCTTGTGTCTAAGAGCTGGGAGTGGAGGTGAGAGGGGAGGCTGGCGCGGGGCTGGTTCCCAGGTGAGAGGAGACTACCTGCTCCATACCTGAGCTGCAGGTGTCCGGGGGGCTGCTGCTGCTGCAGCTTCTCTCTGATCCGACCCTGCAGCTGGCAGTAGGAGATCTCCGGGCTGACTCTCATAGCCACGGTGTAGGTGTAATGGACCTTCACGATCACCGAGTCCTGGGCGCTGTCCTCGGCAGCACCGCCCCCTGCTGGGAGCTCACTCTAATGACAGGTAGGAAGTGTTAGATTGAAATTGCATCTTGTAGTCTGACTGCAGTTTAAAAAGGAGTGAGAAGAAAGGTTTTAAAGGCTTTCGGTTCATTTCAGTCTAAAGGTCTAGCTGCTTGTTATAAGTTGCATTGTCTGATTCGCGTGAGGCCTTGCACAGCATTGCAATCTCTTATTAATGATACTCTGGCACACCCTGCTGGCCAATGAGAACATTGCTCCTTACCTTGAAGGGGCTCACTGGGTGGGACTGGTGAGTGGTGCCAGGCAGTGAGGGTCTGCGCTCACTGGAGAGGGGGGTCTGGACACTGGAGTCAGCCAGGGAGGATCTGCGGCTCCCTGTCACACAAGAGAGACAGACAGTGTAACTACCCTGTCAGGGTTCAGCTCATATCATAGTGAAAGTATGGTAAAGCATGGTCTATATGCATAGTATAACCAGGGGGGGGTACTCAATTAAAACTGCTAATCTACTGCGATTGCATTATAGCTGCAGTGACACAGACTAGAATGGGATGAGAACACACATCCTATCAATGCATGACCTGCAATACACTGTAGGACTGTACACTGCCTTCTCCCTCGCAGGACTAATACAGACACATGCAAACTGTGCCACCTGGTGTTCAAACTACACAACTGCAGCATTCTAGTTTTTCTTTCCCTGATGTAGGGTAGAGAATATTAATCTTAGTTTGCCATGGTGTGCCGTGTTTTGTAGCATGCTTCCTCTGGGCTTTATGATGTTTGCAAGTCCTTAACCATGCTTTCACTGTGCTTTGTTACACTTTGCTATTTTTTTTACAAGGGGGTCCCTGTGGCGTACCCAGTTTGGGCAGCTCCAGGTTGACTCGGGACTGTGGGCGGGTCGGGGGCTTGAGGTCCGGGGGCAGAGGGATCCCGTTTGGGAAGGAACTCACCTTCTGGAAGAGAGCAGCACAAAGACACAAATCAGCACTGCAATCAGAGACACTGCAATCAGAGACACTGCAATCACACACTGCAATCAGACACACTGCAATCAGACACCCTGCAATCAGAGACACAGCAATCAGACACACTGCAATCAGAGACACAGCAATCAGAGACACTGCAATTACACACTGCAATCAGACACACTGCAATCAGAGACACTGCAATCAGAGACAATGCAATCACACTGCAATCAGAGACACTGCAATCAGAGACACAGCAATCAGAGACACTGCAATCAGAGACACTGCAATCAGAGACACAGCAATCAGAGACACTGCAGAGTTATTTGGTGATGTACATTGATAAGCTGTTTGAATATAACAGAAGGAATGAATTAATACCTCTTTCTTGGTCTTGGTGACGTCAACAGGCTCCAGTCTGGAGGTGGGAAACAGGCATTTCTGTTCAAACAGAGAGAGAGAGAGAGAGAGAGAGAGAGAGAGGGTTCATGTCATTCTGCACTTATGAACTGGTAGCAATAGACAGACAGATGGTGTGGCAATCCATTGTAAGCACCATGGGAACCTTTGCTAACCCCATTTTAATATGCTTTATTAGATCTGGCATTTACAGTGTTTGCCTAAGTTTAACCATGCTTTCACTGTGCTCTATTACACTTTGCTATGATTTCTCTATGGGAAACTCTTCTAAGGAAAACACATGAAACACTGCTGTGCAAACCATGGAACACAGATTTGACTACTGCGCTGTAGGAAGGAGAGGTTATTCTGCCTGGGAGAGAGATACAGTATATATATATATATATATATGCTCTCTCTGATGCCCCCTACCTTTCCATCGTGGATGACCACTGCCCAGCCATCCTTCCCGCTGTCCAGCACGAAGACCACCTCCCCCTCCTGCACCTCCAGCTCGCTGGAATCCTGGGGGGTGAGACTGGAGCAGACCCGACAGTACCGCGAGGCCCTGAGAGAGAGAGAGAGAGAGAGAGAGAGAGAGAGAGAGACTGGGACACTGCTACCATGCTGGGCTCACTCCTATAACAGCGTGGGCTTTAGCTGTCAAAGACACACTTTTTTTCCTTGCATTTTTTTAACCAAACATTGTTCTACTTACTCGAGTCTGTCGACCTTGGGTTCATAGAATCCTGGTCTCTGTAACAGACAAGGAGAGGCACAGCTCAGTGGAGATCCTCCCTGACTCACACTTGCATGTGTCCATGGGAACTCTCCTCAGGGTGGACAGACAGGACATTACTGATTGACAAATTTCACCCTGCACTGTCACATCATGTTTTCCATGGGGTTCCTGATGTAAGGATGTCATGCTCATGGAATATTCTTTCAGAACAAATCAGGCAAGAAAAAAAGGGACGTACCTGCGGTCTGAGAGGTTCAAACCCAGCAAAGTCATCATCTGGGATTATCGAGGAAATCACCTGGAAAACGAGGGATTGAGGTTAACGGACGAGCACACACACACGCAAGCACACACACACGCACGCACGCACGCATGCACGCACACACACACACACACACACAAGCACACACACACGCACGCATGCACGCACGCACGCACACACACACACACACACACACACACACACACACAGGCGTGTTTACACTATAGCACTGACATGCAAGCCTATAAAAAAAAAACTGTGAACTCTGAGAGCAGGCAGCACTGCACGCTATGTTAGAAATCAATGGAATGAAATAAACCCTCCTACCTTGGGTTTCCCCAGGAAGTCCCTCTGGATGAGCTGCTCCACGTCCTGTTTGCGGGGGCGAAAGACCTCCCCCTTCGGAACCATCAGGGGCTCCAGCAACATGCGACACTGGGGGCGGGGGGGAGGCAACAGAAGTTTATAATGCACTACTGAAACACACCTGCAAACACTAAACCCTTTTAAAACACACCTGCAGCTTCATGAACTGTGGTGCAAGCTGTTTCTGGGTGACACTGTGTCTCTTTCAGTGGACAGCTGACCCCTGTCCGAAGCCAGCCCTCACACCTCTCTCCTCACCTTGACCCGAACCACAGCCTGCTCCACACTGACGCCCTGACCCTCCCCAGGCAGCCCCACTGCTTTCTCCAGAGAGTCCAGGGCCTTGTCCCATTGGCCGAGTCGTGTGTGCACCGCCGCCGCGTTATACAGCACCTGGACACAAGGGGGGGCAGGAGAGCAGACAGACACAACAGAGACATTGATAAGATACCCAGACAGCATCTCAGTGATAATCTTCATTTTACTGCTGAAACCCTTCTGCACAGGGATTAGAATCTGCACTTTCAAGCGTGTGTCGGCAGCATCTCACTTACGTTTCCTTGTCACGTGGAGAGGGGTTCATTCACAGTGCTTATAAGGGGTGTAAATCATAGTGAAAGCATAATTACAGCGTAGGTACGCATCGTAAAGCCCAGAGAAGCATGGTAAATCCCATCTTCCAGGAATTCCTCTCCTTGTGATCCGGGGCTCTGAGAAAGCCTTCCTGCTCCAGCTGCCTGCTGTTTGCTCACACTGCCCACAGACCAACCCAACCGGTTCAGGTGCCTTTGAGAGGAGCTTTATTGAAGGTATTTAAATATCTCTATAAATGAGCCTCATTCAAACGAGCCCTTTTGCTGTGGTGCATTTCCACTGGTTGCCATTCCTTTCCCACCGTGCTATTCTGTTGACTTTATCACACTTCTCTATGGGTTTCTGTGCTTGCCTGTGCTTACCCTGCTTCCACTGTGCTTTCCTACACTTTACCATGCTTTTACCATGAGATACCGCAGTCAGCTTTAACAAAGGGTGCTCCTTCGTAAAGAACCATGCCGTTACCACTGTAGCGCCCCTGCTGGCTGCTGCATTGCTAGCCCAGTGCGTTGGGAGTGTGTACAGGGTTACCTGCCAGCTGTGCAGTTTGTAGCGCAGTCCAAGCTGCCTGTAGTCGATCACAGAGTTCCCTCGGAAGTGCTTCAGAGCCAGGCTGCAGTCAGAGAGAGCCTCCTCCAACCTGAATGAAGAGCAGAGATCAGAGGCACTGCTGAGCTGAGCCACCTGTCCTGATTACCTGCACAGGCAAGCCCAACGCTGCGTTTACGCTGCTGTGCGCCATCCCAGTCTCTGCTGCCCAAACCTACACCATCCATCTCCTGGACAGAGCTAACCCAGGGCTGGGAAGGGCAAGTCCTTGGAAATGGGAGACAGGTGTTGGACAGGTAAGATGGTCCATCATTAAATGACTATGTGATCTTATCATGTGGCATGCAAGTAGCCCATCAGGACCTTCACATGTATCCTGATGCATTTCGTATCGCGCCCTCCATGTCGTGAGATTAGGGCATCGTCACACCCCTATTGCTGATAGAAAGCCCTCCTCCTCCTTACCATCCCGCTAGCAAGTGGACCGCACCCCTCTGAAAGAAGCCCACAGCCAGGCGCTCGTCCTTCGCGATCGTCCTGTCCAGCGCCTGAGCCAAACACAAGAGGATCCAGTTAGAAACCAGCCTGCTGACTCACTGCTGGACAGGGAACAGTGTAATAATGCGATGGCTATGGAGTACCTCTGCTGTAAGGTTATAAGAAACGAAGGGTGAGATTCTCAACAGCTTTTCTTTCCAAATCATCTTTCATGCATTTTATTTATTTTTTTTTTAGAATCAACCAATCAAAAAATAAAATGAAAAATAAAATGAAAAGATCTATATATTTAGTTCATAGTTGAAATTTGGAAACAGCTTTTAAGAATCTCGTAGAAATCGTTTTGCCTCTCCCTTCAGTCAGTTTATCGGATGTGATCAGTGCTGAGTGTTTAAAGGAACAGGCGACTCTAGCACTGCACAGTTTAGGCAGGGAGGACGCCCCACGCTAATTAGGATGAGACAACACGTTAATGAAGCTCTACCTTGATGGCTTGCTCCAGCTGCCCCAGGACGAGGTGCACGGAGGCGGCAGCGAAGAAGATCTTAGAGGTGGGCTCTGAGATGTTCTCCAGGAGCCTCAGCGCCGAGACCCAGTCCTTCTCATCCACCGCCTGCACGGCTGCGTGCCACTCTCGGATCAGATCAGTGTACGGCATCGCTCCAGACGCGATTATCCAAGGAGCAGTCACCCCGGGCTGGAAACAATAAGCAACCTGAGTTTCACAGCACTCTGCACTCTGAATACAGCAAACGCATTGCTTCTGTAGTAAAAGCACAGTGAAAGCATGGCAAAGCACAGGCAAGCATTGCAAAGACCAGCAAGGTATGGTAAAGCACATTAAAAAAAAAACAACTAACAAACAGGCAAACCACTGTAAACTATGTTAAGTGCATGGTAGAAGTATGTGAAATGGATGGTGGAACTGCAAACACACAGCAGGAAACTTTTAAAGAGAAGAGTTTGACACTTAATTCACTTACTTCAAATGTGAGCAGAAAGTCCTCAGCAAAAATCCAGATCTATGGATCCTAGCAGAGCCCTGAGAATGTGAAGATAGAGAGGCTGAAGAAGCAGTTTCAGAGCTCTGTGAATGTGAAGATACAGAGGCTGAAGGAAGCAGTTTCAGAGCCCTGAGAATGTGAAGATAGAGAGGCTGAAGAAGCAGGTTTCTCAGACAGTCTGGCTGCACCTGTTTATAGACTAATGCAGGTTACACCTCCAAATACCAGGAAGTGTCTCTGAGACACACGCACACACACGCACGCACACACAGAGGAGAGGGGGGGGGGGGGTGACAAGGAAGCAGAGAAAACAAACTAATAATCCACTTCAGAGGTGTCCGCTCTGAAACACTGGTTCCTTATTGTTTAAGGAGCAGGAGCTAGAGAGAGGCGGAGGCTTTGAGGAAAGAGAGTTTAAATATCTGGGCAGACAATCAATGCCTGGAATGAAACTCCGCCCTGTTTGTAAGGAGAGCAGTTCAAATTCCTCAGAAGCAGGCATAGTTCCACCTGAGTTATTCACAGTGCAAGTCTCATTGTGGACTCTGGCACAGTATTTATTACACCTGTTTCCTCCTTCGGATTCACTATTTATGACTACAATATATATATATATATATATATATATATATATATATATATATATATATATATATATATAAACGTATATATATACCATGCGTTTATAGTGTGTGTGTGAGTACTGTATATATGCTTTAATGCAGTAAATTAATAGTTAACCCTACATTCCGAGCCTTGCCTTTTCCAAATTGAAAAAAATGAGTGGCTGGCAGCCAGTGGCTTGCATGTTCAGTCAGCAGGCAGCAGCAGGCATGCAGCAGTTCAGGTAAGCACGCACCTGCCGCGTTCTATTACCCAAACCAGTCTAACCGACGTCATGACGACACCTCTTAGCGTGCGGCCCCACCCACCCCACAAGCTAGTGTGACAGCTCGCTCGCTGGATTCTGTCTGCTGAGCTCCTCAGCACATCTCTGACACGGGGCGTACGACGCAAACCTGCGCGGCTTGCTTGGGCTAAAAACAGATCTGCTTCTTGCTCCACCGTTTGTCGGGCGAGTGTTTATATTCTGTGCTTGTGGGGCGATGACAAGCCCCTACTCCCCAAGCCCCCTTCTCCAGTGGTAAGGACCCCGTTCCGAGGATGACAGACCGGAGGAGAGGTGTGTTGTGCTGGCTGAGCGCCGCGGTGTTGCCCGGAGCCGTGCTGTGCGCTTTCCTAACTACAGTCCACGGCAGTTTACCTGGTAAGTGGAATATTGACGTCACCGCGTTCTGCAAAAAGACAATTGCGATCAAACTGCTTCTGTACCGCGCTGACCCGATGATAACGTGAATATTAATGTTTTAGTTATTTAAATGGGTTCAATAGGATAGCTCTTTGTTTACAGCAGCGCTCATAAAAAAAACAAAAAAAAAAAAAACAATGACAGTGTTGTTGTTGTTGTTATTATTATTATTATTATTATTATTATTATTATTATAATAATAATAATAATAATAATAATAATAATAATAATAATATAGTTAACGCCTATTCAGTTCAGTGCGTTTAAACAAACATATGCTATGAAAACATCTTTATTTTAAACCAGTGAAGTAAGATATGTTGTTTAGCCTACTGAACTAGATTTAAATATATACTGTGCATGAGACTGCGTATTGTATCGGGAGCATGGATTCATATATATATATAAATAACATGTACTGATTCGATTAGTATGTATGTAGATGATCGGTATATATATATATATATATATATATATATATATATATATATATATATATATATATATATATACACAGTATATATATATATATATATATATATATATATATATATATATATATACTATATATATATATGTATATATATATATATAGTCAGTATATATTTACAGTGTGCAGGTGTACTGCAATAGCACAGGGAAGGCCTAGTCTTGAATCCGTGTTCTTTACGATAACAATCTTCGGATGCATTTTTAAATCCGGGAAGGTTTAATTACAGGAAAGACAGAAAGAAACGCGAGTGGAATCTGTGTAATGCGGGCAGGCGTGTTATATATGACCATCATCCATCGTGAGAGATATAAGAGCGCTTGTCTGGGCTTTATTTACACGATTACACCGAGGCCGGGCAAATAACTGCGGGCTTCAAATGCGTTTAGTAAACAATGCATAGGTAATTACTTGACTTGATCCGCATGTTTGCTTTATACTGTGCACAATGCGCAGTGAATGTGCAAGCCTCTGCGGGTGATAATACACTGTGCGCTCTATTAAACTTACAATAGAAGCGCATCTGCGTAGGGTTGCTTTGCTATGGCTGATGTATTGCGGTACTAGCAGTTCGCGGTTGAAAATGGTATACGGTAGTAACACAAAAGTACAGTGAAACTGTGTAGCTTGTGCCCCATGCAATACCACACCAAATCACAAGGCAACATTGTGACAAACACTCTTCCGAACAGCACAAGATATTTCACTCATCATTCTGTTTGCCTCTGAATACATTTGAAGCAGTGTTTGTTCAAATATGCAGCTGCCTGAAGATCACAGGAGCAGCATATCTGCATCGAGGTCTGTGTAATGCGTGCAGTTTTAATGAGAGAGAGAGAGCATGGAGGTGAGGGCACAGGGATGGGATCTGACCGCTCGGGGATTAGAGAGGGCCAGTCTGCGCGCATGGTGATATGAAAGATAGTCCTTCAAAAGTACAAATCTATCACTGGCTCTAAAAGGATCATCCGTGACAGTCGGAGACCTTGCTACACGTTTCCCTCCAGGGAACGTTTTGAATGCGATGCACACAAAAATAATACATACATGTGCAAATGGGAAAAGCCAGTGGTGTAGAACATGTCATTTTAAAATGAAAGCCTGCAATACAGAGCTGGGGCACGTTAAGGAAAACAAAATTCATGGCGTGTTTGCTGTTTAGGACCGCCCCCATTTGTCATTTCCATTTGAAAACTGCAAATTGTGTTTGTGACAGATTTATAATCCACGCTAATTCAGGCCAGTGAAGCTGGAAGTGGATTAGAAACCCATTTGAAGTGGTTTTCTTCAGGACTCTGTGGTGCTCAGTGAAGTGATGGACGTGGCTTTGGTTAGTAATGCAAGTGAAATCCCATCGGACTGTTCTGTTTACTGCTGTGGCTGTTTTTCAAGTGACATATGTAAATCCTGTGGTTTGTTGAAAACACACAGGCCGCACAGAGTCACCAGCCTTGTACACATTAGAAACAGAGTTCAAAGTGAGGCATGGGCAAAATAGTCAGACACTTGCACAAAATTCAAGTATACTTTTTAGTATGTGAAATACACACATTCTTTAAAACCAGGCGTGGGTCAAACTGCTATGCAATGGGTGTCTTATTTCCCTCTCATGGAACAGCGAGGTTTACTGACTGTGAGGAGACGTGACCAGGGGGTTTACTGACTGTGAGGAGACGTGACCAGGGGGTTTACTGACTGTGAGGAGACGTGACCAGGGGGTTTACTGACTGTGAGGAGACGTGACCAGGGGGTTTACTGACTGTGAGGAGACGTGACCAGGGGGTTTACTGACTGTGAGGAGACGTGACCAGGGGGTTTACTGACTGTGAGGAGACGTGACCAGGGGGTTTACTGACTGTGAGGAGACGTGACCAGGGGGTTTACTGACTGTGAGGAGACGTGACCAGGGGGTTTACTGACTGTGAGGAGACGTGACCAGGGGGTTTACTGACTGTGAGGAGACGTGACCAGGGGGGTTACTGACTGTGAGGAGACGTGACCAGGGGGTTTACTGACTGTGAGGAGACGTGACCAGGGGGTTTACTGACTGTGAGGAGACGTGACCAGGGGGTTTACTGACTGTGAGGAGATGTGACCAGGGGGGTTTTCAGAAGGTGCTGTCTGTTTGAGTGATTGTGAATAAACATCAGGAATGGAGCCGAGATAACTTTCCACTCAACACACCTGGTGAAACGCCACAAGCGATTACATGAAGGTCATCCGCAGGTAATCTTGTGTACGGAAAGTCAGTGCCGGTGAGCGGCAGGCACAAAGTAAACCAGGTATGAGAAGCCAGCGAGTCGCCGTCAGAATGCCAGTCCATCCTATCCTGGGCACTGACGTCAAGAACGTACAGCACAATTCTAAAGCTACAATAAAACCCGTCAGCCTTCGACGACAGGATTTCAGAGCCGCTGACACTGTGTTGTATTGGATGATCTTATTCCCGCCCACAGCTTTATAATAACGCTACAGAAATAAGACAAGCCTGTGCCGGCATTGGAGTAATGTCGGAATAATGAATGTTTTCTTATTTTGTAGCGGTTTAGTCAAGTCCTGAACGGTCACACATTTACAATGGGTCTGTCTATATTATTCTGTCAACGGTGATTGAGAATATCACAGACCTTACTCTGAAATGGTTGAGTAAATACGTGTTAAAGCAACGTGATGGGGCTGCAACCGGATTCAGGGGAGTTCCTGTGCTGGTTTGACAGCCCTGCATTGCTGCGGTGAGGGTAGCTGACTGGCTGAGTTTGGGTTATTGTATGGTGAGTGTGTGTTAGGTGGGAGGGGAGGGTGAGGGGGTGAGGTGGGGGGCAACTTGAACCCAACCTACAACAAAACAGCATTCCGAGAGGCATGGCAAACGACATCATCCAAAACCAAGCAAGGACAGAGCAGAGCATCCTTGAACCCAGTCAGGTGCAAAGATCCAGGGTCTCGCTTGCTCTCTCTCTCTCTCTCTCTCTCTCTCTCCCTCCCTCCTTTTTCTCATCTCTTCCTCTCATCTCTGTCTTCCTGTCCCTTGACATGTCATGTCTTTCTCTCAAGCTACCACCTTTCACAAACCTGTTAAAGAAAGCAAGCTTGATTGCCATGACTACTAATGGTTCCAAAGCAGCAGTGGAGCTCTGAAACAAACATTTGTGACGTTCCGTGTACTTTTCTCTGCCCCCCCCCCCCATCCTCCCGTCTCTCCGCTGATGAGAATTCACTGTGATGCAACAGGTGATGGCGGCACTCATGTTGGCATCCGTCTTTTTCTCACAAAAGCAAATCTAATTTTAGTGCACTGGTCAAGGCTGCTTTCATGTCTCTCTTTATCCAATTACTCTGTAAACACGAGGCTGCACTGAAACATGGCACTGTATCCCTCCCTCCTCCTCCCTGCAGATAGCACTGCCACGTCTCACAGTCTCTCCGCTGCGAAGCTGCAGTCACATGGGATTGAAGAACAAACAGCAGATAAAGGAACCCAGCTTTCACTTATGTCTGGGTTTTCTTTTCATTTCCAATGACAACACTGGGCTAAATGCAAGTGAACTTGCTGTCAGTTTCTGAACAAGATGAATTCCTTCCTCTCGCCCAGTATAACAGACCCCCCCCCCTTCACCACCACCACCGCCAGCACTGCCGTACAAACTAACTTCCTGCCTCTTTGTTTTTTTAGTTTTGTTCGAGCTGTTGAGGAGAGGAGAGCAGGAGAGGAATGTTAAAGTCGTGGTTTTGACTACAGTAACACTGCAGGGACAGCCATTTCCAAAATAACCCACGAAAACCAAGAGCAGCAGTCAAGGTGATGACGTGGTCTTCTAGTGTCCTGGGTCTCATCAGGATTGATTCCTCACAGAGACACATCCATGCAGCAGCAGCTTCTGAAAAGATCGCTTTCCTCCAGCACCCAGTTCAGCTCTCCTTCCCTCACTGCCAAGAGAAACCGTGACGCAGCAGAGACTGCAGCGTTGTTCTGGCTTCAGGAGAGTTTTGCTGAGTAAATAGAGTTGCAGGGAAGGGACTGCTCAAATATTTGAGAGTTAAGCATGATAACCAGAGGGAATGGAAACTCCCAGTGGTTCTGTTAAGAATTTGTACTTTTTCCTGAATCACTAACAGGGCAGGACCTACAGTATTACCGCTATGAAAAGCACTGTGCAGCTTCCCTCTGGTTACATCACATTTATCACATTGTGTTTTCATGTTAATCCAAGGCAATTATATTTATAGCTGCTGCATTAAGATCATGTGTGACTATTTAAGTTCACATTGAATTAGCTGGCTCTCAGATCCCCAGCACAGCACTGAGTTCTCTATACTAGACTGTATTGAATTAGCTGGCTCTCAGATCCCCAGCACTGAGTTCTCTACTAGACTGTATTGAATTAGCTGGCTCTCAGATCCCCAGCACAGCACTGAGTTCTCTACACTAGACTGTATTGAATTAGCTGGCTCTCAGATCCCCAGCACAGCACTGAGTTCTCTATACTAGACTGTATTGAATTAGCTGGCTCTCAGATCTCCAGCACAGCACTGAGTTCTCTATACTAGACTGTATTGAATTAGCTGGCTCTCAGATCTCCAGCACAGCACTGAGTTCTCTATACTAGACTGTATTGAATTAGCTGGCTCTCAGATCCCCAGCACTGAGTTCTCTACTAGACTGTATTGAATTAGCTGGCTCTCAGATCCCCAGCAGCACGAGTTCTCTATACTAGACTGTATTGAATTAGCTGGCTCTCAGATCCCCAGTACAGAGTTCTCTATGCTAGACTGTATTGAATTAGCTGGCTCTCAGATCCCCAGCACAGAGTTCTCTATGCTGTATGACTGTATTGAATTAGCTGGCTCTCAAATCCACAGCACTGAGTTCTCTACACTAGACTGTATTGAATTAGCTGGCTCTCAGATCTCCAGTACAGCACTGAGTTCTCTATACTAGACTGTATTGAATTAGCTGGCTCTCAGATCCCCAGTACAGAGTTTTCTATGCTGTATGCTGTATTGAATTAGCTGGCTCTCAGATCCCCAGTACAGAGTTTTCTATGCTGTATGCTGTATTGAATTAGCTGGCTCTCAGATCCCCAGCACAGCACTGAGTTCTCTATGCTGTATGCTGTATTGAATTAGCTGGCTCTCAGATCCCCAGTACAGAGTTTTCTATGCTGTATGCTGTATTGAATTAGCTGGCTCTCAGATCCCCAGTACAGAGTTTTCTATGCTGTATGCTGTATTGAATTAGCTGGCTCTCAGATCCCCAGTACAGAGTTTTCTATGCTGTATGCTGTATTGAATTAGCTGGCTCTCAGATCCCCAGTACAGAGTTTTCTATGCTGTATGCTGTATTGAATTAGCTGGCTCTCAGATCCCCAGTACAGAGTTTTCTATGCTGTATGCTGTATTGAATTAGCTGGCTCTCAGATCCCCAGTACAGAGTTTTCTATGCTGTATGCTGTATAGAATTAGCTGGCTCTCAGATCCCCAGTACAGAGTTTTCTATGCTGTATGCTGTATTGAATTAGCTGGCTCTCAGATCCCCAGTACAGAGTTTTCTATGCTGTATGCTGTATTGAATTAGCTGGCTCTCAGATCCCCAGTACAGAGTTTTCTATGCTGTATGCTGTATTGAATTAGCTGGCTCTCAGATCCCCAGTACAGCACTGAGTTCTCTATACTAGACTGTATTGAATTAGCTGGCTCTCAGATCCCCAGCACAGCACTGAGTTCTCTATACTAGACTGTATTGAATTAGCTGGCTCTCAGATCCCCAGCACTAGCACTGAGTTCTTCTATGCTAGCTATGACTGTATTGAATTAGCTGGCTCTCAGATCCCCAGTACAGAGTTTTCTATGCTGTATGCTGTATTGAATTAGCTGGCTCTCAGATCCCCAGTACAGAGTTTTCTATGCTGTATGCTGTATTGAATTAGCTGGCTCTCAGATCCCCAGTACAGAGTTTTCTATGCTGTATGCTGTATTGAATTAGCTGGCTCTCAGATCCCCAGTACAGAGTTTTCTATGCTGTATGCTGTATTGAATTAGCTGGCTCTCAGATCCCCAGTACAGAGTTCTCTATGCTGTATGACTGTATTGAATTAGCTGGCTCTCAGATCCCCAGTACAGAGTTTTCTATGCTGTATGCTGTATTGAATTAGCTGGCTCTCAGATCCCCAGTACAGAGTTTTCTATGCTGTATGCTGTATTGAATTAGCTGGCTCTCAGATCCCCAGTACAGAGTTTTCTATGCTGTATGCTGTATTGAATTAGCTGGCTCTCAGATCCCCAGTACAGAGTTTTCTATGCTGTATGCTGTATTGAATTAGCTGGCTCTCAGATCCCCAGTACAGAGTTTTCTATGCTGTATGCTGTATTGAATTAGCTGGCTCTCAGATCCCCAGTACAGAGTTTTCTATGCTGTATGCTGTATTGAATTAGCTGGCTCTCAGATCCCCAGTACAGAGTTTTCTATGCTGTATGCTGTATTGAATTAGCTGGCTCTCAGATCCCCAGTACAGAGTTTTCTATGCTGTATGCTGTATTGAATTAGCTGGCTCTCAGATCCCCAGTACAGAGTTCTCTATGCTGTAGCTGTATTGAATTAGCTGGCTCTCAGATCCCCAGTACAGAGTTTTCTATGCTGTATGCTGTATTGAATTAGCTGGCTCTCAGATCCCCAGTACAGAGTTTTCTATGCTGTATGCTGTATTGAATTAGCTGGCTCTCAGATCCCCAGTACAGAGTTTTCTATGCTGTATGCTGTATTGAATTAGCTGGCTCTCAGATCCCCAGTACAGAGTTTTCTATGCTGTATGCTGTATTGAATTAGCTGGCTCTCAGATCCCCAGTACAGAGTTTTCTATGCTGTATGCTGTATTGAATTAGCTGGCTCTCAGATCCCCAGTACAGAGTTTTCTATGCTGTATGCTGTATTGAATTAGCTGGCTCTCAGATCCCCAGTACAGAGTTTTCTATGCTGTATGCTGTATTGAATTAGCTGGCTCTCAGATCCCCAGTACAGAGTTTTCTATGCTGTATGCTGTATTGAATTAGCTGGCTCTCAGATCCCCAGTACAGAGTTTTCTATGCTGTATGCTGTATTGAATTAGCTGGCTCTCAGATCCCCAGTACAGAGTTTTCTATGCTGTATACTGTATTGAATTAGCTGGCTCTCAGATCCCCAGTACAGAGTTTTCTATGCTGTATGCTGTATTGAATTAGCTGGCTCTCAGATCCCCAGTACAGAGTTTTCTATGCTGTATGCTGTATTGAATTAGCTGGCTCTCAGATCCCCAGCACAGCACTGAGTTCTCTATGCTGTATGCTGTATTGAATTAGCTGGCTCTCAGATCCCCAGTACAGAGTTTTCTATGCTGTATGCTGTATTGAATTAGCTGGCTCTCAGATCCCCAGTACAGAGTTTTCTATGCTGTATGCTGTATTGAATTAGCTGGCTCTCAGATCCCCAGTACAGAGTTTTCTATGCTGTATGCTGTATTGAATTAGCTGGCTCTCAGATCCCCAGTACAGAGTTTTCTATGCTGTATGCTGTATTGAATTAGCTGGCTCTCAGATCCCCAGTACAGAGTTTTCTATGCTGTATGCTGTATTGAATTAGCTGGCTCTCAGATCCCCAGTACAGAGTTTTCTATGCTGTATGCTGTATAGAATTAGCTGGCTCTCAGATCCCCAGTACAGAGTTTTCTATGCTGTATGCTGTTTAGAATTGGCTTAAATATCTTCCTAAAATTCAAAAACTCTTAATGTGATCTATTATGAACGAGAGATTTTTTTTATTATTTGAATGTATACAACTGAAATACAATTTTAAAAAAACAGTAGAGTACCTGTTGAGCCCTAAACCCTGTGCCACTGAGGCATCGTAAAGCTGGCACCAGGGGGTGAGGGGGTGAGGGGGTGGCGGTCTCAACAAGAGCTATCTGGTGGTGCTCTTCACAGAGCCATGAGCCCAGAATGCGCGGGATGCATGAAATCCGGTTGGGTTTTATGAGCGAGGCGCTCTGTAATAATTCCTGTTTGTGGCCGCAGTAGCACAGCATCGCGCTGATTTATCACACTGCCCACGGTGTTATAAATCAGGACTTGAGTGAACGTGTGATTTAGAGCCCGTTGTGGAACACCCAGGCTGCAGGAGAATTTGATCTGAACATTAAAGAAAGGGCAGAGACTGCTGTGCTGTGGAGAGGGATTGGATTGATGGCTCTCTCACCTCTCTATTCACCCCCCTGTCGTGCGCTCCTATCCTCTCTCCATCTCTGTTTAATGCATTGCTCCCTCCTCTCTCTCTCTCTCTCCATCTCACTCCCTCCTCTCTCTCTCCATCTCTCTGTTTCATGCATTGCTCCCTCCTCTCTCTCTCTCTCTCTCTCTCTCTCTCTCTCTCTCTCTCTCTCTCTCTCTCTCTCTCTCTCTCTCACTCCCTCCTCTCTCTCTCCATCTCTCTGTTTCATGCATTGCTCCCTCCTCTCTCTCTCTCTCTCTCTCTCTCTCTCTCTCTCTCTCTCTCTCCTCCCTCTTTCTCTTTATCTCTCTGTTTCATGCATCGCTCCCTCCTTGCCCCCCAGTCAGTGGGCAGAGTTCCATCCTCACTGAATTATTGATGTCGATTCCCTGGTCATTCACTTTCCCGGCTCTGTTTGTGTTTGTGAAACCTGACCCTCTCCCCTTCCTCTGATCCAGCACTGAGGTGTGCTGCGCGGAGCCACGCTGGCAGAGATTGAAGTCACTGTGTGGGCTGAGAGCAGGAGCACCTGCTGCCCTTTACATGCAGAGGCAAAGCAAACACTGCCAGCCCACCAAGTGCTGTGAACAATAGGGCTGTCCAATGAAGAGCCCTCGCATCGTTTGCAGCTCAATGACCACAACAGTGTGTGTTAATGTGCAGCAGCTTCTTCTGGTTTAGTCTGCTTTCGTTTGTGAAGTGTACTGTTTCCGTGTAGCGATGTGCTTTGATTCGTGCGACGCTGTGAGAACTCTCTGGTAATTAGTGAGAGAGGTCATCCAGCTCTTCTGCATAATAACAGTCTCGTGACTGTGACAGAATCATAAAGGAACATCGAATGAGAGTCCATCTCCCTCCATTAAACGAAAGCTTTTCCATGTTTAAGGACCTGTAGCATGTAGATACTGATACTGATGCCAGCAGGCCCAGCTTGCTTTGTTGTGATCTCCCCCCTGTTTTATATTTCAAGCAGCGGACGAAGCCCCATTGTCTTGCTTTCCTGTCTGTACCTAAACAGGAAGGGCACAAATCTGCACCGTTGCTAGGTCTTGCTTGGTTACCATTTCCATGGGAACTGACATGAATCGTTTCTGCCATTAACTGCCAGTTTTGAGACTTAATTGAGACTCTATCGCTGTGTCTACAGGATGTTCAACAGAAATTGACCCACGCTTAGGGAGTCCATTTCAGAGCAGCACCGGAGGGGAGTTGGGGGGATTTGGGGAGTTGGGGGAGGAGTTGGGGGCGGTTCAACCTTATGAAATTTGACTTGGTTTTAGTTTGAGTTAACACAAGCCGAAACAAGAAAGGCAGTCCCCTGAAGGAACAAGGAGAGTGTTTTCATTCAAATCCTTCCCGCGTCGGCTCCTTGTTTAACAGGGAACACCCCTTGGGTTTATAAGCCGCGTTGTGAGAAAGTGTTTTTGTGGCTTCCAGGTACACAATGAGGTGCTGCCGGTTTCTGTTGAGTAAAGGCGACGATGTAAACGACTATGGAAACACCCGTTCTAATCCCTGCTTCATTTCGTTTCAGAAGGAGGAGTGTTCATTGTTTAGTGGAGCAGGTCTGACCGCACCTCCAGGAATGCTGCTCTTGTTTCGTTTGGGTGAGGTTGTGTTTAATGGAGCGCATTGTTCTCTGAGAACGAGAGAGTACCCGCCCTGAGCAGGGAGCTGTGCTTGACAGACGGACGCACCCTAACTGGACCTTTCAGTATCTACATCCGTCATGCTTATAAACGCGAGGGATCAATACAAGACGATTCTCGAGACTATCAGTCAATCTGTAACCACTCTGCATCTGACAGGAAGGCAATCTGCATCTGACAGGAAGGCAATGAAGAATGAATTAGGAGAGACTGAAGGAACAAAATGATGCAAAATCCTCCCATTTGAATGTGCGTTTGAAATGCGATTGTGTGCAATCTATGTAAATAAGATCAGAGGGACCATTACTTACCTGAGGCATGAAAACACAAGACCGTGTGCCAGTAACTGTACAAATAAAGAGCTCATTGACACTCTTACAAAAGCATGAAATGTGATTATTTAGCTTGAACTGAATCTCAGTTAGGTGGTGAGCTGAACGATGCACGAGTCAAAGAATGACACGCTTTGAGTTCAGCTGGACGCGCTCGTTAAAATATAGACATGCTTGTCTCATTGGTTTAGCAAAAAGATGCTTCATCAGTCGTCCTCATAAAGACGTGCTTTATTGTGCATTGCTACGCTATAAGTAAGGCTGTGGACAAACGACAGGACACGTTGTGGGTTTGCATACGATGCTTGAGTAAGGCTGTGGACAAACGACAGGACGCGTTGTGGGTTTGCATACGATGCTTGAGTAAGGCTGTGGACAAACGACAGGACGCGTTGTGGGTTTGCATACGATGCTTGAGTAAGGCTGTGGACAAACGACAGGACGCGTTGTGGGTTTGCATACGATGCTTGAGTAAGGCTGTGGACAAACGACAGGACGCGTTGTGGGTTTGCATACGATGCTTGAGTAAGGCTGTGGACAAACGACAGGACGCGTTGTGGGTTTGCATACGATGCTTGAGTAAGGCTGTGGACAAACGACAGGACGTGTTGTGGGTTTGCATACAATGCTTGAGTAAGGCTGTGGACAAACGACAGGACACGTTGTGGGTTTGCATACGATGCTTGAGTAAGGCTGTGGACAAACGACAGGACGCGTTGTGGGTTTGCATACGATGCTTGAGTAAGGCTGTGGACAAACGACAGGACGCGTTGTGGGTTTGCATACGATGCTTGAGTAAGGCTGTGGACAAACGACAGGACGCGTTGTGGGTTTGCATACAATGCTTGAGTAAGGCTGTGGACAAACGACAGGACACGTTGTGGGTTTGCATACGATGCTTGAATGGAATTGTAACGTAGGAATCTGTAATGGGGTTTGCTTGCAGTGCCTGGCTGTGTCTGGGGCACCCGGGAGTGAGAGTGTGCAATGTGTTGTTCACACTGTATTGTTTGTTCTTGGTCCCGTGTTCAATGACTCCTGATACAGCAAACCCAGAATATAGGTCCGTGTGCTGCACAAGATGCTGCAGCGCCAGGAGTGGGCTGTCGCGCCACTCAAGTGGGGTGGACAAGCTTGTTTTGTAGATGTATAATGCATTGATTGAGGTTCACCCAACAGGTAATAATACAGGCTGTCTGTCTGGCCAGGTAAACACGTGTGAGTTCAGAGCTTTAGAGCCAGGATAAAACTCAAAGAACAAGCTGTCCATCTCGGTGAACTGAAGTGCTTTTGAATTCAGGTTGGGGAGTCTGTACCAAAGAGCTGGGTTCAGTGAGCACTGGCATGCCTGTTGCAGGGCGGGCTGTTGAATATGGATGGGTGTTTGGAATCTGAACCAGAGTGCTGGGATTAAAGTAGGTCATCTCAGCTCAGCTCCGAGGGACCTGCATGCTTTGTGCACCGCTGTCGTTTTCAATATGTTTTCAAGTGTTGTTAAATAACCCCAGTGCCAGCTATCAGATGGCCGACGCAGTCCGCATTCTATCACAAAATGCAGCGCCCGCGTTCTTTCTCGTTGTGTGACCTCTTTCAATCCAGGCTTTGTGAAGCGGGAGCTTTCTTGGTGTGTTTGTTTACGCAGTGGCCTGTTCGGGGGTCATGTGCTCCCAAGAGCTGGATTTGATTGGACCACTCTGTAGAACAGGGTAGTAACGAGGGTCTCAAAGCAGTGGACCGACAGGCTTTTCTTTGAACTGTGTATTGACGTTGCTTGCTCCATGCACAGGGTGCAGGCTATTAAAACACAAGGCTGTATTGTTGGGATTCTGAGGATGGACCCCCCCCCCCTCTCCCTGTCCACACATCACAAGCTGAACCTTCCCAGAAGCCCCTTGTTTTCGAGAGCACGATGCAAATCTGATGACGTCACCGGCCCAGGCTCAGACAGTCGTTATGGCAACAGATGGTTCCTTATCTTGCTGGTGCAGGCAGGCAGAGGCACCAGAGGCACTGATTATTTAAAGTGAAGATAACCACTCCCACGGGAGCAGGGTGCCCTTCCAATACCCTTCCTGCTCTGTGAAGGGAGCCTCACCTGCTTTCAAATCCTGCTCTGTCCTAGGTCATATTGCTTGACGTGCTTTCATGCCAATGACACCACTTGACGGAGCTCGGTTTAGTGAGCTTGTACGCACCCGTGGCTCTGCATTACACGCACTCTGGCTCATGAAAACTGCTCTGCTAGGCAGTAACCAGTCACTGCTTTCCAGTGACTCTTCAGTGTCTCTGCGTTCCTTTATAATTGATCTGGAAAGAGCGCTGGGTAAATAGAATTAAAAACAAATACCATTTAAAATAATGAAATACACCTTTACGGCAATGAGCTTGTGTGTTTAAATGACGGTGGGTGCATGACGGGTGACATGCAGTGGGATTATGTGAGCTCCGTGTGCTTTATACACCCCACCCCCAATCCCGGTCATCCAGGATTACAATGAAGCTGCTTGACAGAGCCGTTGAGCTTCCTCACTCAATCAGAGAGCCCTCGACAGTACCCCCCCCCCCCCCTCGTGTTGGGAAGGCTGGAGTAATGCAGTGTTTTACAAACACAGCCCTCAGTGTGTCGTCTTCAATCCAGGACATTCTCCCTCTCGTTCTCTCTCTCTCTATCTCTCTCTCTTCTCTCTCTCTCTCCAGCCCCATCCTTTCACTGTTTTGTTATTTGAATTGTAGGTGTAATTAAAAAGTCAATCTAACAATATAAAACAAACACAGATGTGTGCACTGCTCTCTGTAGCTGTGACTGTGAGTTGCTTTGAGAGCTTGGGTGCAGCGCTAGCACAGCTTCGACCGGGGCCAACGTTTGATCATTTTTATATTTGGCTCTTTAAACAATTCCTTGATTTTTATAGTGCCGGTAGCTTCAGGCATTTTCTGATTGGCTTCGGAGAACAATGTTGCATTTCTGATTGTTGTTCTGCAGCTACGAGCTAGGCTGTATGTCACACTGAAGCCTCTGCTGTGCGGGGGGTGAGGTCTAGTGGTCTCTTTGTCGTATATTCTTATGATATAATTCAATGTTTTGACTCAGACAGCACCAGTCCACGTGTCAGGAATGACTGGCATTCATTGTGATAAATGAGCCGTCCACTCTGCTGATCGAACAATGAGATGTGTCATCGTGTGAAGTGTCATCAGCAACAATGTTCTCAAATGTATTTCAAGAAGAAACCGTTTTTGCAGACGCGCTCGATTGCTTGTGTGCTGTAAGGGGTTCACGTGCTGTGTCTCTCTTGTCTCCCAGTGGACAGCTGTCCCCGCAGTCTGGACTGCACCATGCAGCGCCGGCAGTTCTGCCAGCCTGGCTCGAGGGAGTGCGGCCCCTGCATCTCCCCGCTGGTTGAGGATGAACACAAGAACTGCGTGGTGATGCAGCGCAACCTGCATGCTGGTGAGTGCATGTGTGTTATAATGAGTGCCTGCATGCGTGTGTCTGGAATTTACAATGTGGGTTATGACCCCCTCCATGAATAAAGCAATAAAACTTTGGGTTTGCCTTCACCAGTAACGTGGTTTTAATGCTGCTGATGGCATAAGCGTTTGGAGACTCGGTCCTTAGCTTGATCGCTAGCTTGACTCAACCTTGAACCACCATGGCCACAGCCAGGATCCCCCCCAGGCAGCCCTTAATGGAGAGACTGCCCCTCAGTGACTGCCTTCACACTCCGGGAGGTTTGTAGAGCTGGAGGAATCAGCATGCGTGACCCTGCATTAACCTCTGCCTGACCTCCAGTCTGTTCAGCTCCGCACTGTATGTCACTCACACAGCCCGACACCTAATTAACGAGCGAGACTCCTAACGACCCTGGCAGGGAGCGGGGATAGCGACAGGGCTGCAGACTGGGAGATTAGTGCAGTGTACAGACTCAGAGACACGGCTATGTGGGCCGGGGATGTCTGTGTGAGGAGCCTGGAGCCTGTGTGTGTGTGTGTGTGTGTGTGTGTGTGTGTGTGTGTGTGTGTGTGTGTGTGTGTGTGTGTGTGTGTGTGTGTGTGTGTGTGTGTATAGCGGGGATGGAAATGTTCCTGCAGGCTGACCTGTAATCAGTACCCTTTTAGAGCTCTTCAGAATGTCAGGCTCATTACCAGCAAATCCTACCGGCTCTGCAGAAGCAAACATGACTAGGCTATTATAGATCTTTGTGACTCACCGGGGGCTCGGGGCTCGTAAATCAGTTTAGAAACTCGAGCAAAAGAAAAACTAATCAGACCAAAAAAAAAAAGAATCAAGTTTAGGCAAGTCTTGCTGCTGCTGAAGAAAAATCAAACCTGGGCTTAAGGGTTCAACGGGGTGGTTCAGAGGAGAGGGAGAGTGACCTCACACTTGTACACTGTGTCTCAGGCTGGGGGGCTCCACTCTCCTGCATGCCCTCCTGTGTGATACCCGATTTCAGTGCCAGCTCACAGTCCAAGACCTGCTACAGCAGCTGCTGAGGTGCTGCAGTGTGCTTGAACATCCAGTGCGGTTAGTATTGATCTCACAGCAGCAGGGGAGGAGAGCAGGAAGCTGTCAGGACAGGTGAAAGGGTGCAGAGTTGGACAACACCTGCCATGTATAGCACACACCTGCCTGCCACGGTTCAGGGTTTTCCCTGCTTTTCCCCTGTGTTAATTAGATCATTGACACTTTCCATCCACCCTGTAGACTCTGTACACAGATGCACTCAGAGGAGCGGGCCCTGTAGACTCTGTATACAGATACACTCACTTGTGAGAGTCGGGTTGATTTGCCAAAAACACACAAAACAATTATTAATAGCAAGTGATCCCCAGGTGCTGGCTGTTGAAACATTCACCCTCGCATTAGCCGTGCTACACAAACACCCTTGTGCTTTATTCATATTAATGAATGCTGTGAGATATTGACAGAGGAACGGATCTGCCGTCCACCATCTGTCTCCCCCGTTCCGAGCTCTAGGGCCTGTTCTCTACCTGCGTGTGTGTGAGCGTGTGTGTGTGTGTGAGCATGTGTGTGTGCGTGCGTGCACGTGTCAGCGCGTGTGTGTGCCCGTGCCTCCGAGCTGCACCCAGCACATGCTGTACACTTGTATACACACAGGACTTTAATGCCAGATCCATCAATGTTTAATGGCTGAGAATTACTGCCATGCTGTTCTATGAAATATTGATGCTGTGGAGTGTGAACTGCCCAGGGTTGAGGATTCAGTACCACCAGCTGCGAAGCTGCAAGCCTAGGAATGACAACTGAAAAAATATATATATCTATATAACGAACTAAATAAAATGAGACTGAACTTCACATAATAGCACATTAACACGCAGACACTGCTCCAGACACTGAGATCACAGAGAAACGTGAGAACCTTCCGTGGTATAGAGCCTGTTCTTGTTCTCTTACTTGGAGGGTTATTTATTTGATTTGATGTATTTTATTTGATTTGGATTTATTTCTAATCTCAGTTTTGCATATTTTTGTCAGGGTTAGCGATTTAGAATTCTGTGTAAAACTGTCCACTTTCTATTTCAAAAGCTCTGCAAATCATTTTTGCAAGGGTTAATGAGACAGACTGGAGAGATGAGGTGGTTCAGACTCTTTGATTTCCATCCCCTGTGTTCTCATACTCAGAAGAGCCTTGAAGGTCTGTGCTGAGTTTTTTTAATTGCTCGCGGGGGCGGCTATTTTAATGAGGACAGAAATGCTTTTGAAGATTGCCCATCACGGTTAAATACCTGGCTGGTCATCTTCCCCCATCGACCCAAGAGGTGCGTGACGAGCCAGCTGCTTGAGAGCTTCAGAGCAGCAGCTCCCAGCCCAGCCCTTGCTGTCCTCCTCCCCCCCCCCCAGCCTGCTCTGTGCTGAGGGGGCTGAGCGCCACTAGAGTCTGCCTGCTGCATAGGGGGCTTCAAAGGGAGGTCTGACATCACCTCCTGCCCACTGCAGCAGATCAGAACACCCCTGATCCATTACACACACAAGCTTTTCAGATGGACGACGTGCTGTTACTGTGCCTTGGCTCCGAATCGAAAACGGTTTTTGCTGTAATGGCTTTTAGGGGATTGATGCAGCTGAAATCCGGAAGCCCGCGCTTAGACCCTGATGCACCCACACTCTCTGCTTTGCACCAGCGATTCGCACCGCGAGCAGTTCCCTGATTCTTGTGATGTCACCCCCCCACCCCTCTCTCCCTGCTGGCCTGTGATTGGCTGTCTCTCTCTCTCTCTTTCTCTCTCTCTCTCTCTCTCAGGCCGTGCTTGTGTGTGGGTGTAAGATGCTGGTATTCCCTCAGTCCTATACAATAGACTGACAGAGTGAGAGAGAGAGGTGAGACTGGCTATCACTCCTCATCCCTGTGCCTTTTCAACAGTTTCAATCGACAGTGTGTTTTTGTGGCTCGTTGTTTTATATATAAAGAAATCCAGCTTTTACACTGCGAAGAATAATACAAAAAAAAAAGGATTTTTGAAGCCTTTTTGATTCTTCTTCAAATTGATTTCTTTGCACAATATGAACTTGTGGCGGGTTCTGTTTCCGGAGTGCCTGTGTGCCCTGGTGATGGTGTGTGCCAGCTCGCCGGCGCATCACCGCGAGCGCCTCTTCCAGTACAGGACAGGTAAGAGCGGGTGTGACGATCGGAGCACACTGTGGCAGTGCTGGAGCTGGGGGGCTTGCCTCTGCTCATCCCCGTTCCACATGTCACTTGAGCTGTGTGTGCTGGTTTGTGTGGTTTAGAACGCAGTGCTGGAGCTGGGGGGCTTGCCTCTGCTCATCCCCGTTCCACATGTCACTTGAGCTGTGTGTGCTGGTTTGTGTGGTTTCCAACAGGATTGGTGGGCTCGTGCAGCTCAGTGATGCAGCTGACTCTGCAGTTTGATTGCAGTATCAGGTGCTGCATATACTCCTGTAGCACCTGCTTACGTTGATAGCATTCCCTACAGCTGTGTAGCTGCTTGTATAAACTGGTACTCTAATGGCGTTGTTATAATGTTCGCTTGTGCAATTACCATGAATCCGTTGTTCTGTGTCTTTTATTAATCGATTCATTCATTCAGTAATTGATTCGTTTGCTTCATGTTAGCATCTTATTGGTACAATAGGTAAACGCCGCCTTACAGCTGATTTTGTGGCGTAAAGAGATCCCTTGTAAAGGGGTAGCGCTGAACCCACTGATCGCAGACTAATCAAAAGGACGGGTGCTCCTTTCTGTCTCCTGGAGAAGACAGCCCTTCTTAACTGATATTTCCAAAAGCCCCGCGTCCAGTTTGAACCGCTCCTCTGTGACGTGTCTCTGCTTCACCTTGACCTGAGTTTCTAATGTGTTTTACATTCTGTAATGTGAGGCTCCCACGTTGGGGGAGGGCAGGACACTCAAAAGCGACTTTCCCTTTGAGTGGAAGCTTTTGTTGCTGATTTTACTGTAGGAATATCTGCAGGCACCAGGGGGCGCCAAAGGGTGCAGATCTGACTGATGGAACCTGTTGCCAAGGGGTTTGCTGTCTGTTTCCTGGTAACCTGTGCAGCTGTTGATTGGGTGTCACTGCAGGGGAGGACAGGCAAGCATGGACCGGAGGGGGGGGGGCTGATGTTTTGGGCTAGAGAACATATTATTCCCTCTTTTTTTATGTTCAGCAGGATGATACTTTTCTCTGCTTGTCTGAGTGCATTCTCATGTGTATGCTCATGTATACTCCTGTCATCCGTATGTGTGGCTGCGTTTGTTCTTCTAGCACGGTGTGGTTTTGGTTCTTTGTTCATCTTCAGGGCAGTGACGAGGTTTTCATTCCTGCCTTCGTTCTGCCGACCGAGTGACTGAATATTTTAATAGCAAATGCTATCACCTAAGATCTAAGATCTGTTCTCCACAAAAGAGCCATTGAAGTCCCCCACGCACCCACGCTCACCCTCTCACACACACACGCTTACCCTCACCCTCACACACACTCACACACACACACATGCTCACCCTCACACACACTCACACGCTCACCCTCACACACACACACACACACACACACACACACACACACACACACACACACACACACGCACCCTCACACACACACACACACTCACCCTCACTCACACACACACACACCCTCACACACACCCTCACCCTCACACACACACACACACACGCTCACCCTCACACACACACACACACACACACACACACACACACACACACACACAGTGCCGTACCGTACACTACAGCCCCCATGCAGAATTCAGGAAGGATCAGTGGACTATCTGTCCCCGCAGCTCCTGTTAAAGCTCAGCATTCCTTCCCTTGACTCCTATCCTGTTTTCAGTCTGCAGCAGTAAGGAGCTGCCCAGCTCGAGTGCCAGCCGTTACAGGAAGTCGATGAGATTGCTGTTGAAATGTAATGATGTGTGTTAAACTCCCAACTCAAGCACAGTGTTGATTTCCTGCCGTATTTAGAAGCACTGACCACCAGAGGGCAGCACAGCCCGCTCACATCAGAGTCCCTCATCTACTCAAGTGAGATTAAAGCACCTGTTAGTTTAAGCATTAGAACAGAGTTATTTCTGATGTAGGTTTTGAACCCTTAATGGACGTAGGAAAATCTCTAGCTGCTCCCTTATAAAACTGTCCCATAGTAAAAGCATAGCCATTTGTAATAAAGAATAGCGACAACATGGTAAAGCTTAGATAAGCATTGCAAAGCGCAGAGAGGTCTGGAAAAGCATGGTGAATGCACTGGCTTCAGGCGTTTTCAGCCTTTGAAACGTTCTCCCTGTCAGATGCACTGGGGTGGTTTGTTTTCACTGCCCAGCATCTTGTTAATTTCACACTGACCGTGTCTCTCTTTATTCAGCTCCATATCGTCTCTCATTAGCTGTAAAGAATGATAAAGAGCGAGCAGGCAGACCCCTGTGTGGGGGTTTCCAGGACACAGCGAGCTCCTCACAGCAGCACCTTCTAGTTTGAATGAATAAATCATTAATATCGCAACTCTCATTTCAGTTCACAAATTAACAGCTTCTGTTTGTTTTGCAAACATTTTGGGGGATGGGGGGGAGGGTGCACCAATACCTAGAATTATCCAGATGGTTCAGCCATCCACACAGACACACGCACTTACATGTATTCCACACCCCTAAACATGCAGATGGTTCAGCCCGCCCCCAAGTGGTTCCCTGCTGTGGGGCACTTGGCTGGATTAGATGATAGGGGAGTTGGGGGTGGGGGGTAAACAGAGATCTGACTCATGCTCTTTTGAAGTGCGTTTTAATCCTTTTAGAGGTTTGTTGTCTGAATGCAGGCTGTGATATGCGTCTGGAGAGCTCCCTGGACCTGAGCTCATCTCACAAATGGGCTGATAGGATGGTGGGTTTCTGTTGTGTGGAAGCTTTCAGAAATACAAACACAGAGTTTGAGTTGTTCCTGAAGTTTATTCCGAGACGACAGAGCAAAGAAAACCGAATGTCCTTATTCCAAATTCTGATAAAAAAATTAAAAAAAAGATCTCACAGTCCCCTCCATTGGAGAAACTATAGCAATTAAGCCAGTGTTCTACAAACAAAAGATATATCGAATATTTTATACCTAAAGTAAAACTTCCCTAAGTGATATTTTTAGTCGCACCACATCGGGGGTTAAAACTAGGAAACCCAGTTCCTGACTTTATAAAACAGATTTGTCTGTGCAAGACCGCACTGAATCAACGGAACGTACCCTGGTCTGCTTTTCGGTTTGCTGATGGGGTTTACATTGAGTTTACAGGAGTAGTATTTCATGCATATTTCCGTGACAGACTCTCATTAATATAAATATTGCCTCCCCGAGTTGTCTAATTGCAATTGAATTGCGTTAGCTTACCCCCTCCCCTTGCTCCCCCCTCGAGCAGGCTGCAGCCTGGTCTCTGAACAGGTGACTGGGCCCTGCCCCCTGCAGCTCCCCTCAGTCGTGTTCTCTGAATCTGCTGCTTTGGTGATGGGAAATCCATCTTCCCTTCTAGCCTCCCCCTGGCCTGGCCACCATGCTCACACACAAGGCCTGCCCCCGCCGCTCATCAGCATGAGGGCAGTACAGGACCTGCTGTCCGCTCTGATGCGGTTTGAGGCCTTGTTTACATCTGTGTCTGGGAGGGAGGGCAGGAACGGAAGGTGGGGGGTGAGCTGTCATTGATCCAGCCCTCCTGCAGTGCTCTGTTCCCCTGCCACACACAGACTGCGAGCCCCTGGTTGCTAGGGGAGCGCCAGGCCCCTGCCTGTGGAATGCAGGTTTGTTGTTGATGACGAGACTTTATATGGTTGCTTCTTTTGTTTCGGTGCTCTTTGCCTTGCATGCAGTCGTGGAGCGGCTGGGCCCAGCCTTCTCATTCATCCCGGCTTTCTTTGCTTTTCATTTTGTCCTGTTGCTCTTCCTGGCTCTACACCTCCCCCTGGTACTGTATATTGCTTTATAACCCCTTCCTGTAACCCCCTTCACAGTCTTCGCCGTCTGCTTTCTCCTTTCTTCGCTTTGAAGGTGACCGATTTTCAGTGCTGCTCAAAATCTCTAGGGGTTTTGCTGTAGAATCGCTTTCTCGTTAATAGTTTTTATAGTCCTGGCAATTGTAGACTCCCAAACCTTTAAGAACCCTTAAGAGACTTTTGGATTCCATTTCTCGATTTGTTGACTTCAGTGTGTTTTGTCTCCCTTTTAAAAAAAAATAAATAAATACAAAGATGCTATTGTAATGACTCCGGGTGGCTGAATATCCCCACATCATGACAAGAGAACAGTAAGATCGCACAATCAGACAACAATTAGAAAAATGAGACAGGAATTCACTTCTGCTGTTTTGTTAATTATTGTATGGGTGTCTCTCTCCCTCTCACCCTCTCTCTCTCTCTCTCTCGCCTTCTCTGTCTCTCTTAGGAAAGATGTTGACTGTTCCCAGTGTGGATGAGGAGATCGACTACCTGGCCTCCATCATTGCCAAGCAGAGACACCAGCAAGTAGAACTCAAACAAGAAGGTAAGCTGGCCAACAAATAAGGAGCACCTGCCATAACATTATCAATGAGTCACCAATTCAAAGGGGCGCGTGTGCCTGTAATTCCTTCAGGGTCCTGTTGTGCTTGTTGTATATTAGAAAGCTCTCCAGGTAATCGATCTCTGTGTGTCTCTCCTCACAGACAACCCGCCTACTGTGATTGGGAACGCGCTGGAAACCAGCAGGAAGGAGGAGATCCCAGTCCAAATGAACGCAGATGTCCAGTCTGCCACTGGGGAGGCCAAGGCCAGCCAAAGCCCCACCACAGCGGCAAACACCCCCACCAAACCGGCCGTGCGGCACGGGCCTGTGACATCACCCTACCCTGGCAACGATGCGCTGCTGCTCAGTATGTACCAAGACTAGTGAACCAAGACTGAGCTGGAGAGCAGTACTTAAAAAAAATTAACACATCTAGTGTTTCACAACTGGCTGGAAAGGTTCTGCATGACGTCTTGCACAGCTTCGTGGGCCTCGACCGGATCATTCGCACTCAGAGTGCCTTGTTGTCTGGACGGCCTGTCCCTCCCTCGTGTTGTGTGTTATGATTAGTTTTCCTTCGTCATAAAGTTCGAAACGGCCAGTCCTGTGCTCGCTCGCTCCCCCTGTTCCGTTCTGCTGTGCTTTGACGTAGGCAGACTCTCAGGAGAGCCGGGAGCGGTGTTGTGAACACTGGGTTTATATATCACTGCGGTACGAAGGGAGACGGACCGCTCTGTCATATCAGACGCTCGCGAAACCTCTGCCTGGGTTGTGCCTGACTGGTCTTCTCTCTCTCTCTCTCTCTCTCTCTCTCTCTTGCTCTCTGTCTCTCTCTGTCTCTCTCTCTCTCTCTCTAGCCATGATAGTCGTGTGCACTGTGGTTGGAACAGCAGCTCTGATAGTAGCCGGCGTGTGCTGGGTCAGGTAAGACTCTTTTAAAGAACTCCACTGGTTCTAAAGTGAGCAGACTCTTCCAGTCCTGTCGTACTGGCATGCATGCTTAAAGCAGTCTTCAATAGCACAACCCTATAATGAGTGTTTGCATGCATGTGAGGATGCAGCTTTCAATCAAAAGAAGAATGAGAATATTAATAGCACCACGCACCGTCCAATTCTGACTTTATTTGTTATTTATTTAGTTAACTTTAAGGTTTTACATACATAGGACAGGTCTCTGTTTTTTAATTCCTAATACAGAATAAAGAAACAAGTAACTGGATATTAAACTCTGGGACAGAAAGCCCTTTAGAGTAAAGATGTAACGCAGCAGTCAATATCCTTACAGCTCTGTTTCTCTGTTGGGTGTCTGTGTTGACGTGTGCGCTCCTGCTCCCCCTACAGGTTACAGAAGGAGATGCGTTTAGCGCAGAAGGTGGACTATCCTGCTTTCAGAGTGATGGGCCCCACCACATTCGAAGGCACGTTGGTAAGTGAAATGTTTTCACTAAGATCGGCTCTATAAAAAACACACTCTGCACTGTTAAGTTTCCTGGTTTGCAGTATTTTTTTTATGTAATGTGTTGTTGTTTTTTTCTCAGCCCGGCGACAAGAAGCTGGCACAAAGTGCTCAGATGTACCATTACCAGCATCAGAAACAACAGATGCTGTCCTTGGAGAAGTGAGTAGACAGACGTCAGAAAAGAGTCTCAAGCCTATGAAACCAGGACACTTCCAAGCAACCTTTTCAGCAATTCATGAAGCAGCTTGGTGGAGGGGCGACCGTTTTTAAAGCCTTTTAAAGCTTTTTTTTTTTGTCGCCTTGTGAATAGTTCCACATCAAAACCAGCTTGATCCTAGCTGATGAAAAGGGGTTGCATGAAAGCTGCCTGGCGTTTGTTGGATTGCGATTAAGGCTGTCACAGTGGGCCTTGGTTTACTGACGCGCCGTGCGTTTGGTATTTGGCGGTGGGAGGAATTTAAACAGCTGCTTTTGTTTTAGTTTTAAACGTGATCAGCAGGGATTCTCGGAGCCCCTGACTCCCCAGGCTAAACGGCTCTCGATGTTCTCTCTGTGTGTTTCAGACACAAAGAAGAGCCCAAAGAGCCAGGCTCCGGTGCCACGTCAGACGAGGAGAATGAAGACGGAGACTTCACTGTGTACGAGTGTCCTGGACTGGCTCCGGTGAGTGGCATGGCACAATACATGCAGCTCACAGAACAGCACTCAGAGGTGTGCTTCATTACAGGGAGCAGAGCCCAGGCGTCACAGAAACAGCACTGTCTTCCACTCATCAGCATCACATCTTTCCTGTATGTCCCTTTGGGGGGAGAGGGAGGGAGGAAGGGAGGGAGGAGCCCATATCCGGCCACCACCACCACCACCACACTGTAGATTCACTTCCTGGTATTGGGATCGTTGAACTGCAGCAAAAGGGAGTTTCATGCTTCAGGTGGTGTCCTAATACCTGCTGCGCAGGAAGTGAATGGTGGTGGCCGGATATGCCCCCCCCCCCCCGAGTCAGAGTGAAACTTACCAAACGGACATACAGGAAAGATGTGATTAGAAACAAAACTATGGAAGAAGGAGATTGGACTTGTAAGAAGTGTTATGCTAGTGAGAGGTAAGACCATGGATTTGAATTGAAAGTTTGGATTATTTTCACAGCCCTGGAGCCTCTGCTGACCCGTTCACATCGCACCACGCCTCTCCACAGCTCTGTGACACAGGCAGGAGGTAATGGGGCGCGTCCTCCTCAGAGCAGGTGTCTGGAAGGGGCGGGTTAGAAACACATTGTCGCGTCCCGTTCGTGATCATTCTCCTGGCAGAGCTGCCTTTAATGACTCCAGCACCCTGGTCCTGAGCGGCAGTGTGAACAGTAATGGAGGTCTATTCTCATGCTAATCTCACTCACACAGCCACATGAAGGGCGTCAGGACCTGTTTACAGCACCATTGAAGAGCTGTGCGAGAGCAGCCAGGGCATTCACACTCACTCAGGCTCGTTGCACCGCGGCTGCAAGCATCACACCCGCAGAGCTGCAGAGCCAAACACCCACACTTCCAGGAGCTCCGAGGTGCCCTTCTGCATCGCTGTGCAGCTTTAAGCAGACGTTGCCATGGAGCAAAAGCTTAGTGTAGTGACCTGCAGGAGGAGTGGCTCTGCTTTGGCATGGACCTTTAATACCTGCAGGGATCAATGCTGCTTTCACACATGGCGGCTTCCCTTCCCTGTGTTTGTTTTCCGTATTTGCTGTGTTGGAAGCGTGTTCAGTGTGTTCTTGAATGAACCGGAGCTTGTGTTTGTGTCTCTCTCTTTCAGACTGGAGAAATGGAAGTGAAGAACCCCTTATTTGACGATTCCTCTCTCCACCCCCAAAAGAACCACCAGTAACCCCGAAACCTGCCCCTCTTTCCAAAACCACCCCCTGAAACCCCCTCGCTTTGGACTGCACACACAGAGGCAGGATTTAAGAGATGAACAGGCTTCTCTACTGAGACTGGAGTCCGAGGAGGGGAAGAAAGCAAAAGGATTTGAAATTGGCAGGACGAGGACCCCCCATAGCGCCCCCTATGGATTGTGCTTTGACACTGCTGGGAATCAGACCCGCCCCCTCCCCACACACACGCACACACACACAGACACACACTAAACTGGAACCAGCGGGAGCGATGGGCAGACAACTGGTGTTGCTGGACTTTTACTGGGTAGCAAAAGGATTGAGGGTGGCAGACGGACCTCGAGGAAACGTGTGGGATTGTGGCCAGAATCCTTTGCCTTTTTTAGGTGTCTTTTTTTAAGGTTTTATCAGTCGTGCTGGTCGGCACAATATTGCATTTGAAATCAGATTTGTTTATTGTAGCTGGTGCAATTACTGATGGGCTGGGGTTTGAAAAACGTGTGCTTTATTTAAAGATGGATTTGTGTGTGCGTGTGCGTGTGCGTGTGCGTGTGCGTGTGTGCGTTCTCTCAGGATAGGGACTGTATAGAAACACAAGGGAACACCCAAGACTCTGCGAGACATTGCTAGAGAGACACTTAGCAAGTATCGCTCAACGTCTTTCAAAAGACAGCGAGCTTTAAATAAAGTGCAGGTTCAAGGGCCCCAGCATCGCCGTCACGTCATTGTAATAAATCTATTTCTGTATCCCAATATCAGAGAATAAGAGGCTCTCCTGCGGGCAATCTGACACCCTCTTCCTCTAAACAAACAGTCTGCCTTCTTTTACCATTGGCTGAATACCTCCTGCTTGCTGATAGGACGGGGGACTGGGGTTTTGTTCTTGTGATTTGAATCCATGTTTGCTTTAGTGCTCAATTAATCCTGCTGAAGATTTCTGCTGAGCGACACACATGCATAGCGATGCATGTCGTTACTCGCTCAGCAACATGCTTACTCTCTCACACACTCACACTCACTGCAATCGCATTGCAGTAAAAACATGAGCTTCACTCCACAAACACTTTGATTTTCATATCCAACCATCTACATGACATAAAAAAAACCTGCTGAAATGAGCTCATATTGCATACTCAAACAAATGTATTTAATGTAAATACATATATAAATATATGTATACAGACAGAGGCACGAGGAGATTAGATTTATATAGGAACATATATTTATATGTATAGGCACAATGTTTATCTAGACTGAGTCATTTAATCACACATCTTGATTGGACAGTGGCACATGCAGCAACTGTTTCTGCAAATTGGGATTTTTTAAAAAACTGTAGATTACTTTCTGATAATTGATACCCCTTGCAATTGCGTAGCATTGGCAGGGATAGCGTCTCGTGGGCTCGGCAGTTACCAGGCATCCACTGGATGTGAAAGCGTGCGGCAAGAGGGGGCAGACTGGCCAGTGGGTAGCACGGCCGAGGCATCAGGTAGCCGCGTGGCTGACATGAAACTTTAAGAGCTGCATTAGATACGGTCTTTGAACACTACGTCATGTTTTGTAATTATATATGTTATATTTAATTCTATTTGTAAGCTCTCTCTCTCTTTCTTTCTCTCTCTGTTTTTTATGTTTTTCCCCACGTCTGCGAGACACTTCATGATTTATGCAAAAGCAGACTGGGCCACTGTGCTTGCCCAATTCGTATTGCAGTAGCCAAGCACGAGCGCAGCATTTGGCGGGGGGGGGGGCTTGTATTAACCACTGGCAGAGTATCCGAAATCTCAAGCGTGTCAGAGACGCCTCCGACACGCAGGGTTCAGTATAAAAACAAACCCTTTGCAGAAGTGGGTTTGATACTTTCCTTTGTTAACAGTAGTCTCTGTCTTGAAGAGGTTCAGCACCCTCACACAAGGGGGGGGGAGGGGGGTCTTGTATTTTAAATGAAGTGCAAAGGATTTCTTTGTCCTTCTTTTTAACTACTCTTAAGCACACTCCTGGCGTTGTGTGTTTATCTGAAGGCTGCGGTATTGAGGAGGATCAAGCACGGGTACCACAGCCTCCCACTACCTGTCTTTACATCTCCGCTGAGAACCGAGCCACACACACAGGGGCTGTGTTCCTGGGAGCTGCCTACTGGTAAAAACCTGCAGCATAAAAATGAATGGGATATCTGCCAATACTCTTTTTAATAATAATAAAAAGCTGCCAGTGATCAATACCTAACCCCTCCACCATCTCTCCATTGAGCTGAGTCAGTTTAACACAGCGCTGGGTTACAGTTTCCCAGCAGAACCACAGGCAACGCTCCTGGAAGAGTGCTGCTCCTGAGTGTGTCTTACATTGTACAGAGAGGCTGGCCCGCCCATTGCTGCTGCATGGAGCCCTGCCCCCTGGTTCTGGAGTGAACGGGGAGGGGGAGGCTCAGGGCTGTGTCCGTGGGGGGGGGGAGCAGGCAGCCCGGGCTCAGTGTAATCCAGTGGTGCTTTAAACTTTCTTCTGAAGCGGCGTGCGCTGTCTGGTCAAGGCAGCGGCTGCAGAGGCACGCCTGTTTGGAGATGTACAAATCATTTTCAGCTGGGACTGCCTGCATGTAGACATGATTATTAAATATTTGTATTACACTGCAGATTAGCTGTGTTGGTTTGTTGGCTTGTTTGTGTGTTTGTGGGGGGTTGGGTACATGAATCTATAAAGTCTTCCACACATGTGCACCCGGAATGGAGACACAGTGGCAGAATGCCTGGATATCTGAGGACAATCTGTAGGTGCAGCACCAGGACCATGCCTTATCCACCTCCTCCCCCCCGAGGAGCTCCCCTGGGCAGTTTATGACCCAGGCAGTCATTGCTGGAGCACCAGAGAGTTATTGGTGTCTGGCTGGCCTTCCTGTTTGTGAATGGCAGTGATGATGGAAATAGGCACACATAATGGTCCAGTCTGAGTAAAGATCCCTCCTCTCCCCCTTCTCTGCAGAGACCCCTATGAATCACAGAGACCCCAACACAAGTATCGTTACCGCTGTAAAGTGCGCTGGTGTTCGGAGCGTCTCGATTGAGACGAGAAACACAACATTGGAAACGCTGCAACTGACTGAAACTAGAGGAGTGTTAGGCATGCTTTTAAAATGAGCACGTGTTAGCACCAGTCATATTAACCCTGCTGCCATGTGTCGTCTTTGTTGTATTTTACACTTCAGTCTGAAATGTGCAGATAGGGGCTTGTTTAGCCGTCACACTGACCTCGTCCCGTTTCACTGTGAAAGAGCTACACTGAGAGGGGGAACACGGTCAAAGACTTCTGGCTGCTTTTCCAATTAGCCCTGGATAATCTGCATGTCCTCCACTGAACTCCCATTCATCCCTTCCCAAGGACCTGGCTTTGCATGAGAATTGAGCCTGAGGGCTTCAGCTCGAAGCTCCAAGCCCTGGCAGGTCTAGTTTGATGTCTTTGTCAGAACCCCCCCCCCCCCCTTGTGTCCCGGGTCCCTTTTAATTGGGGAGGGAAGGCCACCTCTGCTTATCTGCTTGAAGCCGGTTGATTCCAAAAGGGAGCAGACAGCAAGGGGATTGTTATCCAGAGTGGGATTAGGAGTGACGGAATCTCCTAACATCAACAGAAGCCTGGACCCTCTCGCAGGCAGGGAGACTGGACCCTCTCGCAGGCAGGGAGACTGGACCCTCTCGCAGGCAGGGAGACTGGACCCTCTCGCAGACCCTCTCGCAGGCAGGGAGACTGGACCCTCTCGCAGACCCTCTCGCAGGCAGGGAGACTGGACCCTCTCGCAGGCAGGGAGACTGGACCCTCTCGCAGGCAGGGAGACTGGACCCTCTCGCAGACCCTCTCGCAGGCAGGGAGACTGGACCCTCGCAGGCAGGGAGACTGGACCCTCTCGCAGGCAGGGAGACTGGACCCTCTCGCAGGCAGGGAGACTGGACCCTCTCGCAGACCCTCACACAGGCAGGGAGACTGGACCCTCTCGCAGACCCTCTCGCAGGCAGGGAGACTGGACCCTCTCGCAGGCAGGGAGACTGGACCCTCTCGCAGGCAGGGAGACTGGACCCTCTCGCAGGCAGGGAGACTGGACCCTCTCGCAGGCAGGGAGACTGGACCCTCTCACTGCCCTTATAAAAGTTCCCTGGATTAAAGCAGAGTGTAATGAAAGCATGATAAAGTATAGCAGGGTGGTGGATATTACAACCTGCCATTGTGCCATTAAAATAGACCCAGTCAAATCAATTCAATGACTTACCCCAGGCTAGTCTCTCTGTCTTAGTGCTGAAATAGTTACATTAAATAAATTAGCTTGTGCACCACACACACACACTTACACACTGACACACACACACTTACACTCACATGCACACATACACACACACACACAAGTTGTGGAAGGCGTTTGAATGAACAATGAATCAAAGAGAAGGGTCATTGTGGAAGCTGAAAGACTGCTAAAGGGCCTCTCTGCAGCAGAGGAGATGTGTGAGCACTGCAGATCCCAAGACAATGAGAGCCCTGCAGCTTTACTTCCTGCAACAATCTGCACCCCATCACTACCTGGAGGAGGAGGGGAGGGGAGGGGAGGGGAGGCTGCATCTGGAGAGCTACAGAGGACAGCAGCATCATCATCATTATTATTATTATTAGTAGTAGTAGTAGTCGTAGTATATGTTTAGGATCAGGCAAACACATGCTAATCTTCTACTAGAAACACATTTTTGCACAGTAGGAAATACCTTATTGCAAGAAAATGTAGCACAATGTTATATTAACTCTAAAACAAACATGAAATGGGCAGTTAGCAATGCCAGGCATTGATTGAAGCTGTTTCCACACAAGCTGCAATTTGCATAATCTTTGAATGAAAACCCCACACCAGTAGTGCAATGAAACCAGTAAGGAGCCCCTGTATTTGGATTGACTCAGTATACCAGTTAGAGCCTGTCTCACACTTGAGCCCGCTGAGTTATGTCCCTACACGTATAACTAACGTGTCAAACTTCATCTCTCCTGCAGCTTTAGTTATTGTTATAGCATTGATTGCTCAACCTGGGCTTTGTATTGTTCGACAAACAATAATAACAGTGCAGCTAGACATGCAGATATCCTGCCGGCTCTCCGTGGATAACAGCTACAGGTTTGCTTTACACGTTCATTTTAAATTACACTCATTATTTCTGCAATTACAGCACTAACTCGTCCCGCAATAAAGCTGTTTGAATGCAAATCGCTTTTGACACAGTTTCACGTGCCTTATACTGTGTTATTAACGAGGGGTCGCGGGCTTGGAGGCGAACAGTTAAAGCTGTCTTTACAATGAATCACACTCGAGATATAAAGAACGGCGTACCGGTACTACACCCGTTTGTTTGGGAGGTTTTGCGCAAAGGCGTGTGGCGTGCGGCCACATGCGCGTAAAACAAACATCACGTGGTTCATTTATCAGCTGCTTTTGTGAAATCAAACAGTTTTACTTTCCTGGGCTTCAAAGCTGAATGATGGTCGCTGACGAGTATCTGTTGATGTTTTCCTATTGCAATTAATTTATAACAACTCGATTTATTAATTAAGAAACACACAGACGGTGATTTGATGACACGCTGAGTTTGCATTAAGGCATAAATTGAATGTGACGCGTGCGTAAAAGCTCATTGGCGAAGTCAAAAGTTTACCGATAAAGCCGTTAATGAGCTATTAAATTATAATAACGTTTTGCCTAATGTCACATCTGGGTATCAATCCTACAGAAGAGTTATTTTGCATTTGTAATTTGCCGTGCGGGAGCAGACAACCCTCTGAATGAATCAATCAGATCTCTACTAGAGACGCCAAAGGATGCCTATTGCCCCGGCACATGCTGCCACGGGGTGTCGAGGGTAAGCATGCAGTAAAGCGGCCTGTAAATAGTTTGAAAAGTTTACAAAGACGACCCCCTCCCTGAAAACGATCAAGTTCATTTGCAATCAGCTGGGGACAATGGTTTTGTGTTAACCAATGAGAGCACGGGGTAAAGTGCCATTAGCTGCAAGGCTAATTAATGAAGGCTCGGGCTTAGCCGAGCGCACGTTTGATTTAGTTCAAACGTATCGGAGCTGGTTGCTGGAACACACACACGCAGGCGTCATGGATATAGCGTTTTAATTCAGCTTTAAGTGATCAATCATGTCGGGGCATTTTACTTTGTTGTAAAAAACGAGCAGGAAACAGTGACACATCAAGGACCATGAATTAAACAACAACATCAATAATAATTAAAAAAACAAACAAACAAAACGTTTGGAAAGCTCGGTAAAGAGAATTGGTGATCCAGGACCGCTTCGCATACAAGTTAACATCTGGACACTGCGCTGCTTTTAACCCGGAGATACCAAACCGGTTCGACTAATTCATTAATCTCCGAAGCTAAGCATGTCTGATCGGTCTGTCACCCCGGGTTCGGAGGCTTCCAGTCGGGCACACGAGCTCCCCCGGACCATGTACACCCAGGAGAGCCGAGCCGCTTCTCTTCAGTTTGCCAACGGGATGCTGCAAGACCCGAACTCCGTGTTCAATAAACCCGCATGCTACAACGGTATCGCCACCCAACATTTCTTGCCGTTTTCTGCAGTCGGCGCTGACTATCGACATCCCGATATTCAGGTAGCGGACCTGAGCCAAGCTAGACACTGGTACCCCTTCTCTACCCCGGAGCTCACCGGCCAAGTAGCGGGACTGACCACAGCCCACCAACCGGCGAATCTGAGCCCACGCATCGCAGAAACCCAGGATCAGATCAAAAGCGACATTAAAACCGAAAAACTGGAGGACGAATTCTCTCCTGAAAGAAAATCAGCGCGGCCACCGCCGCCAGCTACCATGGCCCCCGGGGTTTATCACTCAAACCACTGGAACCCTTCGTTCTGGCCCGGCTTGACCCACGCCCCAGCCCCCGCCGCCACTCCGGTCTCCTCTTCGCCCAGTAGCCACAGTTACCCGACGACTGGTGTCTTCACGACGGCAGCGCCCCAGACGCTACTGGTCCCGGTGCAACAGACCCCGAACCCCGGGAGCAGCGGCTCCTCCAGCGGCGCGGGCAGTGAAGTGGGGCAGTCTAGCGACTCGGAAGAAGAGGTAATAATTTGCACATTTTAAATTTGCTAAACATGTTGTATTTGTTTGTATTTGTGTGTAGTTGGGACAACCTTTTAAAAAAAAAACTGAAGAGAACATTTACATGTATTGATTGGAGTGTGTTTAAAATAAAATAAAGTTCATCCACTTCAGGTTTTAGCCGAGCTGCCTGTGAGTACACAAGCTGAGAAATTCAAGATGTCCCCAATCCTTTTTTGAGGCGTGTCTTTTAAGGCGCCACTAGATTTCAGTCACTGTGCTGGGGCTTGCTTGCATGTCCCTTGTGATCTCTCTCTCTCTCTCTCTCTCTCTCTCTCTCTCTCTCTCTCCCCTCTCTCTCATTTTGTTTATAATGGATAACTACCAATTCTGTAACCAGTAGTTGTAATGCATGTTTGGCTTCATAATGCGCTGTTATGTATGCAAGCATTAGGTATTTGTGACTTGCTATTGCAGGGTGAAAGTGCAGGAAGTCCATGGGTGATGCTGTAAGATTTAGTTATTTCTTGTGGTCAGCCACTTCATTTTATCTTGCAGGGTTAGTTCAGGGTGTGTTCTGTGATGCACGACCCCTGGATCTGTTGTTAAAGCTCAGTGCTGAAGCTGGCCCTCCTGGTCTTTTTGTCCCAGCTCTGTTCTAAGTGGTTTGATTTAACCATTTAAACCTCTGTTCAAACCCTGAAGTAGTCGGTCATTTTGCCTGTTAGCCCTGGAGTGGAACGGCACAGCCCTGTGCTCAAGTCCCTGCTTGTCAGTGCCTTGCTTGTCTGTTCTCAGGAGAATTTGTCCACGGAGGAGCTGGAGCAGTTTGCCAAGGAGCTGAAACACAAGCGGATCACCCTGGGATTCACGCAGGCTGACGTGGGGCTGGCGCTGGGCAACCTCTACGGTGAGTCCAAACACTGCCCTCTTCCAGTCTATATGCACACTCATCCAAAGCTGTTCATCGCCTAACAGTGCTGCATTTAGAAATGCTGCAAAGGAACTTAATTCAATGGCAATCCATTCGACTGGAAGTCTTGCTCAATGTCTGGCTTCTGTTTCAACTAGAAATGGAAGACGTTGACAGACCTCGCGATGAAACGTTTGTCATTGGAATTTGTAAGCGAGTGCAGGTTGAAGAGGCTGGACCCTGTGTTTTTGGAGTATTGGCTATTTCTTCTGCAGTGTGCCAATGTGTGTCTCTTCTGTTTCTCCTTGCAGGGAAGATGTTCAGTCAGACTACGATCTGCCGATTCGAAGCTCTGCAGCTGAGCTTCAAGAACATGTGCAAGCTGAAGCCACTGCTGCAACGCTGGCTGAACGAGGCTGAGAACACAGACAACCCGCAGGATGTGAGTACAGCTCCAAACACAGCGGCGTCCTCTGCAGTGTGCGAGCGCTCCAAACACAGCGGCGTCCTCTGCAGTGTGCGAGCGCTCCAAACACAGCGGCGTCCTCTGCAGTGTGCGAGCGCTCCAAACACAGCGGCGTCCTCTGCAGTGTGCGAGCGCTCCAAACACAGCGGCGTCCTCTGCAGTGTGCGAGCGCTCCAAACACAGCGGCGTCCTCTGCAGTGTACGAGCGCTCCAAACGCAGCGCCGTCAATTCCTCTTATTTTCAGTTCCATTTTCTCTTTTGAAGGACTTGGAATGGATTAAATGGGAATGGAAACTAGCAGCTTGGTGTTTTAGTGTTGAGTGAAACACAGCCCTGGCTGGAGTGTGTCCTGAGTGCTGTAATGAGATGCGCTCTCTGTCTCTCTCTCGCTCTCAGATGTATAAGATTGAGCGTGTGTTTGCTGACACCCGGAAGAGGAAGCGCAGGACCAGCCTGGAGGTGAACGTGCGCGGCGCTCTCGAGTCCTACTTCATCAAGTGCCCGAAGCCCAACACCCAGGACATCACGCAGATCGCAGAGGACCTCCGCCTGGAGAAAGATGTACGCAGCTTTCCTTTTAATACCTTCACTGGGAGAAATACTACACCTTGCAAGAATGCCATTGTATAGCCTTTACTTGGTGTGTAGTGCCTTCTGGTGTTCGGATACTGTAGTTGCATTATCAAAATGATTTTAAAGATTACAATGTGTCTGTGGCACGACAATCCATTGTCCTTGTTTGCAGCTGTTGTACTAAAGTAATGACAAAGAACTGGTGCTGGTTTTAATATTTTCAAAATGTAAACAAATATTCTTTTCATTGAGCTCAAACAAATAATTGATACCATATTGCATTGAATGTGTGTTCTATACAGTTCATCTATGCACTGGTTTACTTGCATGCTGTGTTAGATGCAGTCATTTATAAATTCTGCTCGTCCAGCAGTGTTTGTTTGGACTGTACAAGTTGTATTTGTAGAATGGTGTGTGTCGCTCTGCTCCCCCTGACTCCTCTCTCCTCTCCTCTCAGGTGGTGCGGGTGTGGTTCTGTAATCGGCGTCAGAAGGGGAGGCGTTTGGCCCTGCCGTTTGAAGAGGAGGGTGCAGAGGGGCAGTATTTCGAGCCCAGCCCACAAATGCCCCCGTGCAACGGGCATCTCCAAACTCAGGGGTACCCTGGCACTGCACCCCCACACCTCTACCTGCCTGCCTTCCACAAGCCAGAGGTCTTCAAGCAGACCCTGCCCCCAGGATTCCCTGTGGGGCTGGGACACCTGACCAGCTAGAACCCCAGCCCATCCCCGGCCAGTCGGTGTGAACGAAAGGACTGAGAACCAGCTAGACTGGACGCTTGCAGAGAAAGGACTGACCGCAGCCAGCTAGCTTTGATTTTTAAGAGGGCTGTCTTTTTAAAAGTGTTAATCCTTTTCTTTTATATATATTTTTTTTGCTCACAGTTTTTCCAAGCTGCAGATACTTACTTCCTTCTTAACCCCTTTGCTTGCTGATCGCTCTGGTCCGGGTGTCCCTCGTGTGTATTCAAGTCGCCTCATGATACAGGAGACCGGAGGTTCTGCAGGAACGTTTCACTGCAGCGTCTCTGTCGCTGACTGAGCTTCTCCTCCAGTGACTTCATGCTAAGGACAGAGAACAGGCATGCTGAAACTGCCTGTATCAAAGGGGCTGTGCTGTCTGGCCCCCGCCCTCTGTTTGCTCACTGCTGTGGGGGGGTGATTGCAGACCTGTAACTGACCATGCATCCTGGGGTTCTGGATCAATTGAAATATTTCATGGTCCACCCAGACCCATTCTCTCTCTAATCTCATTGATCTCCCAGTCTGGAGAGGTGGCAGTGGGGGAGATCTGTGAAGCACAATGAAATATGCAAAGTCTAGTCACACTTGAGTCATGCAGGAAAGCTCTCCTTGCGCTGCTTTACAGAGCCTTGCCACTCAAAGGCCACAGTTTTCTTTATTTTTCTGTAGAAGTGATCTAAACCGCTATTACTCATTTGTGCCTTGATCAGGTCATTCCAATCCGGCACCTTGTTCCAACCACAGCCTCAGCTACTGAATCGTCAAATAACAGATGCATTTCAAACTTGGGTTGAACGGCAGGGGGAGGGTAAAGGTGCCCAAAACTGCTTTTTAAAACCCAAGCAAAGTACGATGCAATTGTTGTAGTCTCTTGTTGCTGTGGTTTATTCTCAGATAAGGTTATTGCTAATCCTCTGCCGCTGCCTATTTGCTAATTTATTATTTAGCCAAAGTCTGTATATTTGATCAACTGAATATCTTTGTTTTCTGATGTGTAATTAATTAAATCATTGCTGCTACTTTTTTATATGTTTTTTTTTTTTTTTAATGTATATTTTTTTCTCTCCTAAGCAATCCCAGTACAAAGCTGCTAATCTCCGAAGTTGCACACCTCTGCATATTTAATGCCAGAAAAAAGCCAATTGCAATTGAAATATTGTGCTGTGTTAATGCTCATGTGGGCACGTTCCTGTACACCCGTTCTAGTTAACCATCGTGTTACTGGAAACCACCGCTCAGTATCGCTGTTGTGTTTTTCACTTCTCCCTTTTCCTGCTCCCTGCTATTTTATTTATAACAGAAGGAATTGCAGCCTGTGCTCTGGGGAGAGATTGCATTGTCACATGATTACTCCAGCACAATCTCTTGCACCATCAGAAGCAAGATAAGATAAGGTAGAAGTTTAAAGTCATTTTTCCAGGTTGTTCAGGGGTGTGCCTCGCGCCCATGTGCACTTCAATCAGCAAAAGCAGAATATAAAAACAGCTTTTTTACGTGCATGACTTCCTTTCTCAGTCATTTTGTCATCCTGTTTTTAAAATCATCCACATCTAATATGCAGAAACGCATGTTTAAAAAAACCAAAAGGGGGTAAAGCTTGGGTTTGTATATATGTAAGGGATAAACAGGGCCACACGGAGTTGACAAGGTACAAAAACCAAATATGCCAACAACAACACGCAGCCCTGATGGGAGAGCGCGTTGGTGTGGGTGCGTTAAGGTGACAGGTTTTCAACCCCCCATGCATTTAAACAACAGTGCATTTAACTGACTGATTGCAGCTGATCTCAGAATACAAACATTGCTCCGAGAAGTGGCTCCGCTTCTAAAGCACAACTGCCTGCTTTCAGAGAGTGGTTTCAGAATACAAGTGTGAAAGCTGAGCTGTCGTGAGGGGTTTTCAAAGAAGCTGGTGCTTCTTATCTGGTCTTTCCTGAAATCGATGTTGTGCAATAAAAAAAAGAAAAGGCCAGCCGAGCATAAGAACCCTGCCAAGAATAATGAGTCAGCCGGCATTCTCTGAACTACATGCAACTTGTTTGATCAGATAGTCAAGAAGGTTACCTTACAGGGACCAAGCTCCAAATACAGACCAAAACAGCACTGTGAAAGCACGGCATTTTTAACCTGTGTTTGCAGGAGTGTGCCTGGATTCGTCTCATGGACTAGTGTGGGTGTTTCAGAGTAAAACTGAACTGTGGAACACAACGCCTCTCTGTTGAAAGAATGTGTTTGAAAGAAATCCCAACAGGACAGAAAGGTAAAATAACAGGGGGTGCTTGATTCATATGAGGGATGCGTGCGTGCAATAGTTGGTCAGTGTCACTCTTAAATTATGACTTATTCTTCCACAGCAGCGTAGAGCAGCTCTGAGGGTTTCAGAAAGGAAGCGAGGAGGAGGGAGCTTTAAGACTAGTGATTAATTTCCACTCTGAAACTCTCCTGGCAGGTCCAGTCACATTGTGACAGATATTTGCACACCACCCCAACCACAGAAACAAGCCTGCACCAGCGCTGGTGGCAACCGTGCCCCAATTCCTCCCTCAAAAGCTTAGTCCTGAAACGGGTATGCGTTTGTTAAAAGGTCCTAGCCACTTGTTAACAAGATAATGCTGCTAGGCACTTCTTGTCAGTTAGGTAAAACTAATGCCTTAAATCTGTCTGTCAATGGCACCATGCTTGAGTTTACTTCTAAATTGAAAAATCTGGGCGTGATGTTTGATCCAGGGTTAACTTTTGAACCGCATGTGCCAAACACTGTCTTTTTTTCCACCTCAGAAACATAGCTAGGCTGCGACCTATGCTTTCGCAATCTGCGGCTGAAAAACTAGTCCATGCGTTTGTGTTTTCCAAGATTGACTACTGCAATGCCCTGTTTGCTGGTGTCTCAAATTGCATCCTTGCCAGACTTCAATGTGTCCAGAACTCTGCAGCCAGAATTCTGTCCAGGTGTTCCACCAGGGATCATATTACTCCTGTTTTAGAGGCCTTGCATTGGCTGCCTGTTAGGTTCCGAGTCGATTTTAAAACTCTACTGCTTACCTCTAAGGCTCTTCATGGGCTGGCCCCACTTTATTTATCGGATCTTTTATCTTTTTATACTCCTCCCTGCAACCTCCGCTCACATGATCTTAGATTGTTGTCCCTCGCGCTCGCCTACGCACTATGGGCGATGGGGCATTTAGTTGCTATGCCCCAAAATTGTGGCACTCCCTTCCTATAGAGATTAGAGGCTCTGCTACTTTGAGTGTTTTTAAATCGTGTCTTAAAACTTCCTTTTTTAGAAAGGCTTTCTTATGATTCTGTATTTCTGTTTGGCCTCTGTGTTTTTATGACTGCTTGTATTTTCTTTTTGTTAAGCGCTCTGAGACGAATGCTTTTAAGGGCGCTATATAAAATAGTTTATTATTATAATTATATTATTATAAACACAAAGCTGCAAACATGAGAAGCTAACGTACAGTCGAACAAAAACAAACTAGAACGCGCTGCATGGCTACACTGCAAAGCCAGATGTTTAGCATGCATCTTACGCAGCACGTCAACACTTTTTAGTATTTATTTTAATTGTTTAAGACTTGACATTAGGAATATCTATTACTACTTTAAGAAGGCTGACAAGGTTTTTTTTTTTGTTTGTAAAAATGCATACTGTGGACACAAACACGGGTTTCAAGCTGCTTCGTATATCAGTCAGTGCAGAGACCCGGTCTTACCACGTGTTTGAACAGCATCCTACAAGTGTTGCCTAGGCTTGAAGAAATCATTTCTAATAATTACAAATAATAACAATACGATGAATAATACTATTATTAAGAATATTGTGTAATAATAATAATAATAATAATAATAATAATAATAATAATAATAATAATAATAGTGTCCCTTTAATTATGTTCCGATGTTTTCTGAAAGACATACTGAATGCTGAGTTTTTAATTTGACTGGTAGGCCTACAGAATAATTCTGACTCTCAAGTTCAATTTCACAAAGTCATTAGAAAAGCTCAGACGTGCATGTACAACCAATGGTATTCCCCGAGGCGTAAAATCCTCTTGTTTCTATCATTTAAAAAAAGTTCCTCTTGTTGCAATATGAATCTGGTTTGTTTGATTCGTGTCAGTAGAATTGTAATCTCAAGTTTTTATGACGTGTCTCTGTCCGGACTGATTGAACCGAGAGCAGACAGCGGCCGCCGACACGGTCCCATTCTGAGTCAATGCACGCATTAATCATTGCATTCTATCAAATAAATCACAGAACACGGTTGTCATTGCAAATGAAATAAGTTTTAAACTGCAGAAACCACCAACTAAACCCTGTGCGGGCCAGCAGCTTTCAATTGTCTTTTTAGTCAACGGCGTCTTTCACCTGCATTTAAAACGAGGGACATCAAACAAAACCCCAGCTTGAAGGAGCTGGCGCGCGTTGTGTCTGTGTGCGTCTTTTTTAAAGTGCGATGTGTTTAAGTTGCTGTGTGTGTGTCTTTTTTAAAGTGCGATGTGTTTAAGTTGCTGTGTGTGTCTTTTTTAAAGTGCGATGTGTTTAAGTTGCTGTGTGTGTCTTTTTAAAGTGCGATGTGTTTAAGTTGCTGTGTGTGTCTTTTTAAAGTGCGATGTGTTTAAGTTGCTGTGTGTGTCTTTTTTTAAAGTGCGATGTGTTTAAGTTGCTGTGTGTGTCTTTTTAAGTGCGATGTGTTTAAGTTGCTGTGTGTGTCTTTTTTTAAAGTGCGATGTGTTTAAGTTGCTGTGTGTGTCTTTTTAAGTGCGATGTGTTTAAGTTGCTGTGTGTGTCTTTTTTAAAGTGCGATGTGTTTAAGTTGCTGTGTGTGTCTTTTTTAAAGTGCGATGTGTTTAAGTTGCTGTGTGTGCGTCTTTTTTTAAGTGCGATGTGTTTAAGTTGCTGTGTGTGTCTTTTTTAAAGTGCGATGTGTTTAAGTTGCTGTGTGTGTCTTTTTTAAAGTGCGATGTGTTTAAGTTGCTGTGTGTGTCTTTTTTTTAAGTGCGATGTGTTTAAGTTGCTGTGTGTATGTCTTTTTTTTTTTTAAGTGCGATGTGTTTAAGTTGCTGTGTGTGTCTTGCAGGCAAGGTGTCCAGTAGACTATATCTTGTGCACTTTAGAAACGTTCTGGTCGCAATTGTAAGCATTCACAATGTATTTCAGTGATATTGAAAACCCCGGGATGTGCTGAAGTTTTCAACGACAATTAAGACTGGAAGGTAATTCTGTTGCTGTTTATATATATATATATATATATATGTATATATATGTATATATATATATATATATATATATATATATATATATATATAATGTGTATATATGTGTGTGTGTATATATATATGTATATATATATATATATATATATATATATATATATATATATATATATATATATATATATATATATATATATATATATATATATATATATATATATATATATATATCCCCAATGGTAACAAAATGGAAAGCTAGAACAATGAATAAAGCTGTGTTGATATTTTTAAAATCATTAGCTGCTTGCTACTTGAATATAACCTTTAATAAAACACAATGTAAAATGCAAATATGCCAGGAGCATGGCCGTCACGAGCCATGAGGTCGATTTTTTTGCATCACCAATGCTGAGGCTCGTGTAAATATTCTGGTAAACTACAAAAGACTCGTTCATTTTCTGTGTTGGTTTGCCGTGTAACAGAGACCCTGAGGTTGAATAGTAAACACCAAGCAGTCATATTAATACTGCCAAATGGAGTTTGAAACCGCTGGCATAGTCGTTTGAAAACGCTGGCATAGTCGTTTGAAAACGCTGGCATAGTCTATTACTGTGTTCAGTGAAGGAGCTTCAGAAAGAGCCAGTGGAACAGATGCTTCATTTGAATTGACATCATTCTGCGTATATAATTCTGCGCTTGCACTGCAAAATAAATACATAAATAAATAGTAAATTAAACACTGTTATTTTAGGAAGCTGAAACTCATTTCTGCTACGGGCAAGGTGATGAGGAATAACAAGCTTCGTTCTTCATTTGGTTTTGTCGTTTTTAACTTTCAGAAATAGTATCTGCCCGTATCTACACTACATGGCAACATAAATATTTTTGTTGTTGTTGTATTTCTGGCACAAATAAACAAACACCTAAATATATTAATATGTGAATAAATAAATACTGTAGATAAAAAACCCAACAGCAGCAGCAACACATATAAAGGAAGATGGATGCAGGTGGTTGCCGTGGCCTGTGGCTACACCATATACTGAAAAGCTCCAGCGTGATTCATTTGCTTTCCTCTTATAACATCTAAATAAGTCCTGGTATTACCACTAACACACGAACAAATCAGGAAACGTCTTACTAATAATAATAATAATAATAATAATAATAATAATAATAATAATAATAATAGTGTGATATTTAGGTAAGACCCTCTTTAGGTGGCCTGCACTATACCTGCACCTGTATTGGTTTGTATTGTATCCATTTCAAATGACTCACCGGGAGTTTCTACAGGATTTAACTTTTCAAAGTTTGCTAAATTGCCATTTGTATAACTGAGCTCTGCACCTTCTGTTAAAGCATTGTTTGATTGTATTTGTCCTTTGCAATTCCGCATTTTTTTTTAACCGAGAAGAAAACAGATACTGAACCAAAGCTTCACACTGAAGCAGTGCTTTTCCCGAAGCAGCTAGCCAGTTTGTTCTTTTGCAGGTTTACTGGTTGCACGTTGAAAGCTGTAGGTTACACACAACCTTATAGTTCATTTTAAGCTTTCAATTAACGATTGCTCAGTTGTCTCTAATTTAGAAACCAGAGATAAACACCATTGCACTGCACAGTAAGACTGCCCTGAATACAAAACACATCCTGAGAATGGACTGATCAGCTGCCATTACAATTTCTCTCTTTTTTAAATAACACTTTATTTATTTGCTGTACTTAATAGTAGAACTTTTAGTGTAAGCTTGTTTTATTCAGAATCAGAGGCTTGTTTTTCCCCTTTTAAATAACTCTGCTTTCTAATAGCTACCTGGAGTTTTTGCATTGTGATTTTCATGTGCAGTACTGTACCCTGGAATGTTTCTGCATGAAGCATGTATTTATATATTCACAATCGCTACGGTTCTTGAGACACAAGATGGCGTTGGCCCCCTGGTACAATGGTGATGCCTGCCTGTGCAGTACTGTGCATTCAAGTTTCTTTACCATCTGTTCGGTTCCACTAAGTGCTTTGGCATTTTTTTATTTTATTTTTTATAAATCAAGATATCTTAGATTATTAAGATATTGCTGTGCATGCTGCACATTTTAATTTAAGAAGCATGACTACACCGCTCATGGTTGGGTATTTTTAAACATCTTCTGGAACATTTGTGAGCAGTGGTTGGATGATAATGATTGCAAATTCATAAACCACTGCTGACGAAAAGTCTGATCAGCTTTAAACACCAAGCAAGTGGTGCAGACCACAATAAAGGGTTTCCATTGAAGCCCGGTGAAGATGGGTGTGTCCAAGGCAACACTTTTAGCCATTTCAAAACTGAAACTTAACAGCGACGTCCAGGGAACAAAACATCGTTTTTAATGTTGTTGCCCAAAAAAGACGGTTGAGCAAGTTTGCTTTTTTCTGTGCTAGCTGTCGTTGCCACGCTTCCAGACCGACACCATTGCTAAGTAAACAGCGTTCTTCTGCACCAGCGCTGTTGGAAACACAGTTGAAACAAGCGGAAGAGGCATTTTACAACCATGTTGGGTCACATTTTGAATGAATGAAATACTCTTCAAATGCATGACCAAGACAGTGCTTATGAATCAAACTGTTACTAAAACAGACCTGTGCAGTGCAATCATATGGAATGACCCGGAAGACTTTATTACAAAAACTTCACAACAAACAAACCGACGTGTTTAAATCAAGTGTAATAAAACACCCAACCAATTGTGTCTTTGCATTGCCTGCAATACAATCTTACTGGGGCTCTTTTCAATGCTTTTAATCACAAAACAACGTTGCTTTCGTAAGAATCAACTGATGGCATTCTGTAGTTAAAAGCACAGTGCATATATTGGGCTTTTCTTTGATTTCTCATTATCATTGAAATGTTAAACAGTCATTTAGACCTTCCTTCGGCCCTGCAGTAAATTAGCACCACACAGTTCAGTATTTGCCTAACATCCCTGCTGTCAGTTACCTGTGAAGCCAAGCCTCCAGATCGTGATAAACTTTAGTTTTGGGGAGCCACTCATACTTGGTGCAGATGGTGCAAAGCCTCTCTCTCCAGTCTGTGTACAGCTTCACGGTGGCCGTCTTCCTCCACTCGAAATAGCGCTGATATTGACTCTCGTTGCCCGCCACCTCCTTGAGGTAATCAGCCAGCTCTTTGGTGGAGTGGAAGTCATCCACGTGGATGAACGAATCCGGGGGCAGGAACTCCTCGTAGTTAGACCTGGGAGGGCCGAGCACCACTGGCACTGCCCCGGCCATGAAGGCGTTCCTCCAGAGCTTCTCTGTGATGTAGTCCTGGTACACCGAGTTCTCAAAGGCCAGGTAGAAGCTGTAGTTGGAGATGGTGGGTAGGAGGCAGTCCGGGCACAGCGGCCGGTGGTTGGATTTCCCGAAGACGTCCACTCTCAGGTGGTTGCGCAGGCTGGCGTACACCAGGCTCCTCAGCTGCGTCCTCTTCTTGTTGCTGACCACCCAGGTGGCTAGTCCGGTCTTGGGTCTGGGGTGGTGAGCCCAGCGGCCGGAGACCAGCTCCCCGTATGGCACGGAGATGTCCGCATCCCTCCTGTAGCTCAGGGTCCAGTTGAATAGGCCGTTGAGCTCCTTCACTTTTTTGTTGCCACTCGGGGACTCCAGGGACATCCAGACCCACATCTGCCCCGAGGGTCTATGCTCCCGGGTGGGCAGGACTGAGACCCTCCTGTGGATCTCCCGGTGGTGGAATACAACCACATGAGACTGGTTGAAGAGGGAGCGGTCGTCGGTCAGGGCGCAGTGTCGGATGTTGTAGAGGTCCGAGCAGACGTCCCCGCTCAGGTTGGAGCTTTTCCCAAAGGGCCAGTGCCACAGCAGGACCCTTAGCGTGTGCGTGGCTTTGTGGGGCTGCTTGGTGGTGTCCATGCTGAAAGCTGCCAGCCAGATGACCAGGAAAACCAGCACTAGTTTTATGACTGCAAACAACAGCTTGTGCAGGCTGGAGTTGGAAATAGTCAATAAAGTGGCGAGCATAGGTCCTGAGAGATATAACTGGACCGCAGCAAGCGACACCGAAGAGGCTGGTGAGCTCCACTGGAACAGTCAGGACGTTCTGTCTGGGGAAATGTGGACAGGAGAAAGAAAAAAACAAAAAACCTCATTTTTAATGCTGTTACTGATATGCAAAAAGAGCACCAGCCTGTGAAAGTGTTATTTAAGAAAGAAAAAGGAAGGAAAAGGAACCGCTGCTAGGTTTTTTCACAATGACAGATCTTTATCAAACAAATGCAAATCAGCAGTCTTGATCTTTCTGAGTGCGCAAAGTGCCCAACTGAGAGCCAGCTACGAGCCCAACCTAAGCCCCTTTCACACTGGCACTTCTACCCAGGTCACAATCCCGCGGAGTGTGAAACCATGTACCAGGGTATACCCAGGTCCCAGCGACCCACCTCAGGATGTGGGTTTTGACCCGGGTTGAGCCAGATTGAAACTGCAGCATCCCCTCGGTGTTGAAAGCTATCTTCAATACTTACAAGATAACACTCTCTGCGCCATCTGCAATGCGAATTCTGATCTGGGGTGTAGGACTAGTGAAGCTTAGAAAGAGAACATTACTTGAGGAGGAAAGGGTATTGCTGCAGTCAGAGACCACAATGAATTTGTGGTTATAGTTGTGCAATTCAGGGTATTGCTGCAGTATTGGGGAGGGGGGGGGTGGGGTGGGGGTGGGGGTCTAATTCTTAAGAGAAAACGTTTAATGCACACATGTTTAACATGGTAGTGCTGCTCAGTGTTTACGAGGTTTTGTTTTTAAATATGCTTCACCATACCGCTCAGGGTTTACGTTTTCTTACTGTAATGAGTCTCCTCTTCGTGGCTGCTCAGCAGGAGACCCGTACTTGCTGTACTCTAGACTACAGAGCACGTCTCTCATGTGTAAACCGTACGGATCACGTTCAGCCCTCGCCTCACCATTCAATTCAATGAGCTGAGATGCCAGTTCATTGCACCATGCTTTAACAAGCTTTCACTGTGGCTTATCACACTTTGCTATGGGAATCGTTTTGTTAAGGGCTGGGGGGCTCACTAGCCATTTTGCAATGTGATAGTTGTTTGGATTAAGATACAGGCTGGTGGTTTTAGGATTGGGCTTCTGTGTCGGTGCTTCAGGAAGCCTTGATGTTCCTGGTGCATTTGGCTCCAGTAGTGGGTGTTCAGAACAGGGGGTCTGTGTGACACATGCAAGGGATGCTGAGTTCCGGTTCTAATGAAATGCTGCAGAACTCAGGGCTGCCCTACTACAGTTCAGAGGGAATGTGAGTCACGCAAGGCAGCTCACCCTCAGAGGGAGTACATTTTATTTACTTATCGAAATAAAAACACACAAAACGAAAAAGAAAATAATAATAATAAAAAAGAATGCGCCCTCTAAGTGAAATATCGGAGCTGTTTATTTCTGGTTTAGTGTTTTTTTTGCGTGTGTGTTATTTTGCAGCAGTGATTTTTGGGAATGCAGCCCGCAGTTTGAGTAATCGTGCAATGACTGCACCCACATGGTTCATACACAGACCTAAACAGGAAGGCTTGTGTCCCTGGCAGGTGATGCACCCACAGTCCACCAGCAGGTGGGGTCAATGAGTCAGTGTCACGTGACTGGTGTGCTTGGACTGTTATTCATTCAATTGTTGCTCCAGTACAAACTTCCAAAATGAGCGTGTCCCAGTTTAACACGAACCAGACATTACAGCAAGTCCCAGCTTGTGACAAACCGTGTGAAAATGTGGAAAAATATAATTATCAATAATAACTTTGCCACTTAAAATAATATCTGAAATCTATAAATGTTATGATCTAAATATACTGGTCATTTTTTAAAAATAATATTTGAAATAAATAAATAAATAAATATAAATATATATATATATATATATATATATATATATATATATATATATATAGATAGATAGATAGATAGATAGATAGATAGATAGATAGATAGATAGATAGATATAAAACTACAGTGTACAAAATTGAAGGCATATGAAAGAAAAGGTTTTTAAAAAATGTACACAAAAAGATTAAAAAATATTTAATTTTCAGGACGTTTCAGGCAAAAGCCCTTCTTCAGCTGTTATATATATATATATATATATATATATATATATATATATATATATATATATATATATATATATAATATTCCACATATAGCAAAACAGGTTAAAAAAAACACATTGAGTCTGATATGAAAAGCCTTTTACTCCTATGAGTAAATTAGTCGTTTAAAAAGAGAAAAACACCTTGTAAAGTCACAAAACAAAAACCTAGAAATAATTCTTATCTTTTTTTTTTTAACTTTTGAAGAATAGTATAATATACACTTTGCTTTGAAAATGTGCCCCATATCTGAAATATAATGAAGTTCATTTGAGAGAAGCCACCGAGATGTGCTTTCAATGGGGGTCCCTGAAAGCTGCCGCTCACAATTCCTCTCAATCTGATACAAGTGCAGCATTTCTCTTTTGTGCAGAACCGGTGCAGATCACTACAGTAGCGAGGTCTCTTACCTTCTTGTGCAGCTTGAGTCGCCAGCAGGAGCTGAATGTGCAGAGCTGGGAGCCTCGCTCTCACTCACAGATATGTGCTAAGAGGAAATTTCTTCATCGCGTTGTGACAGCACTGCTACTAATGCAATCTTGCTGAAATCATGTGGTCTTTTTTTTATATTCCTGCTGTAGGTTTTATTTTGCTGGCGTGTTTTTTTTTTAAACCACAGATGCCACTGCTTGCTTTTTCTTTTTTTTTTCTTTTTTTTTTTAGCTGTATAAATCACAAAAATAAACTGGCACACCTGCTTTGTCACCTGCTTTGTCACCTGCTTTGTCAGCTACACAACAACACACACCCACCCACACACCCACCCGCGCACACACACACGCGCACCTCAAAACAGCTGTTTCCTTTTTATTATTAAAACACTAATTACTGATTGTAAAGTTTGTTTTTTTTAATTATTGTGCTTGCCTGTAATACTTCTAACTGCAGATTCTTCAACCAACCAACCTCTTACCACTCCTTTAGGGTAACATGATGTTACATGATGTAAAGCAGTCCAGGATTAGTGCTAATCAGGGTCTGTGAAACCAGCAGTTAATTTATAAACTACACTGTGAGTATCTGAGCCCCCACAACCCCATTCAATTCATGCAATTCATGGCTCTGAGTTCACAGCGTCTCACAAGCTACGAGTTTCCTCCCTCCCTGTAGCTTTCAGGCCATGAAACAGCCATCTGCAGCAGCAGGCTATATATATATATATATATATATATATATAGTGAATCTCAAACCATTCCGGAATTTGAAGACATTGAAAAATTCTACTAGTCGAAACTAGAAGTTTAATTTGAGTTTCTTTCTAGTGGAATTGTATTTTATTTGAGTATTTCTAAGCAGGGTTTATGAACCGCATATTTAAGCTATGCTTTAGCCCAGCAGCTGTAACCTTTAAGTCTCATCCCAGTAATTTGAGGTCTCTTTTCTTTACGCGGTAGCAGAGTGCAGTCCTTGTATTACAAAAGCCTGACCTGTGACCCCAGGGGAGTCTGGTCACCCAGCGAAGGAGCAGGAGTGCTGACCACGCACAGAGTCCAGTGCAGGGATTGTCAGGGTGAGTGCATTTCAGCTCCTCATCAGCAGAACATTTACTTGAGTACACTCTAGTAACCTGCGCTCATAATGAATCTACACACAAATAAAAATAAGACACCAAACTGACTCATCATTTTATGCCCCGCAAACTCTGCTCTGTTTCCTGTGAGCGTACAGAAACAGAATTTTAACACTTTACAGTAGTAAATTGAGCAGTTTGCCCATTTGCTGTCGGTGCCATGGTTTGCCATGGTTTTTTAAATATGCTTTACCATACCTCTCTGGGCTGTACAATGCTCACCTAAATATGCTTGAACTATACTTTATTACACTTTGCTTGTTTTAATGTGGGCAGCTTTAACATTGAAAAACCCTGTCCTTCACACTTTAATATGTGTCATTCAGTACCACCCTGGTGTGTCTATCATTTCTGAAGAAACCTTTCAACCACATCCTTTGCAATACCAATGCCAAAATGGAAAGTTTGTTAAAGTTTGTTAGATTTATTTCTGGTGCCAAGCAGGTGGTTGTTGGTGGAAAGGACTGGAAAGGATCTGACCACTTCCTCATATTTTCATTGCTAGTTCCATCAGCGATACCACTCAAGCCAAATTGTGTCATGAGAAAAAAAATGGAATTGGGTGCAGAGGAGGAATAGGGGGGGGCGACCTGGGATCAATTTTTCTACATTAATCCTTCCTGCAAAACCAGCCGATTTCAACTGTAAGGTAAAAAACAAAAAGGGTTCAAACAGACAGCGGTCCACAGAGACAGGATCGCGGAACAGTAGCGTGGGAAAGCCCGCGCGTGACCCTAACCGTGACCCCGGCCACTGCCCTCCTACATTGTTGACAGGAAAGGAGCCCTCACTGAAGGCAGAGGTTTTTAACCCACCTGCTCCTCCCCTGGTTAAGGTGATGGCATGAGACAGGATGGTATCTCCGATAATGATCTGAGAAACCAAAGGCAGGAGGAAGTGAAAAAGGTTAAAGTAACACACCCCCCCCCCAACACACACACACACGCACACACACATGCACAGACACACACACACACACGTCTTTTGAAGATGAGCCAGGCCAGGCCCTCCCTGCTCTATCTCAGTGGATCTGCCCTTTTTCTCCAGCATCTTCAGATGAGCAGCTGTGCTTTCACAGAGGCAGGTAGTAAGAGTACCCGAGTACAGCCGTAGTGTCAGCAGCTCAGCAATCGTACAATCAGGGTAAAACTAGAGATGTCTCAGTCTAACCCCAGACCACCCCTTCCAGGAAGTGGATCTTTCACTTATCAAAATGTTTGTTTACTTGAGCAAAGAACTTTCTTCACATGGGGAAACTGTGCGAGCTGATAAGCCTTGTATCTTCCAACAGTGTCCTCCCCTGCAGAAGCTAAACCACGACGTGTGAAATGGCAATATCTCTGTGTGCAGTGGCATTTAAACTTCACCCTTATCTGGGTGTCCTTGATGTTTCCGTCCCACAAGAAGATGACGCAGCCTGGTCTGCTGATGGCCCGCTGTTTACTATGTACAAACCACCAGCTGGATGTAAAAACACCCTGAACAGCCAGTCAGTGTAACAGGGCTGCGCACGAACTGGCGACCCCACGTTTCCGCAAGCGAGCGTCTCAACCACAATGCAAAAGAGACGGGCTCTTCTGCAATCGTGGTTTCAGAGCTTTTAACCTCACCTCATCTCACCGACAAGGGAACCGGATCCGTAACGGCAGAGCATCGCACAACACTGCCCGTTACACCAGCACCAATTCCCTGGACAAACGGGACGGCAGTGCTGACCCTGCAAAACACTGCCAGCACTCTGCTGTTGCTTTAATATTGAAAAGATACACAAAGTATAAATATATGAGGGCCCACTGTGCAATCGCATCACGTTTCTAGCAAAGACAGGTTCCGCTGTCAGCTTCATCATAGCGCTGCACTGATCCTGAACTGGCCTTCCGGTGTCTCTCCATGTATTTGTCTTGAGCTATTTATTTCATTTTATAACACACTGCAATATTGATACCCTGACAATGCCTTGATTTAATGTTGTGGAGCTCAATAGTGTAATACTGATACACCTCAGCTATTCTGTGTAACAGCAGTCAATTAAATACTCCTGCTGCTACTGCTGATCAGCAGAGGTTACTGAAGCTCGCCCCGCAGGAGCGCAAAGGCCAGTCCAGCGCCTGCGTGTGGTCACCCAGTAAAGAGGCAGTGATGGGGATTTGAAGCCGCTACTCTGATCCCATGGCTCCCGTGTCTTTACTGGGCTGCTAGCTCGGATCAGATCCGTCTGCGGTTAAGAAAGTTTCTTCCTTATTTCACTTTCCCCATCTACAAACTATTTTTGTAGCTGGGGAAAAGCAATAGTTAACTATTGTTCACTAACCCTGTGCTTGACAGGAGCGGTCAGCAGTCTTTACAGATTATCCAGGCTGCTCTTCACAGCCCGTCTGTTTCAATACAGTGTCCCTGAGCTTTCTCTTCCAATCTGTTTTTGAATACCAGAGGACAGCAGGTGCAGTTTGCAATCCATTCATTCTGATATGACTTACAGAAGAACTTTACAGAGACACAAGCATGCGAACCCTGCATCTGTGCAAGGCACTTCATTCAAGTTTCTTTCAGCAGGTGGACTGTGAGGCTTTTCTACTCGCTTTTAGTCAGCTGTATTCATGTGCTGCCACCCTGTGTCAGGCAGTGGTATTGTCAAACATAAAGACAATGGATTGTATTTATTTTACTGATGAGTAAGGCCAGGTTTGTGCAGGGGAATGGTTAAGTCCTGATGGAAAGACAAGGGCTGGACGTGAACCTCATACCTCACAGTTCAAAGACGAACGTCTTACCATTCAACTGAAGAGCAGGCTCTGCAGTCGAGAGAAAGGTCAAGGCTAAGTTGTACACTTACTCAGTGTTGCATTGTCAATATTGCCCTACAGCAGCATCGTACATTTCCCACAGTAGGTGGCACTGTGGAACTGCAGAAAGTGTACCAGTACTCTACTCACTCATCCTGTGCATCGAAACAGGTCTGTTTCCATTGCTGTGACTGCAGGGAGAACACAGGATGCTCAAATGGAGGAGCGGACGTCGGTTTTTGTTGACAAAACTGAGGGTTTGTACTTCAGCATAGTAACAATGGTACTTTCCACGTAAATTAAAAATTCAGAAAAATAAAATGCTCAGAATTCAGAGCTGAATTAGTATCTGTTGCTGCACTGTACGTATTACCGGTACGGATTGATTTTACAAGCTTGTTGAGCTCAGTGTTCCTGACTCAAAGCTGTCTCCACTTCTTAGTAAACTCTGCAACCCACACTGAATGTGTGAAGACATCCACACCACACAGTGGGTGTGGCACGCGAGCCACTGAGACAGAAACTTCAGAGGTTGCAAACCCGACCACAAACAAAAGCACCCTCCCAGCATCAGCATTGTGGAACACATGTGCTGGATTTGCATCAACAGGGAAGGAGATGAGACTCCTATTGCATAGCAGTGTCCCCCGTTCCACATTTTAAACTGAGCCAGTGTGCACAGGTAACAAGCTCAGGTGTGTCTTATTAAACTTGCAGTAAAGCCAGAGGATGGATCAAACTGCTGTGCAGTGGGAGTCTTATTGTGATCCCTGCATTTATACATTACATACTGGGATTGTGTGGTCCAGTGGTTAAAGAAAAGGGCTTGTAAGCAAGAGGTCCCCGGTTCAAATCCCACCTCAGCCAATGACTCATTGTGTGACCCTGACCAAGTCACTTAACCTCCTTGTGCTCCGTCTTTCGGGTGAGACGTAGTTGTAAGTGACTCTGCAGCTGATGCATAGTTCACACACCCTAGTCTCTGTAAGTCGCCTTGGATAAAGGCGTCTGCTAAATAAACAAATAATAATAATAATTGTATTTCTGTGTTCTCCATGGCGTGCAAAACAAGTCAGACTTTGTGCAATACTTGTATAAAGCATGTGCATTTTGATACATAAGCTCTCCCGTGTGTATCTTAAAATGATACAATAGTTGAAGTGCAACATATTAAGTGTAATCTGGCACCCAAAGTCTCTCCAGTTTTAAGAAACAGAAACAGAACAAATTCATAGAGATTTAAAAAAAAAAAAGCAAATTAATGATCCCCCTCCATTTGTGAAATGCTGAAATTAAATGTTTCACCACTAGGTGGCAACTTTGTCTTTTCTAAAAAGCCAAATGCCACCCGAAACATCTATCTACGGCTTGGAGTGTAGGAGCTTAGTGAAGATTGGAGCAAACTGCCTCCTTCCCAGTGCCTGAACTTTCTCCTCTCGGTCACACTGCATCCCAGTCCCTCAGCTTTAATAACTCCGATGCACTGTTGAAAAAGACGGTTTTCATGAATGTAGCTGCTTGTGATGTGTTTTTTTTTGTAGTTGTTTCATCTTGTAATAGTCGTCGCTGTTTCCCTTTTAAATATGGAATGAATGTAATAAATGAATGTTATATAGACGTCTGCACGTCATTACTGAAACGTCGTTGCGCAAAGCGTGCATTTCACAAAGCGTGGAAACATTTAGAAATCTACTGTATATTTTTAACAATATGATTTACTGTAAATTGGGCTGCAATAATAATAAAAAACAAATTTAACAGACTTGCAGGTGTGTTTGCACAACGATTAAGATAGCAATAAGGAAATGGGAGTCCATGTTTATGATATGTACACCCCTTATAAAAGTGTCCCATGGTAAAGGAAGCATTGCCAAGTGTAATGAAGCACAGCGAAAGCATGGCACTGTAAAGCCCAGAGTCATGAGAAAGCATATGAAAAAAACATGGCAAACCAGTAAATGTACTGTTATTATTAAGGGACACCTTGTATTGAAAACTCCTCCATAAAATGAATAGATGCACGGATATTATCATTTCCTAGGGGTAATCTTACAAACTTCTACCCTTACACTTACACTTAGATTAAGTGGGGGGAATAATTGATGCAAACAAAACGATTTCTTCAAGGATATCTGATCATATACGAAGGGTTTAGGTGTTTAATACAGTGTGTTTAATGGCAACTTCACTTACAAATACTGTCAAACAAACAGACCCGGTCTGAGTAGAATTACTCTAGAACACAATCTAGCACCCTGACGTGCCGGAGCCTGTGCCGGAGCTGGCAAAATCCATCCGCTTTCCTCATCCTCCGCAACTACATACATCCTCCGCAATTACATACATCATCATGACTCACACTTCCTCGTTTAATAGAAGGAAATGAGAGCGCAGCGTGTGTCTATTGTCGATACAACACTGCACTGCACTTACAGTGCCAATAAAACCACACTGTTCCTTTAAACGATAATATATATATATATATATATATATATATATATATATATATATATATATATATATATATATATATATATATATATATATATATATACACATACACACGCACAGATAGATAGCTAGATAGATAAACATACACACATAAATAAATAAATAAATAAATAACCCGGAGGTGGACTTTGGTTTGCACAGCTGAACGAGTGAGGAGGGAGACCAACCGGGGGGGAGGGCGAGAGACAGAGAAAAACTGAGGGACATTCCAAAACAGAACACAGATACACTTTAACGAGTTCAGGTTTAGAACGACGACGACGATGACGACGACGCAACGAAGGGGGTTAGCGAGCTAGCTAGCTTGCAGAAAGGAAGCCTGGGCAAGCGTAGACGGGCTTGCTTGCATTCGTTTTATTTTTCTATAACAGGCCCAGGAGAAAAGAAATCTGAAGTGAACGACCAGTCAGCGGCGCCCTACAACATAAACACTGCAGAATCCGATCTGCAATCGGCGCTGAGCGATATTTGTTGTTGGATTGTAAGCATTGGGTGGTCGGTGCACCTTGTTTCTTGCTAATACTAGTGCAACGTGCCGTTAATGTGTAATAATAACAATATTATGGACTATGCTGCTGCCTCCTACCACCCCGTTATTTGGCTGCCTGCGGCTTAAGTCTCTTGGTGATTTTAAAATCTTTCAACGTATTTAATTTATGTAAATACCAGTGCTATCGTAGGGGGATAAGAACACATAATTATACGCGTTATGTAACTGTATGTATTATTACTGGTTATGAATATAATTGAAGACACGCTTATTTTGTATTTTAAATATTAATAAAGATCAAACATGGGGTTTCTTCACCAACTGCATATCCTGCTGTGGAAGAATGTGTCGTTGAAGCGAAGGGGTCCGGTGAGTCATTTTTATTTTGTAAATAATGACCGATTTTATTTTTTTAAAAGCCCACTGTTCTGCTGTGGGCCTTGATTCAGTACGTCTGAACTAGGAGGCTGTGTTTGAAAGAGAGTGGCCGGGCTACGGTGCTTCCGAGTCGGGCAGACCGATTCCGGTGAAGCCTGTGCGAGTGCGGCGCTGCGCTACGAGCTGATGTTAGCAACACATTTAAGATGTTTCAATGTTAAGCATAATGTGCACATTTTTCAGATTCCAGCGTACCCACGCTGCCTCCGACGAGGAATAGCCTATCTATTTCAGCTTGGCAATACAATGTTACCATTGTGCCACTGTACGGGGTTAAGCGGCATGCTTTTTACAATGTTCTTCAGCAGTTCCAGTGTTTATTATTGATCCAGTCTGCTGTACTTTCTTGGTTGAATTTTCTACAGTATGTGTTGTTTATATTCATAACAATACAATGTGCTGTACTAATGTATTAAAAGCTACAGTTCAACGCTGTAAAATGAATAAATACGCAGCTTTCCAGATAATCATTCATGTACTGTACAATGTACAATATCGTATTCATTGTAATGGGCTACTTGTTAAGCACTATAGAGCTACATTATGCCTGGTTATGCACGTACTGTACAGCTAATACAATGCTGGGTAGCTCTAGAACTGCATTAACGTTTCTATGTGGGTATGTCCATATCCAGTTATATATATATATATATATATATATATATATATATATATATATATATATAATATGCTGTCACCTGTAAAAAATCCTGCTCATAAAAAACAAACCTTACTATAATCTGAGACACAGCATCTTTTAAATTCACATGCTTCATCGAGAAACAAAATGAGGGAATGTGCTAGAATTTGCATCCAATTTTGAAAAACCGGATAAGATAAAAAGATATGGTAGCTACAGGTCTTTTAGAGGCTGCTGAAGAGCCATGCCCAGCCCTTTCGGATCAGTGCACTGGTCAGAGAATACACCCCTCTGGGACTTTACCTTTCTCCTAGTCTCAACTATAAAGATTTTCTTCTGCAATGAATCCAAGCTGAAAGATGGGTGGTTTAATTACGTTAAGGACAGCATGATGATGGCATTGAGTTCAATCTATATTGCACCACTTTGATCTGCCTCCACTTGATCACTGTTCAACACAAGAGCCCCCCGGAGATTCCCCGTAACTCATGTGTAATATTCATTAACTTTATTGGATTTTTTTATTCTCATAAAAACAGCAGTGGAGCAGTGCAGAGATTACATGGAGTTATGGAGCATTACCATGGGAGTGGCATCTGAACACATCATGCTTTGTAGTTCTTTTCTATTGAATTTTCCAGTTAGGCAGATTTTTTTTCTTTTTTCTTAAATATGGCCAGAGATTCATATTGAACCTGTCTATTGGAATTCATCGGTAAGTTTGAAGTTGATACAAAGGGGAAGACAGGTGGAGTCGAGGGAGACTCCTGCCTCCTGAGTGCACTTGATGCCTCCCCTGGTTAAAGCTATTCTATGGGCTATGTGGCTTTTGTTTAAAAAAAATAAATACAAAATTCTGTTTCCTGTTCAGCTCTGAGTTCGAAGGGAAGCCAGTGATTTGGCTTGGCTGTAGGAGTTTGTTTATCCAGACTGTACTGTGTGCTTTTATTGCAGGGTAACAGGATTTGAATTCCCAGTGAAAGTGAATGCAGCATACAATTATACACAATCACATGAGTTTCTGTGATCAATTGCAGAATGAGAGTGTGTATGTGTTTGTCACAGGTGTTATTGGGAGTCGCCTCCCCTGCTCCAGTCCCTCAGAGGGGACTGCACTGGCTAATCTGGGACCAGGTCTCGCTGCTTCCTTCGGGTTCGTTCTGAAACTTGAGTAATTCAGTTTATGACTCCTGCAGCTGCAATTGTGGCCAAGGCAGGCTGTGGTAAATAATTCAGAGCCTACGACTCGAGGAAGGCAGGATGAAATATACATGAGCGGGAGAGAGAGACAGGGAGGCTCGTGTGCAGAGCAGCAGTCAATTTTGAGCAGAGCTGCCTCTGTGAAAGGGAGAGTGAGAGGAGAGGGGGAAAAAATAGATACCTTTAGTTGGAAACCAGCATGTCAGTGACCCAGCTGTCCGGTCATAATTTTGAGTTGTACATCTTGTACGTGGATCGTCATGGCTTGTATTGCTCTATAGAGTAAAACTAAAGAATTGCAATTTTCATTGATTTCAGTTTATCAAAGTCTAGTGTCCCCCATGATAATGCAATGTATTCCAGTGATTTCAGATAAACTAATTTCTCACCGTGGCTGTCAGCAATGCTGCTGTTACTGCTGCCGGTTTTCTGTTTAGCATCTGGACTCTTCTGAAAAGGTATGGTGGCCTAAATTGATTCCTAAATTCTAGCCTTATAACCCATTTAATGAAATATGCATTGCTTTAATAAACAAAGACCGATGCTGCTGAAATCCTTAAAAAAAACATACAAAAAAAACATCTTGCAAGTGCTACAGCAATGACAAGACAGCAGACCTCAATTACAAAAACCCCAGATAAAAGAAACTAGGCAAGTTCATCTCAGAAATTCACAAGGTTGGGAGAAAAAAAGGCTCCTGTCGCAGAGCAGTTTGAGATGTAGCAGCGTGAAAGCTCAATAGAACAGGCATGCTTGGTTTCCTAATTCCGCTCAGCTGGTGTGTCTAATTAGACTCACAGTCGAACCTGGATCAAACTGTCAACCCAGTTATGCAGCTACGGAAGTCTTATTTCTCAAGCCCCTTTGTACGAGGCCACACTCAATTTGTGTCAATGATTTTTAATTAAACATGTTCTTAATATCCCACTGTTCTGCAAAATGAATAATGAACTGGTTATTTCACTTTGCCATATGCACAACATTAGGTATCCCCTACCTTTGCTTGTACAAGTACTGTTGCACTGACACAGCAGCACATGCGTTTTTTAACTCTCTTTATTGCTTTCTCTTGCTATCTTGGACTTGCAAACCTGCTCGAACTAGACGCTCTTTCCACGGTATTACAGCCGCAGTGAGTCGCACTACTCTGAAACATCAATATTATACTTTTTTTTTTTTTGTGGCCTTTTGTGCGATTGAGGTGGATGCTGGCAGGGTGCCATAAAACATCAGGTTTGATACAATTTTTGTCTGTCTCTACCAAAATATAAGACTAGAACAAAATGTATGTATTACGTTTTTTAAGCATATCTCCTCTGCCAGCAGTGTCATCAGTTTCCCAGGCTTTGCATCCACATTTTTAAATCCACACCTTTTAAATTTACAGCTCAGAACATTGCGCGTCGATCGCTGCGTGATGTTTCCTGCGCAGCACAGAGAATTAGCATTTAGATGAGTTACTGCACCTAATCCCATCAATAATAAACACTAAAGAGGTCACGAGCAGACCTGCAGCTTTCTTTTTTTTTCTTTTAGCCCAGCATCCTATATTAGACTCCCGCAGTCTAATATTCGACTGCATCTGCATCATTTCTACCAGCCAAGGACCATTCAAAAGTCTTTTTATGCCCATGGCACTGTATATACTATACAGCAGAAAATATAATGGGTAATAGTTCTGGATATACCTGTATCTGTCACACCCTGTCATCTGAGGTACTCTATATGCCTTTATGTAAGTCACCTAGTACCCAATAAGTACGTGAAAGAATGGATGGTTTTATACCATAAGCAAGCTTCTGAGAATCGGAGAAGGTCAGATAGTCTTATAGAGAAAGGGGGAACTCTACCAACCAGGGACAATGGGCTACATTCTGAAAACCCAATAAAGTTACCGCACCATACATGAAGACATTGGGAGGCTTGCAGTGATTCTAGGGGCGAGGCTACAGCGCCTCCCTATCATATTATTTGCCAGACAACTTTTTTTTTAAATTCAGTGCTTACCTTTTCCAGTGTTTGGATCTTCTTTCTCCTTCTCCACCTCACCGCCTCCTTTGCAGCAGTATTTGACTATTCAGCGAAAACACTGCTTGAATTGTATTTGTTTGCTAAAATGACCATATTTGTATCCGTTCATACAAATATATTTAATTATGGAAAAGAGATATCATTCGAAGGAAACCAATGCATAAATGACGTCTGGAATAAATAACACACGTTCTGCTGTACAGAATGGGATGTGTTTCTCTTATTGCGTTATTTTCATGGGGCACAAGGTTTATTTTACTCCTGACTGGAATATTGTACGAATTATATTTTTGTTCAAAATAGATATTTCAATGTTCAGGCATAAAAACCCCATGTTCGCCCCAGCGCTATTTGCTGGCCCCTAACTGTTAATTTCAGTGATCCTCCCAAACCAGAGACCTGCGAGTGGCATTGCTCATCAGTTTGCTCAGTCACTTAACCTCATTGCGCTCCATCCTGCGGATGAGGTGTTAAATCAATGTCCTATTGTAAGTGACTCTGCATATAATGCACAGTTCACAGCCTACCTCTGTAAAGCGCTTTGTGATGTTGGGCCACTGTGAAAGGCGCTATATAAAAATAAAGACATTATTATATATTATAAAACGGAGTGTTAGAAGTGTTCCAAGCTGTTACAATATCCAGCACAATGTCCCTATTAGGAACTGCTTAGGAACAAAGGCAAATCACTGAGCCACGCAAAATCAAAGAAAACACCTGTCAAAATAGCTGCTGTCATGGAAGATACTGAAGACCTCACTTTTGAACTGTTTGCACCCTTGACAATTGATGAATGGTTACAAAACAAAGCTGCATCAACATGGTAGAAAAAAACTCATGCCTAACAATGCACTGAGTCATGGTTCAGCCCCTGCAGTTACATAGCTCTCCTGCAGCAAAGGATTCAGTGGGTGACTGACGACAGCAGTACGTTATTATTATTATAATGTAACATTATAGCATAGTGTTTAACCCTTTACTGTACCAAGCATTGATTCATCTTGTTTAATCTCTTGTAAAAGTTACCCCTAGTAAAAGCATAGCAAAGTGGAAGCAGTGAAGAAACTGCTAAATTCTCGTGCAAATGTACTGTGGTAAACTCTTGGATAACGTACAATGAGTTTATATGATGTAATACTATCGATCGGCAGGGTTAAGTGATTTGAAAATGTGGTTTGAAAAAGTCAACAGGACAGACAACTTAGGGTGATGTGTGAAATGGAAAAATATGTTTAAACAGCACCGTTAACCATGAGTGGCGTGGGATGTTAATAGAAAACAAACAGCATAAACGATGAAGTCTGCTTATCTGTTGAATGTGATATGAATCACGGGGGGGTGGTATCTATTATCCTGAAACATGCAGCAATAAATGACCCCTCCCCCCTTCCCGTCAGGGAGTTTTAACCTAATTATCTCCTCACCGACTGCCACTCACTCCCACCACAGCTCTCTGGTTAAATCCTGACACTGAGCCTGCTGTTGCCATGGAAACAGGGCCTGCACAGTAAGCCCCACAAGTGGAGCCTGTGGGCAGCAAATACTTCATTTTTGTTGTTGTTGTTGTTGTTGTTGTTGTTGTTGTAGAAAAGATAGGATTAAGTAGCACTTCATCTACCTACATACTGAGCAGGAGGAATCGATGATTCTGAATTCTATTAGAACACCCTAAACTGATTCCAGTTCCTAACTGGTTTACATGCAGGGTACAGAGATCAGGCTTGGGAATCAATTCTTCCAACAGGCAGCTTCAATCCGACTGATTATGCTGTGCAAATGAACTGGGTAATCATAGGGTTACAACACCAGTTGTCACAGCCTCCGGCCCCAGATCATTTTCAGGATGCCGCAGCCTAAGCAAATATACAAATGAAATACAATCCGTGTTCCTTTCAGAAGATCACAGCAAATACGTGTGTCTTCAGTTGGTTTATATTTAATGTTCACGTTTCATTTATATTTGTATTGTTGTTTGCTTTAAACTTCTCTCTTTTTTTTTTCCTTGTGGTCTTGGTTGGATGAATCTGAAAAAAGGGAGGATTAAAACGTCCCTTTCATTTGGTTATAAAACATTACCATAAACCTGGTGGTGTTTACAGCTCCAGAGAATTACTTCATGGCTGTGTCTTTGTTTTCCAGTCAAACAGCCCTTTGTGTATTACATGCTGGGCCTAGGCTGTCTAGTGTAGAGGCAGCAGTGCTGCTGTTTTAACGAAACGTCTCTGGATAAGACAGAAGATTCTCTCTCTCTCTCTGTGTTGGTTTTACAAGATCATTTCCAGGTTTGTCCCGAGTAACCTTTTACCTAGTGATCCTGGTGACAGTGTTTGTTTCTTTCTTTCTTTATTTCAAGCTCACATCCCAATCTCCTGCCCATGTCATTGATAACACCCAGATGAAACTATTGCTAAACTAACTTTTAACAAGGTGCTTCTGGTTCCCACAAACGATAAAGGAAGTAGCTCTGCAACTTTATGTAAATAGATGCAATCCAGTGTGCTTCTGTGACGTCTGTTCTCATACTAGAAGGTAAATAACGCAAGGGTGTCTCTTATTGTACAGTGGATGTCAGCTGGCTGCTCAACCTGCAAAATCATGTTTCTTACAATAAGTGTCGCCCTACAAAATGACGTATTGACTTTTTTATAAAAGACTGTACCCAGGAACTGCTGTTAAACATTTACTACACCTCCTGTGCAGTAAATTAAAGTGACCAGCAATGCATAGCTTGAAGCGCATTTCTCCGGTGGAAACCAGGACTGTCTTGTCCAGTGTTGAAGGATTCTGTGGTTTGGGCCACTGTAGCTCGTCTGTTTCTTGTCACAGTTAGTTGCAGACTTCTGTGGGCTCGGTCCATCTTGGACCGCTTGTTTTTTTTTTTTTACCGGTTCTGGTTGCCGTTCCAGGAAGACTGTCTTGATGTTGATCAGAGTAGCTACTGCCTTCGAACTGGAGATCCTTCTGCTTTCCCGTGATTGTTGCTGAACAGCTGCACACAACTCACTGCAGAACAGGGGATTTTACCAGTCAGTGTGCATGAACTAATGTTCTCTGTCCACTTGTAGTTACAAAGTGAGTCGATTAGCTACCACACAAATGGCATTTGAAACGTTACTTTATGTTCCAGATAAATGTTTGGATTTTTTTTTTTTTTTTTTTTTTTTCCCTGAGGCGGTGAAAGGTCAATAACTGTTAGTTAACTGTTAGCTTTTCAGAGACGCATTGTTTATGCCAGCAGAGCACAATCCTCATCATTAACAGTATGCCAAAGATACTGCGCCCGTTAATCAGCTCAGCCCAGCACAGGAAGCCCGGAGAATCGCTCAGAATAAAAATGAATCTTTAATCTAATAACTGAAAACATGTTTATAGAAGGAAATCTAAGCATTTTATAAAGCATGTTTGAGCCAACACAAACAGCTTTATGATCTTCAGGGAACCATTGTTAACATCTGCTGCAGTTTAGCTCATAGGTTCAGAAACGTTATTGACTTTGGGGGGGGAGAGACCCTATTTTATAGGACCCCGAATTGGAAACTGTGCTGCAGTGAAAGTAGATGACTAATGGATATTGTCTGCAAGGATCGTAAGGCTTGTCTCTCACCACAACAGTAGATCTCTTTCTGTACAATAAATAAACATACTGTTTTGCCCTGGGCAAACAAAACAGACCAGTTCGAGACCCACTGGTTTAGATCATTTAACCAGTGCCCTAACCCAGGACCCAAAGCAAACCTCAGCTGTGTGGCTGTGGGTTTTGTCTTCCTCTGCACTGACCTACATTTCTTCCTCTCCTGCTGTGCTTCTGCTGCCGTCTCATCATCTCTGTGAGATTGCTCCCCAAAAACGATAGCTGCAAGCTACACTACCCCCCCCTCCGCCCCATCCCCTCTCTGTTCCTTGATGCTCAGCACTGCCGCTGCACAAACCTCATGCAACCATGAGTGATTTGTAGATTAAAGGATTTTTGCAGTTAAACGTATTTTATATTTAGCCTTTTTTTTTATTGTCATAGATATGCTGATTTTTGTTTCTATGCCAATATATATTAGTATTTACCAGGCCCCAATATAAAGGTTGAATCGCATGCATTGTTTAAATTTAGTCCATTTAGAGATTTGTTGTGGATACTGGCCATGAAAGTGAGTATATGTACTACCAGAGTTGAGTGCCAAGAGTGCCATAGAATGCAGTACAGTGGATTGGAGAGCCAGCTAATTCAATACAGTCTAGTATAGAGAACTCCGTGCTGTACTGGAGATCTGAGAGCCAGCTAATTCAATACAGCCTAGTATACAGAACTCTGTGCTGTACTGGAGATCTCAGAGCCAGCACATTGAGGACAGCACAAGAAAACTCAGTATCTGTAAACAAAGAAGACAAGGTCAGTTTCCAGCGTTTGTTTAATTGCTGTTGCTATAAAAGCACTCCCATCTGCTCCCTGACAGAAGTAGCAGGTGTAGAGCTACAGGTGAAAGTCAGGGGACGGGAACACCCACCATAACACTGTCAACAGGGGGTAGGGCAGCGATGGGCGGCCAAGACTGCAGTGATTTGAAGTGTTGAGTCTCTACAGTGCATGTGTGTGGTGGCTGTTTGTGTGAGCACCTCATTAAAATGATAAACAATGGTTTCATTGTGTGTATGCGCATGATTGTACAGTACATAGATCTGTGACAAAGTTTGTGTAAGTGTCTACACACGGTGCGTGTTGTCGTTGAGTGAGCGAGAGGGCAGTCGCACCCATTTAACATAAGCTGAAAGGTTAGCTCCTTTGTGCCAAGGTGTGGGTGACACAGAGCTCTTGGCGCCAGGATGGATTCCAGGCAGCAGGACTGGTGATATGTCTCTTTAATAAACAGCGGAGGCAGCCTGCTGCGTCGTGGAGAGGAGCTGGGTGATATTTCACTTTAATAAACAGATGAGCGGGAGGTGGTGGGGGGGGGGGGGGGAGGGTAGAGGAGCTGTTAGTCATTGAGTCATGTGTATCTTGTCACGCTGTCTCTCCGCGTGCCAGCCTCTGCCAGCTCTGGAGTTTATCAGCAGGACAGGACTGCTATTTCAGCACACGTAACAAGGCATGCAAAATAAATCAGGTTTATGAAGCTTGAAACCCTGGGGAGGGGGTGAGAGGTGGGGAGAGAGAGAGAGAGAGAGAGAGAGAGAGAGAATGAAGGATGAAGAGATGGAGAGAGAGATAGAGGTGCAGAGTTCTTATTAGAAGCAGACTGCTCCACTTGCTGTTTTCTTTCCTCCCCATACCAGGCAAGAGCAAATCGGACGACTTCAGACACAGCTGAAATTGAACTGTTGGGAAAACAGCAGTTGGAGCGCTCAGTTTGTTTTACTGTAGGATGTAAAAGCCGTAGTAAAACAAGTCGCTTTTTTTAAAGAAATGCAGTCAAGTGAAATGCAGTCATTTAAACCTTCTGTAGATGAACCGAGGGTGGTTTGTTTCACCTGTACTGCATCCTGCCTCCCCTGTGCTGGCAGCAGGACGTGAATGTACAACACATCAGGGGGAATCGCAGTTCATTTAGCTGCCGTTGTCCATTGGTCTCCCCGGTACCCCCTGCATTAGGATTAGCCGGGGCTGTATTCAATGTGGGTATTAATGTAGAATCCGCTCCACCAACTGGATACTGGGAGTTGGGCAGATTAAGTGCATCCCTAATGGTCTGTGCGCTTAGCACTGTCCTCAAGCTTCTCAGTCTGTGCGCGTGTTTGGAGAAGGGTCGAACCTGAGGTAAAAAGGGAGGGCAATGTAGAGTCCCATCTGTAGAAGCTCAGAAACAACTTTCGTCATTTTAGATTGGTTATCTGTATGACATCTACAGTCTCCTGTTCAGTCTATGAAATTCCACCTTCATTTAATCAATCGGGTTTCCTCTGCCCATCTCTCCCCTACTCTTTTCCTTTTGTGCCCTTCTGGTATTCAGGGCTAGATCATTCTTCTTCTGTGTCGGGGTTGGGCTGGAGAGTTGGCTCATAGGCTTCTGCTATTTTTCCAGGGATCTAGACTTTCTCGTTACCATCTCGTCATCACCACATAAGCTCATACACAGTGATGCATGTGCACTGACACACAAACAGCACTGTATTCTGGTGAATGGACACCCTCCTTGGAAGCAATGATGGACTTATTGAGTGATCACTGTTATTGCAATTACAGGTTTTGGTTGCTGCTAGTGGCCCCACAATGTACTGTTGCTATCGTTTCTGTTGCCTCTGTGTGAGTGTTTGTGTGTCTCTGTCTCTGGGACCGGCCCGTGACAGTGTTGGTTTGCTTTGTGTTTTTCTCTCTCAGTGGGTCCTGGCCTTTGAGATTTTCATCCCTCTTGTGCTCTTCTTCATCCTGCTCGGGCTGCGGCTCAAGAAACCCTCCATCCCTGTGAAGGAAGGTAAGACAGGAGGGAGTGCAAGGGGGGGAAAGAGGGATAGAGCTGATGGGGGAGAGGGGGAAAGACAGACGGAGAGGGATAGCCAGCTATCATCCATGTCAAGAAGAGGATGGACAGGGAGGAGAAGAGACTGTGGGGGCAGGAGATGGTGAGATCAGTCAGACTAACTCTGAGAGAAGGGGTAAAGGGGTTAGGCACAAGAGATACCGTCCATTCCAGTTACGGAAGGTACAAGACAGAGGGGAGACCGCAAGAAGGAGCGCGGAATGAGAATGCTTTTGCAGCTCCCAGATTTTCCCACCACTTGACAGTGTTTGTTTTCATTGTTTTCCCATTCATTTGTGCTGTGAGCTTAACAAGGAGAACAGGGGTAAATAAAACCAGTGATCTATTTAAAGACCATGCTCTGAAACTGGAGTCTGCAAACCAGTGTGTGACAGTATCTGTTATCTGAGTGATCTATCATTAACCCGTCTGTTTAAAGTCTTTGTGCCAGGGCTTTACATGTGCAGTGATGCTACAGTACACGTTGCTGGAAGGTACAGCAGAATGCGGTCATTAACTGGTGTTTTTTTTATATTTTTTTTATCTCCTGTGTGTGTCGTCTTTTGTTTTCTCTGTGTTTTTTTTTTCTTGTATTTTTCTTTAATTTAAATTTTTTGTTTCCATTCTCTTCCACCCTGTCTGCCCTGCTTGGCGCCTGTTTGCCCTGCATGCTGTCCAGTCTGTAAGTTACTGGGGCATTATTATTATTTTATTTTCTATTTCTTTTAAGTTACTAAGACTTCATTTCCTTTTTTTCTTGTGGCACAAAGCATTGCTGAGTGGAAAGCGGGTGCTCTGGCCAGCCCTGTTTTCACATATGCTTTGTCTGTAATAGTTAACCTCCTGTCCTGGAAGTATTGGGGTGTTGAGGAGGAAAACAAGGGAGAGAGGGTGGTGCCTGAGTGAACGAACTGCAAAAACTTGGATTTCAGGACAGTGTGCTAATTGCTGCCGTAATGGGTCAGATTTAGTTCACTATGGCACAAGACCCCATCCATATTCCCTCTCTCCTTACAAACAGAGATGTACTGGTATCTCGTATCCAAGTCCGGCCCATGCTGCTCGATTTCATGTCATGTGTAAGTCAATGCTCCAGACGAGCCTGATCCAGGAGTACTTGACTCGACTCAACATTCATTACAATCATCTCGACTTGGACTTGAGACAGCAGACTCAGTGCACCTCAGATACTTAATATAATATTGAAGGCGGTAGGTCTGAACACTGTAGAAAAGTAGAAACCGCAAACTTCTTTTGCGTTGGTACTCTGTCAAAGATTGCCTCCCCAGTTTCTCCTTTTGTCTTCCTGGTATTCAATTTTCCCTAACCTTGCTCTCTCTGTCTCTCTCAATTAAGAGCTGGTGTTTGTATTAAGGGTGGAAGTTGTGTGTGACTGTGTGGATGTTTGGACTGTTTGCAGAGTTCGATTTTCCTCCGCCAGCGAGACCCAGTCCTCTGTATTGAACAGGGAGCAGGAGAAAATGCTCAGTGTTTAAAAGCACATCACACACAGTCTAACGCAGCCTACATTATGGCGAATGATGCAACCTCATGCACTGTGAGTAAGTAGCTGTCAGCAAGTCAACAGTCAAGATGACTACTATTTTGCCAGCGTGTCTTTGCTCTGCACTGATACAGTACAGATAAGATCCTGGAGTGATAAAGTACACTCATGGTAGCACATGAGGAAAATGGTGGACAGGTTAACTGTGGCTTCATTAGCCGGGTATCTAGTAAAGACATCTCAAAAGCCTGGCCTGGATTCAAGATCGTAGGACCGAACTCTGGCAGCAGTCCTGGGTTGGAGTGCTCACTACTAATCGATCTCTGTTAAGTCTTCCAGTTCTCAATCCTAAAGCCTTTCTCTCTCACCAACCATGGGGGTGCGCTTGATTGTACTAATAATAATAATAATAATAATAATAATATTCTGGACTGCCAACAAACTTCTCAGCAACTCTGTGAAAACACACAAACCCATCTGCTCTGACCTGATCATTGAGAGGGGAAGGAACCGGTGGTCAAAGTTTACAAAACATTTAATTAAATTCAAATAGTTTTATTATCCCATGAATTTATTAACTGGTTAATGAAGTAGTACCTGGAATAGTGGAAATCTGTATAAGCATTGTATATTCATTTGGCTACAGCGTTTTGACTAAATTGTAAAACCTTGTAACATTTTGACCTCCAAGCCAACCCCCCTCCCCCTGTCCCACACACCTCTGAATGAGGGCTTACCTTCTCTTGAAAAACCTGTCTTTAATCTTTGTGTCTGTGTGTGTCTCTCCCTCTCGTCCCTGCCTGTCTATCTCTCTCTCTCTATCTCTCCGCGCCCCCTCTCGCACCGTCCAGCCTTCTACACGGCCGCTCCTCTGACCTCGGCGGGGATCATTCCCATCATGCAGTCGCTGTGTCCTGACGGGCAGCGGGATGAGTTTGGCTTCCTGCAGTACAGTAACTCCACGTGAGTCTGTGTGACGAGCGAGCAGCTTCAAACACCTTCACAAACACGGCCAACACACCACTCGCGCTTTAGTTAAGGGATCCATTGATAAAACATCTCAACATGTTTCCAAAGCTTATTAACAAGTGGTAACGGTTGACTACAATGACCATTTTAATGACACAGTACTAAGTGATTTTATACCATGTATAAACATGTTGTTAATTGTGTAGATGATGGTTAGAAATAACACTGAAATGACAATACATATTTGAAATAATTTTTGTTATAAGAATGTTATATATCATTACATACCTCATACTGTTTCAGTGTGTTTGAGTCTCTGCTTGTCTGCCCCTGTACAGGGTGACGCAGCTGTTGGATCGGATTAACGAGGTGGTCGAGCAGAATAACCTGTTTGACCCGGACCGGCCCGGGTTAGAGGAGGAGCTGGAGTCACTGCGCCACCACCTGGAGAGTCTAAGTACTGAGCCCAGCTCCCTGGAGAACCACTTAAACAACAGCCATGGTAAGACAGCCGGAGTTTGTAATGGCATCACTATTGTTATTATAATTATTATAGGACTGTCATTCACTTGGGATTCCTGTTTTCCTGCAATGATACAGTACAGTTCAAACGTCATAAAGAGTTGACTGACAGCATAGTGCCACCAGTCTGTCGCCAAGCTGAATGACTCATTTGGTTGAGGTCAGACTCCGAGCTGCACTTAACTGACTTTTAAAAAATGTAAATCCAGCTCCTTCAAACCAGGAAAGAAGAGGCACTTGTCCTATAATAGCTCAAACTAGAGGATGCGTCGATTGTACTTGGAGACATCTCTCGGCACACTCCTGCAGGTAATGCTTAATTGAATCCCAGCTTCCTGGAGAGCCACTTTGACACCAGTCAGCTGTTATTATTATTACGTAAGCAGCTGTCCTTGTTTTTGTTATATATTCGGTAGAGGAGCCAAGATGTTTTGTGCCTTTCTTTTGATGTTGAGTTAAGACTCCCATCAAGGCACGGTTGTGTGGTGTGCAGGGTGGGGATTCCACAAGGAGCATCGCATTGGCTCTGGCGATCCTCCCAGGAATTTTTTCTATCAGATCCTGTCCTGTCCTGTCACCGCCATCACGGTCATTCTGCTCTGATAAATCTGACAAATCTAATAATATAATCGGATTTGGCAGACTGGCCCGGAAACCGAAACAGCTGGCCCTCATCTGATATCCTGTTTATATGACAAGCACCTTTGGAATCGGAGATCTGTACTTTCTGAATAGCAGAACTGTTGAACTGATGAAACGATTTGTTTGGCTTCATTATATGAGTTCTGGTATCTCAGCCTATCTGTAGCTGCTCATGTTGCTTCATGATTTTGCTCATAAAGAAACCCCTTTGAGAAAGTTTTCCTGTTGAAAAATCCTGCTAAAATACTGCATTTGTGCAATTTTGAGTTTGATCATTCTCCCCAACCACAAAAACCCCCAAGCAGTCAGATGTCAGGGTTTTAATTGATATTCTTTTTGACTCCAGTTATCTCCAAACTCTACTCGAGTAGTTTGTGATTCTTTCTTTGACAGAGCTGGAAACTGCAAGGTTAGCAAACTGCACAACAGAGAGGGAATGCGGACAGGGATCTATTTTAGTGTCTATGCAGCTGCATATCGTAATGCTACTGCCTTTAAACTGGGATTCCTGCTCTAGCACTACCTCTTTGCTGTGTTTTAATTGTTCTGTGATGTTAATGATCGGGTCAATAAATCATCCAGAGTTAAAGGGCTAAAGGAGTAGACCCATTGCTTTTGAAGTTATTAAAATAGATTCACTGAGGCATGACAGAGATTGTCTTAAAAAAAATATATAGGCTGGCTGTTGAGTTCTGTTGCATTGATTTCCACACTTAGACAAAACACTGAGATCAAATATTGAAAAGTTAACAACAGACTCCCAAGCAAATGCTTTCTTGGCTTACAGTAGCTGTGCCTCTGTAGGGTCTGGCTGAGAGGGAGAATCGTGAACGCAGCAGAAATATTGAAAGGTGCAGGTGTGTTGAGGACAGTTTCAACCGCTGATTTTAAAACACACACACACACACACACACAACAATTATAAAGCTGCCAAATGTTTTAGGACCTACACAAAACCATTAAAAAGTGGATTAATGTGCGTGAAGGTGTTTTTTTTTGTTGTTGCTGACAACGGGTCAAAAAGCTTGGCCCATACAGGTTTATGCACCTCCCTTCGTTTTTTATTGAACTAAGTTTCTTTTAGTTGTTCTATGAGTTGTTTGGCTATTATTCCTCTACTGGCACCAGCTAGCCAGCTCTTGTATCCCTCATTCCCTAGCTGAGAAGCCAGGCTGGTGGCTCGGTCCGTCTCTGAAGTTGTGGTGCCGATTTCTTCATGCTATATTAGAGCTGCTTGTCTCGTCTGGATGGTGATGTGAGACTGAGAGCTGCCTGTGTCAGGAATACTTGACAAGCTGAGCGTTTCACTTCACATGCTTCACAACATCATTTATTTCTGATTCCCGGACGAGTCGACACTACACAGCTCTTGAATGCTGTATGGTTCTCATGTTTGTCTCGGTAGCTGGCAGCTGTACACCAGAAGTACAAAAACGAGCCATGTTGAAAAAAGGTGCCAGCTGTATCAAGTTGTCCTTTTTAAATCCAAGTTGTCGATGCTGGGTCATTGGGATCCTTTAAGACCTGACCTGACAAAATTTTGAGATCAATCGGCTACTTGGAACCAGACGAGCATCGATGGGCCAAATGGCCTCCTCTTGTCCGTCCGTTTTTCTTATGTTCTTAAGTGGTGCCTACGTTTTTTATTTTTTATTGCAGCTGTGTGCGGCTGACCCTATATTCTAACTGTGGTCTTTGTTTTGTTGGGTCAGGTGTAGTTTACTTTGCAATTAACCTGTTGAAGCCCCCTCCCCAATTTTTAGCAATGCAGATAGGCTTGGCTCACAAGTGTCTCTGTGATTCATCTTTGCAGTGAGTGTCCTTGGCTGCAGGGTGGGGGTGGAGGGGGGTCAGGATGGAGGCCTGGGTGTCCTTTCTTCTCTGGGGACAGGTTTGAATACAACCACAGGGCTGTCAGGAAAGCAAACTTGGTCTTGGTCCTAGAGGACATAAAGAAATAAAACTGAGGGGTGATCGGTACATCACTTAATGCTTGAAAACTGGAATTGGGAGCTGATGGAAAGAGCCTGTGAGATGGACGCAGTTTGTGTTCAAGAATTATTTCTTATTTTTTAAAGTATTTCAAAGTAAGCAAAGTAAAGTTAGTCCCAAGGAAATACAAATCCAGGGATCATCTCGCGCCCATTAAAGAAGTAAAACTGACATTCATAAAATGTGTATAAATTGTGGCAGTATTTCTAATTCTCCCCTTACTCCTCTTCTTCCATCTCCCCTCTCTCTCTCTCAGCAGGCTTCACTCTGGGTTCGGTTCTGAAAGACCGGGATGGGTTTCAGCAGTTCCTCTCCCGGAACCTCTCTCTCCCTAATGACACGGCCACACTCCTGCTCTCCTCCAGCATTGATCTCAAAGAGGTGGGGTAACACTGTATACCATGGGAGACTGTGTGGTGCAGAGGTTAAAGAAAAGGGCTTGTAACCAGGAGGTCCACGGTTCAAATCCTGGCTGATTGACTGTGTGACCTTGAGCAAGTCACTTAACCTCCTTGTGCTCTGTCTTTCGGGCGAGACGTTGTCGTAAGTGACTACAGCTGATGCATAGTTCACACACCCTAGTCTCTGTAAGTCACCTTGGATAAAGGCGTCTGCTAAATAAACAAATAATATTAATACTACTTCTAATACTGGAGCTTAAAACAAGCTATGACGAGGACTAAACCTATTTAGCCTAGAACAAAGAAAAATTAGGGGAAGGAGATTTTTAAAGTCTTCAAGATCTAAAACGAAGTTGACCAAGTTAAACCTATAGCCAATACCTCCAGCACAGCACAGAAACCAGTGCCAGAGGAAACACAGTAAGGAAATACATAGGACAGAGGGTAGGAGACATTTCTTTCCACCAGAGAATGGTAAGGGTATGGAATGGGTTACCAAGGGTTACCTAGCCAAGCTGTTGATGATGACACACAGGGATCCTTTAAGACCCGACCTGGCAATCTGCTCCTAGGAACCGGACGAGCACTGATGGACGGAAAGGCCTCTTCACGATTGTAATCACATGGGTTAAAGCAGAATTTAACAACACCAGAAATCTGATGTTCTTCTGTTCATTCTGATTAATCCATGGGGAGCCCAGATCAGAAGAGGTAACGACTTCTGCCGATTGTAATCACATGGGTTAAAGCAGAATTTAACAACACCAGAAATCTGATGTTCTTCTGTTCATTCTGATTAATCCATGGGGAGCCCAGATCAGAAGAGGTAACGACTTCTGCCAGCACATCACAATATAATGTTTTCAATTGCATCCATTAAAATACTTTGCAGTTAAGAAGTGTATGGGGAGAACAGCGGAGGCTGGAAGTGATTCCAGCAGTTAAAAATAACACTGCGCTTCGCTAAATGAATATTTCAAAGTGTTTACTCCAGAGGAGAGTGGAGAAGAGGACAGGGACGGGGTCTCAGTTCTCCAAGAGATTAGATGTGCCCTGAGTGCCAAATATTGTGCAACTGAGAGAGAGAGAGAGAGAGAGCGCATACCAGAGTTTAAGCACTTTCTAAATGAAGGGATAAGAAGCCTAAAACCTTTGCTTTTGCTGGCAAGTTTTTAAAGATGCCTGTGTCTGCATGCTGTGTTGGAAACCATCTTGGAGATTTAAGAAGCACAGGGGCATGTCTTAAGTCTGAGCCTCAGCCTGGCATCTCTAATCCCTGCTGCTACTGTGGAGCTGACTCTGAGAATTTCAATACTGCCAACAGATTCCATTCCAGCCGCTGAATTAACTTGAAAAGCGAATGTCTGTGTGTTGAGGTTAAACCTAATTGTGCCTGTGTTGTTTCCCCTGCCAGGTGTATCGGCTGTTCTTCGGCTCGTACCCAAGTTCACGTGGCATGGACAGTGTGTTGGACAGCAAGGCATGGGAAGGGTACGGACCGGGAGAGAAGATGCTGCAGCTGGAGGTGAGAAGAAATCCAATAATCAATCTGTCAATCATTTAATTAATCACTCACACGCAACTTTTCAATAGTTAAAATAGAAAAAAGAAAGACAAGTTGGGTGTGTACGGTCAGTTTTCTTGCATGTTGTGAGGAAGGTCGTCTCCCTCTCATAGCTGTTTTCAGCAGGTCTTCATTGCAGAACAAGCAGTGCCTTTACTGCTTGCTTAACCTTGAGCGCTCCCCACAGAACACAAAGCTCTGCTTTGACTCGCCAGGTGAGTCTCCTGGCTGTACAGGGAGTGCCAGGGGGAGGCAGGCAAGATTCAGGAAACGGCAGGGCTTTAATGAAGCAGCAAAAGCCCCTCTCCCACCTGGGAAGTTCATAACAACACCATTTACTGCAAAGTGTCATTCCAAAGGAGGAAAAAATGCCCCCTGAAGTCACACACTTAATTCAAGGGCTCACACTCTAGCTATTCTTGCAAGCTGCTTCTCGCTAGAAAGCATTAGTATGCAAAACCAGGTACTTATCTGAATTTCATCCCCTCTGTCTCTTCTGGTATAAGATGGTTCTCTTTCTCCAGCTGTCACTTCGCTGTTTTCCTGCCCTCTCAAGGTGCTCTGTGCTCGCAGGAACGAGTTCACGGCTGTGTTGGCTGTTTCCCTGCCCTCTCAAGGTGTGCTGTTCTCGTTTCAGGAGCACCTGCTTGGAGGCTGGAGGAACCTGGAGGAGGGGCTGATCCACAAGGCTCTGAACGACCCAGAGAAAATTGCTCACAGGCAGGCTCTGCTTCGCCTCCTCACCCAGGCTCTAGGTCTGACAGGGGCTGCAGCGTTCGGGCAGGGCTACGATCCACAGGGCTTGAAAGAGATGGAGGTGAGGGGCACATCATTCATTGTGTGGTGTTGCACTAGGAAAGAGTTCTAGATTTGCTGTGAATCAGTGAGTGCGTGTGAACACTTTGACAAAATGGCTGCTTTCTGCTCTACACCTGTAGGCGCATTGCGGAGTCACCACAATGATGTCACAGTTCCAAGAATTCTAACAGAACTAATCATTCTGAATACTCCATGAACACGCAGGCTAAAGTTAGTAAGGATGCAATCTGTGGAGAGCCACTGGACCACGGCCAGCTTTCCAAAATGCACTGAAAGCAAACTGAATTTCTTAACCTGCCTCAGAATCCTGGGTGACAGCAGTACTGCAAACACACACACGTTACCCAAAGCAAAAGGGCTCGTGAGGTCCGATATTTACTACACCAGGGCTGCACAAAAACTCAATGAAACCTATTAAAACATTCCTTACTCTTACCTATACAACCGAGTACCAATCAGGGAATGCTTTGATTTGTAATTAACTTTTTATTCCATTTACCTAATAACTAAAAACATATTAAAGGAGTTTCTGCACAGCCTTGCGCTGTATTATAGTAATAATACTAATAGATGTATTATTCTTATTAGTGTCTTATTCTCATAATTTTTCCCTTTTCATGTTCTTAGAACATCCTGCTGACCGCTGGCGTCCTGGAATTGCTGACGTGCGGCAACGATGGAAGAGGGGGCGGGGAAAGCGAGCTGCAACGAATCCTGCTGGTCCCAGAGAGCCAACAGGCACGCCTCCAGGCCTATCGCAGCGCAGTTTGCAGCGGGGGGGCAGGGCCACGGGTGCAGAGGTTTTCCGAGCTGGCCAGGGAGCTGAGAGAGCAGATCGACACCCAGAGAGTCATCAGCAAGGTACCTGCCTCACAGGTTAACTCAGTGGCTGGGGACTGGGGAGAGAGGACAGCGTAGGAAATGGGGTATTTAGATCTCTTTTTTTTAAGTGCTAGCGCTATCTGTACTGGCCCTGGTGGGCAAAAAGCGAATAAACTAAGCGCCAGGGCTGGGGAAAGTGGAAATTAGGGGAAAGGGAAGGACAAGCGAGGAATGCAGATCGATTCTGCAGCACAGTCAGCAGGGCTCTTCGGTGTCCAAAGTAAAGCAGAGGGTTGACGGATGGAGAGATGGCAGGGTGGCTTGTTTCACTGGTCAGGATGTGAAAGGGTTACAGTCTCTGTCTCGTTTTGAATGATTCTCCATGGCTCTGCTGCTGAAGCGGTGCGTTATTCCCTCAGCAGGATAAGCACCCTGCAGACAGGATGAAACAGGCAGTAAGGAACAGCTCGCTACTGCACAGCTTTAAATACCAGATCACCATAGTAACTCCCTAATCCATAACCGCCAGGCTGAAGCAATGTAACTAATGCATACTAAAAGGGTCAGATGTGGGCTCACTGGGCAGCTGGAAACCCACACTGTACAGCTCTGATCTGCTTAACACCTCAGCTCATCTCAGAGCTCGCTCAGGCTTCCTGGTGAGGTCTGAACAGACAGACAGCCAGGCCGTGTTTCACTTCTAATACTCTCAGTAGTAGTAATAACAATAATTCACTTGTTTCACAAACCTAGATTAGCACTAACCTTGAGATAAACAGGGTCTGTGAAACCAGTAGAATAACATTGAAACAAATGTTCTCGGGGTTGTGTAGGTAATCTTCTGTTCGCTTTCTGTAGCAGTGGAAGTGCTTGTGTGCCGAGGGGCGGGTGGGTTAGGCAGGCCTGCCTGTCCTTGCTTTGGGCACAGCATGCTGGTGCTGGTGCAGTGCAGTTTGCTGAGATTTCATTGGGACGAGGCCACGCGGTGCCGTGGAGAACAGAATACTGCAGAAGCAGCACTGCGTCTCTGTGCTCACATGAGCTGCGACTGTTAAGAATCCCCACTGCACAAGAGAGGAGCACTGCACTGCCTCTGTAACAGATTTGTTTTTCCTACTTGGGAATTACCCCGAAGCCATTTAGAAAACAGCTTCTGCAGATTGTATAGAGAATTATAAATCACATGTGAGCAGTCATCCACCATCTTGCGTATAAATGTCACCCTGTGTCCGTAGAACATTATAACTCCTCTAGAGATAAAAATTGTGAATGTGAAGCGAGTATGTATTTAACGCTGTCTGTGTTTGTTTCAGCTGAAGCTGCAGGAGGTGAACAGCACAGCGGTCCAGCGCCACCTGGGGGCCCTGCTGCAGGACCTGTCGGAGGTGGAGAGGATCCTGCGTGATGTGGACGTCCTCTCCGCTCTCGCCAAGCTGCTGCCCAAGGGGGCGTGTGCCGGCAAGCAAGCCCCGCCCCCTGCCAACACCACAGCCTGGAGCGCCAACACCACGGTCACCGCGACGACAGGCTGGAGCAACTCGAGCGAGGGGGGCAACAACGACGGGGGACCAGGCAGTGCCAAGGAGGAAGAAACCCCCCCCTCCCAGTTCTCAGCTTTCGTTCAGCTGTGGGCTGGCCTGCAGCCCATTCTCTGTGGCAACAACAGGTGGGGGTTGTGAAGATGCATCTGTTGTGTGTCCACTGTGCTGTAATGATAAGGAGTGACTTAGTTCATTCTTTTTTATTTTTTAAATGACCTAATTACTCCTGTGTCCATATGTGCTTTTTAGTCTTTTTAAATACGTTCACATCCCTAAAACTGGGATATATACCGTACAACTTGAAGGTGCAATTTCAACACAACTTGTTCAGGGGGACAGTGAGTCTAGGCCAGTGTTCCTGTGTGTTTGTTGTGTAATGTATGTTGTGTGACGCTGCGTGATGTGTAATGTGAACTCGCTGTGCAGGATCATCGAACCTGAAGCACTCAAGCAGGGCAACATGAGCTCTCTGGGCTTCACCAGCAAGGAGCAGCGGAACCTGGGTCTCCTCGTCCATCTCATGACCACCAACCCAAAGATCCTGTACTCCCCGGTGGGCTCCGAGGCTGACAAGGTCATCCAGAAGGCAAGTCTTCACAGTAATAACAACAATAATAATAATGTTATCCTTTGAAACTAGGGAGCAGCGGAAACGGTGTTGTCTTTTGAGGTCAAAAAGTCGTTACAAACTCTGCAATATTAAAACAAGGGAAATCCGTTTCAAAAGAGTCATTTAAGTGGTGTGCTGCAAGGATTAAATGGACTACTGATTTCCATTTTTTCCCCCCCTTAACAACACTACTATTCCAGAACGCCTTTGTTGCAAGGCAGGATAAACGTTATTCATTAGGGACAACAATAACAGCTGACTTCCTTTATTAGGAGAAACAACCTCTACTCTAGTTCTAAAAGATAATCATTCACAAGCCAGCTATATGTTCTACCCTACAATAATAAAATCACAATTTAAGGATTTTAAGGTTGGCCAGGGAAAAGAAAGATGAAGGCACATACTAATCCAGGTGATACAAAGTACTGGGAATTAATGCGGTTGCCTTCTCAGGTCTGAAAGCCATTGATCATCCTCTTCAAAGCGTACTTGCGTCCCCCAGCACAGCTTTTTGTGCACAGTGGCTAAATTAGTTATTGAGCTGTGTGTGAATTCATCAGGCAGCCAGAGCAGGTATTGGCAGGTGGTCGATGTACATTAAACATATCAGAGTGATAGATCAGCCCTCTGATGTCCCAGGACAGGGAGACTGGACTGCAGTACTGAGCACGTGCAGTATTGACCGGAGACAAGGGTGTGGGCGGGGTCAGACTGAGGGATCTGCTGCTTCTGCATAAAAATGTAATTTAACAAAGCGGGCAGTTTATTGAAGTAGCTGTTGGGTGTGGTGTCATGTCAAAAAAGCCAAGCCAAGGTAAATATACAGAAAAGTTGTATTAAATAGTTTCAAAGTGAGGTAACCTGGTCAGCACAGTTGAAGGGAATTGCAGAGAAGGTCTATCGCTGTGGTCAAAAAAACAACTTGAATTGTGACACGCCGTGGGTCTACCTCACAAACAGAATTCCTGATAGTCACGGAGCCGATTCGGTGAATTAGCCGCTGTTCATCTGTGATTTACTGTCACTTCTCGTTCCTTCACAGGCTAACGAGACATTTGCATTTGTGGGCAACGTGACTCACTATGCCAGGGTGTGGCTCAACATCTCGGCCGAGATCAGGACGTTCCTGGAGGAAAGGAAACTGCAGAACAGGATACTGTGGCTACAACAGGTGGGGGAGAAAGCGGGAGAGGGGGGCCGATGGGTGGGACGTGAAGGATGGGAAGACTAGGATGTGTGAAGCGGCAGCAGAGGAGAGGATGTGTTCTAAAGGTTCTTTTGTAATTGAGTAATTGATCCTTTATCCTGATTTCATGTCAGTAAAAGCAGTTTTGAGCTGCAGGAACATATTGTGGAAGGGAGAGAGTGAACATGTTAACCAGATTTTTCCTAGGTTCCAAAAAATTACCGAACTTGAATCCAGCCACACTGTCATTGTGATTCTCGGTTTTCTCATTCGACCCCCAGCTCTTCCCTCTTCATCCTCAGGAGACTAAGGCTTTTAAGGTTCCTAATGACATGAGTGTTGTAATGAAGAGTCTCCGAGAAGCTTTTGTGACAAACAGCAGCCTTGTGTTAAGAGAACAGAGTGTCTTTTGAGTGGGGCAGATACTATTGCAGGCATATTGTAGCGGAGATGAAAAGGCAAGAGCAGAGAGCCTGAGCGTGAGGGTGCAGGAGTGGATAGGAGCCTTTGTGTTCTATAATATCGGAGAAAGTGTTACAGCAGAGCAGTGACAGCATAAAAGAAAGGGCATGGTAAGCCAAAACGCAGACTGCTAATTTCCTTCTCAATTCAGATGGTCAGCCACTATCCGTATTCCTGTTTATACTGATACAGCCCCTCATCGTGTCCCTCAATGCCTTTAGATGAATACCCGGTGTTAGACCTCCTTAGTTGAAAACCACTCTCACTGTCTTGTATTTTCCCCCCAGTTCACCTCTGACCTCCGCAAGCACCCGGAGCTACTGAATGCCTCGGACAATGACATCATCAGGAGTCTGATTGACAGCAACTTCACCATGCCCAACTCCAGCACCCTCCTGCAGCAGCTGGACACTATTGACAACGCGGCCTGCGGCTGGATCCAGTTCATGTCCAAGGTGAGAGTTGGACACAGTTGGACATATCAAACTCACAAACCAAAGCCTCTGTAAACTTCACCCTGTCTGTCTTTGTCTCAGGTGAGCGTGGATGTCTTCAAGGGCTTCCCCAATGAGGACAGCATCGTTAATTACACCCTGAACCAGGCCTACCATGACAACGTGTCTGTCTTTGCCAGTGAGTAGGCGGGAGGATTTCATTATTGCATTGAGATGTTCTGTGGCTCAGTTTGTTTATTTATGAAGCAGGATAAAGACAGGGAGGGAGATTGATCTCCTTTCCAATGCCGCTCGGGAGGAGAGGATGCGGTCAATCAGTGAACAGGTTTCTGCTTCTGCAGTTTTATCACAATCACTTAAAACGCAGGCAAGTTCATGTGCATGCTCATGCAAAATTATCTTGGTTTACTTGGATCTCCGATAACATCCAAATAATTAATTAAAATACTAATTATGCAGATCCTTGCGGGCAGAAGCTTTTAGCCCTTAAACCATTCACTGTGCAATCTAAATTATCTACAATAAAAGCAGCTCCCACCGAATTAATTAGGTAGACCACCGATACTCCATACACGGTGGGCAGTAACATCTGTATGCGCCACACAGTGTCAGTTTGTCACTCCTTCCTCCTACCCCAGGTGTGATCTTCCACACTAATCCGGACGGCTCCCTGCCCCCCCACGTCATGTACAAGATTCGTCAGAACTCAAGCTTCACGGAGAAAACCAACGAGATCCGCCGTGCCTACTGGAGACCGGGTCCCAACACCGGCGGACGGTTCTACTTCCTGTACGGCTTCGTCTGGATACAAGGTAGGGGCCGGGCGCTTTCTGTCTCCACTCTCTCTGAACAGTTTGCCTTTCCTTTTCCATTAGATCACAGTGTACAGTGCAGTCTGCTGTCTCTGCACATTAAAATACGATTAAGCAGCGTGTCCCGTAAGGATGTGAACACTAATTAAACGCATTGAAACTAGATGATGTGCAAAGTATCACTGCAGATAAGCTGGAAAAGTGTGGGATCTGCTTTCCATCACCAGGATGTTTACATGTGCACTCTTGTAAACAGTCCGCATGTCATGATGATGTCGGGTTTACTCACTCATTGAACATGCTGTCTGATAACATGCTTGTGGTGTTGGTATTGTGGGTTCGTGAGCTGCTGTCTCCTGTGTCTTTGTCGGCAGACATGATGGAGCGAGCTATCATCAACACCTTCGTGGGACATGACGTGGTGGAGCCGGGGAACTACGTGCAGATGTTCCCCTACCCTTGCTACACCCGAGACGAGTAAGAGCCCCCCCCATCCCTGCCTGCCTGATACCGTTCAGTCCTTTTTTCTCTGGCTCACGAGCCACTGTGATGAACCGTTGTGTTGCGTTCTCTCCCTGGCAGTTTCCTCTTTGTGATCGAGCACATGATGCCCCTGTGCATGATGATCTCCTGGGTCTACTCTGTGGCCATGATGATCCAGCACATTGTGGCTGAGAAGGAGCACCGCCTCAAAGAGGTCAGAGCTGAATGTGGGGAAGAATGGAATAGCACAGCAGAGAACAGCGTTCAATAGTATGAAAAGTATAGTGAAAAAGAAGAGTTGTAGTATAATATAGTATAACTTTAAATACTCATTCATAGGAAATATAGTACATTTATTTGTCAGTGTCTTTTGTGTTAGAATCTATAGTTGGTACTACTGTGTAGTATAGTTAGCGTAGTATACAAATATTGACAGTTACAGTGGAAAAATCACATTTATAGAAACTCTGAGGGTAAATGGTTTTTAGACTATTGATTTTGTGGACAGTAGCACAGCTGTTTGCTGTGTGCCACAGTAACATTGTACTAATCACAAAGGGGTTGCAATCCAAGGGTAACACACACAATACCCACCTGTTCTGTGTCAAGTTTCTTGTATAGTTTCATAAAGATGTTGCAGTCAAAGTCTTTTGAAGTCATTGCTGTATGTCTTTTATGAGCTCTGAATTCCACAATCTCACTCCTGCTTTTTGGTGCTGAACAGCACCCCCTGCTGTCAGCTTGGGGGGCATGATTCCTGAAACCAGCCTGCCAGTTGGGCTTGGCCTGTGCAGCTGACGAGCAGGGCATCAAATTGAAAGAAAATAAAAGCATATTGAATGGTAATTGGATTGATGTGGGGAGAGTCGTTAGGGAAGGAGGGCCCCCAGCCGGCATGGATATTGTTTGAAATAATAATAATAATAATGGTAACAATAACACCGGCAGTTAATCATTCGCAGCCCATCATTAACACTCGTTAGACTTGTGTGCCTGGAATCTTAATAATCTCTGAGGCTCTCACAGCTCTCTCACCCTCCCTCCTGTTTTTTTTCTATTAAACCTTCAATCTCTTTCCATTTGTGATACTTCCAGTGTTTTTTTTTCACAACTGCCGATTTTAGAAGCCTTTGTTTACAGTGGCTCCAGTGATGTAGTTCTCATTGCACTGGCTTTGGGCAACCTCCCCCACCGACCAGGTGGCGTGCTTTGCAGCTGCATGACATGCCTGTCTCCTCTCCCTCCCGTGATGTAGTTCTTATCACACTGGCTCCCAGCCCCCCCCCCGGCATGGTGTGCTTTGCAGCTGTATGAAGTGCTTGTGTCCTCTCACTCCCGCAGGTGATGAAGATGATGGGTTTGAACAACGCTGTGCACTGGGTGGCCTGGTTCATCACTGGCTTCGTCCAGCTCTCCATCTCTGTCACCGCGCTCACTGCCATCCTCAAATATGGCAAGGTGCTGATGCACAGCGACCCCTTCATCATCTGGCTCTTCCTCAGCATCTACGCCGTGGCAACCATCATGTTCTGGTAAAATCCGAGTTCTGCATGACTATCCTGATACCTAGCTGTAATATTGCCTTTCTTTATGGATGAAGTCTGAATCTGTCATACATGTCAGGTAAACTCACTGTGACAGATCCTTGAAATTATAGATTAAAATCAATTGTTTGACTTCCAACCAACTCTTTTTTTTTATACAGTTGCATGTCCTGAACCAAGCAACAGCAATAGAATTGCAGTCTGCAAATCAGACTGTCAAGCCCCCGAACCATTGATTGGTCCTCTCTGTTCATTTTCTCCCTCCCTCCCTGCGCAGTTTCCTGGTCTCCGTTCTCTACTCGAAGGCCAAGCTGGCGTCTGCGTGTGGCGGGATCATCTACTTCCTGAGCTACGTGCCGTACATGTACGTGGCGATCCGGGAGGAGGTGGCCCACGACAAGATCACCGCCTTCGAGAAGTGCATTGCGGTACGCAGCGGTCCATCTCTCTGTCTGTGTCTGTCTGTCTGTCTTGACAACATCTCACCGCCTTCTAGAAATGCAGTACAAGGTTGACGTTTCAATCTTGGTCTTGGTGTGATTCTCGCACGTCTCTGTCCTGCAGTCTCTGTGTCTCATTAACCCACTCCCTCTATCCTCTTCCTCCTGCAGTCCCAGATGCCTTGTTAACCCTCTCCCCCTCCCTCTCTGCAGTCCCTCATGTCCACGACCGCCTTCGGTCTGGGCTCCAAGTACTTTGCACTGTACGAGGTGGCCGGGGTTGGCATCCAGTGGCACACCATCCACCAGTCTCCAGTGGAGGGCGACGACTTCAACCTGCTGCTGTCCATGATGATGCTGATCATCGACGCCACTGTGTACGGAGTGCTCACCTGGTACATCGAGGCCATCCACCCAGGTGGGTCAGCGCTCAGTCACGCAGGGTCTCGCAGGGTCATAACGGAGCATGAAGATAAAGATGTGTTTCTTTTGTGATACTTCTTCTATAGGACTCAGGTTGGTCACTGAGGGTGAGGGCGTATGAGTGTTACAGTGGGAACACTTGTCTGCTTGACCTTTTCTATTTATCGTTTTTCTTCGCGGTCAGTGCCTGTCTGTGCTCACAGCTGTGTGTACTGAAAGCTGTATCCCTCTCCTCCTGCAGGCATGTACGGCCTGCCGCGGCCCTGGTACTTCCCCCTGCAGAAGTCCTACTGGCTGGGCAGCGGGCGTGTGGAGACCTGGGAGTGGGTGTGGCCATGGTCTCGTGGCACTAGGTTAAGCGTGATGGAGGAGGACCAGGCCTGCGCCATGGAGCACCGGCGCACAGGTGACCACAGCATCCACAGCAATGACATAACTAACATATTATAGTGTTGATTGACACACGTTTCCCTCCTGCATCTGCACAGTTTTTTTTTTTTACCCGGATTGTGGTTTTCTCTGGTAATTTTCCCTTTCCCTCCCTCTGCAGTTGCTTGGTCTCCTTACCTACTTTTGTATTTAAGAGGTAAAAAAACAAGGCGAAGAAAACACAAAGCAATCCCTTTGTTGTCAAAGACACTGATAACGACCTGTCTGTCAAAACGTCTATAAGGTTTATTGTTATCTTATGCTTGCATGTCACGGTCTGTAATAATATAAATAAATAACCTTATGGATGTTCAATCAGTGAAAGGCTGTGCTGGGGACGGCCCTCACTCTGTGTCTCTCTGCTGCAGAGGAGACCCGAGGGGTTGAGGAGGAACCCAGTCACCTGCCCCTGGTCGTGTGCATCGACAAGTTGACCAAAGTGTACAAGATGGGCAAGAAGCTGGCGCTCAACAAGCTGAGCCTGAACCTGCACGAGAACCAGGTGGTGTCCTTCCTGGGGCACAACGGGGCAGGCAAGACCACCACCATGTGAGTCTGTCTGCAGGGGTACCTGGGGTTGTGTGTATGTGTGTGCGCTGGGGGGCAGGGGGGTGTTTATAGTCCTTGCAGACAAACCGGATGAGGACATAGACCATAGATCATGTAATAGACCTGTAATGTTCAAACTTATATTTCAAATAGAGAAATGTGTTCTAAAAGAAACCTTTAAATGCAGGACTAACTTTGTTTATTGTGTTGATCTGCCTGCCAGACCCCTCCTGGAGTTTAGAAAAGTAAACCTACACTATAACTGTAAAACTAATGTGTATATATATATATATATATATATATATATATATATATATATATATATATATATATATATATATATATATATATATAAATGTGTATTGTAAAAATGTATTTCTACCTCAATGTCCCCAGTTGTCTCAGTTATGGTTCTGTCCTTCCTTCTCGTTCTCTTGTTTGACGGTTCGTCTCTCGGTGCTCCAGGTCCATCCTGACCGGTCTGTTCCCCCCCACTTCTGGCTCGGCCACTATCTACGGGCACGACATCCGCACGGAGATGGATAAGATCCGCAAGAACCTGGGCATGTGTCCACAGCACAACGTGCTCTTTGACAGGCTGAGCGTGGAGGAGCACCTCTGGTTCTACTCGCAGCTCAAGGGCATGGCGGAGGAGGAGATCCGCAAGGAAATGAACAAGTACGCACCTCTCACAGCGCTCCATTCATCCTTCTAAAGTTGCTCTCACAGATGTTTTGCTCTTATTGTATTACCTGTACTGTAACACTTGAAATGTATTTGCTTACGATTGTAAGTCGCCCTGGATAAGGGCGTCTGCTAAGAAATAAATAATAATAATGTTTTGGCATCTGTCCCCATTGTGCAACCAATTACAGTGAATAATACACCTATAAAGGGTATTCATGTAAAGCTCTACAAGTCAACACTCACCCTTGGTGCATACTGACCTCTAGCTCAAAGGGGATGCCACATTCTGAAACCACATACTACAGGGATGTTTTTGTAGCCCTTATGTGAAACTGCTCCCTCTCTCTTCCCTGCAGGATGATTGAGGACCTGGAGCTCTCTAACAAGCGGCACTCCCTGGTGCAGACACTGTCAGGGGGGATGAAGAGGAAGCTCTCTGTGGCCATCGCCTTCGTGGGTGGCTCTCGCGCCGTCATCCTGGATGAGCCCACAGCCGGGGTCGACCCCTACGCACGGCGAGCTATCTGGGACCTTATCCTCAAATACAAGCAGGGTGAGGACAGGGGAGAGAGGGTGAGAGAGGGGAGGGTGTCCCAGCAAGAGCGAATTAAAGAGAGGAGAGGGGACATAATGAGAGAGGGTGGGTGCGTGCCTCCAGCAGGATGGGTGAGGAAGCAACGCCTTAGACTGAAATACAGGGCCCTTGAGAAGAAATTTGAAATAATACAGAACAATTTGGTTTTGGTTCTGGTTTGAAATTCATCTCTTTCTGTCTTTCTCCCTCTCTCAGGGCGCACCATCCTGCTCTCCACTCACCACATGGATGAGGCGGACTTGCTGGGTGACCGCATCGCCATCATCTCTCACGGGAAGCTCAAGTGCTGCGGCTCCCCTCTCTTCCTCAAGAGCACCTATGGAGACGGCTACAAGCTGACTGTAGTCAAGAAGCAGAGCGACTCCAGCAACCCAGGTCAGCCTCCCAGTCACCTTTCCTTTGGGCAGGTCCGTACAGAGAGAGTCCCTCCTGCTGTTGCCGTCACAGTTGGATATGGCTTTAAGTGCATAATATTTAAAAATCCATTGCCAATTGATCCCTGCTGTTGAGAATCAGCTACTCCACTACCATCCGGTATGGTAGAGAAAGCCAGTTTCATTCCAGGTGAATGCTGCAGTGGTGGGCACGGTCTGGCAGTCTGCTGTTTCGATACTGTGCATCTCGTCTGTTCACAGCAGGGCTGAGAGCTGGCTGCTTGCCATCGTTCCCGCGGCTCTGCAGTGTGTGTTTAGTGCCTGTGCTGTGTAGCTCTTCAGGAAGTTTCCTTGGTCTTGGGTTCCTACAGGCTGTGAGCTCCTGATCTGGAGCAGCGGAACAGAATCGTCACTCTCTAAGCTGCGGGCTGACGAAGGATCACCGCGTTGCATTGAGGTTTCTGTGAAGCAGAGCCCGCTGCTCCTAAAAGGCACACAGCAGTACTAATGCAAATAAAGTGTAATTTAACCTTTTAACCTCCAACCCTTTTGTTTGTAGTTTTCTGCCCCGAACCAAGCAGAAGCAATAGTCTCACCTTGCAAATCCTTCCGCGTCTGTGCCCAGTTTCATTAAGACTTGTGATTCAGCTCTGTTGATTTATCATTCTCTCTCCCGCTCCACTCTCTATGCGCAGCTCTAGGCCAGCCTCTCTGCACCCTGCCTCCCTCTTCCTCCTCCTCTCTCAGCCCCTGCTCGGAGGTCCGGGTCACCCAGTTCATTAAGAAGTACGTGGCTTCATGTCTGCTCGTCTCCGACTCCAACAGTGAGCTGTCCTACGTGCTGCCCTCTGAGGCCGCCAAGAAGGGCTGCTTTGAGAGGCTCTTCCAGGTAACTCCCTTCACAGACAGACAGGCAGGGATAGAGGCATGTTACTACATGTACATGCAGACAGGCCCATCCTTTTGTAATTTGATTGATTTCAACCTGAACAAAAGGTGAAGGGTTTATATGACAATCTCAATTGGGTTCGAAGGTCCCATTTAAAAAAAAAAAAAAAAAAAAGAAAGATCCAGATTCTAGCTCCAAAGTGGATTACATGCAGGATAAGTAATCCACTTTGTGAATCAATTCCTTGAACAGGCAGTAGATTGAATCTGATCTGAATCCCATTAATGGTCCAACTTCTGCTGGTTATAAAGGGCTGTGAGAAGTGCCAGGATATGCACCAGAGAAAACATTCCCACAGTGCAGATATGTGCTTCATGACTCTGCATGACCATTCTGGAGTGCAAATGGGCCGACTTTGTCAAAAAAAAATAACATGGGTTGGATACTGACGGACGTTGTCCTGTTCTCCTCCCCCAGGCCCTGGAGCAGAACCTGAACAGCCTGGCCCTCACCAGCTTCGGGCTGAGGGACACCACGCTGGAGGAGGTCTTCCTCAAAGTGTCCGAGGAGGACCAGTCCCTGGAGAACAGCGACGCCGGTGAGAGGAGGGGAGAGATCTGACGGAATATTTCTCATACTGTAATCAAGAATGTTCATAGGTGTAATTACTGTGATATTACAGTATTGTTGGAGACACACAGCGTAAAGCATTACCTTGTATTGTACAACGTAAGGTTTAAAGTTGGGTTCACTTGCTATGTATGCATTTCCCATAGTTTTACCACATTTACAGTGCTTGCTTATGTATACTGTGCTTTGATTGTATCACAATGCAAGGTATACCCAGTGTGGTGTTTCTTCTCCTCCCTGACGCCCTGCCCTCTATCCCTGTGTCTCAGACCTGAAGGAGTCTCCCCGTGAAGGGAAGGCTGCCATGCAGTGTGCAGATCCGCCAGCAGAGGGTGCTGAGAAACCGGAAGTGGAGCTCAGTAACCTGGTGAAGTGCTCGCGGCTCAGTCACTCCCAGGGCTCGCTGCGCTCCGTCTCCTCCTCAGCCGGGTCTGTGCGCGGGGATGAGGGCGGGCTCTACTCCGAGTTCTACGGGGATTACTGTCCGCTCTTCGAGGCCAACGATGACCCAGACAACGTCAGCTTGCGAGGTGAGCTGGCGATGCAGTCTCCTGGGTGTCTCTTTAGTCTCTCATTACAGTTAACTCGTTTTAACTAATCATTCGTCCACCCCTCTAGCGGAGCCCGAGTCGGACCCAGAGGTACCAGTGCTGGAGGGCCAGGGCAGTTTCAAGCTGGAGGGTTCCTGGTTGAAGCTGCGTCAGTTCCACGGGCTCATCGTCAAGCGCTTCCACTGCGCCAAGCGCAACACCAAGGGGCTGTTCTCCCAGATCCTGCTGCCGGCCTTTTTCGTGTGCGTCGCCATGACTGTGGCGCTCTCCGTGCCAGAGATAGGTAAGAGGCACCTGCGATAGGACAGCCCCCCTCATACTGCAAAACCAGTGTACTCATCAGTGCTGCATTAACGTCTTCAAAATAAAACATGGTATTTCTCACTCCTGACCTTTCAGGTCTTGAAAGCTAGCAATTTTTTTTATATCAGTTAGCATAAAAACAGTATCAAATCTTCCAATCTGTTTTCCAGTTTTATCCTGTGGCAGATGTTTGAGTGGAATTCTAATTGCTGCTTTTGCTCTTGTTGTCCAGGTGACCTGCCCCCTCTGATCCTGTCTCCCTCACAGTACCACAACTACACCCAGCCCAAAGGCAACTTCATCCCCTACGCCAATGAGGACCGTGTCGAGTACAGGTGAGAGGGCTACTGGATCAGTTATCTCGGTATCTTTTAAATACTCACTGCATCCGGCAGCATTTCGTAATCAGCTCCTAGCATGTACAAGGCAGGGATGGCCCTCAATTAAACAATTAAAAATTGCAGGCAAATTGCCTGCTCCAAAGGAAATGCATGATATGGGCAGTTCCATTCCATTGTTCCAATCAAGCCTCCATCAAGGTCCTAAAGCAGTTCCTCATTTCATTATTCCTGTTAAACCTGGTGAAGTATTCATTTCCTTTCAGTGATCCAAGAAAGTAGCGTAAAGTGTCTTGAATTAATTTGTAAGCTTATTTTCCTTTATTTGTAAATACCAAAAGAAACAGGCTTTTTTTTCAAGTTTGTCATTGAATTTATTAAGTTTTGTTTGACTGTTTTAATAGATCTGGATGAGTTTATTTTCCTCCTTCGTTTTCTCATTCTTCTTCGTTGTTCTCCAGGAGTAGGCTTTCCCACGATGCCAGCCCCCAGCAGATTGCCAACACACTGCGCCTGCCCTCGGGGGTGGGAAGCACCTGCGTCCTCAAGACACCCTTCAACAGCACGCTGGACCAGCTGGCACAGACCCTCAACCTCAACTCCAACGAGTCCAAGATGCTGGCGGCCCAGTACTTCGACTCCATGTGCCTGGACTCCTTCACCCAGGGTGTGCCCCTGTCCAACTTCGTCCCCCTTCCACCCTCCCCTGCGCCCTCCGACTACCCAGAGTCCAGCTTCGAGGAGGGGCTGCGGGCATGGAACCTCACCACCACCCCCACCACAGTCAAGGGTAGCGCACCCCGTCTCTTCACCTGTCTGTCTGTATAAATCATCCATAACTACCAACTGTTGTACTGATGAAGGCACAAGCCAAAACATCTGTTCGCTTGACTTAGTTTTTGGCCTCACTGTTCAGCAATCTGCGCTGGGATTCTCCGGAAAAGCTTAAAGCCAAATAAAGGCAGATTTAGAGACAAATGACAACTACATATTGAGCAACAAAACCCAGGACCACTCTGGACAATTGCACAGTAAAATAAAGTAATATGTCTTCACCTACAATAGCACACTTGTTCTTGTAGTATTACTGCAGATTTTTATAATTGAGTGTTGTGAGGTGCTGTGTGTGGTTACGCTGAGGCACGCTCTGAAGCAGCTGCTGTGTTTGTTTGTTTGTGGTTTTGTTTCAGAAGCGGTGACCTCCACCCCGCCCCTGCCCCACACTATCCACGAGCCTGTACGATGCACCTGCTCCATGCAGGGCACTGGCTTCTCCTGCCCCAGCGGGGTCGGGGGACACCCCCCCCAGATGAAGGTGGTGACCGGGGACATCCTGGTGGACGTCGCTGGGCGCAACTTCTCAGAGTACCTGCTCTACACCTCCGACCGCCTGCGCCTGCACAGGTGACTTAATACACCACCTTTAGTGACAGAGCACACGTCAATTTGTCTTCCCTTTCAAAGGCACTTATTGTACATTTAGCACTGCGTCAATTTATGCAAAGCCGGTTCTGTTAAAACATTCTTTAGCACAGAAGTTAGTGAAAGTTTTTTTTTTTTTTTTTACTTGGCAGGTACGGTGCACTGACCTTCGGCAACATCCAGAAATCCATCCCAGCATCGTTTGGGGTTCAGACTCCAATGGTGCGGAAGATCGCAGTCCGGAGATCTGCGCAGGTGAAAGAGATCAAGGGGGGGGGTTACTGTCCTTACATACTATTGTAGTCTACTCAGTGGCATGATAAAAATGTGTATGTATTAGCTCGTCAGCCTCACCTTGTAGATGGAGAGTAAAGTGTGTGTTTGTGTGAATGTGTTTGTCTGGGAATGACTCTGTGCCTTCTCGTTTCAGGTGTTCTATAACAACAAAGGGTATCACAGCATGCCCACCTACCTGAACGCTCTGAACAACGCCATCCTGCGAGCCAACCTGCCCAAGAGCAAGGGGAACCCGGCCGCCTATGGTAATCAACACGCAGCCCAGCAGTAACCCTGTTCAACCCATAGCTCAGCAGTAACCCTGTTCAACAAGCAGCCCAGCAGTAACCCTGTTCAACCCGCAGCCCAGCAGTAACCCTGTTCAACCCATAGCCCAGCAGTAACCCTGTTCAACACACAGCCCAGCAGTAACCCTGTTCAACCCATAGCCCAGCAGTAACCCTGTTCAACACGCAGCCCAGCAGTAACCCTGTTCAACCCATAGCCCAGCAGTAACCCTGTTCAACACACAGCCCAGCAGTAACCCTGTTCAACACACAGCCCAGCAGTAACCCTTTTCAACACAGCCCAGTACTAAATGGTTAAAGCCCACAGCCCAGCGCTGACAATGCTCAACCCTGAGCCTTCCATTCAAGAAAGTGGTCGATTCAAAGCCCCAACAACTTTACATTGTTCTCCCTGGAGCTCTGATGCTAGCTTGTTGTTTGCTTGGTGTTTCTCTCATTGATTTTACATCATTTCCCCAAGAGATTGGAAGTGTGTGTGTGTGGTGCGGTAGGCTGTCTCTCGGTGGGATGGGAGGGGGTTGCATTTGCAGTGTGTTGTATGATCACGTTGTTGACATGCTTGATGCAACAGCAGGGCCTGTGTGGGTGTGCTTGTTGTCTCCTGGGATCCTCATGAAAAATAACATGCTGCTGCTTCTCACGAGGTCGTCCCAATTTGAGAAGTGTTCAATAAACAAATTAACTAATCGGAAGCTTTGTGATGCTTCTACTCGCAAGTCGCTATATTCATGAGACAGACCCCCTTGTTTTTCTTCGGCAGGCATCACCGTGACCAATCACCCGATGAACCGGACCAGCGCCAGCCTGTCCCTCGACTACCTGTAAGAACCCTGTCGGACACAGCTGGGCAGTGAGGGGGGGCCCAGGATATCAGTAACATTGCTAGGCCCTCATCTTGGTCTAATTTAGGAATATATATCAATGACAAAATGACTTTTGCAAGACTCCTAGTCGACACGTTTGGAATGTCTGTTTTTATTGAAGAATTGGAAAAGACTTCAAGTCTCCTGCTCCTGAGTACGCACACATCTGGCATCCTTTGTGTTTTCAGTTCACAAAGTTGTGCTCTTATAATTCAGTCTTTTAAGAAAATCCCCAAAAATTTAAAATAACTCGCTGCTGTCTTCACACAAGGTGCAGTGAAATATAATGGCCCACCTGATTGCAAGTCAGACGCTGTGGTGCTTTGCCATGTCACGTAAACTGTTTGGTTTGTTTGTTTTGTGGGCCAGGCTGCAGGGCACAGACGTGGTCATCGCTATCTTCATCATCGTGGCCATGTCCTTCGTCCCGGCCAGCTTCGTGGTCTTCCTGGTTGCAGAGAAGTCCACCAAAGCAAAGCACCTGCAGTTCGTGAGCGGCTGTGACCCCGTCATCTACTGGCTGGCCAACTACGTGTGGGACATGGTGAGAGCAGCCACGCTAAACCCTGCGTCTGGGGAGGCATTCCAATAAATACACTGGGTGTTACAGACACACCCGAGACCTGTACAGGGTGTGTTATTAAAGAGGATTGAGTCATGGCTGTGTCAGACTGAGCTCACAGTAAAACCTGGAATGGCTCGGCTGTAGTGGAATGGCAGTTCAGCTGCAGGGTAGCAGTCCACCAACAGTATGAATATACTACACTGCTCCGTTCCTCTTAACAATGTTTCCACTGTAGTTTTAAATCAAATCTTTAAAAAGGAAATTGATAATCGAGTGTGCACAAAGTAGAGGAATAAATCAGTTATATTATTATATTGTGTAAAAATTGTAGACATTATTTTTGTCAAATATTGTATAAAATTTGTAGACGGTTTGTGTCAACTCTACAGCGTTTCGAGAAGTTGCCTTGCCAAGAAAGAAACTTCACATTTAATATGGTACAATTATACATGCTGTGTGCATTAGCATCATGATCCGACTTGTCCCAGTGTGTGAATGTGTGCTGCTGACTCTCTTCTCTGCTCTCCCAGCTGAACTACCTGGTCCCAGCCACCTGCTGTGTGCTGATCCTCTTTGTGTTCGACCTGCCCGCCTACACTTCCCCCACCAACTTCCCAGCGGTCCTCTCGCTCTTCCTGCTCTACGGGTGAGTGCAGGGTCAGTCTAGCTCACGCCTCACCTGCTGTCATGGTGCTCCTCTGTCCTGTTTGTAACAAAGAGTACAGCTGTAGTGCATGAAAGAGAACTCCACTCGAAACTGCAGAGTGCTCTAGAACTACAAGAGAACTCCACTCAGACCAGTAAACTATGCAATGCATTTTAAAAGCTTGTTGGGTAGATTTCTCATAACAGTATACACACACCCCCCTCCCCCTCCAGGTGGTCAATCACGCCCATCATGTACCCCGCCTCGTTCTGGTTCGAGGTGCCCAGCACAGCCTACGTCTTCCTCATCGTTATCAACCTCTTCATCGGCATCACCGCCACCGTCGCAACCTTCCTGCTGCAGCTCTTCGAGCACGACAAGGTAGTGCTCTCTCTCTCTCTCTCTCTCTGTGTACAACGTACTGCGCTCTCTCTCTCTCTCACTGTCTGTTTGAGCACGACAAGGTAACACTCTGTCTCTGTCTGTTTTGTCCATCTGTTTATCTCCCTCTGTGTTGCTCTTCGATCATGACAAGGTCGTTGTCCATTTGTCTTCCTGTCTGACTAAATGCCAAGAGTACTGCAATAATGCTGATCTGTCTCTCTCCCTGTCACTCTCTCACCCTCTCTGCAGGATCTGAAGCTAGTGAACAGCTATCTCAAGTCGTGTTTCCTGATCTTCCCCAACTACAACCTGGGTCACGGGCTGATGGAAATGGCTTACAACGAGTACATCAACGAGTACTACGCCAAGATCGGTGCGCGTTAACAAGCTCACTTAGCTGTTTGGTTTCTTACAGTTTTACCATCGAATTCTGATTGAGCGTTTTGAAGTTGCGCGTGTTCACGTGGTATGACAGGTACCATATCTTTTAGGGAGATCTTTTATTGCATCTTCTTACAGTATCTTGCCTCATTCAGAGTAGTACATTGGTCCGGGGCTGATGCATGTGGTCTGCACCTAACAGATCAATGAGGTACTAATGCAAGTAAACATGCTCTGGCTGTACAGGTATAGCAGGGGAAACCATTTAATGACACATCATCTTTGGTAAAGAGAATTTGCTGGAAGACCACTGTGGCTTTACTGTGATTCAGTTACAATACAGTACTGGCCTCCAATTAGCCCAGGATAAGAAGCAATGAGCTGGCATGCCATGAAGATGAGGGACAGCATCTGAAATGAAGGTTGTGTTTCTAATTATTTTCCTGTAATTGTTCCACCCCTCCTCTCCCCCAGGCCAGTTTGACAAGATGAAGTCACCCTTCGAGTGGGACATTGTGACGCGGGGTCTGGTCGCCATGACGATCGAGGGCTTTGTCGGATTCTTCATCACCATCATGTGCCAGTACAACTTCCTGAGGAAGCCACAGTACGTCACCTTCCACCTGCCGAGACCATCGCGTGGCATTATCTATTTGTCCATATACAGGGATGGCTGTCTCTGTGTAAATCTGGTTTTGTTTTCTCAGCCTAATCTGACCTGCAGTACTGCAGTAGCTACTACCTGCAACATATGAAGAATACATTATTTTTAAGTTACATACTCTTCTCCCTGTGTGTGTGTGTGTGTGTGTGTGTGTCATATATATATATATATAATGTGTGGGCTAGTTAGGAACTCATCCTCGTCCGTTCCTGATCCTGAATTTCAAAGTCGTGAGCGGGAGTGCATTCTGCCATGCTGTTCTGTGACCAGCCGGGTTTTGTGACACCCCCCACTCCTGCTCTCTCTCCCTCTCCTGCTATCCTGTGACCCCCGCCGTTCTCTCTCTCTCTCTCTCCCTCCCTCTTGCAGGCGGCTCCCGGTGTCAAGTAAGCCGATCGATGATGATGACGTGGACGTGGCGTGTGAGAGGCGGAGAGTGCTGCGGGGCGACGCGGACAACGACATGCTGAAGATCGAGAACCTCACCAAGGTGCCACATCTACTACCATTCCTCTTTCAACGTGTGCACTAAACTCAAGAGATATATCCGCTGCCATTATTGTTGTGTTCTCAGGTGTTACTGCTTTGTTGGTTTGTGTTTTTATGCTGTGTTGTTAGTTTTTCTTGTTCTCTGTGTCCTCGCAGGTATACAAGTCCCGGAAGATGGGGCGCATCCTGGCAGTGGACCGGCTGTGTGTGGGGGTGCGGCCAGGGGAGTGCTTCGGTCTGCTGGGGGTCAACGGGGCTGGCAAGACCACCACCTTCAAGATGCTGACCGGCGACGAGAGCACCACAGGGGGAGAAGCCTTCATCAGCGGGAGGAGGTATGCTGGGGGGCAGCATTTATAGAGTGAGGGTGGTGAGGGAGTGCTCCATGGAATTGAATCCAGAGGAAAAAATCCGGACTAGGCCAGCGGTCCTCAAAGTTGTGTTGTGGGCAATTTTTACGTGTCATGCCCCCAACAGCAGCTGACATACTCACAAGTACTGCAATGTTGATGTATATTTGATAAATCTCTATTTTAATGTCATTTTATTGTACTTTTTGGAATTAGTTTGTTAAATGGATCAAGACTAAAATTATCAATCATGCCCTCGACCTTGTATACAATGTATTTGTTACCAAAAAACAAAGTCTCCCTGACTGACTTTCCCCGTCTCTTTCTCTCTCCCCCCCCAGTATCCTGCGTGACTTGTTGAAAGTGCAGCAGAGTCTAGGGTACTGCCCGCAGTTCGACGCCCTGTTTGAGGACCTGACTGCCCGGGAGCACCTTGAGCTCTACACCCGTCTGCGCGGTGTGCCCTGGAAGGATGAGGAGAGGGTGAGGAGGCTTTTCAGAAGCGTCCAGAGACTTGTTAACAAAACCCTTATTTAGCCACCAGGTGCTGCAGGGAGTCTTTGAAAGTCAATCACAGAGCACAGTGGAAGCGAAGGACTTTGTACTAACTGCCATCTCCTGCCCTCACCTCCACTCCCTCCTCTCTACAGGTGGTGAAATGGGCTCTGGACAAGCTAGAGCTGACGAAGTACGCAGACAAACCAGTCGGGACGTACAGCGGGGGCAACAAGAGGAAGCTGTCGACCGCCATCGCCCTGATCGGATACCCCTCCCTCATCTACCTGGTAAGAGACCCCCGGGAGCTGGGAATGAGAAAGCTGGTTCAGGCTGGGAATGACATTGGGAATGTTCAGATCCAGATTGAGAAAGGAATGCATCTCTGTGCATGTATTGTTCTGCACAAGGGTTGCTTGTCAATGTAGGGAATATTTACAGATACAATATGTCCTGCTAGGATATAATGCAATCTATCAAAGGGATTCAGGGTGTTCAAGTGTGGTGTTTTTTTTTGTTTGTTTGTTTTTTTTCAAAATAGAAAAAACATCTTAATTAAAGAAGTTGGCTGGTTAATAACAGGATTCTTTGTTTAGTTGTTTCAGTGGTTTGTAACATAAAGCATCTTTTCTCTTGAAGCAAAAAGCTTTTAAAGTGATCTCTCATTACTAGACTTCCCCATGGGTTGACTATTGAAAAGATTCCTAAAATCAAGGTTTTTTTTCAGGACGAACCGACCACAGGCATGGACCCCAAAGCCCGGCGCTTCCTGTGGAATCTGATCCTTGACATCATCAAAACAGGACGCTCTGTAGTGCTGACATCACACAGGTGGGGGCGGGGTTACACCAGGGTTTTGAGGATGTTATCTTAAAGGTAAAAACTGGCAGTGAATTAAAATTGGCTTCCTCTGTCCCTGCAGCATGGAGGAGTGTGAGGCTCTCTGCACCAGGCTGGCTATCATGGTCAACGGACACTTCAAATGCCTGGGAAGCATTCAGCACCTGAAAAACAGGTACAGCTGCATACTTTTTACCTTTTATATTAAAATGATCCCTGCTCCTTTGTAAATGGACACAATATTATTTCAGTCTTTCTTTGTTTAGACCATACAATAATGATTCCTTAGCCGTGCTTTACCATGGGATTGACTATGCGTGCCTGTGCTTTGTCATGCACGTTGTTGTATTCCACAATAAGGGGGGCTTAGAATTAGATGAATTGTCCTTGTGGTCCAGAAGTGTCTCTTCTGTAGCATGCTTTTGTTAATGGAATGAATGGGTTAGGGTAACTGTCAGGTCACTCTTCTCAAAAGTGATAGCTCCTACAATGATATATATCTTGTTAAATACATCTGTACTTCTTTTGTAAACATCCGTAACTTCAAAAGTACTCAATCAGAAGAGGTAAAATTAAAATAAACTGCCTTCTGCCGCGTACAAATTATATATTTAACGCAGCGCCGGTATCAAAAGCAATGAACGGTCAGTCAATCGACATGTTCTTGTAGATTGGTATAATAGGCAGCTCCATTTCTACTTCCTGTATTTCATGCCTTTGAGTAACTGCTGACAGCAGTGTTTGCCCTTAGCTGTTCTTAAGAAGTGACGTGCCCCAACCTGGTACAGACTACCGCAGGTGTGTTCTGCGCTGTGATTTTCAAATCTCTCCCCGTCCCGTGTCTGGGCTGTGAAGCTCTCAGGAATGCTACGCCGAAGACGGGTACAGTTATCAGTTTCTCCTTTGATAGGAAGAGAGGGGCATTTTTTTTTCGTATCCGAACTCTTTTCCATGTGCTCCCGCTGCAGGTTTGGGGACGGCTACATGATCACGGTGCGCACCAAGTCCAGCCTCAACGTCAAGGAGGTGGTGCGATTCTTCAACAGGAACTTCCCGGAGGCCATTCTCAAGGTAGGCCTTTCCCAGAGTGACGCGCTATCGAGAGAAACCCTAGCATCGTACATCCCTAAAAACATGATGCTGGGGCTGATATTTCTATCCTGTGCAGATAGTTTCATTATAATAATAATAATACCAATAGGGTGTTAGTTGCCAAGGATATCAATAAGATGTTAAAGGTGTCGGATACTTAATAAATTCAACCTCTGTGACCTGCATTCTCGGATGCGTTTTGTTTTTGCTTGAATAGTCAGTTGGCATGGCACACATAATGATCAAAGCAGAAACAGCAAGAAAATTATGGAACACAATATGATATTGAGAAGGTGAAGCTGCACCCATGACTGCCTATGCTCTCCCCCTCTGCCCTCAGGAGCGCCACCACACCAAGGTGCAGTACCAGCTCAAGTCCGACCACATATCCCTGGCACAGGTGTTCAGTAAGATGGAGCAGGTGGTGGAGGTGCTGGGCATTGAGGATTACTCTGTGAGCCAGACCACCCTGGACAACGTGAGTCAACTACACCGTGGAAGTGTTCATACATACAGACGCAGTATCCTGCACTCACTGGCACACAATCACACACACATACACATACTGTGTAGTCTAATAATGGCATCCCCTCTCTGACTCTGTGCTGCCCCTCTTCTGCAGGTGTTTGTGAACTTCGCAAAGAAGCAGAGTGATAACCTGGAGCAGCAGGAGAGCACCCCCCTTGGAGGGAACGGCCAGTCTCCCCTGAAGCGAGTCCTGAATCTGCTGCGACCGCGAGCCACCAACACGGAGCTGCGGGCACTGGTGGTGGAGCCGGAGCCAGAGGAGCTGGAGAGTGACGATGAGGGGCTCATCAGCTTCGAGGAGGAGAGGGTGAGCGAAGGGGCAGAGGGAGGGGAGCAAACATGAGAATGGAGACCCATTTGTTTACATTTCTAGACGGTGGTGTCAGATGTAGGGACAGCAGCTTCCCCTTTTGAAACTGCTTCAACAGTGCCACTCGTGTCCGCTGTTACCTGCCGCTGTGGGAGGTTATGTCTTTAAGCTCCATTACCTAATGTAAGAGAAAAGACCGTCTAAGTTTGGGCTGGGTTGATTAGGCAGTAAACTTATTAGAGACTGTAATCCAGATAACCTAAAGGAAATCTATCAGAGGAACAGGAGGGTGAAGGAGACGACTGCTGCTTTCTCTTTCTATTCCTTTCATCCTGTCCTTCCTTTTCAGGCTCAGCTGTCATTCAACACGGACACTCTGTGCTGAGAGCAACATAAGGGACCGGGATAGCCATCTTCTGTTTCCTGGCATGAAACAGAGGAGGACACAGTCTTGCAGCTCGCTGGTCCCAGAGGGAGGATGTTGTGCTGGATTTAGAGAAGCAGCTGGCACTTTAAAGTCTTTTAAAACATTTTTTTTTTTTTTTTTAAAACCATTTGAAACTTTTTTTTAAACCACTCCCTTCAACTGAACCGAGCAACATGACCCACTTGAATGCTGCTTAATACTGTGAACGTTTGGGGTTTCTTTTGATTCATTTCTTTGTTACTGCAGGACCTGTATTTCAGACTCATTTGTTGTTGGTTGCTGAAGGAAAAAGATCCCTGTTGCTGCTGCTGCTGTGGATTGATTTTCTTACGTGCAGAGGGAGTCGTGTTGTAAATATGTGCTGTATATGCCTTTCTCTACAGCTCAGCTCAGTCTGCTGGGCTGATCCAGTCTTGTTTGGGGGCTGGGAGCTGTGCAGTGGTAGTGTCGTGCCCTGCCTTTGTATGCAGAGGGGTTGTCTTCACGTTCCGGGTTTAATGCAGAAGCCCAGTTCAGATCCGTCTTGCCAGTTTCCTGTTGAGTTAATCCTAAAAACCACGCTTCTCTTCCTCCCTGCGCTAAAATCGAGCTTGAAAATGAACCTGTTTTGCTTAGTTTTATATATCCTAACTGCCGGGTGCGCAGGCTGTAACTTACCGAGGTAATCAACCCCATCATTATACCACTTACAGGCTGGATTAACACCAGGCACTAAGCACCAGTCTCTCAACTCCCCCAAATGTTCTCAAAGAGAAGGTTGCAGAGGCCCTGTTAAAAACAAGTTAATCCAAGTTAATTGAGCGGACTCAACTGACTAAATCCTTGTCTCCATTTCAGTGTAACTGGAATCCATTCCTCAAAGACCTGTCAAATATGAGTATAGTTTTTTTTTTTTTCCCCCAAACCCCTTGATATGAAAATATGTTACTGTTGAACATGAAAACAGTATGGATCGTCATCAGGTTGCACCAGTTGCTATGTAGCTGGGATCTTCTTTTTGCCCGCTCCCACTGGGCTGAATCAGGTTGTACCCTCATCAGGGTGGATAGATGACTCCCAGTGCACAGCAGTTTGAGCCGGTCCATGTGTTTTTTTTTTTTGGTTTTTTGTAAGTGGAAACACGATGCCTCTCCCTCTAGAGAGTAATTTTGTCCCTTCAGCTCGCAGTGAAACCTGGAGTGACTGTGGCATGGAGGGAGGGTTTTTCTTGTTCTGTGCATTTTATGGGGAATGGCAAGGATGTGATTTGTGAGGTGTGCACTACAGTGCTGAAATTCTAACAGTTTAGTCATTTCAACAGAATAACCTGCGTTGGGTGTGAAATCTAGGTGGCCCCGGTGTTTTTTTTTGTTTTTTTTCTGGGCTTTGTTTGGAGATAAAAGGAAGACCGTTTTTAATGGGATTAACAGGCCGCACCTTTGTACCCTGCTGCTGTTTTGGGGTTTAGTTTTCTTTTAGCTTTGCCTGCTGGGAATGGGGCTTCATTCAAGATCAGTGATTGTCCGTCAGTGCTGCTGCTGGGATACCATCACTAGCAGACACCATGTCACTCTGCTCAGCCATGAGCATGTAACTTGTGACCCAAGTTCTATTCGTTAACAGAGACTGGAACGAATAAAATCAGGGAATATGTGATTCTGTTGACGATAAGAGAAACAAATGTAACAGAATTCAGAAAAAGAAAAAAAGGGGAGCCTTTAAAACCAAAATTTAAATAATCCAAATGTGTTTTCAGCTGCTTGCAAGAAATAGGAGTAAGAAATCATCATTAAAACTAAAGCTAAAATAGAAACTGATAACCACATTTAATAGTAAAACTAAAACTAAATGTTAGCTTAAACTAAATCTGAAATATCTCAACTGAAGTAACATTGCTTTTGACTGGTGCTGATGAACGATCAAATCTGTTTATACTGATGGGAAATGTTCCAATTCTGAATGGTACCCAAAGTATTTATTTACTGCCAATTTGCTGAGACAGAGAGATAACATAATAGAGGAGATATTTGTTTTTTTTGACATAACCCTAACGTTATGTCTAATAATAAAGCTGTTGAGCCTGTATAGTTATTTTCTAGTAAATATAACCAGTGTCTGTGCTGTTTTTTTACCATGCGTGGCTTGCACTTCGCTCCTATTTACTGGCTACCCACAGGAGAGAGGCTGTTAAAAGGAGCATGTCTGGAATGTCTATGGTACTTATTCCATTTTTAACTTATTGTAAATGTACATCTATGAAAGAAAACATAAAAATCAAAAGTAGAAAAAGAACATTATTTTGCAAGTAATGGATTTCTATTTTCATTGTAAATGTATAAATTTGTAAAAACTATTTTGTTGTAAATGATCGACCCGTTGTCAATGTTGTAACGTTTCATCCCGTAACCGATTTTATCATGTGCCCCCCGTCTGACCTTTTCAGTTTTCACCTTTTGTCCTCCGAGTGCTAATTAATGGACCGGTCAACCCTCCACATTTTAACCCCAGCACTCACCCAGTTGATTGCTGGCCCGTCTCCTCCTGTAAATTGGAATTGTTTCTGCTCATGACAACACAAATACCCAGACGGGGTCGTGTTTTAAGGATATTAACTTCTTCTTTAAGTCCCACTCAAATAAAACAACAAAACTAAGAATGTGTCTTGTTGCTTCTTTTTTACTTTTCACCCATAAACCTATTTATTTATTTATTTGTTTATTATTGCCTCATAAAGAAGCTGGTTTGTTGGGGATTCTGTTTTTGTAAATAATCTGTTGCAGGCCGGAAGGTGATGTCAAACCAATCAGGCCTCAGAAGGGGGGGTCATGAAGGGGCAGGTGGTTCGAGACAAGATGTGGCATTATCTCTGGCTGGAAAGCTTTTTAACAGGTTTGAAATACTGAAACGACAATCTGTAGTCTGAGGCAGAAGCAAGTCCAGTAGAAATGCAGCAGGTTTAATGAGCACAAAGTTACTGAAGCTGTGTGGGTACTATAACAATTATTATTAAATTACCCAGGATTCCATGCAGACCCATCAGTATTGTTTGTGGAGCACCGAGACAGCTCTATGATGACAGCACTCCCTGCCTCTGATTCACCTCCACCCTTCTAACCAACTAATTGATTGTGTGCTCAGCAATGATATCAGCTTCCACCCTTCATTACAATACACCGTCACAGATGCATGCTCCGTCAATGGATTGCTCATTCCAGGCGTTGGCTCTCCAGCTTCCTGATAAGATTCAGCTCTACACTCCACCCCTTTTTTCTAATTTGGTCTCCCGATATAAACCTGTTGCTGCTCGTCGTAACACCAGTCAGACACTCAGCATCGTCTGTGGAGATGCAAAGTCATTCATTAAGAGAGAGATGTCCTTTTTGAAGTTTCTTAAACTGCCTGCACAAGTTTAGCGTGTTGAGGTATAGGACCCAAGCAGCAGTGTTTGTGCCAAGCAGTTAAATTGAAAACCTGCAACTCTGATTTAGAATCGGCCCATCACAAACTATTTTCAAATTTCAGTGAAGTTTGTCTTCAACAGGTGGTTGTCTCCTAAGCAGGAGGCCAGAGGCGATGCTGGTTAGCGTTCACTAAAGGATGTATTGATGTGAATCGGCGTGTTACTGTTTCCTCAGGGTGCTCCGTTCTTCAGCAGGGGTCTTATCAAATGATTTCATCAACAGCCCTTATTGCTGGAAGTTTCCTCCTACAGTAGAACAGGTAGATTTATAAACTCAGGTTTTTCTCTTGCACTGAAGATCTGCTGAATAATAACTAGTTTTGTAAAATGAGTAGCTCAATAGCATGAAGTTTCTTGGTTGAGGAGACACACATCCACACCCTTCATTGTTGAACCGCATAAACAGGAAACATAATCCTACATAATCCTGTAGAGATGCTGGCATTATTAATATGTACAATTGCTGTGTTTCTCTGAGCACTGGAGTAGCCCATAGCGTTTTGCAAAACGATTTTAAGGGCCAACAATATACAACATTTCATTAATTCGATTTACTTGGGGCACGTTTCGATTAGAAATCATTCCCATCGTTCACACTGTTCTTCCACAGTCAGGCATTCTCGAAGCAGGCTGAGGGAGCACGTGACAACGGAAACACAGCTTTATTCCCCCCGGCTGGATCTGAATAGCGTGCTCATCATCCTTCACACCAACCTGATCTCGAAACTACAGGAAGCTGCTGGAATCCAGAGATGCTTCTTCTGACAAGTGCAGATAAACAGAAAAGCAAAGCCGAGCGTACATGGGACTGGTTAGACAGGTCTGCCGGTAGGGTGTCACTGGAATGCAGTCATGTGGCTGGGAGGGTGTGGTGGCAAGTCAGGTTTTAAAAACGTTCAAATCCATTCCTCCCACACAAGCTGAAGATTTCTGCACCTGCCTGCTGCTCCGTGGGACAGACTGAACACAGAGGGAACGATCACTGCTGCTGCCGAGGATGGCTGAAGCCAGCAAAATTGAACTGTTTGTCAAGGTAAGCAGCTCTGGTGCCTTCTTGCAAGCCTACGGGAATGAGGACCTCCTTGAAATGGATTTTAGAAAAAAGAATTCCAGCACTCGACGCAAAATCAAAGCATAAAGACAAAAGTGCCAACAAGTGTCAACACCCTGTTGTGCCGAGGCTTGGAAACGTGCCAGTACTGGGTACCAGACAGGATTACTGGGGCATCTGGCTGCTGAATGTAGAATCCTTCTTGGTTGTAGCTGTTGTAGATGCTATGGTGTCTTTTGTGTAGCTTCTCGAAAATTAAATCTGAAACCAGGCGTCCATGAATTCAACAGTGACTTATGTAGTTTTAACAGTTTTAAAATAGGCTTATATTTGTAATATTGGGACTGTAAGGGATTTTAAAGCTGCTTCCACAGTCTGGTACAGAATGTCTGGGTTTTACAGCCTCTTGTGTTTTAAGCTGTATGTTGATCTACTGGAGTACGGTTTTAAGTAGCACACACCACCTTGCTTTAAAACGTCATTCTTCAATTAAGAAAAGAGTGTGTTTTTATTGACTGATGGTTGGTTCTTGGCGAGTTGTGTTTTTGTTAGTACAAGTGCCTCTGTCAAGGGAGGCTGCAGGGCAGCTCACCTGTTACAGTGTGTACACTTGGGCTGGTACTCCTCTACCTGGCTGTCTATTAGGTTGGTCATGCACAGCATCAAATATTTGCATGAGATTACACTGTCAATTCATGACTAGAGGTAGCCTTACACTAAACAGACCTGTACTCTGTGCGGAGAAGCAGATAAGCGTCCTCCGCTCGATGTCTTCTTGTATCACCTCACCACGTCTAGCTGACAGGCTAATCAGTCGCACTATAGTGAATGAGCACACTAGATACTTGTGTTGAAGCAAGTTCAAAGGGTGAGGCACATTTTCAGAGAGGAATGAAACCGCTGTACAAGTAATAGTACAAAACTAGCAAGAAAATACTTTGTTGTGAAAAGGAGCAGGTAAATTATCAGTCTGAGTAATTTCCTCACATTATGATTTTATTTCTCTATTTTCCTTGGCTGTTTGCACTTGAAAACTGTAAACAGGAAGTGGAGAGCACTCTGTTTCCCTCGTACAGAACGTAGGGAGAGCCATGCTTCGTTGGGGCTCGCTGATCCGACCAGGAAATGCTCAGAAGAAATCCTCCGCATACTTTCTTGACGGTTGTGCAGCCTTTGAAGGGGGTGTGATGGATATTTTAGTTGGCAGAGTTTCTTAAAGGGCAAAGGGTTAATCAGGAGAGAAATGCAGAGCTGCCACATTCCTTTACTTATGAGTCACACACATACACACTGCATGTCATTGACACGGCAAAAAATAAAGACACTGGTAGACAACATTCAAAGAGCAGAAACTTCATTCTGTTTTACACACTAGGCTCTGTATTCAAGTAAGAGTAAACTTAACTTATACTAAAAGAAAAAAAACAAGCACAATCATCATTATGAACTGCAAAAGCATAAAACATCTTAGCTGCACGTAGCCCGAGTAGTTTAAAAATGTTACATTTGTATCTCGCTTCAAAATGTTCCTTTGTCCTGAACAGAGGTTGCGCTACATTTTGTTTCTCTTGCTGTAAAACAGAGAGCAGGAAGCAAAGTTTAGGAAAGCTGGTTTCTGAAGTGAAAACCCTTAAAAAACAACAATAAAACAGAATAAATTCATTTATTGATTAGTTTGTGTGGCTTACCGTTCAGAACACAATACAGTGCTGCCTCCAACATAAAAACACATTTTATTAAACAGAAGAAAATTTAGATAATAACAGAAAAAGGAAATAGAGAAAATGATAAATACCAGCAGGCAAGTGTTTGACCAAGTTTCCCTGAATGAGCTGCTGCACTTTGGGGAGGGGGAGGGTACAGACGAACCAGATACAAATAGCAGGGATCCAGTTCCAGTGAGTACTGTTATGGTTTTTAGTAAAACTGATTATTAAAACATGAATTTCTGTCAAATACAATTGATAACTATAACTGACATGTTCACAATGAGAAAAAAAAGGCTACAAAATATTTATTACAGCAAAAACAGTGTTTTTAAAGGTTTTTAAAAAAAAAAAATTATTATAATATTTATTTCCCTGGAGAATAATTCAATCTCACTTTTACCTGAAGTGATGAAACCGCTTTGGGTAAAGTGAATCTTCTGCACCTCGAGGGGATCATTCACAAGACAACCCGATCCTAACATACAGTGACCCTTTGTGAAAAAAAAAAAAAAATATAAAAATATATATATATATATATATATATATATATATATATATATATATATATATATATATATATATATATATATATTCTGTGAGTTTAGTAACAAAGTATATCCCAGGATAATTCAGAAGTACTTGAGTAATGCCAAACCCCGCTCTGACAGAACCGCACCAAAGGCTCGCTATACCGGCGCGTGAACTTTCCCGCCTCGCCTCGGCACAGCGTTCCAATATAACCTCGCAATTCAAATACAGTATCATAACCGGCACGCTGTCATTGAACAGAACAAACATTAAATTATACGATACACTTAACAGAAAAGGCCAATTATTTATTTATTTATTTTTAAAGAAACGTTTATAGCCCAACAATTACTCACCCTACAGTCTACAGTACTTAGAAACGTTATTAATCCAGTAGCACTGCTCTTCAGCAGTACATGAGCAAGAACATGCGTTCCTCTAACGGTTTATAATCCATAAAAGTACACATTCAGAAATGTTTACTTGTACCTGAGCTCCGTGTGCAGGAGAGAGCAGTACAGCGGCGCTGATCGGTAAATTCAGGTCCAGGCTTCGGAAGAAGGTCTCGGCTCTTGGTTTACACGCGCCACACTGAAGCTAAACTGTATTTATTTATAGCACATTTAACACAAGCTGTGGTAATTGTCCTTGTAGACGATAACTATGCTAACCTTTCCCTCCCGGAGTACAAACTTGCCTTCACCGGCATTTAGAGACTCGTATCCAGCTCTGAGGTAAACACCTCAGGTAACGCTCACTATACTGGCGCGTGAACTTTCCCGCCTTCTCCCTGGCACAGCGTTCTAATATAACCTCAGAATGCAAATACAGTCTCATAACTGGAACGCTGTAATTGGACAGAACAAGCATTAAACTGCCAATGACAGAAAAGATTAACGAACCCAACACTGGCGCGTGAACTTTCCCGCCTTCTCCGTGGCACAGCGTTCTAATATAACCTCAGAATGCAAATACAGTCTCAAAACTGGAACGCTGTAATTGGACAGAACAAGCATTAAACTGCCAATGAGACGAAAGACTAACGAACCAATCAGGCGATTGCAAAGGCGACCCGCTATATGAAGGCATTACAGTAACCGTCTAGTATTTGACTAGAGCTTTAGCAGTTAAACTGCAATGGCATAATTATCAACTTAACTTAAAAACAAAGGAGCTTAACATTGAAAATAGTCGTGTATTCTTATAAATCGACACCCTTAAACTACAGGGCGGGATTAGTTTAGCATACAGCAACCGAGTGTGTTAAATTACAGCAGGGACGGCCTGGCTTTAGAGAGGGTCACCAATACGTTACAAATATTTCTGATGGCAGCTCTGTCTTTCCCTGCTTCCCTCCCGCGCAGGCCAGCGACGACGGGGAGAGCATCGGGAACTGCCCCTTCTGCCAGCGGCTCTTCATGATCCTGTGGCTGAAAGGAGTGAACTTCACCCTGACCACCGTCGACATGAAGAGGTGAGGCACCGCCTCTCACACGCAGAGCACAGAGCTGTCCAGCACACACCCACAGAGGCGCTGTTTCACTGGCCAGTGTCACTGTGCTGGGAGGCTTCAAACCAAGTGCTCGTTAACCCCCAACAGAAGATACAGACAGGCCTGTCTCAGTAATGTTAGTATTATTATTATTATCATTATTATATGGCAGAAATAGTGGAGTGTTTACAGACACCAGAACGTGAAGCTGACAGCCCTGTAATGTTTTGAAGTGATCTTGCATTGTGTTGCTGGCTGGGGCTGTGCCAGGCTGCAGGCTGGTGTTGTGGTGTCTGAGCCCCGCTCTGTCTCCCCGTTCCCGTGTCCGCAGGGCCCCCGAGGTGCTGAAGGACCTGGCCCCCGGCTCACAGCCCCCCTTCCTGCTGTACAACGGGGAGGTGCGGACCGACACCAACAAAATCGAGGAGTTCCTGGAGGATACACTGGCACCGCCACAGTGAGTCTCTGCCCCTCTCATTCCAGACACACAGCGGCCACATTGATACACTATACTACAGTACAATACACTATAATACAGCACACTAATACATACAATACACTATAATACACTATAATACAGCACACTAATACATACAATACACTCATACAGTATAATACACTAATACATACACTACACTATAATACAGTATAATACAGTACACTAATACATACAATACACTCATACAGTATAATACAGTACACTCATACATACAATACACTATACTACAGTACACTAATACAGTACAGTACATGGCATTCTCATTAGATTGTACCCGGATATTTATTTTTATTTTTATTTCAGGTATCCAAAAATGTGCACCCGCTACAAGGAGTCCAACACAGCCGGCAACGACATCTTCCACAGATTCTCTGCCTACGTGAAGAACCCCAACCCCTCCATGAACGACTGTGAGTCCAGAACCCCAGCACTGAGCACCACACACAGCACTGAGCAGCACAGACACACAGCACTGAACACCACACACAGCACTGAGCACCACACACAGCACTGAGCACCACACACAGCACCGAGCACCACAGACAGCATTGAGTACCACAGAGAGCATTGGGCATCGCAGTCTAGACAGATTGTTACCATTTCTCCTGCATGTTCTCTAAAATGATCCTAGGGTTCAGATGATTTTGTGCAGTAAAGGGCAAAGGTCTGTACCAAGTGATGGTCAAAAGTAAAATATTTACTGTGGTCATTGGGTGGGTGTGTGTGTCTGTGTGTGCAGCAGTGGTACTGTGCAATGTGACTGTGCTGTGTGTGTCTGTGTGTGCAGCAGTGGTACTGTGCAATGTGACTGTGCTGTGTGTGTCTGTTTGTGCAGCAGTGGTACTGTGCAATGTGACTGTGCTGTGTGTGTCTGTGTGTGCAGCAGTGGTACTGTGCAATGTGACTGTGCTGTGTGTGTCTGTTTGTGCAGCAGTGGTACTGTGCAATGTGACTGTGCTGTGTGTGTCTGTGTGTGCAGCAGTGGTACTGTGCAATGTGACTGTGCTGTGTCTGTGTGTGCAGCAGTGGTACTGTGCAATGTGACTGTGCTGTGTGTGTCTGTGTGTGCAGCAGTGGTACCGTGCAATGTGACTGTGCTGTGTGTGTCTGTGTGTGCAGCAGTGGTACTGTGCAATGTGACTGTGCTGTGTGTGTCTGTGTGTGCAGCAGTGGTACTGTGCAATGTGACTGTGCTGTGTCTGTGTGTGCAGCAGTGGTACTGTGCAATGTGACTGTGCTGTGTGTGTCTGTGTGTGCAGCAGTGGTACTGTGCAATGTGACTGTGCTGTGTGTATCTGTGTGTGCAGCAGTGGTACTGTGCAATGTGACTGTGCTGTGTGTGTCTGTGTGTGCAGCAGTGGTACTGTGCAATGTGACTGTGCTGTGTGTGTCTGTCCTGTGTTTGCAGTGCTGGAGAGGAACTTTCTGAAGAGCCTGATGAAGCTGGACCGGTACCTGAACTCCCCACTGCCCCACGAGCTGGACCAGAACCCCAACATCACCGTGTCCGAGAGGAAGTACCTGGACGGCAACAAGCTCACACTAGCCGACTGCAACCTTCTGCCCAAACTGCACATCGTCAAGGTCAGTGCCAGGGCCAGCTGCCTTTCCCATGCACAGAGACACGGGCCAGGGAAACTCATTTCTGCTGCCCTCCACCCCCTATCCATCTCATTTAAGAATGCCTTTTTAACAAATTCTCAGTAAATGATCATGTCATCGATTTACACATCACACAAAGCAGTCCATCAGGACCAGCACGTGTACAGTAACCTCACACCCCTAGTGCGACTTTCCTTTAAGAGATGCAACAACAACGTCCGTAGCCCTTCCACACAGGAACGTGCTCAACTCCCTGGTGTGTCAGCTGTAAGAGTACAGAGTGGAGAGCTGTGGCTGGGTTACTCCAGCAGTCTTAGACCCTGGGAGGCCTGGGCATCAAGTGGATGAGGTTGATGTTCTTCACCCAGTCCTCAGGGAGCAGTAGTTGAGATCACACCGTCACCACCAGCTCTCTCATAGTGATGTGACTGACGCAGGCTCTCTCTCGGTTGATCAGGTGGTGTGCCGGAAGTACCGTGACTTCGAAATCTCTCCATCGCTGAGCGGGTTAAAGCGTTACCTTGACAACGCCAGCAAGCAAGACGAATTCATCAACACCTGCCCCGCGGACGTGGAGATCCTGCTGGCCTATCACTCTGTGGCACAGTACCTGAGAAAGTGAAGCGGGGGGAGGGGGGGAGGGAGGTTATAAACATAAATCTTTAACCACAGTCAAATCTGCACAGAAACTGGACTCCATTTGAATGATCTAGACAGATCTTAATACCACGCCATTAAATCACTAACGTTTCCCCCATTGTATTTTAGTTAACAGAGGTATTAAAATATAGATTGAAACGGGTGACTGGTAATTTATATACTGCTCTGTGGTTCTGCTGACCCCCAGTGGACGACAGGGAGAGGAACAGCTGGGGATGTTTTTTATTATTTATTTATTTTCTTCAAGCAGTTGACGAGGAATTCACAGATTGCGCTTTTAAGATGGTTACCTTATTCCATTCATGTTTATATGCCAAAGCAAGAGGATTCAACCTTCAATGCTACATAGAAATACAAGAGATTTTAGACGATCCTCTCTTCACAACTACCTGCATACAGTGACCCCTGGAGGCATACCATGGGAATGACCGGACTTTGAATTCGGTCTCATCCGAGATATCATTTTTATATGCTTTGTTGTTTTTTGAACTGCAGAACTCTCTAAAAATAATACATATTTAATCATTCTTTAGGTTGCACCATTAACTAATGTATAGTAATATTATTCTACTTACATTATGTGTAATATAAAGGAAGTTTTGCATTTGTAATTGCATTGCAATTAAGTATTTTGAACATAGTAAAATGTAAATGTGTATTAAGACTTTGCCTCTGTGTATATTAATATTATTATTATTATTATTACTGGTATAATAAAGCACACAGTTAATTCTACATTACTAAACTGCTTGACTCAGTATGTCCCTTTGTGATTGGCTACCAAAGGTTTTAACAGAATGTATTATTCTATCAAGGAGAAGATTCAATGAGTTACAAAATATTTATTTAAAAAAATGAAATCGGGTTTAAAATCCATTGGGTTTAAAAAGCACAAGCACAAGTTAAAATTTGTATAAAAAGTAATTCATAGGGCTCTTCCGATCCAAGTTCATCTTTATCCTACAAAGCAGGAGTCCGGCATGTTTATCACGCAGTCATGAACTCCATCGGAGCGAAGGAAGGCTTTAGTGACGTCAGAGTGAAACTTCAAGAGGCAGCAGCTCCACACAGTGAAGCGCAGGAGAACTCTCTGCTGTCGGGTGCTGAACCTGTTCTCCGCAGCGTGATGAACGCAGCAGAGCGCTTTCCAGGTTCACTGTTTCATCTCCTCACTGTCTTCAAAAGCAACCCCAGTCGCTTTCACTTTTCTGCAAAACAATCAAACGAAATGAAATGAACACAAAGCTGCTCGGTTTATTCTGGAGATATTCCAAACGCTCATAAAAAAAAAACACACATTGTCTATGCGAATCACCGCAGCCCAAGAGTAAAGGGCCTGATTGAATTCACTTTCAGCTAGGTCAAAAAAGGTTTCCTCTGAACATACACTCATGCCAAAAACATATCAACGTTCCATTTTAATGGTGATTGATCACCAATAAAGTATTAATCAAATCGACATTCAATATTTCTCCTTGACATGCTTTCTCCCAGCAAAAAGTTAATAGATTTGAGTGTGATAACGAGCAGTCACTGTCTCTCATGTGAAACTGCTAAACCGGTCTAGCCAGGCTTGAGAGAGAGAGAGACAGACACTGCGACACTGTGCTGGGGATCAGGGATACAGGGCTCCTCTTCAGCTCTCAGCACGTCAGGGGCAGGCTCCAGAGCTTCATTCCTCTTCAGAACTGTCACTGACAGCGTGTAACTTTGATATACTGTACAGAAGCCTGCCTTGCTTCCTCATGCAACACAGAGGAAGCAAGGGGAGGATCATGTACATCTAGTGTTGCGCCAACCAATCACCAGCCTTGCAGAATGTGACATCCTCCAATGTATCACATACAGCGCTCCGCAGCAAGGTAGGTTGAGAGGTAGGCTTCTGGAACCAATACAAAACCATAGCAACACAGGGTGAAACAAAAACATTTCTATTAGCTCTTTAACTGGCCCGGTCAGTGTCTGGATTAAGAACTCTCGTTCAGTGCTGCCTTCAGGTTCATTTCTATTAGCTCTTTAAGGGGGTTCCTGCTGTTACCTTTTACTCCCTGGGTTAATGAGAGAGTCTCCTGGGAGCTGTTACCTTTTACTCCCTGGGTTAATGAGAGAGTCTCCTGGGAGCTGTTACCTTTTACTCCCTGGGTTAATGAGAGAGTCTCCTGGGAGCTGTTACCTTTTACTCCCTGGGTTAATGAGAGAGTCTCCTGGGAGCTGTTACCTTTTACTCCCTGGGTTAATGAGAGAGTCTCCTGGGAGCGGTTACCTTTTACTCCCTGGGTTAATGAGAGAGGCCCCTGGGAGCTGTTACCTTTTACTCCCTGGGTTAATGAGAGAGTCTCCTGGGAGCGGTTACCTTTTACTCCCTGGGTTAATGAGAGAGTCTCCTGGGAGCGGTTACCTTTTACTCCCTGGGTTAATGAGAGAGGCCCCTGGGAGCCTCTTCTTGACCGCAGCGGATGTCCTGCCTCCTCCGGTCGTGTGCATCCTGGGCTCAAAATCTGAGAGGGAATCAGGAGAAGAGCGATGCAGGTATTAACAGAAGGAAGCCGCAGCAAACCACACCACAGCGCAGGATGTGCAGAAAGAGGCTATTCTTACCTGCTGCTGTTGATCGCTGCTGGCTCTTCACAGGGCTGGCGGTGGCGGCTCCCTCTAGAGGTGGGGTAAGATCTAGTGACTATACAGTGCAATAGAGCATTGGAGAACAGTCACTCATTTCCAATCCATACCTCTTATATCTGAGCTGTATCAGCACTATCACAAACACATGCTGCATTATATATGGCATGGGATTGGTGCTGTATTGTATTGTGCTATGTTATACAGGGTATGGTATGGTATTGTATTGTGCTATGTTATATAGGGTATTGTATTGTATTGTATTGTATTGTATTGTATTGTGCTATGTTACACAGGGTATGGTATTGTCCTGTATTGTATTGTGCTATGTTATATAGGGTATGGTATTGTACTGTCCTGTATTGTATTGTATTATGCTATGTTATACAGGGTATGGTATTGTCCTGTATTGTATTGAATTGCATTGCATTGCGCTGTGGTGCTCAGGTATACCTCTCTCCAGGCGCTGCTCCAGCACACCGACCCGGCCTGCCATCCCGAACAGCACCGCCTGCAGCTCCAGCCTCGTCTCGGCATCAGGCAGCTTGATGAGGTGGAAGGTCAGGCCTCTGGGGTCGTCATCCTTCCCCAGCTGCAGTGTGGCTGTACTGCCCTCCACCAACAGGGAGGCGCTCACACCCTGCAGGGCTTTCCTGAGAGGGGCAGAGAGAGAAATGCAGAGCAAGGAGGGGAGAGAGAGCGCGAGACATAGCACACAGTGCCACGCAGTGGCAAACTGCTGTAATTGCAGGAAGAATCCAGGAGGGAATGTCCAGAATCTGCTGCAGCACAGAGGGGGATCATTTCAAAACCGGAGTGGTGAGTGGAATTTAAGTAAATGTATTCTTTTACCCAAAACTGTAACTCGTGTGCTTCTGTATTTCAGTTTAAATGTATGTTTGGTTTGCTCAGTTAAGTAATAATTATTATTATTTATTATTTCATCAAATAAATCTGCACAAAATAACAAGAAGACTATTTGAAGCTGAATCACAGCTCTTCCTTACCGGAGTTTGGTTTTGTATTCCTCTGTGCTGGTGACCCCATGCTGACGTCTCTGAAATAAACACACAACACAGAGATGGAAAGGAGGCTCCCACTGCATAGCAGTTTGATCCATTCCTGGTTTTGCGATAAGTTTACTAAGACATACCTGAGCTTGTTACTTATACACAGAGGCTAATCAAGCTCGTAGTAAAACCCTGGAATGGGTGACACTGCTGTGCAATAGGAGTCTTATTCCCAACACTAGCCCAGGCCTGGCCATTAGTCCTCCCCACTCCCTGTGCACAGAGGCACAAGCACACGGCTTCACCTGGGACAAGAGGCTGCACAGCTCTTCATGCTTTGTATTAGCATCCTCAAAACTGAACAGCAGAGATACGTTTGCAACAGCCTGCATTGAGCTGAATGGACATCATTTAACACGTCACAGCATTGCAAGCAAGTAGAAACTCAAGCACTGGCAGTGCTCAAGAAATCCACTAGGTGTCACTAATGAACGGGGAGCAGTTTTTAATTATTATTATTATTATTATTATTATTATTATTAACAGTGTAGTGCACTTACATGTTCAGACAGCTTTTCACTGGTAAACTCTGTGCTCCACACGTCTGAAGCGTTTGTAATGCTGGACAGAAGAGGAGAAAACACAATGACTCTTTCCTGCTGGCTCAGTGTCTCAGTGCAGCACTGATCAGCACGGTACTAAACCCCTTCGAGGGAGAAGCGAAACCCCGGACCCAGCAGCTACTCGGAAATGAACCAGCTCAAAACGCTTCTTAGGTAAAGTGGCCTGTGATGCTTGCAAGTCACTTACTCGCAATTCGGGTGGAAAGGAGTTTTGTCTGTTTTTCAGCAGCATTCGTGTTCAATGCTTCTGTTGGAAGTGTGAGGCGACAGTCAGCGGTCTTCCGCTCCAGGAGATGGCGCTGTTCTCTTTAATCACAAAGAGCAGACACCCCCGCCCCACGCTTCCCTTCTTGTTACACAGAAACCGCTCGTCTCCTCAGCTGGGTGGGTTTTTAAACTTTAAAAGGTCGACTCCTTTAACGCCGGAATGAAGACAAAGCCACACCAAACGAGAAAAGCTCGTTCAATTCGTGTGCATATTAAAATAGCACAATAGCAATCTACGCATTTCAATGGCCGGGCTTTACGAGACGCAGTTGCAAAACACATAGTTTTGCAGGCAATTTAAATACCTCGCTTTGTTGTGATGTGTAATGCAAATATGCACCCGTTTCAATACCAGTAGAGTCTGAAGCAGCAGCGCACGCTGAGCGTGTGTGTACACACATGGCTGCTTTACTTCCAGGTTTACTTCTCCAGCTCACCATATATTAAACACGCCTCCTCTGCCGCTTGTACAGCACAGGTACTGCCGGTCCCCATCGCCGCTGTTAACGACCATGCCGTATATTTCATTTCTGGACAATGATGTGCTGGCACCTCCAGCACCAGACTCCATTTCTGTAGATTGTAATGAATGCTCCAGATGGAAGTGGAGCGCTCTCTCTCTCTCGTTAGATTCAAAGAGGGGCGGGAGATGTCTGTTTGCAGCATTGTGGGAGATGTAGTTCGTTGCCTGGTCTTCTCTGGCCTCTCGTGTAAACATGGCACTGATGTTGTTATTGCAATGTGTGCAATATCAATTATTATACAAAATATATCCATGCATCAGCAGCAACAACACATTATAAACGATAAGCTCTGTATTGTCTGCTGTGCAAGGGCGCGTTGAAATCAGCTTGTTCACACTGTGTGTGTTGAAGCGCTCCTGTCTCCTGTGCGTCTCTCTAACCTCGTAACCATGGTGCGCACGGTTTTTTTTTTTTTTTTTTCCTGCGCTTTTATTAATCACTTTAATGCATTTTCCTTTTGATTTACGAGTGTGTGCGTGCGCGCGTATATTTATTCCCAGTCAAATGGTCTCTGAATCCTTCTTTACAAGAAGCGCTAGGACTGGAAACGAGACAACGCGTCAATGCACAGCGCTGTTCATTTAAATACATTCACAAAAACAGACAGAGCAATGGACGAATGAATGACCTTTCCTGTTGCATCTCCGTGGAAACGTGTCGGCAGGGCGCTGCGTCATCAAGAACTAACGTCTAAAAAAAAAATTAAAAAAAAACCCATCATCCCGAATTCGATGGTGGCTTTCCAACCTTCGGAGAATCGACTACTTCCGATGAGAAAGCAGGCCTTGATGATAGTCCAGTTTGTATGAGCTCACACAGGCTCGCATCTCCCTCGACGCATGCTTGACAGGCCGTTTCAATGAGGGAGCCCGTGTCTAGCCCTGCTCACACTTGAAGCCCACACCTCCTCCACATCAGGGAGCTCAATGCTTCGTTTCCTGGGCAGTGCCTTTCCTCACACTGTTTTTATGATCTGTCCAAAACGACACCCATTTTTCCATAGTTCATGTATGAAAGGGTTGAATGAAACTGTGAGCGTGGGGCCGGTGAATAGCGGAGCTCGAATGGGCATTAAGAAAAAAATGATTAAAAACATGCTTTAAATAAATAAATAAATATTTTGCTGACGGGGCTCTGAACTGTTATTGTTTTGACTAGCTAACCAGCTTACCTGCCTCACATGCCCGTCGCATTACAGAACGGTCGTTATTGGTTTGGAAACGGTGAATTATGAAATCGTGTCGTTCGTACCTGATTTATTGAAATAATGGAAACTGTGTTTGTGTGTGCGTGTGTGTGTGTGTGTGTGCGTTACCTGCCCTGAGCACACAGAAACGGAGTAACTAACAGCGCCGTCTCGTTTATTCAAACTCCTCCTTCCTGTCATTTAGCAGCGGCACCAAACAGCTCAGTACAAATCTGTCAGCGCGTTTGAAATATGCATTAAAACAAAACAAAAGCTCTTGAGATGGAGAGACGCTGTGAGCAGCTAACGGACAGAGAGACGCACAGGATCGATATGGGGGATCTGTCAGAACCGTGTAACCATTCTAAACAGCTTTGTTTCAATGCAGTCCGAAAAGAAGGATAATAAATTCGAAAAACAAGTTTGCAAACAGCGAAGAAACTTCCGCAATATGCTGTAAAAAAAAAAAGAAATTGGATTTAAAGAAGACGATTTGTTTGTGCAGATCACTGCAGTGCTTTTTAAAGTTAAGAAGAAAAAGGACGGCTCTTTATGAGCGCATATTTTAAAAGTTGCTGCGGTTTGCATGCATTTTTTTAATTCGCTTTTTTTCATGTATTTGCCTACACTCTGACAGAGGAGGCGCGTGTATATTTTGTATGGAAGGACTTTTTAATCATGACAAAAAAACAAAGGCTACAAACAAACACAAACGCATCGCTCTATACGCGTGTTTACTGCCACCTCCAGTAAAGGGTATTTTCTCCACTACCCTCGCCGATCCTGTGTGCGGATGCTACAGGAAAGAAGGGCTGCAGTAAAGACGAGGAGAGCTGTCTAAAACCTGCTGCTGGTCTGCACCGAGTTTGTTTGCATATGCAATGCCACTTATCAAAGTCGCTGCAAACATTAAACACACGCCAGGCTATTTCAAATATTACTCAAAAACTCGAGTTGTTTTTATCATTCTAAACAGAGTGTTCTGGATCGCGCAAAAGCACGACTTTCGCGGATAATTTAAAAACAATACATAGAGCAACGACCCCCGCCTTCCTCCGCGTTGCCTGGGTGTTATGTTTGGCTGGGTTGTAAAACACCGGGTTTGAATAATCTTTCAGGGTTGTTATTGGTGAGGATATCCATGCGGCATCTCTCTGGACCGATGTGAGCGCTCTCTCCCCCTGCTGCCGCGCTGTGATTCGGAGGTGCCGGGCATGGTGTTGGAGTGGTGTGGCGTGCTGAGGGGGCTCCTCTCCCAGGACCCCGGGCAGGTTATGGGCGTGGTGGAGGCGCTGGTGTGGGAGCTGCACCAGGACAAGGAGGGACTGATAGAGAGTCTGCTGCGAGACCCCAGCAGCCAGGACTACATGCGGGCTCTGTGCCGCTTACTGACGTCCACAGAAACACGGTGAGCTGGCTGGGTCGTGCACTTTGATAGAGCTTGCTGAGATGCACAGCTCTGTGTGTGATGGGGGAGGGGGTGCTGTCAGCTGTCATCTCCCTAGTCTCTTCTCTCTAGCTCCTCATGAAAGCAGCTGTTTAGATTTCACAGTCAATACTGGAGGAGTGCTTAGTTTCCAGGAGGTTAGGGTTAGGGTGGGTTAGGGTTAGGGTGGGTTAGGGTTCGGGTTCCAAGCTGCGGAGTTTCTTACACTTCTGTGCACATGCATTAATGCTGTGCTTACATGGTTAGGGTTAGGGTGGGTTAGGGTTAGACTCTCAATGTACTGCTCCTTGGACAATGGCATCCAACAGGCAGTGCAGTGCAGGAGGCTAGGTCACTGATAGTTCATATCCACACACTCAACACTGTTAAATATGGCAAAAAGAATTCCCTAAAATGCCAAGTTCATGCAGAACAAAAAGGTAGCTGAGGTGTAAATTTAAAATAATGATATTACCTGGACATTTCCAAGTACAGTAAATACACAAGCCTCCCTCGCCTCTTGCATGTCACACCCCCTCCCCCTCCCCAGCCTAACCACTGAGTTATCATGACAAACAAAACCAGCAGCAGAAAGCAGTTCAACAGAACCTGGCCAGGGGGGTAGTTTACTGGTTTCTGTGGCAACAAGGGTCCTGAGACTGAACTTTGAACAGTCAATAAGTATGAGCTGGCCAGCGCCTGCCTGACAGCAAAACAGACAAACCTGGAACTGATCCAGCCTGAAACCGTGCAGGCAGCCCATGGCACTTCAACAAGATGCCATGTTTGATATTCACATCCAGTGCATTTTACTGAATATCATTAATATATAGGAACACATCGATCAGGAAGAATAAGGCAGACACTGTACAGCAGGCATTCAAACCCAAGTTTAGTCAGCCTGGGGTCCAGGGCGATATGCATTCTGCAGTACAGTGGACTTGATCTTGAAATATTAGACTTGAGTGAAGAAACAGAGCCTGTAACACGCTGGTCCTGAAGTGCTTCTGTTCTGTGCTGCAGGTTATGCTTCTTCTGTGTTCTCCTCCAAACCCCTATTCTTTAAACACACTGACTTAGCAACGAAGAATCATTGAGTCACAGAACCTTCCAGGGGTCAGCATTCTACAAACCGCACTGGAAACTTTGCAGTGATGAGAGGGTTATGAAAGCCCCTCCTTCAACGATTCCTTCTCTGTTTGTGGTTTGCAGGCTGTGCAGCAACGCGGCCTACATCCTGGGCTCCATTGCGGAGAGCGAGACTGGGACCCAGCAGCTGGTGTCACTGGGAGGGGCCGGGGACCTGCTGGGAACGTTGACCGCACTGCTGAGCTGGGACGATGCCGAGGCGGTGATGAACGCAGCTGGCACCATCGGCACCCTGGTAATCAAACTCAGGACCTGCTACTGCAGTGCAGCCCGCTCTGCAGCTGCTGTTTATCTGAGACCAGGGGGCGGGCAACGCTGGCTCTTCCAGACCAAGCATTTGTGCCAGCATTGTTCTCAGTCGTATACTGATTTAAACACCAAAGCTAGAGCAGGGGTGGGCAATCATGGCACTTACAATGCATTGCACAGCAGAAACAGGGCACGGTAATAAAGATAGGGTTCTTGTTGAGTTGTGATGTCATTGCAGTGGCTGTAGCCCTGGGTCTGCTGCTAGGGCACAGCAGTGGTTGCATTGAGACGGTTGCAATGCTGCAGTGTTACTCTGACGCTGTATTGAGTTGCGCATGGCTCTGGGATGAATTCCAGCCCTGTCCCCTGCAGGCGGAGAGCAGCGAGGGGCGGCGGTGGATCCTGGGGGAGCGTGGCTTCGTGGAGATGGTGGACAGCGTGATCGCCCTGCTGGACGCGAGGAGCGAGTGGACCGTCAGCAACGCCGCCCTGGTGCTGGCTCGCCTCTCGATGTGCGAGTCGGGGTGCCGCAGGCTCCTGGAGCACCCCAGCTCCTCCAGGATAATCTCCAAGCTCATCGCCTCGCTCAGGGGGGACGAGGCAGGTAGGAGGCGCACTGATGGACGTGAATTTTAGGGAAATCTACATAATGCAAATGAGGTTTATTGCATGGATCATTGCATTGTAAAATAATTATTTCCAATTAAAAGTTCAGTGAAATTGAGTCTCTTGAAAAAGCGCATTCCTAAAAGAGTTGGCGTTACTGTTTGAGGCTCACAGGACACACGGTCAACCATAAGCACTCAATCAGAAGACACTGAAAGTACTGACACAAACTTTTGGACCTCGATTTCTCTGTGATCTTCCTCGTGAATAATGTGACACACTGAAGTGAAGCGTCTCTCAGGCTCTCTCTCTCTCTCTCTCTGTCTCTGTCTCTCTCTCTGTCTCTCTCTCTCTCTCTCTCTCTCTCTCTGGGCTGCAGGGTGTGGGATGAACGCTGCCTTCGCTCTGGGCCGGCTGTGCGACACGGACTCGGGGCTCCAGCGGATACTCAGCATGGCGGAGGCGCCGGGCATGGTGAGTCACACACCCCTTACCCCCACGGGGAACACAAAGCCGTGCTTGTAAAGTGGAACGCTCTGCCGATCGTTTGCTTTGTTTCGTTCAGGTTGTCTCTCTGGGAGCCATGCTGGCTCAGCCTGACACTGGCGGCAGTAAGAATGCCTGCTTCGCTCTGAGTTGCCTGGCAACGGAAGCGGAAGGCCACGCCCACGTCCTGCAGAGCCCTGCCTTCCCCCAGCTGCTGAACTCGCTCTACTGCCTCCTGCAGGCGGAGGACCAGGACAGCGCCTGGTTTGCTGCAATGTACGCAATGACCTTCGTCCGATTGTTTGTTTAAACACATCAGGTGTAGCCAGGGACTGCTGCTTTAGAGAGAATGAGATCAAACCGGTCCAGCCGCTGCACATGAGAAGCTCTTACTGTTGTTACATGTCTGCTTCTTGAAATGACTTCACCCTGTTTAATGACTTCACTCCTGTTTAATGACTTCACCCTGTTTAATGACTTCACTCCTGTTTAATGACTTCACTCCTGTTTAATGACTTCACTCCTGTTTAATGACTTCACTCCTGTTTAATGACTTCCCCCCTGTTTAATGACTTCACTCCTGTTTAATGACTTCACTCCTGTTTAATGACTTCACTCCTGTTTAATGGCTTCCCCCCTGTTTAATGACTTCACTCCTGTTTAATGACTTCCCCCCTGTTTAATGACTTCACTCCTGTTTAATGACTTCCCCCCTGTTTAATGACTTCACTCCTGTTTAATGACTTGACTCCTGTTTAATGACTTCCCCCCTGTTTAATGACTTCACTCCTGTTTAATGGCTTCCCCCCTGTTTAATGACTTCACTCCTGTTTAATGACTTCACTCCTGTTTAATGGCTTCACTCCTGTTTAATGACTTCCCCCCTGTTTAATGATGCTGTTTGTTCTGGGGTGTGTAACATTTTGTCTAGAAGTCCAAGTGTTTTGTCTCTGAACTTACTAAGTTTTAGTATTTATAAAGGAAGTGTTATTTGTGAAAAATGAGTTTAAGAACAATCTGCCTGAAGTTCTGCTTCACCTCTTATCCTGTGCCCCCCCACCCCCGTCACCCACAGGACAGTGAAGGTTCTGGCTTCTCAGCCCAGCGGAGTCCTGAAACTGAGAGAGCACAGGAAACTAGAGGATCTCTTAAAGGTGAGAGTTCATCATTCATTCACACAGCGTTCCCTTTCCATTGGCCTTCCCCTATCCTGAGCCCTGAAGTCCGCACATTGCTTTAAATAACGTAGTGCAGTGTTCCGCGGGTCAGAGCACAGTAAAGATAAGTATGGTACAAACAAACACAACGATAGCTGGCTGTGGTTTGTCCTCCCAGTCTCTGGTGTGCTCCAAGACAGCAGGGAAGGAGCTGCTGGAGGAAGTGAGCCTCACTCTGACCAAGCTGCAGCGCCTCCCCAGACCCCTTCCCCCGCGGACGGAGCTCCTGGATTCGGGTTCCGTCCTGGTCTCCTGGGAGACGTGCACCCCCGGGAGCGGCCTGGAGGTCACCTACAGGTGAGGAACGGAACAGCGGGCAGGACCACGGATACAGGCCCTCCGTGCCCTGATGATCTTATTATTATCTTATTATCACCGTCTCTAGATCTCTGACTCTGTCCCCCTCAAATTAAGCAGCTGTCCGTTGGATTCACGTAGTTGCATCGTTAACAATATACCAGTGCATTTGCACATTTCATTGAGAAAAAAAAAAAGGTTGTTTCACCTCCCCCTTGGTGTTGCAGCCTCTTCGACGGGTCCTGCCTGTTGTACTCGGGGCTCCAGTCTCGCTTCACCCTGACGGAGATCCCGCCTGGTCAGGCGTTCCTCTTCAGGCTCCGCCTCTCCACGCCGGGGGACGACACCAGCCCCTACAGTGAAGCCGTCCGATGGGCCGTGCAGAAGGAGACGTCTCTGCCCGGCAGTCCTCAGGATCTGCGTGTGATTGGCTGCACCCAGACGCAGGTGAAGCTGAGCTGGGCTCCCCCGGCTGATCCGCAGGGTCCCCTAAAGGGGTACCAGCTCTTCAGGGGAGAGACCCTGCTGGACACCACCACGGAGCTCAGCTGCATCGCGGGCGGACTCTCCCCCTCCTCCCTGTACGAGTTTGGGGTGTGTGCTCTGGGGTCCACGGGGAGGGGTGCCATGGCACGGGTCGAGGTCAGGACAGCAGACCCAGGGGACCACGCGCCCAGCAAGCTGGCGGTCACCGTCCTGGGGCGCCACGAGATTTCCGTGAGCTGGGATATCCCAGAGGTGCCGCTGGGCCGGCTCTTTAACTTCGAGCTGTGCATCAACGGGAGAGTGGTGTACCTGGGCACGGAGAGGAGCTACACTGCACGCAGGCTGGCAGCCAACACCGAGTACACCTGCACCGTCAGTGTCATCACCAGCGAGGGGCGCTGTGAGAGCCGGCCGGTCACCAAGAGGACCGCCAGGGACGAGTACGAGAACACCGCCAAGTGGGTACCCCTGGTAGTTAAGGGTTAACAATGGAGCTAAACTGAATGATCGGAGGTGCAGATATGACTTCCTCCAGAGTGTACATTGAGATCACTCAAATAAACGATTGGCTTCATCCGTTTCAGGTGCCTGTACTCTCCAGCGCGAGCCAGCCAGCAGCAGCAGCAGCAGCAGCAGCCCCCTCTCCCCCCCCCAGCGAAGGAGCTCCCGGACTGCAGCGACCGAACCAAAAAGCCCCGAGGCACTGGAGCCCCCCACAAGGATCCCCCCAGAGCTCCAAAAGCACACCTGGCCCTGAGTAAGGGGTGCTGCAAAGTGTGGGACAGCGACAGCACCGGGGGGTTTGGGGCCAGGCACAGGTGATCCAGGGTTGTTTTTCGTCTGCTACCTTTAGTAGAAATGAAACCAGTGGCAGGTGTGGTTGAGCTGGCTAGCCTGAGCTGCATCATTATTACACGTCACTTCTTAAAGGGGGGCTTTATGAAGCGTGGGAGACGCATGTACACTCAAACTAATCTGTACCTCCAGATTGCAATAAATAAACACAACGGGTTTGGTGTATGAAGCATTCACTTTGCTTGCAACAACGGAGGAACCAGTTATTCCTACTTGCTTCAACAGGAGATCTCTGCCCATTATAAGGGCCACTTTCTGTATCATCTCCATGTACACTGGCTGAGTCCTGTAGTTACCGATTTCAGTAAATAAACGCTACTGGTCAGAACCTTTAACCCTTATCACTCCGCTTGCTTCAGCAGGAGACCCTCGACTCGGTCACAGCGCAGAGATGGGAGTGAATCATCCGCTCAGTCTGTGGAGGTGGGGGCTGCTATAGAGCTCTATAGATATCTAGTGTGTGGAGGTGAGGGCTGCTACAGAGCTCTATAGATATCTAGTGTGTGGAGGTGGGGGCTGCTACAGAGCTCTATAGATATCTAGTGTGTGGAGGTGAGGGCTGCTATAGAGCTCTATAGATATCTAGTGTGTGGAGGTAGGGGTGCTACAGAGCTCTATAGATATCTAGTGTGTGGAGGTGAGGGCTGCTACAGAGCTCTATAGATATCTAGTGTGTGGAGGTGAGGGGTGCTACAGAGCTCTATAGATATCTAGTGTGTGGAGGTGAGGGCTGCTACAGAGCTCTATAGATATCTAGTGTGTGGAGGTGAGGGGTGCTACAGAGCTCTATAGATATCTAGTGTGTGGAGGTAGGGGTGCTACAGAGCTCTATAGATATCTAGTGTGTGGAGGTGAGGGCTGCTACAGAGCTCTATAGATATCTAGTGTGTGGAGGTGAGGGCTGCTACAGAGCTCTATAGATATCTAGTGTGTGGAGGTGAGGGCTGCTACAGAGCTCTATAGATATCTAGTGTGTGGAGGTGAGGGCTGCTACAGAGCTCTATAGATATCTAGTGTGTGGAGGTGAGGGCTGCTACAGAGCTCTATAGATATCTAGTGTGTGGAGGTGAGGGCTGCTACAGAGCTCTATAGATATCTAGTGTGTGGAGGTGAGGGCTGCTACAGAGCTCTATAGATATCTAGTGTGTGGAGGTGAGGGCTGCTACAGAGCTCTATAGATATCTAGTGTGTGGAGGTAGGGGTGCTACAGAGCTCTATAGATATCTAGTGTGTGGAGGTGAGGGCTGCTACAGAGCTCTATAGATATCTAGTGTGTGGAGGTGAGGGCTGCTACAGAGCTCTATAGATATCTAGTGTGTGGAGGTGAGGGCTGCTACAGAGCTCTATAGATATCTAGTGTGTGGAGGTGAGGGCTGCTACAGAGCTCTAAAGATATCTAGTGTGTGGAGGTGAGGGCTGCTACAGAGCTCTATAGATATCTAGTGTGTGGAGTGCGTTGCTGCTGTTTTTGTTCTTTCACTCATATTGGGGTTTCATCGGCAGGCCGTGCCCAAGACGATCCCGACAGGACGTCCTCAGCAGTCAGACCAGCGGGGGCTTTCCCCCCTGAGCTCCGGGACAGACCCCTGTGCCCGGGAGCGGGGCGGGGGGCACGGTCCCAACATGAGGAGGGAGCCCTGCACCAAGGTACCCTGGACTGACTCCTTCAGCACACTGAACTGCGCACTGAAGCTTCACTGCTAATAGAATCCATCCCTAACTATTAAACACTCCAAACTCCATCTGTACAGACAAACGTTTCAATGGAAGACTTCCAGTCGAACCGTTTGTCATTACTGTTTAGGTTTCTTTTGCAAGCAGAATGTATTCCCTCACTGTGCTCCAGGTGGCGTTGAACACGGTCTCTGACTACGATGTGGGGAAGCCTCTCTTCAGCAGGGTGCAGCCCAGGGAGGGGGTCACCCCCCCGCCGATCCGCCTGCCTGGCAAACCCCCCAGCTCCTCCAGCTCCTGCAGCTCCTGCAGCCCCGCGGAGCGGCCGAGAGGCAGAGCAGCCGTGCTGCTGGAGCGCAGAGCCAAGACCGAGAGCGAGCTGCTGCCCTGGCGAGGGGGGAGGAGGCGGGAGGAGCAGGCACAGCAAGAGGGGGCTGCAGGGAGGAGGTGAGTGAGTGTGTGTGTGTGTGTGTGTGTGTGTGTGTGTCTGTGAGTGTGAGTGTGAGTGTGTGTGAGTGTGCGTGCATGTGTGTGTGTGCGTGCGTGCGTGTGTGTGTCTGTGAGTGTGTGTGTGAGCGAGCGAGCGAGGGCAGGAAAGGGGGATACAATCTTATAGATTACATTCTGCTTCAGTTAAGAGATGTTTCGAAATAATCCTAAAATGGAGAAAGATTACATTTACACTTTCTACAGCATCTCCTTTCTTATGTCGAGTCAGTTCGGGTGCTCTCTGACTGCTCTCTCTCTCTTCTCTCACTTGTTCTCTGTTCTGTTGTATTCTGTCCGTGTTGTTCTTTGTATGGCTTGCAGGGGGAGCTGGCTGCTGGAGGACTCTCTGCAGGGGATCCAGTCCCTCACTGCTGTGTACATACCCGGGAAAGAGAGCCCCTTCCAGCTGAAGCACTTCCAGAGAGGCGAGGCGCACACACAGCTGCTGAGCACCAAGGAGAGGCTGCTCAGCTCAGGTGACAACCCTTTAAAGAAATAGCACCGAGAGAGACAAAGGAGCGCTGCGCCCAGATCTTAGCAAGCGTAGTCCTCCTGATGCTGGGTTAGCTGTGTATGACCGCACTGTATTTCGCAGCTTGCTGTGTTCTTGTGTGTTGCAGACCTGCTGCTGCGGATGAACTGTGTGATGCAGGAAAGCAGCCAGCAGCGTCGCCGCGCTCAGAGTCTGTCCCTGAGCGCAGGAGGGCGGGGTCCCCAGCTCACCACGAACCACCGCACCTCCAGACCCCCCCTGCCCCGCGCCCCCCCAGGACTCAGCTCTCTCCTGCAGGACAAGGGTGAGTGCAGAAGCTCTTCCACCCAGGTCCTCTTCTCCCCACGGTGCTGGTTCTGCTACACTGTCTGATGCAGAACTGTGTGTTTCTCTTCCTGACAGCAAGCTTGGTGAAGCGCATGCAGACTCTCTCTGAAGTGGACCGCATTCAGCTGGACTGGACCCAGCACCACAGGACCCCAGTGAGGCTGCCAGCGAGACTCGGGTACCACCCACACACACACACACACACACACACACACACCACTGTGCATAACACCTTCCCAGCTGGAGCCATTCCCTCTGGCAGTGTGTGCTCCTGCCTCAGACAGCACAGGTTTCCAATACTGATCTGAACTGCACGACACTGAAACAGGACTGGCAGGAAGTGATGCCGTGTTTATGGCTGTTCGTTGTTCCTCTTGGCTGTTCTTGAACCTCAAGATCCTTGAGCTCTGAAGCTGTTGTATCTTTCAGCTCATAAATCTAGACAGCATTATCAAACGACCCTGCAGAGTCTGTCAGTTGCCCTGTGATGACTATCATGCTGGGGTTCCCTGTCTCTATTGCTGTTAAATTTGGCACTGTGTTCTGGTTTATCTCTAAAGCTGGCTCTCTTCCAGGCAGGGCAGATCCTTCGTGCTGACCCCGGCTACAGGGGTCGGGGGTCACTGCCCCAAGCCACGCTGATTTGGGGGTCCTGGACACCTCTGAAGCGAGGTCACCTGCGCCCCTCACCTGAGCCCAGCGGAGCCCCAGGGAGAAGCGTGAGCAGCACACCCAGCCGATACACACGCAGGCTGTCCCCTGACACCCTCTCCACACCTGGGGCGAAACCACTGGGAGACTTCATTGTAGCATGCAATGGCGCACACCTGCTGAACAACGACGAGAGATGAGAAAATAGGGTTAGAAACTCACACGAGCCCTGCACCCAAACCAGACCCCACTTCAATAAACTGTCCCTCCCCCTGTAGCTGCATGAGCAAAATCCTAAGAGTAACCCGACAGACTGGGGGTGACTTATTCATGCTGTGATCAGTTCAGAGTGCATTCAGCAGCTTCCTGATGGCTCACATTGCTGACGCCTACCCGCTCACTTCAGTAATGTTCCTGGACAAGGAGAGTTCTGAACCCCAGGACTGGGGGCAGCACTCCTGGGAGACGGGCCCCTGGGCTAATTCCAAGAGCTTCATTTCACTGCATGGATTAGCATTACCGTGACGGGAGGTCGTTCAGGTGTGTTTTGCATATTTATACCTGATCAGTTCCAATCCGTGTGGCCCACCAGCACACCACCCTTTCTCTGCATGTGTGTATCCATGTGTTTCATTTTGCACTTTATCACTTTCAGAGGCACTTTCTGAACACATTTCAGACCAACGACTTGCATTCACTAGCAGGAAATCCAAATGATATATATATATATATATATATATATATATATATATATATATATATATATATATATATATATATCTATATCTATATCTATATATAGATATAGATATATATAGATATACAGTATATACAGAGAGATGATGATCTGGATTGTTATAGATTTGCAATGTACACAACGTGATTGCTTTATCCAAAGCATTGTGTTTGCCCATCCCAAATCAAATATGTAATGTACGTTGCTTTTAATTATCTGCTGTGCAATAAAATGTGTTTGTGTACTTCCTGCTGTAGTTTGTTAACACTGCACTCTAATAAGGTGATTGCATTTAACATCAAAATAATAAGACAAGCATATAGAAAGTGCATTTAACATCAAAATAATAAGACAAGCACATAGAAAGTGCATTGTTGTAAAATATTGTGACTTTTAGTACAGTATCTATTGCATAATTCTCTTATTTTATAGACACTATAATACAGTGTGCGTGTGTGCGTGCGTGTGTGTGTGCGTGCATGCGTGCGTGCGTGTGTATGTATATATATTCAGTATAAGTAGCAGTTTGTTGTTATTTATTCTATAAAGCTTGTCCCCTACTTGGTTAGTATTATTATTTTGTATTTATTATTTTGTATTATTATTTTGTATTATTATTTGTACCCCCAAGCCAGCAGGTGGCGCCCTTTCTTACTCAGCTCGGTCTGAAGCAGCTGAAGCGAGCTCCCCCGCAGGCTGTGTTCAGTCACACAGTACCGGAGCGAGGCTTGGAGACCTAGGACTATATAAAGAAGGATAGGACAGTCAATCCCGTGATGCAGTTCGGCACTCAATTACAGGCGCCATTTGTGGAGCCCACTCAGTACTGAATACATTGCGGCGATGCTGTGTTGCAGCGCCAGGATATATTACTATTATTTGTTTATTTAGCAGGCGCCTTTATCCAAGGCGATTTACAGAGACTAGGGTGTGTGAACTATGCATCAGCTGCAGAGTCACTTACAACTACGTCTCACCCGAAAGACGGAGCACAAGGTGAAGTGACTTGACGCGGAAGTCAGCGCCGTGGATACGTCGCTTCAGGTCACAGTCAAGGACTCCCAGCAGCGGAACCCCCGGTGTTATTTCAGAAGGAAAGTCCCAAACCGAGTCAAGCAGTTCAAGCATGGTTAACATCGGGCTCTCAAGGGTCGACGATGCTGTTGCAGCAAAACACCCGGTCTGTGTAAAATGAAAGACGATGATGCTGCACTGAAATATCTGTGTTATAAAGTCAATTACACAACAGCACGAAATCTGCCTGTTTTGAATGTGTGCAGTAATAATAATAATGATGATGATGATGATGATATGGTCACGAGAAGGCCGTCCCGTTTGCATTGCTCTATGAAATGCGGTCATTTCTCCTACCTGTTGAATTTGCAATGTGCATGAACATACTTCTGTCTGTGTGGTTCAGGGTTTGCAACAATACGCTGCCTGCCAGTCACACGCTTTCATGAAGGGGACCGGGACGTTCGTGCTGGGTAGGACTTCAATCCCGTTGTTTGTCTCTATTGAGAATGTATAGATATGCCATATAGGACATCTGAGAGCAGCTAATTCAATACAGGCTAGTATAGAGAACTCAGTGCTGTACTGGGGATCTGAGAGCCAGCTAATTCAATACAGTCTAGTATAGAGAACTCAGTGCTGTACTGGGGATCTGAGAGCAGCTAATTCAATACAGTCTAGTATAGAGAACTCAGTGCTGTACTGGGTGATCTGAGAGCCAGCTAATTCAATACAGGCTAGTATAGAGAACTCAGTGCTGTACTGGGGATCTGAGAGCCAGCTAATTCAATACAGTCTAGTATAGAGAACTCAGTGCTGTACTGGGGATCTGAGAGCCAGCTAATTCAATACAGTCTAGTATAGAGAACTCAGTGCTGTACTGGGGATCTGAGAGCAGCTAATTCAATACAGTCTAGTATAGAGAACTCAGTGCTGTACTGGGGATCTGAGAGCCAGCTAATTCAATACAGTCTAGTATAGAGAACTCAGTGCTGTACTGGGTGATCTGAGAGCCAGCTAATTCAATACAGTCTAGTATAGAGAACTCAGTGCTGTACTGGGGATCTGAGAGCCAGCTAATTCAATACAGTCTAGTATAGAGAACTCAGTGCTCTACTGGGGATCTGAGAGCAGCTAATTCAATACAGTCTAGTATAGATAACTCAGTGCTGGGGATCTGAGAGTCAGGTAATTGCATACAGTCTAGTATAGAGAGCTCAGTGCTGGGGATGTGAGAGCCAGCTAATTGCATACAGGGCGCTCTCTGAATCGTTCCTGTCTCCTCTGTGTGCCGTAGGCACCGGGGTGATGTTTGCGTTGCAGCGCGCTCTCAGCAGGAGGCTGCCCTACCCTTTCCAGTGGACTGTGCTGCTGTCAGTAGGTGAGGTATTACCAGGGTTGGGGGCATTTCCTTTTTTAAATTTCCAATTCATTTTTCACTGTGCTGTATTGCGCCTTGCCATGCTTTTACCAGAGTCCACTTTCTAAGGGTGGTAAGATGATAAGAAATGCTTCGTGTGCTGGCTGGATCGCTGCTCTGTTTCAGTGGCGGGGTCGGTGGGGAGCTACGCTGTGACTCGAGTAGAGACTCAGAAATGCTCCAACCTGTGGATTTACCTGGAGATGGGGCGGGGCTCCGAGGAGAGAGCGACAGGTGAGGACAGGGCTGCCAATGTGTTTCATTGAGTGTGATACCCAGGATTACTGTGTGTTTCATTGAGTGTGCTGTAGGGGGCGCTGGTGGATAGCATTGAACAGGATTACTGTGCTGATGGGTGGGGTGTTTGTTTTGAGGCTGTTGCTTGTTCGTTCAAGTTCACCCACACTAGCTCTAGCCCATGCTGAGTGTGCTGAGCTCCACTACAGTAATGGAAACGCACGCTGGCTTTTCTCAGGCACTCCCTCCATGGAGTCCCCAGAAGAGACGGGCTCCACAAGGAAGACCACTCGCTACGGGGATGTGATGGAATGAAGGGGAGACCTGAGACCTCAACACTGGAGCTCACAGCGAGATCCCTGGAGAGCGGGCTTCTGTTCATGAAGGACCCTGCCACTCTGCACACAGTCCGGGGTATACACTATGTACACTGTGTTTATTATGATTACTGCGCGAGCGTAATCAGATTACGCAGTAGCAATAAATTATTTTATACTGTACGTGCAAGAAGGGGGCGTCTCTCAATTCTTTCTTTTATGACGTGATTGTGTTACACAGACAGCATGTTCATGTAGTCTTACAGCCCAGCAGACTGTCTATGAGCCTCCATAGAGACCTGATCCACACTGGGGTGATCCAATGACTGTAGAAGTGAACTGTAGCACACACACAAGTCCATACTGTATATGAGCGAACAGTTTGAGACCACAGTGCATTTATACCAGAGCAGTGGCACTGTAATGTTGAACTGTGGCATTTTGAATTGAGCTCTAATAGATCTCAACACGTGGTGGGGCCTGGTGGATGACTATTATGATGTCATAATGTGGCATAGTGATGTCATGAGCGGGTAGCTGGTTCTACCAATGGGCTGCAGCTCAGAAGTGTCCCGAGAAGGGAAGGCAGACAGACAGGTTCAGACAGAAGGGAAAGCAAGGAGACGGTTTGAGCAGGACAGGGACGGATAGTGACGGAATGAAGAGGATCAAGGAAGAGGATGTCTGTGAACGCATAGAGGACCAGCGCAGCAGGATTCAGCTCATGGGTGAGTGAGGCCCCACACACAGGAGATGCACATACTCATACTGCCAGCAGGCACATTCTTCCTGTTGGATTCTAGCTGGGTTGACGTTTGTTTCCAGAACACTACAAGCTGTCTTATTACCAGACCTCCCAGGAGGAGATTGCCAGGAACAGGAAGATGATCAAGAGCCTTCAGGCCGAGAGCAAGGAGAAGCTGGCCAGCCTCGCCAAGGCCTGGAAGGTAAAGAGCGGATGACTCTAATTATTTCATTAATTAAATACAGGGCTGGAAAACCCTAATGGGCCTTGTTCCCTTGGACTGGAACACGCTCTCGGGGTTTGTCTATGAATAAATTCCAGAAAGGCATGATGCGCTGCTCCTCCCAGGGGGTGCTCCAAGAACATCCAAACCAGAGCCAGCTGAGAACTGCTTAAAAGAACCATGCTTCTGCAGCTCAGCCAGGCGATTTATACAGGAGATTCATTCATCTGAAAATACAAACCTGCAGTGAAGCTTCAGCCTCTTCCACACTCAAACTATAGGGTTTCAGACAAACAAACTGTGTACAGGCACTTTGTAGCCCTGCAGATTTGCACCATGACTGTGCAGCACTCAGACAGGTCCGGTACAGAGCTAGCAGCACTCACACAGGTCCGGTACAGAGCTAGCAGCACTCAGACAGGTCCGGTACAGAGCTAGCAGCACTCACACAGGTCCGGTACAGAGCTAGCAGCACTCAGACAGGTCCGGTACAGAGCTAGCAGCACTCAGACAGGTCCGGTACAGAGATGAGGTGTTGATGGTAAGGCATTACACTGATACAGATGAGGTGTTGGATGGTAAGGGCTGTACATCTTTAAATGTTTTCTTACCCTGTCTTGCTTATTTTTAATGTTTTATGTAATATTTCTTAATGTTTGATTCCTTGAAAAGCGCTTTGCGGTGATCTATCGTGAAAGGCGCTATATAAAAATAAAGATTGATTGATTGAGTGTTGGACTGCAGCGCTGATATGACCTCACGATTCCCCTGCGGACAGATGGACCACACTCTCATCACCAAGGCGTGTAAAGACAGGAAAGAGATTAGGCTGTGTATGGAGAGGAGCAGAGTCCAGGTGCGCTCTGGGTGAGGGGAGAGGGGAGAAGGGAGAGGGGAGAAGGGAGAGGGGAGAGGGGAGAGGGATACGTCTTACCTTCTTTAAACAGAAAAAAGACATTTAATTGTTTTGTGTTCTGTTCCTATAAAATAAAAAGGATGTTTAGCATGCTGCTTCCTGTATTGATGAAGAGCTCTGCAGCTAGATTCGAGGCAGCCAGCGGGCACTTGCAAACACACTGAAAGTCAGTAAATATAAAGAATCAAACCAGATGAAACCCTGTTCAGAGACCCTGTGGTGGTTTAAGTGTTTCAGACGCTTTGTCATGACATTCTGGGTGCAGGTCTACCCTCTCAGCGGAACTGCAAGTGTAGCTGCTGCTGATTGGCTCCGTGGCGGGGGGGGCGTGGCTTCTAATGCTCCTTCTCTGTGCCCAGGATGTGAAGGAGACTCTGAACAGGAAGCTCTACGCTCGCGTCAATCTGTGCAATGCGGCCGGCTTCCAGGTGAGGCAGCGGGAGAGGCAGCTGCAGACCCTGCAGGACAGGCTGGCTGCCATGGGCAAGCTGAGCACCCCCGACGAGACTGGGGTGCAGGATCAGCAGGTGACCACAGGGGGGTGCTGTGCGCAGTGTAATAAAGCACAGTGAAAACTATTAAACAACCAATAGTGCTAAATATAGAAATACTGCTGAAGGAAACTTAATGGATTCAATCACAAGAGTGTCAGCTGTGAGTCAGTCTCAATGTCTTCACTGAAAGAGTGTAATCAAGCACAGAGAGGTAAAGCATATTAAAAACATGTCAAGCCAGGGTATCAATGCATACAACAACCATGGGAAAAGCACTGAGAAAACATTTAGAAATACCAAAAGAAATGAATTCAGCGGCAGACGTTCCAACTATAAATCTCTCTCAGTGTGTTCACTAAAAAAAACCTTCCCCAAACCTGTGTTGCAGTGGATTCGACAGCTGGAGAACAGCACTGAGAAGATGCTCATCAAGGCAGCGGCCGCCAAGAAGCTCCAGGTGACCTACGTGAAGATCCTGGAGTTCCTGCAGGAGGTGAGAGAGGCCAGGAGACTCTGCGAGGGGGTGGAGACCTGGAGAGTCTGCCCATAGCGACTCAGAAAGCGACAGTGAACATTTGAAATGGGGACACTGCTAGCTCAGTGTCCTGCACATGGCTCTTGGGTCTCATGGAGCTCCTCGTTGTAGCTCTTCTGAGGTTTTTAAGGGGTTTGAAAGAGACTGCACGTCTCAGGTAGAAGCGGGTACTGTCAAAATGCAGCAGGATTTCGAAACGTCATGTTTAATGAGCAGGAAGCTGCGGATTGTCGTGGCTGTGGAGGTCAGCGTTGTGTTCTGTTAGTGATATGTGCTCTGCTGTACTGAACCCCGCTCTGTCTCCCAGGAGGTGCGTCGCATGCCCCTAGTGGTGAGCGAGGCAGAGGCGGCTCTGAAGACGCACAGCGCAGAGCTGCAGACCCTGACTCAGATCACACAGGACGCCACGGCAGACATGCAGCACGCCAAGGTGAGCAGCTCTTATTAAAGTGTCCCATAGTAAAAGCACAGCACTGTACGGTCAAGCACAGTCCCTTTCTCTACCTGCGGGGGAGCTGTAATTCCCTGGGCGTCCTGCAGATGGCGCTGGACGGTCTGGAGCAGGATTACACGGAGGAGAGGAAGGCCCGGGACATCTCTCTGGCTGTGAAGAAGAAGATGGGGGCTGCGGAGAAGCTGTGTTACAAGGACATCGCGGAGAAATCCGTGCCGAGGAGGGTGAGTGAGGGGAGGAGGAGGAGAGGGCACACACCAGGGGACTGGCAGGGCATGGTGGAGGAGGAGGAGAGGAGAGAGGACACACACCAGGGGGCTGGCGGGGCAAAGAGGAGGAGGGGGGGGAGGAGGAGAGGACACACACCAGTGTTTTCAATACTTTTTGGTTAGGTATACAATAAATGACTTCAAATGACCTTATGTACCCTGACTTGCTATTTCTTGTTTTCTCCAATTTGTAGGAAAGACTGAAAGACCCAAAGACTGAAATGCGTATTATATCAGAAACATCAATGACAGGTATTGAAGTAATACTGCCACTACTACTACTACTACTACTAATAATAATAATAATAATAATAATAATAATAATAATGAACAAAACGCAAGCTGAATAAACCCTGTTTTCATGCGCTGGCCTGCAGCGGTGTTCCGCGGGGTTCTGAGCTGCAGCTCGGTGTTCCGCGGGATTCTGAGCTGCAGCTCGGTGTTCCGGGTGGCTCTGAGCTGCAGCTCGGTGTTCCGGGTGGCTCTGAGCTGCAGCTCGGTGTTCTGCAGGGTTCTGAGCTGCAGCTCGGTGTTCCGGGTGGCTCTGAGCTGCAGCTCGGTGTTCCGCGGGGTTCTGAGCTGCAGCTCGGTGTTCTGCAGTTGAGATGGTGCCACTCATAATGAAGATGCAGCCCTGCCACATGGCTGCTTGACAGTGTGCCATGCTGTTCCTTACAGGTCTGAAGACGGGTGCCATGTCCTACAGCGAGATCCAAGCCAAGCTGTGCCAGAACCTGGAGAAGCTGAAGGGGGCTGTCGGCTGTTCCGATATCAAGGTGAGCTGGCCTGCTGCTGAGAGAACGCTGCACCCGCCCCAGGGTTTAGTTTGTACAGCAGTGCAAAGAGAAGCCAATTGAACATCACAGACAAATCCACACAGTGCCAACAAATCCACCGCCAGGGGCTCGCTCCGCTGCTTTGGTTTGATTTCCCTGTTTCAGGTGAAACTCCACGCAACACGCTGGCTAGTTATTGTTTTTATTCTAATGAGAAAATGCTTTGAAACGCACCCCACGCATGTGATTAATGGGGTAATGGTACTGTATTCACACAGTGTTTCTGTGTTCCTGCTTTGTGCCTGTGTGTGTCTCTGTGCCTGTCTGTGCGCACGCCTGTGTGTGTGTCTCTGTGCCTGTCTGTGTGCACGCCTGTGTGTGTGTCTCTGTGCCTGTCTGTGCGCACGCCTGTGTGTGTCTCTGTGCCTGTCTGTGCGCACGCCTGTGTGTGTGCCTCTGTGCCTGTCTGTGCGCACGCCTGTGTGTGTGTCTCTGTGTAGGCGATCGAGGGCAGGCTGGTGAATCAGAGAGCCAAGGAGATGCACCTCCTGGGCAGCGTTGCGGAGTGCGAGGCCCGGGAGGCTGAGCTGAGGTCCAGGCTGAAGGAGCTGCAGCTGGAACATGCCCAGCACAAGTTCCACCTGGGACCGGAGACTGAGAGGTATGGAGCAGTCACGTCTCAACCGCTCAGTCAATAGGACTTGAATGAAATCTATTACAAAGCAAGCACTGTAAAACGGCATATTTGTTCTTGCTGTTGGTCTTGCAGGGAGGAGTGCATGGGGCAGCAGCTCACTGAGGAGCTGGAGAGGGAGGAGAGGAGGAGGAACCTGTGGAGCTCCAGACTCCGTGTCACTGAGGATGTCCTCCACGCCTCTCAGGACGGGTTAGATGACCTGTTCCTCAAACTGTACTCCTTCACCCTCGATTCCAAGGTACCACTCAACACTTACTGTACACCAGGAACCCCAACCTGAGTGCTCCGGATCTACTCCGGTCCAGATATTTATTCCAACCAGGTCCTACATTACTTCATTAAACATGCCAAGAGTCTGTTAGCTTATTTAGGACTTAACTAGAACCAAGTCCTGGACTGGGCTGGACCGGACTGGATCTCAAGTGCTGGAGTGTTGCAATAAGACTCATTGTGATGAGAGCCCATCAGGGGGTTTCTATCAGCTGAGTCAACATCCTAGAACTTACATGGACTGAATTGTTTCTCAGAGAGCTCACGGTAAAACCTGGAATGGCTCAGGCTAACACTGGCTCAAATGCTCTGGAACAGGAGTCTTGGATCAAGCCCCGCAGCTCAGTGTGGCTGGAGTCTGACCCTGTGTGTTTGTGTTGCAGAAGCCTGTTGAAAGAGCTCCCCTGGACTCTTATGATAAGCTGGTAAGCTGCGAGCTGAAGATGCTGAAGCTGCTGGATTACTTCCTGAGCCTCTCTCCGCCTCTGCAGGCCTCCATCGAGGAGCATGACAAGGTCTGGCTGCCTGCTCCCCCTCCACACTGCAGGAGGGGTGATAGCTACCTTCCCATAGGAAAAGCATAGCCAACTGCAATAAAGCACAGTGAAAGCAGGGTAAAGCACAGTGAAAGCATGGGAAAGCACAGTGAAAGCAGGGGAAAGCACAGTGAAAGCATGGGAAAGCACAGTGAAAGCAGGGGTAAAGCACAGTGAAAGCAGGGTAAAGCACAGTGAAAGCAGGGTAAAGCACAGTGAAAGCAGGGTAAAGCACAGTGAAAGCAGGGTAAAGCACAGTGAAAGCATGGGAAAGCACAGTGAAAGCAGGGGAAAGCATAGTGAAAGCAGGGTAAAGCACAGTGAAAGCAGGGTAAAGCACAGTGAAAGCAGGGTAAAGCACAGTGAAAGCAGGGTAAAGCACAGAGAGGTATGGTAAAACACAGAGAGGTATGGTAAAACATATTCAAACATGACAAACTGTAGTAAATGCATATTATGAAAATGGGAAACTGGAAAAGTACCATGCAAAACGAGAAGGTGTTCTGAAGAATAGGCAAGCATTTTAAAGCCCGTAGAGGTGTGGTAAAGCATACTGAGGGTCTGTTAAACACACAGCAGAAACATGTGAAAAACTATCTGCAAAGTGAACAGAACAAACACAGGACTGATATTCTCCTGCTGTTGCGCAGGTCTGGCATTTCATGGAGACGACGGCATCGAACGAGCCTGGGAACCTGAAAATCCCCATCCAGCTGATCTCTGACACTGAGTCTGAAGGTAAACACACTGCATACTTATCCAGCTGATCTCTGACACTGCGTCTGAAGGTAAACACACTGCATACTTATCCAGCTGATCTCTGACACTGCGTCTGAAGGTAGCTGTTAAACACGCGGCATGCTTACTTTTAAGTCTACCGTAGTTCGTGCTGCAGCCGCGCTCCGTCTCTGAGGGCGAGCTCGAGTCTTGTGATCCGAGGGAGAGTGAGTGCCGGCGGTATGAACCAGCCTTTGTACTCTAAACAGATTCCCAGGGATCTCTGTAAAGGGATTGTGAATATCTAACATTTCAAAGGCATTGAAATCTCTTCAGTTTCTTGTAGTATATCTGCATGCCTGCTAACGCTGTGCCCCTGTGTTTGGGGTTTCTGCACAGGGAATTGTGAATGTCTGATGACAGTGCAATTCTAAACGCTTATCAAAGTAAAAGCACAGCAAAGTGTATTAAAGCATGGCTAAAGCATAGGGAAGCATGTTAAAGAATAGAGAAGTATGGGAAGCATATTAATAAACATGGCAAACCAGGGTAAACTGTGGTAAATGCAGAGTAGATTGGGAAAGTACAGGCTTTCTAATGCAGTGTCCTGTGCTGTGCTGCAGACTCATTCCAGTTCCTGAACCAGGAGCAAGATTACTCCCTGAGCCGGGAGGAGATCAAGAAGAGGGCAGCCAGCTGATCGAGAAGCACGTCCTAAAGAAAGCACAGCCGGCCGGGCCGAAGAGCTAGAGGCGTGATCGCCATCCATCCAACATGCCGTGCAACACACAGGAAAGAGGGAGTTATGGGGAAAGGATTTCATTGCAAAACCAAGAAATAAAAGCATGCGTTATTATTCAGCCAATCAAAATGCTTCGTTATTTCATCTCTTTGTGTGTGTGTGTGTGTGTAAACCCTGAGAGATGCCTGTTCAAACACCCGGTCCGATCACAGAGCCCCCCCCCCCAGAGTAAATCCAAGGATTTGAAGCATTTCTCAAAGGGGATCAAGCTTACAGCTAAACCCTGTATAAAATGTGTTGGGGGCAGCAGCTCTAACACACTGTTACAAGGGTTGCACCGCGTGCTGGTTTGGTCACTTGCCTTAAAATAAGTTATGCATACAGTATACTGTACTTCAAAACAAACGCGTGACGTGGCAGACTGGGCGTCTTCCCTGGCACGTGTCACATCCACAGCAGTCCCTATGAGAGAGAGAGATAGGTATGCAGGCGTGAGATCACGGATGTCTCCAGTTATAAATGCGGGTGTGGGTGCTGGTGTTCTCTCTTTGAGGGGACAGCCTCTCTGCCTTGCACATGCGATCACTTAGATTTCATTCAGTATCTCTTTCAGCTCCCCTGCACCCCCACCCCCAGTCATTGCAACATATTCGCGTTTTAAATGAGTCAGCCAGAGGTCTTTGGGTTAGAACATGTGAACAGTGGCTGGAGTTGAGCTGCCCTGATTGATACGCAAGCCCTGGCCAGTGCTGTTTTTAAACTGGCCCTACTGGTTCACTGCAGCAGGGCTGGCGGTTCAGACCGCTGTTCTGGCCATGCTGCTCCAGAGCAGACAGCGGTGAATGGGTCACGTTGCTCATGACAATCTGGGTGCTTTATTATCTTCTTCTTCGTGTTGTTTTTTTGTTTTTTTTAACCAGTTGTGTAACCAGTAAAGAAGCCAAACCCAGTAACCATGGCAGCTGTACTGTGTTTGTTATGAAGACAATGCAAGCAGTTGCCAGCGCTAATCACAGTTGGCTAGCTGTATTGACAATGCGCGCTGTGTTCGTTTCGGAGAGAGGTACGCTTAGGGTTGTTGTCAAAGGCTACGCACGATCCGTGTTTCTGTTCCGTTCCCATCAGCAGCCCTGCAGCGTGTTCTGGTCTTGACATTGAGGGCTTGTTGCAATCGATAATCAATAGACTCGTGAAATCGACCTGCAAACGACTCATCTATTGGCAGCCCGGAGGCACGTGGACGAGGATTGGCTTGAGTCTGTAACCAAAAAAAAAAAAGTTAAAAATCAAACTGGTATTTTACCTCCTTGCCAATCAGCTTGCAGCAGGTCCCGAAGCGGACCAATCAAAACACCAATGCAAATGTCACTATGACGTTTTCAGGGCGGTGCTCTTTCAAAAAAAAAGTATCGAGTAGGACGCAGTTTTGTTAATTTCAACGCTAGAGATAAAAAGCACGGGTAACAATAGGAGTTCGCAACATTGTGGCTGAGAGTGAGCCCGTCCGGGATAGCGTGTGCTTTATGATTTTATATTGTAAGACCAGAGAGGAACGGTTCATCCCTGCATTGTATTTCTGTATGTGTTTATGGCTTTGATCGCCCCGGATCGGAGTAGCAAACTCGCAACAGCATCACGCATTATTGAGAACACAAGGAGCACAATGCAGCGGAAAGAAGCCGAGTTCTCCACGGACGGGCTGCCCAGAGCTTTCCTGCAAAGCCTCCGGACTCTATTCGATATTCTGGACGACAGCAGACGGGGGTACGTGCACATATCGGAAATTGAGTCCAGATGGCAAGGCGCGGAGACCCGGGAGCTCCCGGGCGGGGTGCTGGAGTGCTTGCGGAAGGTCGCTCCGGCGCACGGCTGCCTGTCTTTCGAGCGCTTCGTGGCCGGGCTCCGCTTCTCTCTGCTGAACCCGGAGAACAAGCATCAAGCTTCCCTGCTGAAGCAACACCAACAAGCACCGCAGCAGAAAACCCACCCCCACCCCCAGCACGGGTCTACCGCGAACAGCAGCCGGGCCAACGAGAACTCGGGAAACAAAGTTCGGCCCCTGGGACCGAGCAACAGTAACGGACCGAACCCGCACCACACCCGCCCGAGGCACAACGAAAAGCCGCAGCCACACACCCTCTACTCGTCCTCCTTAACCGCTGAGCACCACAACACCATATACCCCCCGGATAGGAAGTCCGCGCCCCCGCCTGTACCCGGAGTGAGGTACGCTAGCAATGGCAGGAGCCTGGAGCGGATACCGGTTCTGCACGAAGCGGGTCCGTACCGAACCGGAAAGCAGCAGCAGCGAGTCAGGTCAACTGAGTCCCTAGCTCTGGAATCCGGACAGCCCTCCAAATCAGGTAGGCAGAAAAAAATGTGAGCGTGTGACATCACTGTAGTTCTGTGTGTCATTTGGGGGGGTGGGGTTGTTCTATGTTAAAGAAAACAGACTGTGTTGTCGACCAGTTTGTTTATAATTAGATTCACCCTGCACCCCCTACTGTTAGTGTGAAGAGAGTGGAAAACCTGTATTGACTCGGGCTAAATCACACCTCAATGCAAGCTAGGGACCAGCTGATCAAGCACATTGATAATACAAATAAAAGCAAGGAATTCTGATCTATCTATCTATCACATATACTGCTGATGCTGTAAGATGGTGCTGTATGTTTTTCTTCATAGCAGTGATGCTGGTACTATTAAAGGACTCTCAGCAGCCTGATTAAAACCTTACTGTTCACTTGACATGTGCTGTAATGGGCTCCCTTTGCAGACTATAACGATAGAGAAGTGAAACAGCAGCCTGCCCCACCTGTATCAGGTATTGCTTACGCTCCAGTGATTAAAGCCCCAGTCATTTCCTCTCCTCGTGTTCGTCTGTCATGTTCTGTAAAGCAGTTCTGTTTCATACTCCAGATCTCTTGTGCTTTCACTTCTCCAGCTCCCTCACTTTGAAACTCTCTTCCAAACTCTATCCCCAATGCGGAGTCTGTCAGCATTTTTAAATCTAAGCTCAAAACCTGCATTGCACAGTTCTCTGTGCTTCCCAGAACAGCTGCTCAGAGGCGTGTACAGCACGCTAGCGAGCGTTTCTGTCAGCGAGCCCGGCGATGTCGCTGGATGGATTTCATATGGCATTTGGATCGTAATGAGATCACCTCTGCTATTGTCACGTGCAGGATGGGATTACATATTCCAGAGTCATCATTAAAAACAGTAAAAGCCAGTGGAGCAAAACCCACTGAGGGATAATCCCTCAATCTGGATGAGATTACAATCGTATCCTGTCTGTTACCACACAGGATTACTGGCTTTAGCTGGGAAGCTGTCCGGCTGCATCAGGATCCTCCTAGCAGCACTGGGATTACAGGAGTGACTTCAGCACCTGACCTACCCTCTCCTGATGTTTCATACATCACAGTGTGAGGGGACTGTATTATATAACACAGAGAGATCCAGCATCACAGTGTGAGTGGACTGTATTATATAACACAGAGATCCAGCATCACAGTGTGAGGGGACTGTATTATATAACACAGAGAGATCCAGCATCACAGTGTGAGGGGACTGTATTATATAACACAGAGAGATCCAGCATCACAGTGTGAGGGGACTGTATTATAGAACACAGAGAGATCCAGCATCACAGTGTGAGGGGACTGTATTGTATAACACAGAGAGATCCAGCATCACAGTGTGAGGGGACTGTGTTATATAACACAGAGAGATCCAGCATCACAGTGTGAGGGACTGTATTATATAACACAGAGAGATCCAGCATCACAGTGTGAGGGGACTGTATTATATAACACAGAGAGATCCAGCATCACAGTGTGAGGGACTGTATTATATAACACAGAGAGATCCAGCATCACAGTGTGAGGGGACTGTATTATATAAGACTATGCGGTGATCTGATTCAAGCATTCAAAATCCTAAAAGGTATTGACAATGTCGACCAAGGGACTTTTTGACCTAAAAAAAGAAACTAGGACCAGGGGTCACAAATGGAGATTAGTTAAAGGGGCATTCAGACCAGAAAATAGGAGGCACTTTTTTACACTGGGAATTGTGAGGGTCTGGAACCAACTCCCATGGACTATTTTCTTTAGGAGCAAAACGATACACATAACAATGATACCAATTGCTAAATGGTCTGTCTAGATTTGTTACTTGATCTTGTATTAAATCCAAAGCGATGATGCGATGTCCTTGCACAGAACCGACCGTTCTTATGACCTCTTCCTAGGCTGGCTGACGTGCATGAAGTGATCATTCGAGTGTGTGTATTATGCGATTTTTATTTGAATTGTTTTGCCTGCTGCTGCCTGAGTTAGAGCTGTGATTATTCAGAAGGATGCAGATTCCTCTCGCGTCTCTAGCGCTCCTCCCAGGCCTGTCAGAAAGACCCCCTCCTCCCCTCGCTGTGTGTGGAGAGGAGCCCCAGCAGATCGGGCTGCTCGTTAGCCATGGAGGATGCGTCGTTTGGATGATTCATTTCTGCTGCCCGCTCTTGTCTTGGAACAGTAGGAGGGGGCTTCTGTCTGTGACAGCGGGTGTTTTAATATTAAAAGTGAACCTGTGTGATGCTCTATCTGAAATGAATAAACTCTATTGATTTCAATCAGAAGCGTGTGATGTGGGTTCCAATCGCGAAGCAGCTGTGAAGAAAGGTTCAACACTGGGTCATTCAAATCCGATTCCAAACCGGGCTGCCTGAATCCTGCAGCCTCGTCCGCTCCAGAAGCAGTTATGAACTCCTCTTCATCATACTTTGAGAGCTTGTGCAGCATCATCCTCGTGTGCATGCAAATAGTAAGATGGCAGTTTGAGCTGCTGGCTGCACAGCAGCGCGCCCGGACACTAAAGCCAGGGGGCGCTCTCGTGCAAGGACAAGCGTGGGTTGACTGTGTTTGAGTATTCATTCCGAATGCAAACGGCTGTTTGAACATTCTTTCATTTTGAATTAGTCCCTTCACTAAAGGCTGCTGGTAAAAACGCAGAGTACTGGCACAGCCTGGAAAGGTGCGGTCATGTTAAACATACCTTTCTGTTTGAACACAATGGTGCCACACCGCCAGAAATCTCAACAATCAGGACGAGCAGTGAATCACAGTTTTGAGTGTCTGCAGTTTCATGTTAAACTGTGCTAAATAAATACTGAGTGTCTGCAGTTTCATTTTAAACTGTGCTAAATAAATACTGAGTGTCTGCAGTTTCATTTTAAACTGTGCTAAATAAATACTGAGTGTCTGCAGTTTCATTTTAAACTATGCTAAATAAATACTGAGTGTCTGCAGTTTCATTTTAAACTATGCTAAATAAATACTGAGTGTCTGCAGTTTCATTTTAAACTATGCTAAATAAATACTGAGTGTCTGCAGTTTCATTTTAAACTGTGCTAAATAAATACTGAGTGTCTGCAGTTTCATTTTAAACTATGCTAAATAAATACTGAGTGTCTGCAGTTTCATGTTAAACTATGCTAAATAAATACTGGTGCATTCTTTCTTTTCGGGATGTGGATTTGAGTTACTGTTGCTTAAGAATTAACAAATCACACCCTAAATCTCAAACATCTGCCAGCAAACTCTTAATTCTTTATATGATCGGAATCTGAGGCTTAGCAGAGCTGTGTTCATGAAGCACTGCACTCTGAGACACGCACACCGCTCTGTAACACTGGGAACATTCATAATAAAAGTAACTGGACTGTGCTCTCGGGCTAACGACAGTGTGCACGTTTCTCGTGCTCTTTGATCCACTACATGCATTGCACAAGCCAGTTCTGTGTCCCAATGTATTTAGACTAAAGACTCAAACTTCCACAGCTAAATAGAAATGCGCTCTTCTTTTAAGAGGTCTGACATGTAAATGGTTTTCATATGTATTTTTAGACTTCAGATTGGCTAGAGATTCATTCCAGTGATTTAACATGTGTTGCATTGGGTAGGTCTGCATGCTCATTCTAATCCTGTACTGGTCAGTTACTGTACTTGAACGATGTCTATCACTGGAGCAGCATCGTCACTGCACGCTCATTCTAATCCTGTACTGGTCAGTTACTGTACTTGAACGATGTCTATCACTGGAGCAGCATCGTCACTGCACGCTCATTCTAATCCTGTACTGGTCAGTTACTGTACTTGAACGATGTCTATCACTGGAGCAGCATCGTCACTGCACGCTCATTCTAATCCTGTACTGGTCAGTTACTGTACTTGAACGATGTCTATCACTGGAGCAGCATCGTCACTGCACGCTCATTCTAATCCTGTACTGGTCAGTTACTGTACTTGAACGATGTCTATCACTGGAGCAGCATCGTCACTGCACGCTCATTCTAATCCTGTACTGGTCAGTTACTGTACTTGAACGATGTCTATCACTGGAGCAGCATCGTCACTTCACGCTCATTCTAATCCTGTACTGGTCAGTTACTGTACTTGAACGATGCTGCTGACCGGCTTGTTCCTCTGCAGGTGTGTCCATGCCGAGGTCCCAGAGCGAGACGGTGACGGGGCTGGCTGCGGTCCGGAGGCCCGGCCGCGGGAGGGACGAGCAGCGCCGGCACACCATCACCAACGGAGTGGACTACGGCATGGTACAGCAGCTCTCCTTTACTTCATTCAGAGCCTCTGTCCTTATCCCTGTCCAAGCCTGACCTGGCACACACACACATGTCTCTTGTGTGATCTGAGACGGATTCGAACCCAGGTCTCACCCAGCGGTGAAAAAACAGACTAGAGAATACTGCCTCCCTCCCAGTCCCTCAGCTCTAACCACTTCACACTGCCTCCCTCCCAGTCCCTCAGCTCTAACCACTACACACTGCCTCCCTCCCAGTCCCTCAGCTCTAACCACTACACACTGCCTCCCTCCCAGTCCCTCAGCTCTAACCACTACACACTGCCTCCCTCCCAGTCCCTCAGCTCTAACCACTTCACACTGCCTCCCTCCCAGTCCCTCAGCTCTAACCACTACACACTGCCTCCCTCCCAGTCCCTCAGCTCTAACCACTACACACTGCCTCCCTCCCAGTCCCTCAGCTCTAACCACTTCACACTGCCTCCCTCCCAGTCCCTCAGCTCTAACCACTACACACTGCCTCCCTCCCAGTCCCTCAGCTCTAACCACTTCACACTGCCTCCCTCCCAGTCCCTCAGCTCTAACCACTACACACTGCCTCCCTCCCAGTCCCTCAGCTCTAACCACTAGACCACACTGCCTCTTCTCACCAGGTCTCAGAACTTCATTCATGTGGAAATGCTGAGATAATCCTCACTGTTACTGTTCCTCTGGAGCAGGAGCAGGAGTGAGCTTCCTGCCGCTAAGGTAGCTGGCCTGTTCACAGAAACTTTTTCTTGTTTTTCTATGTCTCAAATGCGCGCACACACACACACACACACACACACACACAGTGACTGAGACACACACACGCACACGCATACACACACAGTCAGTGACTGACACACACACACACACACACAGTGACTGACGCACACATGCCTGTAAATTGTCTCTTTTTCTTGCCTTGTCTGGTTGAAGCCTGACACAATGCGGATCTCCCCTCCCCTGTTTGGTTGGAGCCTCTCTTTTCTACTCCACACAATACCCCGAGGATGTAAATGAACTGGGCTGTCTCTCGTACGCACCGGCTACCCCCAGCCCTGTTAGCTCCCTCCCTCCCTCCCCAAAAAATAAAACAAAAGAAACCACCTCTCTCTCTCACAGAACTCTCCTCGCTGCTGTGCCTCTGAAGGGCTGGCTGGCTATCTGGCTGTCTGATTCGAGAGCTGGATCTGCCAACTTTGCGTTCCCAGGACTAGCAAAAAGCGCAGCCACGGCAACAGGCTAGGTTAGTGTCGCCATCGTCATGGTAACCAGCAGGGCCCGGCCTCGGGGGTTTCGAGCAGGCCACTCGCCTGAGAGTCAGAGGCCAGGCTGGATGGCAATGTTCGCAGCTTACACCACGGTGTTCGTCCCCCTTAGCAGCAGCTTGTACAGTGTGAAGGCTTTTCAGTTCTTCCTATGGGTAAGAGTTTCAAACAGTTTGAATTCAGAGCTACCAAGGAACTTGAAATAGAAGACTGAGTTCACTAAAATGAAGTAGCTGCTTTAAGACTGTGTGCGTGCGTGCGTGCGTGTGTGTGTGTGTGTGTGTGTCAGTCACTGTGTGTGTGTGTGTGCGTTTGCATGTGTGTGCGTGTGTGTGTGCGTGTGTGTCAGTGAGATGTACAGTTCTCTTTGCAGTACAGTGTTTGCTAGGGCTCTGTGTTAGCTTGGTGAAGTACAGTTCTCTTTGCAGTACAGTGTTAGCTTGGTGATGCACAGTGCTCTTTGCAGTACAGTGTTTGCTAGGGCTCTGTGTTAGCTTGGTGATGTACAGTTCTCTTTGCAGTACAGTGTTTGCTAGGGCTCTGTGTTAGCTTGGTGATGTACAGTTCTCTTTGCAGTACAGTGTTTGCTAGGGCTCTGTGTTAGCTTGGTGATGTACAGTTCTCTTTGCAGTACAGTGTTTGCTAGGGCTCTGTGTTAGCTTGGTGATGTACAGTTCTCTTTGCAGTACAGTGTTTGCTAGGGCTCTGTGTTAGCTTGGTGATGTACAGTTCTCTTTGCAGTACAGTGTTTGCTAGGGCTCTGTGTTAGCTTGGTGATGTACAGTTCTCTTTGCAGTACAGTGTTTGCTAGGGCTCTGTGTTAGCTTGGTGATGTACAGTTCTCTTTGCAGTACAGTGTTTGCTAGGGCTCTGTGTTAGCTTGGTGATGTACAGTTCTCTTTGCAGTACAGTGTTTGCTAGGGCTCTGTGTTAGCTTGGTGATGTACAGTTCTCTTTGCAGTACAGTGTTTGCTAGGGCTCTGTGTTAGCTTGGTGATGTACAGTTCTCTTTGCAGTACAGTGTTTGCTAGGGCTCTGTGTTAGCTTGGTGATGTACAGTTCTCTTTGCAGTACAGTGTTTGCTAGGGCTCTGTGTTAGCTTGGTGATGTACAGTTCTCTTTGCAGTACAGTGTTTGCTAGGGCTCTGTGTTAGCTTGGTGATGTACAGTTCTCTTTGCAGTACAGTGTTTGCTAGGGCTCTGTGTTAGCTTGGTGATGTACAGTTCTCTTTGCAGTACAGTGTTTGCTAGGGCTCTGTGTTAGCTTGGTGATGTACAGTTCTCTTTGCAGTACAGTGTTTGCTAGGGCTCTGTGTTAGCTTGGTGATGTACAGTTCTCTTTGCAGTACAGTGTTTGCTAGGGCTCTGTGTTAGCTTGGTGATGTACAGTTCTCTTTGCAGTACAGTGTTTGCTAGGGCTCTGTGTTAGCTTGGTGATGTACAGTTCTCTTTGCAGTACAGTGTTTGCTAGGGCTCTGTGTTAGCTTGGTGATGTACAGTTCTCTTTGCAGTACAGTGTTTGCTAGGGCTCTGTGTTAGCTTGGTGATGTACAGTTCTCTTTGCAGTACAGTGTTTGCTAGGGCTCTGTGTTAGCTTGGTGATGTACAGTTCTCTTTGCAGTACAGTGTTTGCTAGGGCTCTGTGTTAGCTTGGTGATGTACAGTTCTCTTTGCAGTACAGTGTTTGCTAGGGCTCTGTGTTAGCTTGGTGATGTACAGTTCTCTTTGCAGTACAGTGTTTGCTAGGGCTCTGTGTTAGCTTGGTGATGTACAGTTCTCTTTGCAGTACAGTGTTTGCTAGGGCTCTGTGTTAGCTTGGTGATGTACAGTTCTCTTTGCAGTACAGTGTTTGCTAGGGCTCTGTGTTAGCTTGGTGATGTACAGTTCTCTTTGCAGTACAGTGTTTGCTAGGGCTCTGTGTTAGCTTGGTGATGTACAGTTCTCTTTGCAGTACAGTGTTTGCTAGGGCTCTGTGTTAGCTTGGTGATGCACAGTTCTCTTTGCAGTACAGTGTTTGCTAGGGCTCTGTGTTAGCTTGGTGATGTACAGTTCTCTTTGCAGTACAGTGTTTGCTAGGGCTGTGTGTTAGCTTGGTGATGTACAGTTCTCTTTGCAGTACAGTGTTTGCTAGGGCTCTGTGTTAGCTTGGTGATGTACAGTTCTCTTTGCAGTACAGTGTTTGCTAGGGCTCTGTGTTAGCTTGGCGATGTACAGTTCTCTTTGCAGTACAGTGTGTAGCTTGGCGATGTACAGTTCTCTTTGCAGTACAGTGTTAGCTTGGTGATGCACAGTGCATCTGCAGTACAGTGTTTGCTAGGGCTCTGTGTCAGCTTGCTGATTACCAGGTTCTCGATTGCAGTACAGGCTTGTTGTGCTCTGAGCTAGCACAGAAACTGCACAGCGGCAGAAAAACAGAAACAAAGCAAAACTCGAAAGTCTGTGCCGTTCGCTGCACACAGTCCCTTAACCCTTAACCCTTAACCCTTAACCCTTAACCCTTTCATGCATGAAATATTGGGGGACACATTTTTAATTGAAATGTTTTTTTTCTCTATTGTTTTATATGGAGGGAAAGACGCCTCCTCATACAAGGTCATCATGCATTTGCGTTTTTCATATTTCCCCATCTAAAGACTAAAGAGAGTTTTTTCTGTCCCCATATGAGGTCACCATGCATGAAAGAGTTCAAGGTGTGTGTGTGTGTGTGTGTGTGTGTGTGTGTGTGTGTGTGTGTGTGTGTGTGTGTGTGTGTGTGTGTGTGTGTGTGTGTGTGTGTGTGCTGGTGCTGTCAGTCTGTCTGTCTGTGTGTCTTGCTCGGGCTCTGTGCTAGCTTGAAGTTTCACTCTTCCTCTTTGCTCTGGCCAGTGCATGCAGTGCTGGCTGTGATTGAGACTTGGTGAAGTTCAGGTCTCTGTATAGCTGCACTGTCTGCTAGACCCTCCTGTGTTAGCTTAATGCTGCATTGTTCTCCTTGCAGTACAGCGTAGTCTAGAGGCTCTGTGCTAGCTTGCGCTGCACTGTACGCGTTGATCTCACCGCACAGTGCTAGCTTGACACGCATTGATCTCACCGCAGCACAGTGTTAGCTTGGTGATCTACAGTTCACATTGCAGTACATTGATCTCACCCCACAGGCACTGTGTTACGCATGGTGATCTACAGCCCTCTTTACAGGACAGTGCTTGCTAGGGCTCTGTGTCAGCTTGGTGATCTACAGTCCTCTTTGCAGTACAGTGCTTACTAGAGCGCATGTGATAGCTCAGCGCCGCACAGTGCACTTTGCAGCGCATTGATCTCACCCCACAGGCACTGTGTTACGCATGGTGATGCTCAGTTCTCCTTGCAGTACAGTGCTTGCTAGGGCTCTGAGCTAGCATTGATCTCACCCCACAGGTCACTGCAGCGCATTGATCTCACCCCACAGGCACTGATACGCATGGTGATCTACAGCTCTCTTCACAGAGACACTGAACGCATTGATCTCACCCCACAGAGCAGCCTGTGAGTGAGCTGCATTTCTGTCACTGTACAGTGTGGATTCTTTCAATGTCGCTTCAGTATTTCTGCTGCTCAGAAACATTCAGCCAGGTTGCATTTTCAGTCGCTGATACCCGGTTTCGATTGTCGCTTGTTTGCCGAGCAGCACAGAAACTGCACAGCGGCAGAAAAACAGAAACAAAGCAAAACTCGAAAGTCTGTGCCATTCGCTGCACACAGTCCCTTAACCCTTAACCCTTAACCCTTAACCCTTAACCCTTTCATGCATGAAATATTGGGGACACATTTTAATTGGAATGTTTTTTTTCTATTGTTTTATATGGAGGGAAAGATCGTCTCCTCACACAAGGTCGCCATGCATTTGCGTTGATCATCATTTCCCATCTAAGGCACTAAAGAGCAGTTTGATCTGTCCCCATATGAGGTCACCATGCATTGAAAGAGTTCACAGGTGTGTGTGTGTGTGTGTGTGTGTGTGTGTGTGTGTGTGTGTGTGTGTGTGTGTGCGCGCGCGCGCGCCAGTCTGCCTGCCTGTCTGTCTGTGTGTCTGTCGGGCTTGGCTCTGAAGTTTCCTCTTCCTCTTGCTCTGGCCAGTGCAGCAGTACTGGCTGGATTGAGACTTTTGTTCAGGCTTGTATAGCTGCACTGTCTGTGACCCCTCCTGTGTTAAATCTCATTGTTCCCTGAGTACGCCGAGTCAGAGGCCTTTCCACTGCGCTGCACTGAACGCATTGATCTCACCCCACAGGCACTGAACGCATTGATCTCACCCCACAGGCACTGAACGCATTGATCTCACCCCACAGGCACGCTGCATTGATCTCACCCCACAGGCACTGAACGCATTGATCTCACCCCACAGGCACTGAACGCATTGATCTCACCCCACAGGCACTGAACGCATTGATCTCACCCCACAGGCACTGAACGCATTGATCTCACCCCACAGGCACTGAACGCATTGATCTCACCCCACAGGCACTGAACGCATTGATCTCACCCCACAGGCACTGAACGCATTGATCTCACCCCACAGGCACTGAACGCATTGATCTCACCCCACAGGCACTGAACGCATTGATCTCACCCCACAGGCACTGAACGCATTGATCTCACCCCACAGGCACTGAACGCATTGATCTCACCCCACAGGCACTGAACGCATTGATCTCACCCCACAGGCACTGAACGCATTGATCTCACCCCACAGGCACTGAACGCATTGATCTCACCCCACAGGCACTGAACGCATTGATCTCACCCCACAGGCACTGAACGCATTGATCTCACCCCACAGGCACTGAACGCATTGATCTCACCCCACAGGCACTGAACGCATTGATCTCACCCCACAGGCACTGAACGCATTGATCTCACCCCACAGGCACTGAACGCATTGATCTCGCCCCACAGGCACTGAACGCATTGATCTCACCCCACAGGCACTGAACGCATTGATCTCACCCCACAGGCACTGAACGCATTGATCTCACCCCACAGGCACGCCGCATTGATCTCACCCCACAGGCACTGAACGCATTGATCTCACCCCACAGGCACGCCGCATTGATCTCACCCCACAGGCACTCCGCATTGATCTGCTTCCTGCTGCTAGTTTTCAGCACTGGGGTGGGATTGCAGGGTGTGAGGGGGAGTGTTCTGGTGGTCGTACCCTGCTAACCACACCCCTGTCTCTCTCTCTTTCTCTGTGTTGCAGCTGAAGCGGATGAAGGAACTGGAGCAGGAGAAGGACTCGTTGCTGCAGGGACTGGAGATGGTGGAGCACGCGCGGGAGTGGTACCACCAGCAGGTCCAGGCCGTGCAGGAGAGGCAGAAACACATGGGCAAGCACTCGAGCAGCAACGTGAGTGAGCACTGTGACACTGCAACCTGCTGCACACACACACACTCACACACTCGCACTGCAACCTGCTGCACACACACACACTCGCACTGCAACCTGCTGCACACACACACACTGCAACCTGCTGCACGCACGCACACATACACACTGCAACCTGCTGCACACACACACACACACACTGCAACCTGCTGCACACACACACACACACTGCAACCTGCTGCACACACACACACACACACTGCAACCTGCTGCACACACACACACTCACACTGCAACCTGCTGCACACACACACACACACACACTGCAACCTGCTGCACACACACACACACACACACTGCAACCTGCCACACGCACACACACTGCAACCTGCTGCACGCAAACGCACACAGACTGCAACCTGCTCCGCACACGCGCACACTCTCGCTCTCGCACTGCAACCTGCCACACACACACACACACACGCGCGCTCGCTCTCTCTTTCCTGTGCCTCGTTGGGTATCTCGTGCTCTCCCGCAGGGCTGAGCTGGCTGTAACGCTCTCTCTCTTCCTCTTCTCTCTCAGGACTTCTTCTCTGAAGCCAGTCAGAGCCGTCTGACCCACCTTCTGCCAAAACTGCAGGACGTGAACCGCTGCCTCGGTGACCTCATGTCCAGCTCCGGACAGGTCAGAGTAACCCGGGATTCAGAGGGGAGGGGAGGGGAGCGGGGGGGGAGGGTTCTGCCTCCCGAGATTATTATAAAAATCGTGGCCGCAGTGTCTTTTTCTGAATCTCTTCCTGTTAATTACCGCCAGACCGTCACCCTGTCGCCTCCTGCACTATAATTGGCAGCTCAAGCCTTTTAGCTCAGCAGACAGTGCTAAGCAATGTTGAACTTTCAACCCTGTAATTACCAGATGACTCACACCCTCTCTCTCTCTGTCTCTCTCTCTCTCTCCCTCTGATTCACATTGAAATACTTTATATTGGCATAACCAGTATTGCAAATGTGTGTGTATACCAACCCCCCGTATACAGTACTAGTATTGAGAGTCCTCTCTTCTGCAGTGCCAGTGAGGAGGCTGCAGTCTGCTGTGCACACATTTCTGATCCCGCTTCCTTTTACCCCAGAAAAATATTCAGTTCCTGGCTGACTCCTTTCTCTCTCTGCAGCCCTGCACCTCGTCCCCGAGTGCCCCGAACGGTCTGGCGCCCCCTGCTGCCTCGAACCCGCAGCACGCTACCTCCAGCCTGGCTAACCCGCACCAAGCCATCAACGTGCTGAAGGACCAGAACCGTCTGCTCACCAAGGTGCAGTACTGCCAGAGGGCGGCCGTGGGGGAGCTGTGGTCTTAGCATTCCAAGCTGTTACTTGTATTGTATCTGAGATCCTAACACTGCTGTGCTTCCCAGGAGGTGACGGATAAGAGCGAGCGGATCACCCAGCTGGAGCAGGAGAAGTCTGCGCTCATTAAGCAGCTGTTCGAGGCACGAGCCCAGAGCAACCACGAGACCAGTGCCCTCGACTCCACCTTCATCTGACACTGCAGAGACGCCAGCCTGGACCTGCACCTGAGCCAGCCTGGACCTGCACCTGTACCTGACCCAGCCTGGACCTGCACCTGACCCAGCCTGGACTGAACAACACTCTGCAATGTACCGGACCCCCAGAGACTCAACACACTCCAGCCTCCCTCTGTCTATCTCCCTCTCTCTCTCTCCCTCGCTGGTATTCAAGGCTGCTTCCTCCTGTGGACTCTCCCTCCCTCCCTCCCTCTTTGTCAGTATCCCTGTTTTTTTGTGGTCAGACCAGCAGAAACTGCAGTCCTGCCAGTCTCCTGATGGAAGTGCATTTAACTCTTTGTTAGAGCACTTTGTTTTACACTACAGTTTCCATTGCTTCCACTGAACTCTGTGTGCAATACAGGTCCAGTCACTGCTGGGTCTCTGAGGGCTCCACTCACTGGCTGTACAACCCAGTGGAAACCCAGCATTAGATAGTGACTGCCCCCCCTCTCATCTGGAACGTTACTGCCCCCCTGTGGCAGCATGTGGACGAATCACACATTAAGAATGCTGTTCTTGAAGGAGGTTGACCTACAGTAACCCCTCACTGCACTGCACTCAAGTTTTAACATGCCTTGGAAAGAATTCTGAATGAATCCTGTACTTGACTTCCTGCCTGAGTTCTCGGGTCCACGCCCTCCCCATCTCTCTCCCTCTCTCTCTCTCTCTCTCTTTCTCTCTCCGTGGTGCTGTCAGGTCCGGACCAGTCTCCTGCGTGGTACTGCTCGGTTCAGAGAGAGCTAGCCGGGCTCTCTCCTGTGTGGTACTGCTCGGTTCAGAGAGAGCTAGCCGGGCTCTCTCCTGTGTGGTACTGCTCGGTTCAGAGAGAGCTAGCCGGGCTCTCTCCTGTGTGGTAATGCTCGGTTCAGAGAGAGTGAGCCGGGCTCTCTCCTGTGTGGTACTGCTCAGTTCAGAGAGAGTGAGCCGGGCTCTCTCCTGTGTGGCACTGCTCGGTTCAGAGTGAGCTAGCCGGGCTCTCTCCTGTGTGGTACTGCTCGGTTCAGAGAGAGCTAGCCGGGCTCTCTCCTGTGTGGTACTGCTCGGTTCAGAGTGAGCTAGCCGGGCTCTCTCCTGTGTGGTACTGCTCGGTTCAGAGAGAGCTAGCCGGGCTCTCTCCTGTGTGGTACTGCTCGGTTCAGAGAGAGTGAGCCGGGCTCTCTCCTGTGTGGTACTGCTCAGTTCAGAGAGAGTGAGCCGGGCTCTCTCCTGTGTGGCACTGCTCGGTTCAGAGAGAGCTAGCCGGGCTCTTCTGCAGGCTCCAGTCCAGGTTTTGCTGTGAGCTTTATAATCGAATGCCTGGTTTTGACAAGGGGAGAGGTGTGAAGGAACGCCTCCATACAAACCAGTCTGTCAGCCAGCTCCCTGTCCTGCAGCCTGCATCAGGATTGACTCTTTCTGAGTCAGGCGTTGGACACAATCTCTGACACTCCATGCATTCTCACTGGAGATCCTGCACTACTCAGCCTCGCAGGACATCGGCCTTAGGAAAGACTCCTACAGTAAAAGCACAGCAACATGTTATACAGCACAGCAACGTGCAATACAGCACAGCAACGTGTAATAAAGCATAGAGAAGCATTGTAAAGCACAGAGAGGTCTGGTAAAGCATAGGGAAGCATTGTAAAGCACAGAAAGGTGTGGTAAAGCATAGGGAAGCATTGTAAAGCACAGAGGTCTGGTAAAGCATAGGGAAGCATTGTAAAGCACAGAGAGGTCTGGTAAAGTATAGGGAAGCATTGTAAAGCACAGAGAGGTCTGGTAAAGTATAGGGAAGCATTGTAAAGCACAGAGAGGCCTGGTAAAGCATAGGGAAGCATTGTAAAGCACAGAGGTCTGGTAAAGCATAGGGAAGCATTGTAAAGCACATAGAGGTATGGAAAAGCAGAAATCCCATGGTAAACTTGAACCCAGGCAGAGTACCCTCCTCTCTCCTCAGAGTACCCTCCTCTCTCCTCAGAGTACCCTCCTCTCTCTGCAGAGTGCCCTCCTCTCTCCTCAGAGTACCCTCCTCTCTCCTCAGAGTGCCCTCCTCTCTCCTCAGAGTACCCTCCTCTCTCCTCAGAGTGCCCTCCTCTCTCCTCAGAGTACCCTCCTCTCTCTGCAGAGTAACCTGTCTCACTCCTCCACTGGATTCCTTAGTTTTCTCTTGCTAATATTTTTGTACAAAGTTCACATTGGTTTGTTTGTATATAATAATAAACACTGTACAGAACTACTTCCGAGTCGTGGTTACTTGCTTTTTGCAGAAATCCAGACTATACAAAGCTGTGTTGCAGTACATGTCTATATTGGTCTCTTGTTTTCCAGCCACAAGAGGGAGACACAAGCCCACTGGTAGAAATGAAGCTGACTTGTTTGACAAGAGTCCGTGTTTTTTACTGACTTCACATTAATGTAATGGTTTTACAGTAGTTTGAATGAACTGGTATCTCAGCACACTGAACTGACTGGAAAGGTCTGGCCGCCAGCCGCCAACTTGACGGTTCAAACTAAACTTACCATTCAACTAAACCGCAAGCGCTGCGGTGAGAGTAAAGAGTTTCCATGGTGATTTCAGTGTCATTAGCTCAGCCTCAGTCAGAACAGTACACAAGCATTGTACCATAATAAACCAAACAGCTGTCTGAGTCAAAAACAAGGCGATAAGAAATTGCAATGCCGATCCTGCGCTTATCTATCTATCTATCTATCTATCTATCTATCTATCTATATATATATATATATATATATATATATATATATATATATATCTATATATATATATATATATATATATATATATATATATATCTGATAAACATACAAACATACATTTCCTAATTGACAGTAATAGCATCAATGTGAACTGGCGCTTTGTCGCATTAAAGTTTGTCTTTATACTTTTGAAATCGAAAAGAACGGCTGTTCGTGTGTTTTAATTCTATAATGGCAAGCTTGCTAGTTTTTTTTTTCTCTTAGAAAGGTTTTACTTGTGGTGGGATTATGGGTAAAAAAAAGGTATTTACTTTGAATGAACGACGGTGCAGTTAATGTCTCTCATATATCTTCGTATTGGTGCAATGCAAAAAACAACAACAAAAAAAGACGGCCGTTGATTTTGATCTCCGTGTTTTGTGTTTTGGCAGTGTTACTGGACTGTTGCCATGGCTACCGGAGGTTCACGAACAGGCCAGTTAATAAAGAGGAAGCCTCTGCAGAATAACACTGCAGGTCATTACAGCTTGCTGCCGCAACATCCTCACAAGCACTGCTTTCGTCATCCCTGCTGTTTTGCGAGCTTCAAGCCATTGCCTTCAAAGCAAGCGTTTGCTGAGCCTACAGACCAGACTCCTCATGATTCTAAAATGAATAACAAAAAAAACAGCAACTCCAGACTACTGAAGAACAATCCATGGCCGAGGTGGTTTATTTCTCAACACAGCAACCTCACAACACACAGGCGGGTCTCTGAGCTGTGCCCTTCTCAATACAGCGTCCTCACAACACAAGAGAAGGAGCGACCTGGCAAAGCAAGCAGATTAAAGCACAGAGAGGAGTGCTGATGCGCATAGCAAAGATACAAGGCAGTGTGCTCTGATGTGAAGAGCACTGCCCTGAAAACAAGCACACCCCTGCCGTTTGTTGATCATTATTTATAGTATGTGTTTCATGTTACAATCGCCAAGAGCTATGTCAACAGCCCTGAGATCTAAAGAACAGCAAAGCTTTAAAAACGCTGTCCAGTGCTTGAGTATTATTTGGTGAAGCCTGCTTACAACATCCGATCAAGTTGTCGTTCAGGACGGGTCTGTATTGGAAAGGTCCCTCCCAGGTGGTATCTGTGTGCGCTGGGATCAACAGCGGTGCCTCTAAAGAGGGTCCCTTTGATACCTGTCTCTGTGAAAGCGCTGCACCTGAACAAACCCAGGGCTCAGTCTGCAGGAGGCTTTGTGCTGGATAGCGTGTCACTGCTTGCTGCTTGTTGTTTCAGGGGTAATCCTGGAGGCTGTTCCACTGAACACCTGCTCCTCCCTCTTCCCTCTGTCTGGCTGCAACATGCTGGGACCTGGCCTGGAGCGCAGGCAGTGTAGCGGGATCGTTTGGATGCTAATAACGAGGTGTTCTGTGCCTGACAGGCTGAGAGACAGCACATTCTCCTGATCAACCTTGGCAAGGCCACCCCAGCACAGCTGCTTGATTAGCAGCTGCAGTACTGAGGAAGAGGAGCAGGGGACCTGGCAGGTCAATGAAACTAGTCTGGTTACAGCAGTAATTACACCCCTGCTGCCCACCCACCCCCGATCCAGCTTATACACTCAGGTCCAGTGTCGACAACAAAGCCAGCCTTGTTGGAAGTATTTTTCTGGTAAATGATTAACTTTCCAGGGAAGCAGCTTCTTTTATTACAAGAGCTGCACACAAGTGTTTCAAAGGCTGTCTGTACTGTACCCTGCTCATAGAGACATGCTGTGTGTCACGAAGGCTGTCTGTACTGTACCCTGCTCATAGAGACATGCTCTGTGTCACGAAGGCTGTTTTGTACTGTACCCTGCTCATAGAGACATGCTCTGTGTCACGAAGGCTGTTTTGTACTGTACCCTGCTCATAGAGACATGCTCTGTGTCACGAAGGCTGTTTTGTACTGTACCCTGCTCATAGAGACATGCTCTGTCTCACTACAACAAACACTAGCACTTGGTCCTTGCTAACAGGGATTGAACCCTCATGAAGCCAGATTCAGCCTCCTGTCAGTCTGAGCTGTTCACTGCTCTGTTTTTCGATTATCAGGCTGCCTCTAAACTTGTTGTCCAGAGTTTCATGGGCTCCACGGTGGTTGTCCTGGAAACCGTTGTCTGTTTCTGTCTCAGTGACGTCCCTGCGTGAGTGAGGGCGTCTCTGATTTGATGGACGGCCACTGTTTCGTGTTTTATGAAGCAGTTGTTGATCTGGGCATTCCCAGCATGCCTTTCTTCAGGAACCAGTCCAGCAGCATCTGTGAAAGAAGCTCCCTTTCGAGGGACCCCGGCCGCATCTCTCTGTGTTACATGCTGAGAGCAACACAGTTACATGGGGTCCGTTCCTCTGGCAAGCTGCACCACAGCTGTATTTATAAAAGCATGGCTGCGAGCAATTAAGAATACGACAGCTCCATTATGGAAGAAGAAACTGAATAAACAACCTTGCAACGGTAAGGCCGTGCTCACACGCACACACCCCCCCTCGCGTGCACTCATTTCTAAAGCAGTTCATTTGGTCCTTGCCTATTATCATGAGATGTTCCCAGCCAGGCTGATTCAGCCACATGCACGTTCTCCTCACACTGACTCTCTCCGGTTTCCTGAGAGTTTGAAAGCAGTACGAACTGGGGACAATATATATTATAGAAACTATATGTTTTAGGTGCCAATGCCAGACTCACATGGTCAGCTGCTACAGCAGAGCCAGGAATCCAGCATTGCTCTTCTCCTACCTAATCCCTTATCTGACATTCCTGGATCAGGATCCCATGGTAAAAGCAGAGCACAGCCTAGAAAATGGATTTGCATTAACATCGCGTCACACCCCTATTTTAAAATCCCTCCTGATCCAATCAATTGTTCCACCTCTGCCCCAGTGCAATAAATAATCAGACTCCATCACTGCAGGCACTTTGTATCTGTGATGATTATGCAGCCTGTTTCAGGAACGTACGCTCATTGACTTGCATGGCCGTTGTGCAGAGCAGAAGATTTCAGTTGTCTTTCTGCGGGGCGTTTGCAATCAGACAGTGGCTTTGAGGTGTGGTGTAAATTGTGATTTCAGTTTGGCTTCAGGATGAAGGGACAGACTGTGATTATGATCCAGCGCTGATGAAGCCTGGGCTGATTGAGACTCAAGGGGGTCCCTCCTCATGATACACCCGGTGCTGCATGGACGTGATCCTGCAGACCTTCAAACACTCCCTCACAGAGCCTTCCTGATCAGAACGTGCTGCAAGCCAGGCTTCAATATTATCCAACATATGTCTTCATCTGCTGAGGGCCAGCGCTGAAATGGAGTCTGACTCTTTAGATTGACAAGGAAATGCTGTAATGAAGGTAAGTGTGATCCTCTCTCAAGACAAAGCCCACACCGTGCCCTGCAGCACAGTGCCTTGCTATACACCAGCGCAGTGAAACACGCTGCAATGCGCCTGCGTGTTTTATGACCTGTCTGTGGATCTCATTGCACAGACGGGTGACTTGCTTGCTCTTCGAGAATGTCCTCCAGTCCGGGGAATGAAGGTTGCTTGTTTGTTTGCTGAAGATGAGCTGAACTCGACTTCATCCTCCAAACAGTTGGGCTGGGTGGCGCTCCTTCTCTCTGACTCATTCATTTTCAATGGCACTCTGACTCTATGACAGGACGTTACACATTCTACAGCTATTAACACGCCTCCTCTTTTTTTCTTCCAGAAGAACCTGCAGTTTCTCTTCCTGGCTCTTGAGTAGGAAACCCTCTATATTATCTGCCAGTGTGAGTCAGTATCTCTGTCTCTCTCTGAGCTCCCTGTATCTTTCACAGTGAAGGATGAAGTGGGTCTCTGTTTCAATCTCTCCACTGTTGCACTGGGTACAGATTCTGGCTTCCCTAGGTTTCCACAATGCTCTATATCTATATCAACTTTAAAATGCTGTACCTCTCTGGAGTTTATAATGCTGTACCTCTCTGGAGTTTATAATGCTGTACCTCTCTGGAGTTTATAATGCTGTAGCTCTCTGGAGTTTATAATGCTGTAGCTCTCTGGAGTTTATAATGCTGTAGCTCTCTGGAGTTTATAATGCCGTACCTCTCTGGAGTTTATAATGCTGTAGCTCTCTGGAGTTTATAATGCTGTACCTCTCTGGAGTTTATAATGCTGTACCTCTCTGGAGTTTATAATGCTGTACCTCTCTGGAGTTTATAATGCTGTAGCTCTCTGGAGTTTATAATGCTGTACCTCTCTGGAGTTTATAATGCTGTACCTCTCTGGAGTTTATAATGCTGTAGCTCTCTGGAGTTTATAATGCTGTACCTCTCTGGAGTTTATAATGCTGTAGCTCTCTTTATAATGCTGTACCTCTCTGGAGTTTATAATGCTGTAGCTCTCTGGAGTTTATAATGCTGTACCTCTCTGGAGTTTATAATGCTGTACCTCTCTGGAGTTTATAATGCTGTAGCTCTCTGGAGTTTATAATGCTGTAGCTCTCTGGAGTTTATAATGCTGTACCTCTCTGGAGTTTATAATGCTGTACCTCTCTGGAGTTTATAATGCTGTACCTCTCTGGAGTTTATAATGCTGTAGCTCTCTGGAGTTTATAATGCTGTAGCTCTCTGGAGTTTATAATGCTGTACCTCTCTGGAGTTTATAATGCTGTACCTCTCTGGAGTTTATAATGCTGTACCTCTCTGGAGTTTATAATGCTGTAGCTCTCTGGAGTTTATAATGCTGTACCTCTCTGGAGTTTATAATGCTGTAGCTCTCTGGAGTTTATAATGCTGTACCTCTCTGGAGTTTATAATGCTGTACCTCTCTGGAGTTTATAATGCTGTAGCTCTCTGGAGTTTATAATGCTGTACCTCTCTGGAGTTTATAATGCTGTAGCTCTCTGGAGTTTATAATGCCATACCTCTCTGGAGTTTATAATGCTGTAGCTCTCTGGAGTTTATAATGCTGTAGCTCTCTGGAGTTTATAATGCTGTAGCTCTCTGGAGTTTATAATGCTGTAGCTCTCTGGAGTTTATAATGCAGTAGCTCTCTGGAGTTTATAATGCTGTAGCTCTCTGGAGTTTATAATGCTGTAGCTCTCTGGAGTTTATAATGCTGTACCTCTCTGGAGTTTATAATGCTGTACCTCTCTGGAGTTTATAATGCTGTAGCTCTCTGGAGTTTATAATGCTGTAGCTCTCTGGAGTTTATAATGCTGTACCTCTCTGGAGTTTATAATGCTGTAGCTCTCTGGAGTTTATAATGCAGTAGCTCTCTGGAGTTTATAATGCTGTAGCTCTCTGGAGTTTATAATGCTGTACCTCTCTGGAGTTTATAATGCTGTACCTCTCTGGAGTTTATAATGCTGTAGCTCTCTGGAGTTTATAATGCTGTAGCTCTCTGGAGTTTATAATGCTGTAGCTCTCTGGAGTTTATAATGCTGTAGCTCTCTGGAGTTTATAATGCTGTACCTCTCTGGAGTTTATAATGCTGTACCTCTCTGGAGTTTATAATGCTGTACCTCTCTGGAGTTTATAATGCTGTACCTCTCTGGAGTTTATAATGCTGTAGCTCTCTGGAGTTTATAATGCTGTAGCTCTCTGGAGTTTATAATGCTGTAGCTCTCTGGAGTTTATAATGCTGTAGCTCTCTGGAGTTTATAATGCTGTACCTCTCTGGAGTTTATAATGCTGTACCTCTCTGGAGTTTATAATGCTGTACCTCTCTGGAGTTTATAATGCTGTACCTCTCTGGAGTTTATAATGCTGTAGCTCTCTGGAGTTTATAATGCTGTACCTCTCTGGAGTTTATAATGCTGTAGCTCTCTGGAGTTTATAATGCTGTACCTCTCTGGAGTTTATAATGCTGTAGCTCTCTGGAGTTTATAATGCTGTAGCTCTCTGGAGTTTATAATGCTGTAGCTCTCTGGAGTTTATAATGCTGTACCTCTCTGGAGTTTATAATGCTGTAGCTCTCTGGAGTTTATAATGCTGTAGCTCTCTGGAGTTTATAATGCTGTAGCTCTCTGGAGTTTATAATGCTGTACCTCTCTGGAGTTTATAATGCTGTAGCTCTCTGGAGTTTATAATGCTGTAGCTCTCTGGAGTTTATAATGCTGTAGCTCTCTGGAGTTTATAATGCTGTAGCTCTCTGGAGTTTATAATGCTGTAGCTCTCTGGAGTTTATAATGCTGTAGCTCTCTGGAGTTTATAATGCTGTAGCTCTCTGGAGTTTATAATGCTGTAGCTCTCTGGAGTTTATAATGCTGTACCTCTCTGGAGTTTATAATGCTGTACCTCTCTGGAGTTTATAATGCTGTACCTCTCTGGAGTTTATAATGCTGTACCTCTCTGGAGTTTATAATGCTGTAGCTCTCTGGAGTTTATAATGCTGTAGCTCTCTGGAGTTTATAATGCTGTAGCTCTCTGGAGTTTATAATGCTGTAGCTCTCTGGAGTTTATAATGCTGTAGCTCTCTGGAGTTTATAATGCTGTAGCTCTCTGGAGTTTATAATGCTGTAGCTCTCTGGAGTTTATAATGCTGTAGCTCTCTTTATAATGCCTAATGCGTTGCCATGCTGTCACTGTGCTTTATTACACTTTGCTAGGCTTTTACTGTGGGAAGCTTTCATAAGGGTAGTGTTGCATTGCCAGTGCTGGGATTGCTTTGGTGTTTTTCAGCTTTTCTGTAAGAGAAATGCAAGGGCTGTGTCTTACTTCATTCATGAATACAAAGCCTGCCGCTTCACCCCCCATGTCAGACAGACATGGAAAGCTTTTGTCCCTTTACAAATTGATTACTGCCTGCCTGGTTTGATTGCCGCTTCATTCTTCACTCGCAGACATTCCCAGAGAGTTTGCAATGGCACTCCAGGGCCTGATTTTTTCTGCAAATACTGTTTTCTTCTTGGAGGACAAATCCCGATGTAATGCCAGATTAAGGTTGATGAAGAGTTTAACATGAAGGAGAATGGCTTGAATTACAAAGTCTCACAGGACACGGGCGCTCTCGTTCCCAAACCCTTCACATTACTCACAGAGCTGCTGCTTTAACAGCAGTGATACTCTGACTGCAGTGTTGGGCATCTCATTCAAACCATCCCAGATCATCCCTCCTAAATCTGCTTTCTCTCTGTCTAACTCTCTGTCTCTCTCTCTCTCCCTCTCCTGCTGCCTCTCTGTCTGTCTCTGTCTCTGTCTCTCTCTCTGTCCCTCTCCCCCTCTCCCTCTCCCCCTCACTCTTTGTCTGTCTCTCTCTCTCCCTCTCCCTCTGTCTTTCTCCCTCTCTGTCTCTCTCTTTCTTTCTCTGTCCCTCTCCCCCCTCTCTCTATCTCCCTCTTTCTTTCTTTGTCCCTCTCTCCCTCTCCCCCTCTCTCTCTCTCCCTCTCTCCCTCTCCCCTCCCTCTCTCTCTCTCTCTTTCTTTCTCTGTCCCTCTCCCCCCTCTCTCTCCCTCTCTCCCTCTCTCTCTCTCTCCCTCTCTCCCTCTCTCCCTCTCTCTCTCTCTCTCTCTCTCTCTCTCTCCCTCTCTCTCTCTCTCTCTCTCTCTCTCTCTCTCTTTCTCTCGCTCTCCCTCTCCAGCAATCTAAACAGTGGGCCCTGTGAAGGGGTCTAGAAGCTTCACATTGTGCAGCTTGCTTGAATGCAGAGTGGAAAATGTCTTTCCCCGCTGTTTCCTCATGAATGCAACACTTTACTTCTAACAGAGGGGCTTCCTGTGCACAAGACCGCTTTCATCCTTCACAACTTGAGATCAAGTTGGACCATTAAGGATGATTTTATACAACCAAATAAGAGCTTCAAATTGAGTCCTGCCAGATCCTCGCCACTTCACTGTGTGAGTCACACACAGCTCTACACACGCACACACGCACGCACACGCACACACACACACACACACACACACACACACACACACACTCTGCAGGTCTGTATTCAATGTGAAAGAACATGACAGCCCAGGCCTCTGCTATTATCTTCAATCAAAGGCTGTAGTCTGCAGCTATGCGTCTGATTCATCATTGGAAATCCCAACTTCAAAGCTGTATTTCAATAGATAATACAAAACTCTTGTGAATGCTCCAGCAGTAAACAGGTCTACAGTACGCTTTGGTTCAGCTGTTGCCAGTTTTATCCAGCTCTCCAGAGGCTTCGGCTACAGTTTGGGCTCTTTTTGGTCACGCCCGGTTCCAAGTGAACGCTCTGTCTGTCCTCATCACTGTCTCCTACATTTCAGTTATAGAACTGACACATTCAAAGTTGGGATTGAATTATTGTTTAGTTAGTCCAATAAAATGTATCAGATATCCTTCTCTTTGTCTATAATTATAGAAGTGAAATTCACATCAAGCATTTTAAGGATATGAACCAGTAGCAGTACTGTGCGTGTTTGCAGGCTTTTAAATTGCAAAACGTTTGTCTGCTTGACAGCAGCGATCACAGCACACAACTGCCTTCGACAGGAAGATGCTGCAGACTGAAATTCTCTGCGCAGAAAACTTTTCCACCCAAACTCGTTGCCGTGAAGCAGACTGGACTGTTCTGTTCACCCACACAGCAACAGCAGCAGCACCAGCTGTGCGATGCAGGGAGATTCCTCCCTATGCGTTCAGCCCAGATGCAGCGCTTGCTGGACCGCTGGAAGGAGTAGGGCTGCACAGTATAATATCTCACCCAGAGCTGAGGCACGCTGAAGGTTGGGTACAGCTGCCTGAGACACAAGTGGTACCCCTTGCACGAAAGCTAGTCACACAGCAGTCATTTCGATTTCAGTAAAAACGGGACTGGACTGAGATAAGGATCTCTGCTTTACCTGCTGGGCTGTACAATAATACATTAAAGCAAGGAAATACCCTACAGATTTATTTGCCGTTAAACCTCAGTGTTAGAGCTTAGCTTGGCATGCTTTTGAGACCTTGTCATAAGCACAGACAGCTGACCCGGATGCCCCTATAACACGGTAGGTGTGTTTGGCAATGCAATACCATGTTTCTATACCATGCGTTTACCCCCTCGGGCTTGCCAGGCTTATCAGGTCTTCTCAGTGTCTTTACCACAGCTGGGGTTGATCTGCGTTTGCATTGTAAACTAAACCCACACAGAACTGGAAGGATCCTACAAGAAGTTTGGGGAGATTCTTCCTGTCTTTCTATTGCAGCACCTTTCTGTTTAAAAACGGATTAGTCTGACAAATGCATTTATTCTCAGACAGAGCATTACATATATATCATTAATCTAACAAACGCCTCGTACGGATTTCTTTAATATATATAATATATAATATATTAGATACAATGCGGCAGCCTCTTCAATTGGAGGCACTTTATTTACTTTGCACACCGGCTTGTCAGCAGAGCCAAACTTTTGCAGAGGAGGAGGGGGAGGAGGACGAGGAGGAAACAGCATCACGCCCCCTATCGCAAACAACCGCGCACAGATCCTTACAGATAACACAGCCTTCCCTCGAGCACTCTGCTCTGAGCTTCCTGGAGCTGAACTTCAGCGCAGGCTTGCTGCAGCTGCTAACAGTATCGCCGCCCCGGCTTTCGTGCAGCACAGCTAACCTCCACGTGCGCGCCTGCATCCACGCTCCGCCTGCGTTCAACAGACAGCCCGGCGCGCTTTGCGCAAATGGAACAGAAAGCTGGTGTTGCGTGCGTCTCCGCTTTTCTCCTGCTCGCTGGAGTGGTCGGGATTATACTGCTGGCGGGTCCCGCCAAAGACGTGAGGGAGTCCCCCGATTACAAGGTAAAGTCTAATGACAGTAGAGAGCAGTGTTACTAATGACAGTAGAGAGAAGTGTTACAGTGTGGTGCAGGTGAAGAGAAAGCGCAATGAGTCGCCCTGGAATGAAAGAATAAGAGTCGCAGGTTGTTTTTCTGAGTGCGCGTCATCATGGTATAGTCACAGCTGCAGGTAGGCGTTATCTGTAAAGAGATTAAACAGGAACCATTAAAAAACTGTAACACACTGTACTCCAGAGACTTCCTGGCCGCATTACAGTTCGTTTTTTTTCACTATTTGAGAGTTCCTCTTAATGTTGGAACCCTTCTTTAACTATTGAAAGGGTTGTTGTCATTACAGAGTCTGCCTTTACATAAAGAAGTCTCTCTCCCATAGCCCAGGGCCATGCTTTTCATTGTGAGCAGTGTGCAGCGCGGCTCTGTGATACCAGCGTGTCTGCGATATTGCATTGAGGGAGCTCCGACCATCACCACGCATGCAGTGTAGATTGAGGAGACCATTATTGGTTTTGCAACATCCATTAGCGTTTACAGAACTAGAAGCAAACACCTTAACAATACCTGAGTCGCCTGAGTGGCGGGGCTGCTGTTCTTGTGTGGATGGACTGAAGCCAGTTCCCTTCAGATTGCACAGTGTAACATGTAGTAGAGCTTCCTCACCTGCAGGGGGAGCTCTGGTGAAGGGTTCATGGGTGGGGCAGGCTGCATGCGTTAGGTGCAGATGTGTTCAAGTGCCAGTGCGTCTCTGCAGCAGAAGATCTCAATGACTCCTCATGTCGAGAGTGTTTCTCAGTCCAGCAGCACGGAGCGGTTGATGGTTACGGGTGACTGTTCCAGATGCAGAAGCTCAGTTTTATCGGCTGGGGGCGGCCGGAGAGCTGGAAAGGATGCCAGTCAGTTTAAAGACTGGACGTGAAGACGCTGTGGTTTTGATTCCAGGAAGGGTTCCTGTGCTTCAGAGTAACCCGGTCAGTGCGCTGCGTTGCAGGCAGGCTTGTGCTTTCCAGTGTGGGGATCATCGCCGCCCGCGTCAGTGGAGAGGAGGGCAGGTTTGGAATAGTAATCAAACGCTCTTCAGGGTAATGAAAGACACATTGCGTGCTGTAGATACTGTAGTTAGCATTGCACAGGACTGAGTGGCAGTGAAGCGATTCAAATAAATTAAATACATTCCTGGCAGGAAGGAGGCTAGCTTGATCTCATAGCTAGATGGAGAGAGTCTGCAGCTGAAGTGACTTGATTTGACATCAAGCATGTGCATTGATCATCAGTGCAGAGTCGGTGGCGGTGTGGTTTGTAACCCTCACTAAATATATTGGTATCCCTGAATAGATTTAACAATGGTCAGGTTATTTCATGAGCTGCCAGGCTGGTGATAGGCTGTATCTAAGGGCTTTTCCCTTGCTGGTCCCAGTGACCGAGTGGGGTGTGGTGCACAGCTGACTCTGTTTCTCTCTCACTGTCTCTGGCATTGAAAGAAAAGGTCAAAAAGACCAAAGGATTCTTTTGTAATGGAGACAGAGTCTGGCAGGCTCTAAGCCTTCCACCCCTTCTTGTTTTAATTGTGAAAGCAGCCAGACCGGTCCAGCTCAGCCCCACAACAGCGCTGTCGTATTCTCTTTTCAGATTTATTGTCTGAGTTTCGGGGGGAGCCCCTTGGAATCTGCGGGGGCTGTATGATTCTCCAGAGCCCCAGGGGGTTCAGGGTGGGGGGTTGGAAAGAGAAGGGAAGGGCTCAGATCACTGGCAAGCAGTCGGAAGGGTTGGCAACGTGCCCCCGGCTTGGGAGAAGGGCAGCCCTTGTTTAGACGTGTTCTCCTCTTCGTGGCACAGAAAGGGTTCTGGAATGCCACCAAGGTCACGGTGGTAAAGCATTCCTCTCGGTGGCTTCTCTGGACATCTGACAATCTGACATCTGTGTGTGCTCGGACATCACAGTGCAAATCGCAGTCCCTGGTTCAAATTGAGTAGCTGTGAAAAGGAAGGTTATAAATCTGTGTTTTACTACATGCCCTTATTTAATTAGGGTGGCTGAGCTTGGATATTGAGATCAAACTAGAAAGAACAAAGTCAAACGCCGGCATGCTGATGAAGGAAGGGCTGGTCACCTTGACTCCCACCTCTCTCTTCACTGGCCTCCAGGGCAGTCGAGCACTGATTTGAAGACTGTGCTTTTACCAGCAGGGTGTGGGTGTGTGTGTTGCTTCAGATGGAGTCCCACCTTGTTATCAGCCTGGTCCCTCTGTGCACTCGTGTGGAGTGCCCCTGGCACACCTTGCCGCAGTATCTCAAGGGGATCCTGTGTCTCTGCTGCTGTTTCATGTAGGAGGATGTGGCTGTGGCGCGGTGTGTGTTGAGAGCAGCTTGCTCGTTGAAGGCGCTGCGTGTGGTGGTTGAAGTCATAGCTGGTGAGATGATTCACACGGACCCCGCTGTGGTTTTCTCTTGCAGTATGGGATCGTGCTGGACGCTGGCTCCTCCCACACCGCCATGTACATTTACAAGTGGCCAGCGAACAAGGAGAACGACACGGGCATCGTGAGCGAGCACAGCCAGTGCAAGGTGAAAGGTGAGGCACCTGGAGGAGGGTGTGTGTGTGAGGGTGTGTGTGTGTGTGTGTGTGTGAGGGGGTGTGAGGGTGTGTGTGTGTGTGTGAGAGTGTGTGAGGGGGTGTGAGACGGTGTGTGTGTGTGAGAGTGTGTGAGGGGGTGTGAGGGTGTGAGGGTGTGTGAGAGTGTGTGTGAGGGTGTGTGTGTGTGTGAGGGGGTGTGAGGGTGTGTGTGTGTGTGAGAGTGTGTGAGGGTGTGAGGGTGTGTGTGTAGTGTGTGAGTGTGTGTGTGAGAGTGTGTGTGTGAGGTGTGTGTGTGTGTGTGTGAGAGTGTGTGTGAGTGTGTGTGTGAGGGTGTGTGTGTGTGAGAGTGTGTGAGGGGGTGTGAGGGTGTGTGTGTGTGTGAGAGTGTGTGAGGGTGTGTGTGTGAGGGGGTGTGAGGGTGTGTGTGTGTGTGAGAGTGTGTGAGGGGGTGTGAGGGTGTGTGTGTGTGTGAGAGTGTGTGTAAGAGTGTGGGTGTGTGTGTGAGAGTGTGTGAGGGTGTGTGTGTGAGGGGGTGTGAGGGTGTGTGTGTGTGAGAGTGTGTGAGGGGGTGTGAGGGTGTGTGTGTGTGTGAGAGTGTGTGAGGGGGTGTGAGGGTGTGTGTGTGAGGGTGTCGGTGTCTGCATTTATCATGCATGATTACAACTGGTTTGACGTGTTCGCGAGGGTGTGATCTTTCTGCAACCTCATTTGAATATTGAGAAATATGTTTGGTAAAGAAATGCTTCAGGTAGCAGGTAAGAGGAAGAGCTGAGTCATGAGTCAGGGCAGAAGAGCCCAGGCGGGCGGGCGGGCAGGCAGGAACAGAGGCAGGCAGTTCCAGATAATTGTGTCTCACTTGAGAGTGCCGTACAATCAAGCCGAGTGGCTTCCCAGAGGGGCCCCGTCCTGGGTGTGGTAGCACTGCTCAGAACACCAGGACGTTTCTGTCATGTCCCTGGAGTGCAGAACTGTGGTTTCAAAGGTGTTTGTCATGCTCACACCAACCACCTGCCTTCAATATATCATTTAATACCAATTCCACTCCACTCCCAGCCAGGATAATCCTGTGCAATCACCCTGATGAAAGATTCCCACGGTAAAAGCACAGCCCAGGGACAGCATAGTAAAGCACAGGCAAGCATGGTAAAGCACAGGCAAGCATGGTAAAGCATAGGGAAGCATGGTAAAGCATAGGGAAGCATGGTAAAGCACAGGCAAGCATGGTAAAGCACAGGCAAGCATGGTAAAGCACAGGCAAGCATGGTAAAGCATAGGGAAGCATGGTAAAGCACAGGCAAGCATGGTAAAGCACAGGCAAGCATGGTAAAGCATAGGAAAGCATGGTAAAGCATAGGAAAGCATAGGAAAGCATGGTAAAGCATAGGGGAGCATTGTAAAGCACAGAGGTATGTTAAAGCATATTATTAACATGATAAACAATTGTACGACCATGAGGAATAAGCATTGAGAAAACTCCCTAATGAGCCTGCAGAGGCACTGTGGTGAGCTGTTCTGAGAGCACAGAGGATCACAGAGCTGAGTTGTACACTATATACACTGCTGTGTGCAATAGGGGGTCTCAGGGGGTCTCATTCCCTCCCCTTCGCTTGTGTTTACAGGGGCCGGGATCTCAAGCTATGCCAGCGACCCTCCTGGGGCAGGACAGAGTTTGGTGGGGTGTCTGGACCAGGCTGTGCAGGACGTCCCGAAGGCGAGGCACGCACAGACCCCCATCTACTTGGGAGCCACCGCGGGCATGAGGCTGCTCAAGTAAGCATGGCGGGACGGGCAGAGGGACGGGCAGAGGGACGGGCAGGGGGGCGGGCGATGGGTTTATACACCAGGGTAATTATCAAGGAGACCATGGCAAGGACGGCACAAGACTTTACTGAAGATCAAGGGTGCAGCACTTCTGCAGCATCAGGGTTTAGTGGTTATCAATGTAATATGACCTGAATAGAGCTGTCAAGGGTTCAGTTATGAAATGAAGGGAATCTGGGCTGGAGTGGCCCTTGCTGTGCAGCATTGCTGTAGAGGGGTGAGGTGCACTGTCAGCATACAGCTGGTACTGTGTTGTAAGAGTGGACTGTGAGGCTCTTGGAGGATTTCATTGCAGTTTGTATGAAGTGGGAAGCTGTTGGCAGCTGAGCTCTCTGGTTTAGTGGTTCTATTGGAATTCTGACAGTCTGCTGCATTAGATTCACTTTCTGTTCATTCACTCTGCCAGATGACGCTGTTGTTATGCAAGGAGAGTGTTTTCTTTCTGTTGTATTTCATACCTGTCGGGTCATGTTCAAGGGACCCTCCTGGAAACCCTGAGTGTCCTCATTAGAGTGAAGCACCAGCCTGACTCGGTACAGGAGCTCCCTGGCTTGCTTTTCTTTTGTATTTATTATCAGAAGAAAACCCCTGCATTGTGCAGCTTTAGCAAGGCTTATTGAATCCTCCCCATGCTGTCACACGTCACCTCATACACTCAGTATGAAGTGAAACCCTGGCAGCGTACTGGTGGAGGTTTTGTCGGTGTGACTCAAGTCAGTCCTGCTTCAGTTCTGCTTGCTGTGCTTTGACAGTGGCGTGCAGCACGGTTTCATGGGATAGTCTGGAATGATTGTTTTTAGTGTACACTTGAACTCCAGCTGAAGTCGCTCTTGTGAATTGCCTGGGGGAGGAATGAAGACCCTGTCTGCCTCCCGCGGCCTTTAGAGTGAAGATAGAAGTGAGCACAGTTTGGTACAGGATTGCACTGAGGCAGCACAGGTGCAAAGCCAGGGACAGAAACAGCAGGAACATGCTGGGGATGTTTGGAACCAATCAGAAAAGCCACCACAAGAGAAGCTTTCCAACCCTTTTCAATAGAGCAGCAGTCGTGTCAGACTGTATGCGTACAGCATTGAAATGTGTCTGGACAGAGCTCTGAAACCCATAGCACTTAGATTTACACCCTGCGTGTTTTTGAGAGCAGTTGAGGTCACACTCGGAGTGTTTCACACTGTGGTT